>CM053580.1:543941405-543967227 GCA_028627135.1 Pseudochirops cupreus
CAGTGCTGATATGGTTCCTCGTAGCCGAGCTGACTTTAGTGGGAAGTATCTTTGTGTGCGTTTTGGAGTTCTAGGATTGGTTTAGAGTCCTGTTTTATGGGTATTTTGGGTTGGCTGTGTGAGAGCTGCGATATGTCGCTGCTGCTACGCCGCCATCTTGGCTTCACCCCTGTAATGACACTTCTTGATTATATATGATATATGTTGAAACATTTCCTTCCTCTCGATATAGGCTGTAGACTATGGGAGTGGAATCCAGCTCTGTATGCTAGCAGATATGATTGATGTGTTGGTGGGGGGTTTTTTTTTAAACTTGCATCTGTTTTACAGTGGCTGAAGCATGGTTATTAGGAAGTGACAAAATGTAAAAAAATCATCAAAATATTAAAGAACAAGTATTCTGGTGTATGTCTGGTTAATTGACAGTTTCTCATCACTACTATGTTGTACCTCTCTGCCTGGCTTGCAGTCTGTTTCCTAACTCCTGTGTTTTCTCTTTTAATTCAAGGTCCTTATTGTGGTCATTTATCGTCCTTCTCCCTCCTTTTTCTGCTTTTAAAAATAGTTTTTTATTTATGGCTTTCACATCACCCAGGACTCCTCTCGTACCCTCTTAACTTTCTCTTTTCCAGAGAGTCATCTTTTCTGTGCCACCTCCTTCAAGAGGGCTTTCTTGATTACTCTTGTTATTCCTACCTGTCACCGTGCATTTATTTGGCTTATGTAGCCACCACTTAGCTGGAAACATGTGCAGCCTCCTAGTGTTATGGGAGCCTCTCGATGGCATGGCCTGTCTCACTTTGATTTTTGTATCCCTAGTACTGACTAGCACAGTGCTTGGCATGTGGGAGGCATGCAGTGTTATTGTTTAATGAACACATTCTGTCAGGAGCCCTTTTGTGCGTGTGAATCACTGAAAATGGAAAAGTTTCATCCTCATTTCCCTTCCTGTGTTAGGAGGTGAAATAGAGAGTGTGAGGTAAAGAGGGCAAAGGAGAGATAAAAAAACCCAAGTGCGTTTGGATGCTTGATGTGGGACCAAACCTTAGCAACCAGAGGAATCAAGAAATGCTCTACAGAGAAGCTGTCTGTCGTCTGGTTTGAGACTTCAAGAAACCTTGATAGAATTTCAGTCATTCCGACCCTTACTGAAGCCCTTCTTTCCTTTCTTACCTGATATACCCCCCCACCTCCCCATACACACACATACACACACACACACACACACACACGTGAATACATACATACATAGAGAGAGAAAGTAGTGTATAGTATTGTACACAGATACACAGTAGTGAATATATATACATATAGACAGAATATACACATATGTACACATATGTTTATAGTTTTATGTACATACACCTGATAAATATATACAGTTTTAAATTTGTGTGTGTGTGCAGTTTAAGTTCGTATTGTTTAATGCCTGGTTTCTGTCAGGATCATTTTTGTGCGAGTGAAACATCACCGTTGGCTTAGAGCCCCATTACTAGACATAATAAACATTAGGAATTCCTTTTGAAACAGAGTGCATGATGAGGTTTATACTCTATTTTTTAAAAAATGTTTAATTTTATTTATTTTAGTTTACATCATTCATTTCCATGAGATTTTGAGTTACAAATTTTCTCCCCATCTTTCCCCTACCCCCCCCCAAACAGCCATCTCCTTGTATGACCCCTCCCCCAATCTCATCTCTCCTATGTCCTCCCCCATCACTCCTCTAACTCTCTGATAGGACAGGATGGATCTCCCCTCCACAGTGCCTGTGAATCTCAAGTTCCAGTTGGATGTATATACTCTGTTTTTTAAGAGTCTTTTAGCTGCAGGTCTTCAGACAGGAATGCTTTTTAACACTATTATTCTTTTTTTCTGGTGTAGAACAAAATATTGAATGCTCTAGGGTAGTTGTAGCTGTTTCTATACCTTCTCAACAAATATGTAACTATTTTGGCAACTTCCTTATAGTCATATGGTTATTATTTTCTAGGCATCTTGCATCTTGCAGTTGATTAAGTATATTCAGAAGCTACAAACAAAGGAAGTACCAGTGGCAGAAGAAGTGATTGCCCTGTTTGCTGGGGAATTGAACCCTGTGGCTCCCAAAGCACAGAAAAAAGTTCCTGTCCCAGAGGGGTAAGTCTGCTCTGTCCAGTCTCAGAGTATATGCCTAGATTATCTTGAAAGCAATAAATTAGGTATTTGTGGTGATAGTGCTTCGGTGATTGTTCCTAACCTGAACTGATCTCACCAACCCGTCAGAGTAGAGAACATAGTAATTCACAGCTTCAGTTTTGAGAAACCCATCTCTGTTATTTAGCAAGAGGGTAGAAAAGGATGCTGTTCCCTTCGTTGCACTTGTCACAATATTAGGATCTTTTTTGCTTGGACAAAGTATTTTTTGTGCCAGGATATTAGATACTCAGACATCAGAAAAATGTGGTATTTTTATGTTTTATATAATTACATTTTTCGTGTTTAGTCTGGACCTTGATGCATGGATCAATGAACCTCCTTCAGATAGTGACTCTGAAGATGAAAAACCCAAAACCATTTTCCATGATGAAGAACAAAGACATTCTAAGCATCGGCAACCTGAGATTGATGAAGAGGAGTTAGCTAGGGTAAGCAAGCTACAAAACTCTTGTTTATAGGCTTATATTTAATTACTCTAATTTAACAACTCATTTAATTAATTTTTTTAATTAATTGATTTATTTATTTTCTTGTTTATATCATTCCTTTCCACGAGATTTTGAGTTACAAATTTTCTCCCCATCTTTCCCCTGCCCAACACCTCAAAACAGCCATCCCACTGCATGATCCCTCCCCCAATCTGCTCTCTCCTATGTCCTCCCCCTCACCCCTTTGACTTTCTGGTAGGGCAGGATTGATCTCCCTACTCCAGTGCCTGTATATCTTAATTTCCAGTTGGATGTAGTTAATAATAATAATAATAATTATATACACACACACATATTTTTAACATTTGATTATAGAACTTTAAATTCTAGATTCTTTGCTTTCCTCCCTAATTAATTTCTTTAGAGAGCCTATAAGATGATAGTGCTGGCAGTCATTCTAATTTGATCGGTAGAGCCATCACCATCATCTTTCCATACTCCAAAATATCAAATTCCCCATCTTGGAAAGGAGTAGGTAGATCTAGCAGAACTCTCTTCTAGTTTTTGTGGTTCTGTAGTTCTGAATTTAACAACTAGCATTCTGCATTTGATGCAGTTTTATATCCTTGTAGCAATCGAGTCATTTTCTTGAACCTTTCCCTAGGTTCCATTTTGTTACCATTCCTAAAAAGGATAGTGAATCATCTTGTATGTATCTGTTATGTTCATTGAGAAAATTTATTTGTGACAAAACCATTTCCTATTTATTGACAGTCCTCGCTCCTCTTTGAAATAACCAAAAAAAATTCTTTCTGAAAATTTTCCTATTTTCTTATAACTAAGCAGATGCAGGTTACATAGTGTAGATATAAGGTCTTGTTTTTTGTTTTTCTTTATTTTTCTTATCTCTTTAAAAACACAACTCTTTCCACCTTACAAGAATTTACATTGATTTTTTTTTACACTTGAGTTTAAAACCCAATGTAAGGTTTTGATTTGCTATGAATAAAACTTCATTGGCAACTGTGAAATTAGAAGCAGTCATTTCTTTAGATACAGATATTCCTACCTAAGTCCTTAGTTTTTAGTATTAATGTACATTGTGGATTAAGTTCAGTACCTCTAAGATCTCTGATTTTATCAGAGTGAGCATTCCTTCTGCTCTTGTAGTTCCCAACTTTTGTATCCCTTTTCCAATTCAATTTTATAAGCATTTCTTAAATGCCAATTACATACCAGGTATTGTGCTAGGCACAGGGATACAAAACAAAAAAGAAAGCCGTTCTTGTTATTCATTTGTTAATGGTCTACTATGTGCGAGGCCCTGTGCTAGTTAATGAGCTTGCATTCTACTTGAATGAAACAGCTTGTACACAGATCAGCACATACAAAGTAATTTTGGGTATGAAAAAAACCCTCATGATATTGACAGGAAAAGCCTTATGGAGGAGGAGGAAATATTTGGTTTGTGTTTTGAATAGAATTAGAGATACCCAGAAGTGAAAGTGGAGAAGGAAAGCATTCTGGGTATGGAAGCCAGCTACTGGGAAGGGACAGTGTCACAAGGTGGAATATCAGGAATGGAGAGGAGGCCAGTGGAGCGTCTCCTAAGCCAACTGTGTCTAGCCTTCTGGGGATGAGCTCCTCTGAACTGAGTCCTGTGCTCAGAAGATGCGCTGACAGCCCTTTGATATAGACTGTAGTAAAAGCCTCTCTGGCTTGACAGACCTGCCACTGTTTGTTTGTTTTTCTGATAAATCTTTCAAGAATCCAGTCACCTCCACACCATAGTTCAGCAACAGAATAGGACTATAATAAAGAATTATAGATGAAGCCAGGATTAAATTGAGCTCTTCCAGATGACCATTCTGCACTCGTGTCCAAAACCTGTCTCCTTAACAGGGTTTCTACATTTCCCTATTTTCGTGTATTTTCCCTCAGCTTCCTTCCTTTCTAAAATAAGTGAGGAGCTCTGCCTCTCTTTCTGAAATAATTGGCTCAATTTATAATGCTCTTCATTTAATAGCAGGTGGAAGATATTATGCAAGGGGTTATTATTCCACAATCTACAGATAAGGAAACTAATCATCAAGGTGAAGTGACTTAACCACAGTCACAACTGGGATTCCGCCCTAGGACTTCTAGATCTTTGACACTCAGCATGTTATACCACTTCTCCATAAGAAAAAAAGTTAGCAAACACAAGTGCTGTGTCTTCATGGAGATATTTCAGATATGTTTGTCACTTTGAATTGAGCTCTTCAGATTTTTCTTCTGCCTTTTGTGACAAAAGCCAAGACCAGAATTTTAAATTTCAGTAGTTCTGATTATGCTGTTTTTAGATCATACTGAAAATTGAACTAGGATCATAATAGTTCATATGTTTCGGGTATACTTTATAATACCCGGCCACTAAACTGAGTTTTCATTTGTTTGTTCCATTATGCCTCATATTTAATATTGTGTCTCAGCGTCGGGAAGCACGGAAACAGGAGCAGGCCAACAATCCGTTTTATATCAAAAGTTCTCCATCACCTCAAAAGGTGAGTAAGAGACTGCTTTGTTAAACACGCTTTCTGAATGTAAGGCAGTGGCTGAAAGTAACCTTAGTGCCAGAATGAATGTTATTCTTTGCATTTTCACACATGTTGAGCTTGGCTTTCAAATGTTTTAAATAAATTAATAGCCTTATCTTGTTTAGTTTAACAGAAATAAGGTGGAAGTTCATTTGTTTTAAGGCAAAAAGCCAAAGGAAATTTTGCTGAATAGAAGCACTTTGACAGTGATATAACTTTTATTTTATTACTTTGTGTAGAGTTATACCCAACCAGTGTTATTCCATATAACCTCAAATAATTTCCCTTATAAGAGAGAGGGCCTTCCATATTGTCTTAGAGCCTGAATAATAGGATCAAGTTCTGCAGCGATCTGAGCTTCTGCTTTATCCCCTGTAGGGTAAACTCCCTTTCACATTAGTTTCTAACTTTCCCATTGATGGTATCATTCCCATAGAAGCAACTGTTTGTTTTTTAGTTGCTTTTGCTAAAGGTAGTTCTTTCAGGATCATGGAGCATGTCTGGGATTTTTAACCTGGGGCCTTTGTTTTTTATTTTTAATTGCTAACTGTATTTGAATAAGAATTGGTTTCTCTTACAATCCTACGTATTTTATTTTATGCATTTGAAAACATTTTGAGGAAAGGTCCACAAATTTCGCCAAAGGATTGCCAAAAGAGTCTATGACAGAAGAAAGGTTAAGGAAGCCTGATACTGAATCTTCATTCCCTTGCTCCAAGTACCTTTCAGAATTATTCCTGTGTAAACATTATCAGTAGGAATCAGATGAAATTCGTAGTACTTGTGGTGGCCCAGAAAATACCTGCTGTCATGCTACTTGGCTCCATTTATTCCTATGCTTGCTAGTGTTTTTAATAGGAATGAATGTTGTGTTTTATACAAAGGTTTTTTTTGCATCTATTGAGATAATCATATGATTTCTGTTGGTTTTGTTATTGGTATGGTCAGTTATGCTGTTAGTTTTCCTAATATTGAACCAGCCCTGCATTCCTGATATGAATTGTACCTGGTCATAGTGTATGATTATTCACTTTTTTATGTCAAAAATGGCATAAAAATTGTCCTTGGAAGCAACAGACAGCATATTTTTACACAGCATTCATTACTGTTCGTTGACCTGAAATTTTGATCCTTTGGAGATTGTGATGCTTAATTATTCATAGCCATCACCAGAAGATGTTGGGTGTTTAAAAGATTGGTTTTTGCCTGAGGGAGAATCTGAGCCTCATTAAAAGCTCTCTACAGTTACTCAAATGCAATTCAGTCTGCCCTCCTTATTCAAGTCTGACCCGAATCATTGTCCGTCTGCATTGTCTGCCTAACACACATACTGATGAACCAGCTCCATAGGTCATGAGGCCTACCGTGCAGCTTCCACATGGTGAGGACAGGTTATCTTAATGATAGTGTTAGTCATCAGTTATGTCTTTTGTGTCTTTCAAGGAATCTTTTACAATCCTAATCCTTTCAGGGCAGTTTCTTCATTGGAGGAGAAACTTTCAAGATTCATTTTGTTCTACTCAATCAAGTACTCGCTGATAGTCTACATACTATGTGAACAGGGGTTTGTTTCCTCTGCATATTGTAGACACTGGCATGAATGCTGACATGTGGCTGGCTGTGGAACGTCCTTTGAACGCTTACCTGTTCCCTTCTTATATTGTCATCAGGGATGCTCTTTTATTATTGTGCAAATTATTCCCATAAAGATTTTATAGAAATGAGAAAGTTTAAATATGAGTTATAGTTATTGATATTACTGTTAACCTCCTTAAGGTAGTAATAATATCCGTGATTTTTTCTAATAATAACAATCATCAATAAAATTCACATAGCATGTCAAGGTTTGCGAATCTTAAATTCATTCCGATGTATGTTATTTCATTTGAGCCTCAGTGCAGCAGCGACAGCATGGTGATGTGGAGTAATGAATTTTGAGACAGAATAATTGGGATTAATTCCTGGCTCTGCCACTTACTGCTTGTGTGACCATGGGCAGGTTACATAACTTTACAGCCTCAGTAAAGTCAGTCTGGTGGTCGTCCTCAGTAAGATCAGGGGTTGTATAAGATGAACCTCAAGGCTCCTCATAGCTCTCACTTTGTGATCCAGGAACCACCTTGTCTGGCAGAAACTCTCAGCAGGTGGTTTTTGTTTTTATATATTTTATGGATAAAGAAATGGAAGCACAGAAAGGTTCAATTTTTTTAGCCATAGTAATACATCGAGAGACTGAGAGTTTGTATTTGAGATCCTGTCATTCTGACTGTGAATCCAGCTCTCTCCATGCACTACCATCCTCTCAGAGAGGTTGAAAACAGTCGGGCCTGAGGAGCTATGTCCTCCATGTGGAGGATGTGACATCCCCATTACATTTCTTCTTATCCCATATGGCTCTCCATTCATGACTTCAGTTATCTTTTCCAGCTTTGGACTTTGTGAAGATAAGCATGCTTTCCCTGCTCAATATGTAAAAATGCTTCATGATGTGGATTTACATTGGGTTTTGTGACTGTCATCTTTTCTTTAAATAAAACTCTTAATATATTCTAACATCATATTGATTCAGAGTTCCTTTCTGGGTCAAATTAAGCCTCAGATTCCATTCTTGGTGATGGCCTTTGCTCAGTTCTTTTAGGTTTTAACTTAATCACTAAAGAATGTTCTCCCTCTGATCATCATTCTTTGTGAACAGCTGTGGCTCCAGATGTTGAGGGAATAATGGGTATGTAGATTATAGTTAGTTATGTTTATTTGATGTCCTGTTGACTATCAAGAATTGTCCTTTATTCTTAAAGTCAATTAAGTAATGTTATTACTTGCTATTTAGTCAAGTTTATTTTTAGTAATGATGCTTTTGAAATTTTAATTTTTCTAGCGGTATCAGGACACACCTGGGGTTGAGCACATACCTGTGGTCCAGATTGATCTCTCAGTTCCCTTGAAGGTTCCAGGCAAGTGTATGCTAAAGATTTATCTTCATTATTTTCAGAAGGTGGAATGTCTGTTTCTTCCTTGATGCCAAAACCAGGAAAACAGTAGGCCTGCAGGTTCATGTGAGGGTCCCTGTCCTATTGCCGGGGTCATAAATGAAACTTTGCTTTAGGAGAGTTGCTGATAATGACAGTGACACTAAGAACTGTCCAGGCTAATCAGCTTAATATCTTGACAAGGTAAAAGAGGAGGGGAATTATATAGCAATAATGTTTCTGGAGAGACATCATGTATAGTGAGCTGAAACCTGGTCATATTCTACCCCTGGCATGCTGGCTACTTGATCCTGGCTGAGCATTTTAACTTCTTATTCACACCCTCCCACCCTTGCCCCCCAAACTTAAGACTGTCAGTTACAGATATGAGTTAGTACAGGAAGTAGACTTAATAGGAAGTACCTATACCAATGAAGGCGCGAGACCACTGTTGAAAAAATTTCCACTCAACAGAATTTCCACCTTAATTGTCACTATTTACATTCCTGGACTAATAATGATTTTGGAAATCAATGTAGCATACCTTGAACAGTTAGATATGAACCCCCTAGGACACTTTTAGAAGGCAGAGTTTGGGGGGTGGCTAGGTAGGGCAGTGAATAGAACACTGGCCCTGAAATAAGGAGGACGACCTGAGTGCAAATCCATCCTCTGACACTTACTACTTACTAGCCTTGTGACCTTTGGCAAGTCACTTAACCCCCAATTGCCCTGCCTTCCAAAAAGCAAAAAAAAAAAAAAAAAGAAGAAGAAGAAAGTTTGTAGATTTTGTTTTTCTTTCTACATAAGAAGAGAATTAGGTTTTTCTGGAAGGCTGGATTCAGCAAGGAAGCAAGTTCAGCCTAGAAAGGAATTTTCCGTCTGTCTCCTTTCTTCAGTATTATCAACAACATACAGAGAAATCTACAAAAACTTCATCATTAGGAATTGAGACTGCCTGGGCAAAAGTCCATAGAACACCAGCGGCCTTCTGTGCCAATTCGTGTGGAAGGAGGTTAAGGCCAAAATGTACTTCTGCACTCCCCAAAAGGAGGAACAGGAAATAATCTCTGTAGCTCCCTGCATCTGGTACAGGGCTTCGTAGAGAGTGACCCTTAAGCAATGAGTGAATTAATAATCTACGAACTGATTTCTTGTTACCCACATTGGTTCAAGTGCTAAAAATCATTTCACAGATTATAGTGAGTAATAAATAACAGTATTGAGTTTTAGAAAATTCTGTAAGAAACCTTTCTTTAGTGTGGGTTTTGAGCCATGTGAATTTTTAACGAGCCCTGGGTTCACTCACTTACGTAGCTGACAATCATTTTTTCCTGGAATTTGTAAGTAGGTGATAACATTTAGCAACTCTTACTGATCACTGCTAGAAAAATGAATAAAGACTAACATAAGAGCTTGGCACTGATGAATATTGACTTAATTCTTTGGAGTCTTGGCTGATTTGAAGTAGAGGTTCATATATTTACTAGTTTTATGTCATAGAAGAATTTTGTCTGGAAAAACTACATCTTAAGGGCAGAATGGTGCTGTTCTGGTCGTCAGGGAGGGTGTAAATGATAGCTCCATAAGATTTCTTTTCTTTCTTCTTATTAAAAAAATTTTACCTTCTTAAAAATGACGTCTTTTCTGTTTGCATTACCTTCATTTCCAGATATATCTTACCTCTTTTCAGGGAGCCATACCTTGTGAAAAAAGATTTTTAAAGGAAAAGGAAAAAGCGATTCAATAAAACCAGCACATTAACAAGATCTGTTAATGTATGCAATATTTCACTCCTATAAATCCCTTCATCTAAGTGGCACAGTGGATAGAGACTGGCATCAGGAAGATCTGAATTCAGATCTGATCTCAGTGCACTTATTTGCTGTGTGACCCTGGGCAAGTCACTTAACCCTGTTTGCCTCAGTTTTCTCATCTATAAAGTGAACTGGTGAAGGAAATAGCAAACCACTCCAGCATCTTTCCAAGAAAACCCCAAATAGAGTCAGATAGTTGGCCGTGACTAAAAAGACTGACCATAATCCCCCAGTCTTTACAAAGAAGGGAGAAAGATAAATTTTCTCAATTGTTCTTTGGAGCCAGCTTGGTCATTATGATTCTTGTGATTTATTTTCAAGTGTAGAGTAGGGAGCCTATAGCTCAATTTATCCTGAAATTTTAAAGATTATGTTAGTTACTCAGTGACTGTTTTATTGAATGGATAACATACTAGATCAGGAGTTGTTAAAATCCGGCCCAAGGGTCAAAGCCAGCCACCCAGTACTCCTCCTAGCCCACCCTGGCTGTTTTTACTAACTTGGAGGGTAGGGGGCTGTGATTTGCCCCTGTAGTAGAAAATGCAAGTGATCATCATTGCCTTCGGCTCGCAACTCCCTCCCCTGCCTTTTGGTCCAAAGGCCATATCATAAACCTTCACAGGATGTCAGTGTTGGAAGGGAACTTTATATATGAAGCACAGAATGTTGGAGCTTCAGGGAATCTTAGAAAATACATCGTGAGATTTTAAAGCTGAAAGGTACTTTGTAAATGATCTGATTTAGTCCATCACTCTGGAGCACATTTGTTTGGAAGAAATAAAAGCTTCTGAATAGATAAACCTGAGAAGGAAATAAGGATATCTTGAAGGATGAAGTAAACCACATATTAATGGCATCCGGAATCTTCATGTCTTTTACATATTTTAAAAAATTTACATGGATTCTTTACTTTTTTTTTCTCCTTGAACTAGATTTAGTATTTTTGGGTCCCTTCCAGGTGTAGTTTTTATTAATGCTGTTCTGCCAGCTACTCCCAGAGAAGCTGAGGATGAGAGCAGTTAACAAATGTTATAACAGGATCTTGTCACTAGACATGCTTTCCTCTGTACCCCTCAGCTCTCAAAACGAAAACTTTCCCTGTATTACCAAGTTGTGACAGAGCAGACCAGCTACATCTTACTGGCGTCAGGGAGGGAAGTTCAGCAAACCTGGCTTCAGTACCTGGATTGAGCACCAGTGATACAAAGACAGAAGGACACAGTCCCTTCTTGAAGATGTCTGCAATCCAGCTGGGGCAGGAGGGGAAGGGAGAGGAATAAATATACAAGGAATGATGACACCAGGGAGAGGAGGTCCATTCCAAGTTCTGGGAGCTATTGATCTGCAATGGTGCTCCATGTGCTTCCAGCAGGGCCTACCTGCTGAGCCGGTTCTTGGAGGGAAAGGCCTTCAATAGAGGGAGGAGGATTGGGGAGGGGCTATTCCAGGCATGAAGGTCAGTGAGCAAAGACAGACTGAAAAGAAGGGTGGCAGTGGTAGTGGTAGTGCCTAGCCCCGCCATCGTGAGAGAGATTAGGAGCAGGGATGAGCCCTTCTGTCCCATCTCTGTTTCTTCCCTTTGCCACTGAAGCCTTTGAAATGTTGTGGCTGCACATTCTTGAGTTTAGCATCTTAACAGGCTCTGGGCCCCAACACTGTAATTGCACCCTCTGTAGGTATTCCTATGTCAGACCAGTATGTGAAGCTTGAAGAAGAACGGAGACATAAACAAAAACTTGAGAAAGACAAAAAAAAGAAAAAGCAGAAAAAGGAAAAGAAAGGCAAACATCGCCGGCACAACTCGCTTCACACAGAGAGTGATGAAGACATAGCCCCTGCACAGCAAGTGGACATCATCACTGAGGAGATGCCGGAGGTCAGCATCCCATGCGCCCCTTCCCTCACCACACTGCCTTCTCTTTTCCTTCATTTTGTACCATGTAGGCATAGATTTAACCCATTCAAGGTAGGGCTGGCTTTTCCCCAGGTCTGTGTTTCCATAGCCTTCCCTGAGTCACCGTAGTCTGAGGTCCTGACTTCTCTTCTAGAACAGGGCCCTGCTGAATGACATTGTCCTGCCGTTCCCGCTTCCTTTCCTATTTTGACATCCTTAAGGGTCATACTTTATGGGGAGAAAACACCGAACCAGAGGCAAGAAACCTAACAAGAAAACAATGAGTCAGTTGTGATTGGTAACAAACCCACATCACACCTTTTGGCTAAGCAACCTAGCTTCCTCATCCATTGCCTTCTGCTGCATCACTAATAGTTTAATGTATATTTCACTCAGTAGTCATTTTTACATAGAAGGTCTGTAACATGTGGGGCATTGCTTAAAATGATAATTTAACTTGGTTTTGGTAGAATCCTTTCCTAAATCATATGGACAGAGTGTCCATCTTTGGGCCTCGGCAATAAATTCTGCTGACCTAGTTTGTGTTGGTTTCTTGAGTGCCATAGTGGACTCTTTCCTTCTAAATGTGCATATGGAAATGTGAGTATTAACTACGTAGACAGCTTTCAGCCTTTTCACATAAAACTAGAGTCGGAGGCTATCTTTTCATTGGGGCCCCTTGGGTTCTGAAGCTATACCCAATTAGAGTTGATGGTTTTTGTATAATCAGACTGGCTCTCTTTTATTTCTCTCTCCCTAACTCTCCCTCCCCCTACTCCCAGAATGCACTTCCAAGTGATGAAGATGACAAAGATCCCAATGATCCCTATAAAGCCCTGGACATAGATTTGGATAAGTAAGTAAATTGAATTCTTTGGCCTTTTGCCTATTGGTTGAAATGCTTCTGAAAATGTAGTAAGCTCTTCCGTTATTTAAGGGCTTTTATGGCCAGAAAGGGTTAAAGCATTATTGAATCGTAGACTCCCTGTAGTTAGAAGGGTCATGAGGTCTGTCTGGTTCAATCTCTTTCCTCATGTGTGAGTCTCCTCTGCAACATTCATAGTACTCAGCCTATACTCAAACACCTCCAAGAATAGGGAGCTTACTACCTCATAAGGTACATACACCCCATTCTGATATTCTCAGGGTTAGGAAGTCTCTCTATAATTTTTACCCATTGCTCTTAATTTTGCCGTCTAGAGCAAAGCAGAATAAACCTCCTCATTCTTCTATATGGCAGCTCTTTATTTAAAAATCAAGATTATGAGCCCACTAAGTCTTGTCTTTTAGAGAAGGAAATGGTAAACCTCTCCAGTATCTTGGCCCAAAACCCCCCAAAAAGGATCACAGAGAGTCAAATACAACTGAAATTACTGAACACATGTCTTGTCTTCTCTAGGTTAAAACAGCCTCAGTTCCTTCAGTCAGGTTTCACAGGGCTTGGTTTTGAGTTTGCTCATTTTCCTAGTTGTCCTTCTCTATACGTGCTCCAATATGTCCTAATCCTTTCTAAAAATGTCCCCAGAATGAACACAGGTGTCCATCCAATAAGTTAGAAAACTTTCATGTTTTCCCCATTACCTGAGAACATTAATTGGTTGCTTTATTTTTTTGCTGCTTTTTCACTTTTAATAAATTCGTGCGCATACACACACACCCACACACCCACACACACCGTCCCCACACCCACACACCCACAAACCCACACCCATCCATAACAGTCCTCTGGCTTACCTTAGGGCAGACCCAGCAGAATGAAACTGTAAGGTCGCTTCCTCCGAGGCTCTGCTGGCTCTCCTAGATCTGTATCCCAAGCTGTGTTCCTCCCTTCCACTACCTCAGAGAGAGTTGGTGTGATAGAGGACCCTGACTGACAATGTCCTTTCCTAGTTAGTTATGCTCCTACAGAGAAAGCTAGCTAAAGCTCATTCCTTTCTGTACTTGAAGGGTGTTATTCCCCCAACCCCCCATTTCTTCCCCTTGGACTCTTGAGCAGAACAGCTGCTTCACATAACATGAAAATCTTGGACAGTTCAGTCCCCATGGAACAGGTGTTTAGGCTGGCCATGGACGAAATCACAGAGTTAGGGAATTGGTCTTGAGTCTTCTGTCCGTGCTATTTGTAATTATTGCCATCATGGCTTCTAACAGCACACTCGGATGCCTCCTCTTTCATCTAGCCAGTGTGATGTTTTTCTAAATGAAAGTCAGAATCTTAGGAGACCTCAGAGTTTTTAAGCAACCGACATCCATTCAGAGTTCCCACTCCTCCTCCAGTGTGTGTCTCCACAGAGGGTTAGAACATCTTCCTTCCATTTATAGGTCCATTGCTGACTCTTTTTGAGGGTCCAGTCCTGAGATTTCATCATAGGATCATAGCTCTAGGAACTTGAAGGTACCTTGTAGGCCAATCTAGTCCAAGTTCTTTCATTTACAGTGGAGGAAGGTGAGACTTGCCTCTTAGTGACCAGGCCAACTCAAGGAGTGATGTCAAAGGTGGAATTTAAGCCCAGCTCTTCTGACTCCTGGGTTTATGCTCTTTACAAAGCTGAACCACATTGTGATAATAATAGCTTGCATTTATATAACACTTTAGGGTTTGCAAAGCACTTCAATGCATTCCCATTTGCTCTTCACAATAACTTTGATAAAAGGTGGCATTATTATTACCCGCATTTTATAAGTCAGGGAACTGAGGGTTGGAAAGGTTACATAAGCTGCCCATGGTCTTAAAGCTAGGGAATCTAATTGTAGAGAACTCCAAATATGGAAACTCCTTCCACCAATCTAGATCAGCACCTCCCCTCTAACTTGTTGTTTTAGAGGACTACTTGGGGAAATTGAGAGGCTAAGTGACTCACCCATGGTCATACAGTGTGTCAGATGCTGGACTGGCTCCCACACCTTACCGACTTCCAGGCCAGCACTGCATTCCCTCCAGCATCCTGCCCCTTATGCAAACCTTAGAGCACTGGGTAAATGTCAGCCATTATGGCCAAGGAATACTTCATTTCTGGATTGTTGGCATTGTTCCTCTCCTCCCCCTTTTTGTTCCAAGAACAGATACAAACTGTTGTCAATTTTGGCATGGGCTGTAAACCAAGAAAGAAATATGAAGCTTACTTCCCATAACAGTTTGAAAAACTATTCCTTTTAAATTTATTTTGGTTCCATGCTCTTCCTAAAAAATTCTCACTCACTCTGACTCTAGCTTACAAGGGAATCTGTGATGAATAGCTCTGTCATTGTCACTGTATATCAGTTCTGATAGTAGCTTTATTACTGCACCAGGGGTCATAAATAGAAATTTTCTATCTTTTATTAATAACTGGTATTGCTTTGCTAGGCCTAAAAAATTGTTTCCCTTGCGACAGTAGCTTTGGTAAAAGCCAGAGCAGTTTTACTGATAAGATTATTTCTTTGAAATAACAAAGCTCTTATCAACCATTCATTGAAAAATACATATTTGGCATCCTCGTGTGGGAGAAATTAAGTCATAGACCTATTGGCCAATTTTTGCAACTGCAGTTGAAGCAAGATTGCGGGTTGCTTCAGGCCAACACTTTTCTGTTTTTTTAGAGTGGATAAATTTATGGAAAATCTTGGCTTACACATGGGAATGAGTAGGTCTAAGCTTTACCCAGCTTTTCCATTTAAAGACAATTCTGCATTTCTGGTTTTCTACCAAGCAGTAGAGGGGAGCTCTTTTTAAGCACTCTTTAACCCTAAATGACTTGTTCATAGTCATAATCCTTTCCTACTTTCTAGTTGCCTGCTGTGGAAATTACCAGAGAACCATAGCTTCGGGTTAGAGATTAACAGGAGCAGCCAGTAAGATTCTTAAACAGTAAAAGTCCTTCAGGTGCTGTATAAAGGGCTTCTGAACCAAAGCACAAGATACATTTATGAGCAATTTCCTATTAGAATTGTTCCTAAATTAAATGATGTTCCCAGTTGAAGATGCTTGGTTCTTCATACTGTGTCTGTCCATTCTCTTCTCACCTCTTCAGACCCATTGGCCCCTGTCTGTCTGTCATTTGTTCTCATAACCTCTGTCCTCTCTCTCTTTCTCTCTGTGCTCACATTGCCATGTCTATCTCTCACACCCACATGCAGTCTGGTTTCAGGGAAGCCTCACAGGTAAGATATCCCAGTATTTCAGCCTTCTTTGAAAAGATCGATTTGTTGCCCCCAAAACAGTGTTGTGCAACTTCCTGGGATCACACATGTTGTCCTCACATCAAAACCTTACCTGGGTGGCCACTGTTTCTTAGCGACCTTTCTCATGAGTCGTGATGTGAGGCTTCCAGGAAGCTAAGTGTATTACAGTTCTGTAACCACTTATTAGCTAAATCAGCAAGTGATCCTTGGGAGTTTACAATGTTTTGTTTTAAAGTAAAATTAGAGTAGGCTCCCCTCTGCCATCTTTATTTGCTGACCACATTCTAAAGCAAGCATTTAAACTATATTAATGCTAGCCCACAAGGGTTAACAATTTGAACTGGCCAGCAAACCTGGAGAATACTAAATGGGCTTCCCCCAGCTTTGTCTAAGATGCAAGCTGTCTCAGTGTTTATTTTTAAAATACAAAGCCCTAAACTTACAGAAAAAAAGATTCTGCGTGTCTGTGTGTGGATGGTGTATGGAGTTAGATTAGAATGCCAGCTGGTGATTAACACCACCCACTACTTGCTTCTACAGACAAACAGTTGTTTAGTTAGGAAGGAATCTTGCTTCCAAATCACTGTAGTCCCCAGTTTCCAGACTTGAGAAAAAGAAAATACTAGTCCCTCCTCTGATGTGTAGACATAACTGTCTTATCCATCTGGTAAAGACCCGATGGGTTGTTATATAGCTTTCTTTGTATGGCAATTTTGTTATCTTGAGAATCCTTTACCTTTCACTCTTTAAAGATAATGTGGCTTGTGAGGATCTAAGACAGTGTATGTTTGTGTTCCCACACTGTTTTTCTTGAAAGTGTTGTTTAATCTGCAAGTACTTTTGTTATCCTCAAGCGAGTGGACAAGGTTAGTACAGAGCTGAAAAAAAGTAGTCAGCCTGTAGTTTTTAAAATGCATGCAAGAGAAAGTGATCTCTGACTGTGAACAAAAGATTCCCTTC
The DNA here is from genome assembly GCA_028627135.1 of Pseudochirops cupreus. Lineage (NCBI taxonomy): Eukaryota > Metazoa > Chordata > Mammalia > Diprotodontia > Pseudocheiridae > Pseudochirops > Pseudochirops cupreus. Next base: position 543,958,410 of record CM053580.1, read on the forward strand.
GGAACCCTAAAGTATACATCCCAAGCTTTGGTGCATCAGTAGGGTTTCTAGACAAATATGGATATCTTTAGAGAACACATTTTGGGGGAAACTAGTGAATGTTTGGGGATTGGAGTGGTCTCTGTCACCAAATATTGCCCTTCTTTTTTCTTTTAAGGCCCTTAGCAGATAGTGAAAAACTACCAGTCCAAAGACATAGAAATGCAGAGACCCCAAAATCCCCTGAAAAAGAAGAAATTCCTGTGATAGAAAAGAAGAGCAAAAAACCCAAAAAGAAAGAGAAGAAACACAAAGAAAAAGAGAGAGAAAAAGAAAAGAAAAAAGAGAAAGAAAAAGAGAAAAAGGTAATTCTTGCTAGTTTCTTGCCACCTTGGGCACTAACCTCTTTGAGGGTAGGAGCTGTGACTTCTTATTTTCTATTTCTTCCCAGTTCCTGACATGTCTGGACTCTCCACAGGCTGAGTCATGGTGGCATGGTGGGCAGAAAGGCAGGGCAGGAGGCTTACACTCTCTAAGCCTTGTTTCCATCATCCATAACATGGAGAACTTTTCATTACCCACCTCAGAGGGCTGTGGGGGGGAAAGTATTTTTGTAAACCTCAGAGTGTTATAGAAATTTGAACTGCAGTTATAAATCACGAATATTTTGTTTATAAACCTTGCCAGACCACCTCTTGCTAATTTGTATGTGAAGAAGCAAGCCTTGGCTGAAACTTTTCTGATTGTTTTTGACTCAGAGATGAATTTGTGGGATTTGCCTTAGTTACATCTTTGTAGGTTTTTCTGGCTTAAGTAACAGGGTGGAGCTGTTAGGGAATTGCCTTCAGGTTAGACCCAGGAACAAACTGTTATTCCTGTCCGAGGAAGTTCATCACCAAAGAGGTGGCCACTGTGTTCTGCATTTAGGGGGACGACGGCAGCTCAGGAAACAGACTTTTTGGAACATAGAGATTTATATTATCCTCATCTCTTTCTGCAGTGACAATGGCAGGATGGTGGAGAGAAGGGCATGGAGGGGCATGGGAATTTGAGATGGACAAGAGCTTAGAGGCCTTCAAGTCCAACGGCATCTTTTTATGCTTAAGGAAACTGAGGCCCAGAGAAGAAAGGTGACTTGTTTTAGGTCACCTAGAAAGTAAGCGGCATTGAAATTTGGACCCAGGGTCTTTTTCTCCAGATTTATTGCTCTTTCCACAATGCCACAGCATATTACAAACTAGTGCTGGAGTTTAAGTTATTCATGACTAAAAAAATCGGGCCAGTTGTATAGTTGAATTGAACAGCCTAAATGCTGAACTGATTGTCACTGAAACATCACCAGTGTCAGAGGAGGGCTTCCTGCACAGTGAGCGACTCCTATGGAAGACGTACAGAAAAACATAGGCAAGAATTGCCCAACAGAGGAGTGACGGTTTGCCAGTGAAGAGGCTAGATCCATACCACTTAGATCATAGACTCATTGGGGCATCCGCCATGTTTCATGTTTCACTAGCTGTTGATACTCTGTGAATCACTGAACTGTCATCTCTGTGGTCACATCTGTCCTAAAAACTTGTATCACCATAATCTTGGGAGACACCATGTTGGAAGCCTTTAAGGCTATGTTTTCTTCTAATGAATAACTAAATCCTATTTTAAAATCTACTTTTTATTTATATATCAGTGAATTAACACATTCCTGGATAAACTGATCCAAATCCACATCGACAGCCTAATTATTAAGTAAATTAGATGTCAGCAAGTTACAAACAAGTGTTTTTGTGGCAAAACAAAAAACAAAAAAAAACCAAAAACGCCTCCAGAATTCTGACCTAAGTTACTAACAGAGCAAAAAGCCTGCCAGTAAAGGAGGGCTGGCTGAGTTCTTCCTAATCTTTGCCCTCCTTCCTCCTTTCCTGTGCCAGTCAGAGCAGGGTGGGCAGGAACCACTTCTTGAATCTGCAACACCCAGGAAGAGAGATAGAAAGGAATGTAGGAAACTCTTTAGAGATAGCAGGCAACAAAGGGGAAGATTGCTCTGTTCTGCCAAGGAGTCCAGGCGAAAATATGTTTATAAATTAGGAACTGGATAAGAATGTAGTCACACAGTTCTCTGCTACCTTTTTCTCCATGATGGTGAATCATGTGTTAACTGGATGTGAGAGAGAAAAGCTGAGTAACTTCTTACTCCATACGTTTAAAAAGAAAAAAGTCCTTGACCTTATTTTTTCTCGCTGAAAGTTCATCTCTTCTTTATTTAAGGGGGAAGACTTGGATTTCTGGCTTTCTACTGCCCCACCAGCTGCCTCCACTGCACAATCACCTGTAAGTGCACGCAGTGATCCTTTAGAGATGGAAAAGCATACTCTGTTAGGCTTAAGAGTGAGTGAAAATACAGTCCTATCTGGAAATGACCGGCAGTGTGAGGCATTCCATTGAATTGTCAGGAAGTTCACCATCCTTCCCTGGACAAATGTCCCACCAGAGTTGTGTGGCTTCAAGAGGAAGCCAGGCTAGTGCATGATGGTGACATTGGCAACGAGTATGGCACAAGCCATGTACCTATAGATGAGCATCAATGCTGCCGCTTATATCAGGAAATGCCTTTCAAGCTAGACTCTTTTTTTGGTTGTCTTTGCTCCATTGGTCACCTCCAAATAAAGTTCTTTAGGATATTTGAGGGACTTTTTCTTCTTGTATGATCCCTTTTTGAGAAAACCTATGAGCCCTTGGGTTCATGCTTCAAGTCTTCTTCTAAATATTAAAGCTTATTTGCCATTAAGGCATTTTTCCTCCAAAATTGATGTTGGCAAGAGGTCATTGAGAGGAAAGAACTTGATCATCTTCTTTTGACTTTCTTTTTGGTATTTCACAAGATGATGGGCACATAGATGCTTAAGAAATGTTTATTGAATCGAATCGACTATTTCCACCTCTCCAGCCAAAGCTAATCACAGCTGGGAAAGAGGTTTGAAAACCTGACTGTTTTACATTAACTGTTGAAAGTGAGGCTGCAGCTAGCTTAGGAATTATTTGTGGTACGTAAGACTAGAGAGTAAAGCGCCAGCCCCTTAAGGGGTAAAGGTTGGCTTGGTTTGCGAGAGGAGTTGGGGCTTCCTAAAATGGTTATTGTGCTTTCTTCTTTTTTCTTTAAATCAGACTACATAAGTCCTGCAGACCCATTAGCCTCACACATATGCTAACAGGGGCTGGCTTTTCACTTTGGTTAAAACAAACTTTTTGTCCTCTTGTGCAGAGTGAACCCAATGTAAATACAGTTATGGCTGCTCCTGAAGACTATGAGGAACCTAAAAAAGAAGAGAGGGAAGATGAAGAGGACGAGGAAGAAAAGGTAAGCAAAGATCACAACAGTGTAAATAGAGGCAGTTGGTTCTTAATAAACTTTGACTTATGAGTTCTGATAAACACAGTAACCAACCACAATTCCAGAAGCCCATCCAGAAGCATGCTACCCATCTGCTGACAGGGTACAAGCGAGACATAGATTTTTTTGGACATAGCCAATCAGAAATTTGTTTTATTTGATCATATACATATTTGTTACAGAAGTTTTGTTTTCCTTTTTTTCACCTTGAATGGAGGGAGGTGGGAGAAAAGTGAAATCTTTTTGTTCATTTTGTAAAATTTAATTTAAAATTAAAGATAATGACCTCAAAATAAATAAATAAGTAATGGTTGCATGATAGACTTCTATAGCTCTTGCAAAGAAAAAGACAAACTACTATTGATAGCAGGAGTCTGAGAAATCTAGAGTATCATGGACACCCTACAGGCCATACTGCCTGGATTGTGCAGACTTCCCCGAAAGAGAACAGTCATCGGTTATAATATGGCACTCCCCAAAGATAATGCAGTCTTAGGCTGCATCACATTCAATAGTAAGAGGAGATCATCCTGCTGTCTGTCTTAGTCAGACGTAGCATATTGTATTCCATGCGGGGGGCCACTTTTTAGGAAGTTCATTGATAAGCAAGTTGGAGAGTGTCCAGAGGAGAGCACTTTGGATGGGAAAGGGTCTTGAGATCACACCACATGAGCATCAACTGAAGGAGCTGGGGTGTATAATGTAGAGATAATTTTAGGGGGAACACGATTGCTGCCTTCAAGTATTTAGTAGCTGTCTTATATGAAAGAAGCATTAGATCTGTTCTCCAGAGAGAAAAATTTGAAAGAGAAGTTGAAATGAGGGAAATTTAATCTTGATGAAAGAAGAGTCTTCCTAACAGTTAGAGCTTTTAAAAAGTGGAATGAGCTGCTTCGGGAGGTATAGTGAGTTTTTTTCTCACTGAAGGTCTTTAAGGGAAAGCCATGTTGGATGTATTATAGAGTAGATTTTTGTTCAGGTTTGGGTTGAACTTGATCCCTTTTGAGTAAGGTCTTTTTTTAACTTGGAGCTTCTGGGAGCTGGTAGGTGTTAACCTAGAAGTTGGAAAGTACAGTGTTTTCTGTGGCTTCTCTCAGTCCTAGAGTTCTAGTCTGGCTGAGGTACGGAGCAAGTCTAGGGGCATAGAATGAGATTAGGCTGGTGAAAACCTCATCAGTTAAAGGGGGTTGGTTATTCTGGAGGGAGTCTAGAACCACTGAGGGATTTTGAGCCCAGGAAGGACTTGAAAAGATCTCAGGATAAGGAGGTAAGGCTCTAATGTTACAGGGGAAAGAGGAAGTTAGGGGGTTCTCTTTGCACAATTTGCTTTGGAATTTGATGTTTTAAAGTTGTGTCAGAAGTATAATTGATATAGATATTAGTCACTCTTTGAGAAAGTTTGACATCTCAACTATAAAAAAACATTTTAAGAATTTATTTGTTGGACTCTATTTTTGGTCCTAGAAATCCTCCAAACATAAGAAGAAAAAGCATAAGAAGGAAAAGGAAGAGAAGTCCAAGGACAAAAAGAAATCCAAAAAGAAGAAGCATCCAAGTGAAGATGAGCAAGTGGAGGCTATCCAAAACGGCACCCTTGATGATGAGCCCCTCCCGGTAAGGGGGTACTTAATACTGCTGCTCTGGCCCTGCAGGGATTGGGGATTTGCATGAGCTCCCTTTGATGGAGGGGGGGCGGTGGAGGCCACGTAGAACCAACCCGAATTTACCCAGCAGGTCACTACAGATGTGATCTGGTTTTGACTTGGGGAAGAGAAGGGACTTTGGCCTCAGCAGAGTTTATCCTCACAGGGGGTTCTGAGAGCTAGCACCTGCTCAGAATGGTTCCCTGGGCTGTGTCTTTGTCTTGCAGAGATGGTTTGATTATTATTATTGTGATAATTCATGCTTCAGTAGCCTTTCCTCAACATAAACCTAGGAAGGCTGAATAGGGCATTATTATCCTGCCATGACAGTTGAGGACATGGAGACTCCAAGAGGTTGAGTAACAATAAATGAAGGAACCAGGATTCAGATATCCTGGATATTCCTTCAGTAATCCATGACTCTTTCCTTTCTCTTCCACGCTTCTTAGTAGCTTCTGGTGGTTTGATTAGCAAGTTCTCCAGTGTAATGTGGATCAACAATAAGTAAGCATTTATTAAGTCCTTCATGAAAGGAGGCAAATGAAATAAACCCTGCCCTCAAGGAGTTTACATGTCTTATACAGACAGCTTATACATGTATAGCCATATACAAAATAAATGGAGCAGAAGGCCCTGAACTGGGGGATGGGAAAGACCAGGAAAGGCCTCCCACAAAAGGGCCCATTGGAGCAGAGGGAGGAACCTGTTGTTTTAGATGGGGGGAAGCAGCTCAAAGGCTAGTTTGACTGGTTGTAGTGTGTGGAAAGTCAAATAAGGTGTCACAAAGTTGGAAAGGCAGGAAAGGCTTTAAGTGCTAAGAAGAAGAATTTCTTTTTGGTCCTGGATGCAGTCACTTTAGTTGGGGGTGATATTGTCAGACTTGTATGTACTTGAGGAAAGTCCTTTTGTCTGCTATGGAGTGGGCAGAGGCTTATTGAAATGGTACAGGAGGAAGCTGAGGAGGGCCTGAGCCAGGTCGGTGACTGGGAGGGCAGACAGAGGGGGTGTCTGCAAGCATTGTACATCAAGGGGAGAGTTTCTGTTGGGCCTCTTGATTCCAAGCTAGAATTCTTCTTAGGTTCAAAGCAGCTTTATAGCTCTGGCTTGTTTTGTTTCTGAAAATTAAAAATTAATTCATTCCCTTTAAATTGTGATGCAGCATCCCTTTAATATGTTTTGTATGCATGGCACTTATTAATGCTGTTCTTGGGGCTAAGTTGTGTTTATCGAACTCCAAGATCATCAGCAAGATTTGTTAGCAGACGATTACCTTCCATAAGCTTTCTATACTGAAAATGTTTTCTTTTCTTTCCCCCTAGCCCATGTCCAGTTACTGCCTTCTAGCTGAAAATTCTTTCATTAAAATGGTGAGTAACCTGGCCTGGAGTGTACTTCAAGGAAACAATCTGGTCTTAGAGCAGAGAGTGCCATCCTTCCTGCTGATGTTGATGAGCATTGGTTGGGATGAGTCACCAGGTCCTCAAAAAGGGGATATACTTGTCTTCTCATTAAAAATCTCACGAGGGCATATTGCTAGTAACTAAAAAAAAAGTGAGTAGGCCGCAGTTTCCTTATTGGTCTTCATATAGCCTACATCTTTTTTTTTTCCTTTTTGGCAAAGGAAACCTAATTATCATGTTGAATTGGCGTTATTTTTCTGTGTAAATGTGTGTATTTCTTCTTTTCATAGATCTCATTTTAGAGTGAGTGGACTATTCTTGAACTAACGGTACATATTTCCAAGCTGTTCTTTAAGTGAAAAAGACACAGAAAGTGAACTTTTAGTCAGAGTACAGAATGTCCCCTCATATTTGCTGTGTCTCGAAAATGATTTTTAAAAAATTTTCAGCATATATATTTTTATTTACTTATTTCACAAACTGAGAATTTATACAAACCAGATTAGATTTTGAGAGGAAAAGTACAGCTTATATTTGGCAGCTAGGTAGCACAGCTAAGAGAGTGCTGGGCCTGGGGTCAGGAAGACTCATCTTCCTGAGTTCAAATCTGGCCTCAGACACTTACTAGCAGTATGACCCTGGGCAAGTCACTTAACCCTGTTTGCCTCAGTTTTCTCATCTATAAAATAAACTGGAGAAGGAAATGGTAAACCATTTCATTATCTTTTGCCAAGAAAACCTCAGTTGGGGTCATGAAGAGTTGGACATGACTGAACAACAACAAACAGCCTGTATTTAGACCAGTTTGTTAGGATTTTTTCCCCTTATTTCTACTAATCTGGCTTTAACAACTTCATCCTGGACTTAGCAAGTACTGAAGAAAACTCATACAACACCTTTCTGTCTTGGCTATTTGCAGACATATGACATTCAAGGCAATCTTCAGAAGGATAGTCAAGTGACTGTGTCTGTGATTTTTGAAAACAAGAGTGATAGCTTCCTGAAAAGCATGGAAGTAAACGTATTGGATTCACTGAACACAAAAATGTCTCGGCCAGAAGGCGCCTCAGTGCATGATGGAGTCCCTGTGCCTTTCCAGCTGCCCCCTGGTAAGCAGTCTGAAGCCAGACTAGCACATCTCTTTGACGGGGGTGGAGGGTGTGGGGCATTGGGGTGTGGCATCTTCAGGAGTGGCGGCATAAGGTGTAACTGAGGAAAAAGTTTGATCCCAATCTAAATAGCAAAATGTGTGGTAAAGGACTTGAAAACCCTGGCGCCAGAGATGCCCCACTGAAAGGCATTTCATGATATTGTAGTCATAGATGATGGTGATTCCTATGTGGTAAAGTCCAGAGATCGCACTGATGTTCAGCCAGCTGTCTGACCAGCCGTCCCTGGGGCACCATTACAAGACTTTGTAGCCCAAGTCCTTAGCACAGTGCCTCACATATAATAAGCGCTTAATTCTTGTCTTTTGGTGGATTGACCGTGCAAATCTGCAAATTCAAGCTGCTGATATTATGTCATGAACAGGAGCACTCACACGGATCTGGAATGAGCTCCTCATCAGACATGACAGCCACGGGTGTGAATTACAGTTTAGTTCCTTGTTTCAGAGTACTTTAAGGTGTACAAAGTACTTTCTCTCACAAACCTCTGGGGTGGGTCGTACAGGTATTCTTATCACCGTCCTACAGATCAGGACGCTGATGCTGAGAGGTTAAGGGGTTCACTCATGGTCATAGAGTAAACATGGGAACCAACATTCAAACCCAGGTCTGCTGACTCCAAGGCCAGTGTTCTCTCTACACTTGCCAGTCAGGGACTCAATAGATTTGCGTTAAATCTAGAAATTATCCCCAAAGTTCAGGAGCCAGATTTTTCCCCCAGTTTTCAAGCAAATAAATACAAGAAGATTTACATCTAACTTGAGGTAAAAATTCAGATGAGGGTTTCCAGGGCTTGGAAGGCCCATAGGACTTGAAATTGGAAGGGACTAAAGAAGTCATTTATTCATATCACTTTATTTTACAGATTAAAAAACAGACCCCATGAGGGGAAGTGATTTGCATAATGTCACTCAGCTAGTAGTAAAGCCAGAATTCAAACCAATTCCAAATCTATACAACTCTGCCTTATAGGATCTCAGTCTTCTAGAAAGAAGTGTTACTGAAGTTATTCTGATGATTATTGTGATGAATATTTCATTTTTATTAATGAAAATTCCATCATATTTTATGGGTGGCCTATATGTTAATCCCGTAAGAGAGTGAAAATTCATGTCCCTAAAGAGCGTAAGAAAGGTTATCTGGGGGGCTGCTAGGTGGCACAGTAAATAGAGCACCAGCCCTGGAGTCAGGAGGACCTGAGTTCAAATCTGGCCTCAGACACTTAACGCCAAAAAAAAAAAA
>CM053580.1:543967727-544023868 GCA_028627135.1 Pseudochirops cupreus
CGAGCTGACTTTAGTGGGAAGTATCTTTGTGTGCGTTTTGGAGTTCCAGGATTGGTTTAGAGTCCTATTTTATGGGTATTTTGGGGTGGCTATGTGAGAGCTGCGATATGTTGCTGCTTCTATGCCGCCATCTTGGCTCCGCCCCCACACTCTTTATTTTTAATCTACTGATCTATTTTATTTAGACAAAAGACATTTTCAGCAAACACCCAAACGAAAATTTCTCATGTGCCACGTGAACAAAGAAGGCAGGATGATGTCATGAATGGAGAGAGCTGGCTCTGCCTGCTGTGTGAGATTCTAGACAAGTCACTTCACCCATCAGTCATCTGCAGTATCTCCTTTTCTCTTCAGGTTCAAGTAGAAAATTATTGGTAAGCTGGCCCTCTCCTACCTTTCCAGTCTATTTACACATTGCTCCCCCATATCCTCTGAGATTCAGCAATGCTGACCTTGCTGTTCCTTACACAAATGCTCTGTCTCCAGACTCTGGACATTTTCTCTGTATGCCCCTCATTCCTAAAATGTTCTCCCTCCTCTCCTCTTCTTTGGCTTCCTTTAAGACCCAGCTGAAACCTCACATTCTACAAAAAGCCTTTCCCAACTTCTCTTAATACTAGTTGCCCTCATTCTCTGATTGTCTCCAACTTATATAGATCTCATTTGTACATAGTTGTGTGCATTAGGTTGTTAGTTCCCTGAGAGCAGGAATGATCTTTTGCCTTTTTTTATCCCCCACCCTTAAAGGCACAGTGCCTGCACACAGTAGGTGCTTAATAAATGGTTACTTTGGTGGCCCTCCTAGCTCTGAGTGAATGTAATAGTAATTGTTTCTCTTTTGGCCAGCAACCCTGAGGGTCTTCCCTTCCCAGGCTGATTTTTTTTTTAAAGGGGCCATCCCTTGGCTCACTTCTTAAACAGGGCTATTCACTGAGTGGGCATTGCCTCACTCATAGTGTGACCTCAGAAAGACCTTGGCTTAAAAAGCCAGGGTCTCCCACTGCATCCTGGGCCATCTCCAATCATCCTGATCTATATCTGGCCATTGGACCCAGATGGCTCTGAAGGAGTTAGTGAGGCTGGTGACTTTGCACAGCCCTCCCCCACTTAAATCCAATTCATTTGGAAGTCATGGCATCACCTCCCTTATGTCATGGTCCTCTTGGAGAATGAAGAACAAACTACACACAGCTTGTTGACTGACTTCTCAATGCCCCCAGCAATTCCCTGAGACTATTTAAGTTACAGGATAGGTGCCAGTCTCCATCAGGAGAGGAAAGTCCTGACCAGGAAGAACTTCCTTTAAACCCAGTTTTGGTTGAAGAACAAAAACCTCCCACAAAAATAGGAGGGCTGTGTCCTTTAACTTCCACAGTAGATGGCCCTAATTGTGACCATTTGTTGACTTCGCATTGTCCCTGATGCTTTCTCTTGGTTCTCCTACATGTGACTTGCCCCTGAGTCTCCCTTGCTAGATCATCTTCTCTCTCCCAACCCTGTAGCACAGGTGTCCCTCTGTTAAGACTCCATCCTAAGCCCTCTTTTTTCTCTACATACTCTTTCTTGGAGATCTGGACTCTGTTCAACGATCATCTCTGCAATGATGATTTCTAAATTAATACATCTCCCCCACCTCCAGTTTCTCTTGAGCTACATTGTCATATCTCCCAACTGCCCACCAAATATCTTCCTTTGAATGTGTCATTGTCACCTCAAATTCATTACGTTCAAAATGGAACTCACCATCTTCCCTAGCCAGGACTTGCTCTGAAATTTCCTGTTGTTGACAAAACACATGGCAGGAACATTTTATGAAGGTTGAGATGGCCCTCCTTTAAGCAGGCAGAGATCCCACCTCTGACATTACCTGTGTGACCTTGGACAAGTCACAACCTCTCAGACTCAGTTCCTTCAGCTCTAAAGGGCCTAGAAAGCCTCTGAGGCTCTTACCAGTCCGTGAGTCTATAAGACCATCCTTGGGATGTACTTAGCCTAGTAGGCCAGGGCCAGATTTTTTGTTTTGACTGTCTTGCCCACCTCCCTCTCATGTCCACTCTGAGATGCTTACCTGGCCTAGGATGTGGATCAATGTGAATGTGGCAAAGGAGGAGAGGACCATTTTATTTCAGTTAGCATCCTTTTTAACCTTAGGAATTATATCCTTTTTTTATCCATTATTATTAGTAAGGTTATTTTTACTTTATATGAGTGACTCATTTTCATGAGTGTCTCCTTGCACTTTAATCCCAAACCTGTCACCCTGGTTCCCAACCTTGGCATCATCCTTGACACTTCTCATTCACCCCATCCCTATATATAAAATCTATTACAGTTGCCAAATCATGTGGATTCTCCCTCCATAACATCCCTTGTATCCATCCCTTCCCTTCTCAGCACTTTCACACACATATCTCTGTATACATGAATGGTAGACCCCATCTTCCACATATATGTGTACATATGATTGTCTGAAGTGGGGACAGAGTGGGGGAAGCAGTGACATGGTCAGTAAAGGCTTCCTGTGCATGACTGATCCTTGAAGGAAATTAGGGATTGATAGAAGCCAAGTTGAAAAGGTAGCATATGGAGATGGGAGATGGAAAGCTGTGGCCAGGGAATGGCAAGCAGACCAGTTGCCGCCTTCAGGGAGCATCCCTCATCTTACAGATACGAAACTGAGACCCATAAAAGGGCAGTGGCTTACTCATGGCCAAAGTAGTGGACTTGGGATTTGAACCTAGCATTTCTGATTCCACTCTCTACCACACCAAAGCTGCTTCTCTTGACTTCAGAGCCATTTTGAAGTCCTTCTGTAACACCAGAGCCTTCATTATCATGAAAAGGAATAATGTCAAGTAAGTTGGCTGTGAGGAGCTTCTGATGTCACACTGAAGAGGTGCTGCAAAAAGGGATGAAATCTTGCAATGACAAGGATCTCCTGGAGAAAGTTGGGTGTCTTTTGGGATAGGGATTCAGAGGAAAATTTCCTGGACTTCCAAGGAGATCGATCACCTATGCTACAGGGATCCTATGGAGAAATCTTAATGTGCCCTATATGGAAAAGGACAAGGCAGCCAGATGGCAGAGTGGATAGAGACTGGGCCTGGAGTCAAGAAGACTTATCTTCCTGAGTTTAAATCTGGCTTCTGACACTAGCTGGGTGATCCTGGGCAAGTCACTTAACCCTGATTGCCTCATTTTCCTCATCAGTAAAATGGAGAAGGAAGTGGCAAACCACTCTGGTATCTTTGCCAAGAAAACCCCAAATGGGGTCACAAAGAGTCACACAAAACTGAAATGATTGAACAAATGTGGGAAAATACACTTGGAGATTTTGTCCAAATCCCAGTTGGATGGCTCTACGCCCTGAAGGAACCATAGAATTTTCACCCAGAACTGTTTGGTTTCTCACCTGAAAGTGGAGTGACTTCTACTTGCCCCTAGGTCTTTAATCCCTGCCTGGAGAGTTCCAAGTGTTCACAGGGACTTGTGGGGACCTTCTGAGATAAGAAACTTGATTTTCTTTGCCTTTTTCTTTTCTTTATTGCCTTTGGGTTAGGGAAGGCCATTTGGAGCACCAAGACAAGGCTTTTATGAGTCTAGGCAAGAAATAGCCTTTGTAAAATATTCTTCATTTGCTAAATCTGCATAGCTATTTTGGGGGGATAATTACGTAAGTTTGGGGCAGAATGTACTGTGCTACATGAACTTTTCTGAGAGTCTTAGTGTAACGCACCAGAGAAGGCAAGGCATTCAAAAGGGACAATTCTTTCTGGGGCTCCCATGAACTGTTCAGGATTGGGGATGTGGACAATGATGTCAAAGTGCTAAGGATACTACATTTTTAATGGGATAAAAGATGTATATGGGGGGAGGTGAAGCCAAGATGGTGGAGTAGCAGAAAGAAGTGCAGCAAACTCCCCCTCAAAACTCTTTAAAATAGATCTAGAAAATGCGTCAGACTGAATGGCAATGGGTAAAATTACATACATACACCCCCCAAAAATTAACAGTGAGTCACTTTTTCCCCAGCCAAGGTCAGCATAGGGAGAAGACCCAAGCACTTACTATGATACCACATCAAGAACAGATGCCAACTGACAGATTTGACACCCCCTACCCAGTTCTAGGTCACAGATCCAGAGTGTACTCAGGAAGGGACCTGAACCTAGGGGTGGCATTCCAAAATAAGGAACAGTTGTGAACCCCAGATGGTGCGCTGAGTGAGAAACAAATTCAGAAGCAAGCAGGAATAATACTAAGAACCCAAGAAGGGAATGGGGTCTTGGTTCTAGCTTTCAGCCCAGTCTGAAGCTTGCAAAGGAATAACCAGTTCAGGAATACTAGACCAAAGGGGAGCCTGCAGTTCCATCACTCTGGGCCAGCATAGCTCCCCAGCTGGCTGATAATGAAGGAGTCAAACAGTGGGCTACTATTGCTCAGACTCAGACTGTGAGAGATGATTAACTGGACCCCTATTTGATTCCAATTGGTATTAACCAGTTTGATATGATTCCATAGGGTTGGTGATTATAAATTCTGGATATTGAACCCTTGAGCTGTGAACTGCAAATTGTAAATTCACCTGCTTACTCATAGGAAGCTAACTAGAGGACCTCCACCCTTATTTTCCCTTGTCATGGTGACCAAGCCCAATATGGCGGAGGTTACTCAATTACATGGGAAGTCCCCTATCTATTTTTATTGCCCCTCTGTTCTTTTCATCCCTCTATTGCCCACCATGGGAAGATAACCATGAGCACTTGACCAACAAGGGGCTTTGGTTGTCAGCCTGCAGCCTGACTTTCTACCAGTCCATGGATGTTCTTATCTTGACCTCATAGGTCTGTCCAGGTCTGCTCACTAGCCCATCTGTCAAACAATAGGATTCTGTATTTTGTATAAACCTTTCTAGAGGGTCATGGGCAAGGTCTATCAATCAATGAGATTCTATATTTTTAGTTTCCTTATCTGTATCATCACAGTATCAAGCACTATAAAACTAAGGCCCTGGAGGAAGGGGGCATCTCAGATCATGAGGAAGATGTGAGGTCTACTTCGCTGGAGGAAGCCTTGGGTCCTTTAATAAAGGTCCTTTAATAAAATAAAGAACTCTGCGTGAGTTCTTTTAGTTTAGGTTGGGCAATTTCAGAATCCCCACAAAACTCAGGTGAAGAACTTGCAGAGTTCAGATCAGGTTGATGGCAATCAGACTACTTTGATCAATGATCAATGATCCCTAGATCAGACTACTTTGGAGCACAGAAGGCTTTGCAGATCCCCAGCCTGAGCTCTTCCCTGAGATACTGGAGTAACACAATGCTAACTAAGAACTATAAGAAAGAAGTAATACATTGAGGCCAGACATTCTCTCCAGAAGTAGACAGAGCCTCACCCTGCTATCAAGTCCATAATTAAGAAGTAGTCTGGAAGAATAGGCAAAAACAAACAAACAAAAAAGAATCACAAAAGGACACAATTTACAAACCCAGAAGGAGAGAAAGACTCCAAAACACTCACAAACAAAGAAAGGCTCAAAGAAGAACATAGCTTGGTCACAAATTCAACTAGAATTCTTAGAAGAGATGAAATAAGAGTTTTAAAAAGCTTAAGAATTTGTTTAATAAATCAAATGAGTGTTCTAGAGGGAAAAAAAGGAAAAGAAATTAGAGTTATCAAAGAAACAATTGGAAAGGGAATTGATAGCTTAGCCTAAGAGGTATAGAACCTATCCCAGACAACTAACTCCCTGAAAATTAGAACAGGACAACAAGAAATATTAAAATTAAAAGATGGAAAAACTAAATGAAAATGTAAGTTAATCTTGTAGCAAAAACAACTGATCTAGAAAACAGACCAACAAAAAAAAATTTGAATATCATTGGACCTTCCGAATGCAATGACCAAAACAAGTACCTAGACATATTTTAAGAAATCATAAAAGAAAATTGCCCAGATATCTTAGAACCAGATGACAAAGTAGAAATATAAAGAATCCACCAGTTACCAGATTAAGTAAAAAAAATACTTCAAGCAGTCAAAAAGAAAGAATTCAGGTACTAATGAGACATAGCCAGGATTACACATAATTTAGCAGCCTCCTATGAAGGAGCAGTGAGTTTATAAAACAATATTCTAGTATAGGCTTACAGTTAAAAATAACTTACCCAGCAAAACAGAGTATAATCCTAGAGGGGGAAATATACATTTAATGAAATCAAGGACCCTGAGAGGGGAAATGAGTTACCCATGGGTAGAGACACAATATAGTAGATTCGGGATTTGAATACAGGGTGTCTGGCTTCTCTTGACTTTAAATCTAGTACTCTTTACACTTCACTGTAGCCTACCTTACCTACCCACCTTCAGCAGCTGGGGTTGGACAAATAGGTTGGTCCAAGTCCCCACAATATTGGCAGTTTTTTCTTGGCATGATGCAGTCAGTGGTAATGACATTCATTGGGGGTAGGGCAGCTTGGGTTCTAGGCCCTGGTCCTGCCACTAACGTGCTGTGTGATTTTAGCAAGTGCCTTCCTCTCTATAAGCTTCAGTTTCCCCATCTGTAAAATTACCACTAAACCCCAACCAGCTCTAACAATCTATGCTTTATGGTCCCTCCCATCCCTGACAGTCTGTATTCTAGGGCTTGCCAGGCTTTGAGATCTTATGTTTTTAGGGTCTTCTAGCTCTGACATTCCTGTTCTAAGGGCTCTCCAGCTCTGACATTCTTTGTTCTAAGGACTCTCCTAATTCTGACATTCTATATTCTAAGGACTATCCAAGATCTGATATCCTGTGTTCTAAGAGCTCTCTCAATCCTGACCTTCTGTGTTCCAAGGATCCTCCCAGTTCTGATATTCTGTGTTCTAAGGGCCTTCCAAGCTCTAACATTCCATACTCTAAGGGCCCTCTAAGTTTTGAGATCATGTGTTTTTATGGTCTTAGCTCTGATGTTCTGTATTCTAAGGGCTCTTTCAGTTCTAACATTTTATGTAATAACTCTGTTTCTTGATAATTTAAGTCTAAATCACTAAATTGCAGTAAGCATGGACTAGATCAAAAGTGTAAAAGCTGCAAAATTCCCAAGTGTTACCCAAATCAGATTAAAATGTAACTGGGAATTGGCAAGCAAAGATGGCAGAACGATAGGAAACATTTTTACCTAGCTCTCCCAGCACACCTTCTCCACGACCTAGAAAATGTACCATACCAAATTTTGATAATGAAAGGCAAGAAAAACTCACACTGAGTCATTTTTCCAACCCAGGGCACCTTAGAAAGATAGACAGCAAGATCTGTGGACACAGGTGGGAACTGGGCAAGAGAACAATGTTGTAGTGGTAGTTGTGGTGGGAGAAGAGGAGCATTCCAGGGCTCAGGGATGACAAAGGAACCCAGATGAGAATACCAGATTAGGAGGCCCTTAGAATACAGAATGTTAGGGGCGGCCAGGTGGTGCAGTGAATACAGCACTGGCCCTGGAGTCAGGAGGACCTGAGTTCAAATCTAGCCTCAGATACTTAACACAAAAACTAGCTGTGTGACCTTGGACAAGTCACTTAACCCCAACTGCCTTCCAAAAAAAAAAAGGAATAGAGAATGTTAGAGCTGGGAGGATCCTTAGAGTAGATATTGTTAGAGTGGAGAGGGGCCTTAGTGATAGTTTTACAGATAGGAAAACCAGGGCAGAAAGAGATCCCAGGGGACCCCTTAACTAGTGCCAAGAGCAGAAAAGCTCCTATCTGGCAGCTCTGTTACCCATTGCCCAGTTCCAGGTCACAAATCAGAGAAGAGTAGCCATGACTGAGCACCAGACCCTAGCTGAGTACTGAGCACAAAACAAATTCCAGAAATTGAGCTTTGTGATTATGAGCTTAGGGAGCAGAGCAGCAACTCAGTTCCAACCTGTAGCCCAGCACATAAGCCTACAGTGGAAAAAAACAGACCAAGACCAAAGGGGAACCAGCAATTAAGTGGTCTTGAACCAGTAGAACTTCCCTGAGGGCTAACAGTGACTGAGTCCAGCAACAATCTACTGGAATTCACCTACATACAAGCCAAAAACTCAAAACTGGCTCAGAGTTCAGACCAGGAGGGCAATGAATAGACCTCATCCTGGATCATACCACATTAAGAGTACTGAAAATTCGAAGACCCCTAGTCTGAACTATGCAATCAGCAGAAGGATATAAAAGGATAGAAGTTCAGGCTAGAACTCTCCCAAAAGTACACAGAGACCAACATTAACACAAAGTTTAAAGTCAAGAAGTAGGATGGAAAAATGAGCGAGTAAAAAAAGAATCCCACCATAAAGAGCTACTATAGTAACAAGGAAGCTCAAGAAACAAACACAGAAGGAGTCAGTGATTTGAAAACATCTACAAGCAAAGCCTGAAAGAAAAATGCAAATTGGATACAATAACAAGAGCACTTCGAAGCATTAAACCAAGAACTAAAGAAAACTACTTTTAAAAGAGTAAAAAAAAAAGATTTAAAAACCTAAAGAATAGCAATAGAGGAAAAAATGGAGGAAAAATGAAAATTATCCATGAAGGTTATGAAAAGAGAATTAACAGTTAGGTAAAAGAGGTACAAAACTTTACTAAAGAAAAAACTCTTTAAAAATTAGAACTGACCAGATGAAATCTAATGATTCCATGAGACATCAAGAAATAATAAAAACAAAATCAAGACTGAAAAGGAAGAAAATATAAAAAATCTGATAGGAAAAACAGCTAGCCTGGAAAATAGATTGAAGAGAGAAAAAAATCTTAGTTTTCCAATTGCATGTAAAAACTATTTTAAATATTAAAAAAAAAAACTTGAATACCAAATTCTTTCTCTCCCAGCTTCCCCTCATTCCTCATTGAGAAGGCAAGCAATTTTGCATAACTTACATGTGCAGTCATGCAAAACATATTTTCATTGTTAGCCATATTGTGCAAGAAAACACAGACCAAAACAAACAAAAAGAAAAATAAAGTTAAAATATGTATGTTTCGATCCGCATTCAAACTCCATCAGTTATTTCCCTGGAGGTGGAGAGTATCTTTCATCCTAAGTCCTTTGGAATTGTCTTGGATCGTTGTATTACTGAGAATTGCTAATTCATTCACAATTGATCACCTTAGAATACTGGTTTTAGTGTGTACACCGTCTGACTCCTCATTCTGCTCACTTCATTTTACATCAAATCACGTAGTGTAATCTTTCCAGACTTTTCTGAAAGCACCATGCTTGTCATTTCTGATATCATAATCATATACAACATATTCAGCCATTCCCCAGTTGATGAGCATCCCCTCAATTTCCAATTCTTAGCCAAATATTTCTAAATATTCTAAATATTTCTGTATGTATGGGTCCTTTTCCTTTATCTTTGATCTCTTTGGGATACAGACCTAGTAAGGGTATTTCAGGGTCAAAGGGTATGCATGGTTTTATAGTCCTTTAAGCATAGTTCCAAATTGCTCTCAAGAATGGTTGGATCAGTTCACAACTCTACTAACGAATACTTTAGTGTCCCAATTTTCCCATATCCCCTCTAACATTTGTCATTTTCCTTTTATGTCATATTAGCCAATCTGATGGTGGCCATCTCCAGTCATCGTGACTTATATCTTATCACTGGGCCCAGATAGCTCTGGAGGAGAAAGTGAGGCTGGTGACTTTGCACAACCCTCCCTCACTTAAATCCAATTCACTTGCAAGTCATGGATGGTATCATCTTCTTGATGTCATGGTGCTCTGAGAATGAAGGACAAACAACGACCTTTGAGTAGTCCAAGCTACCCCAAGCTGGCCACTTCCAGCTGGGCAACTCAGCTCCCTCTTTCCTCCTTTCCTTTTTTTCCTTCCCTCCCCTCCCCTCCCTTCCCCTCCCCTTTCCTTTTCTAGATCAAATACAAAATGCTTTTTGGCATTCAAAGCCCTTCATAACAGAGGTCCCTCCTACCTTTTCAGTCTTCTTATATCTTATTCCTTTAATACATACTCTTCGATCCAGTGACATTGGCCTCCTGGCAGTTGCCTGAACAAGACACTCTGTCTCTCTGCTCTGTGCATTTTCTCTGCCCCCCATGCCTGGAAAGCTCTCTCTCTTCCACTCCTACTACTGACCTACCTCCCTGATTTACTTTAAGTCCCAAGTAAAATCCCACCCCCCACAGAAAGCATTTCTTAATTCTAGCCTTCCCTTTGTTAATTATTTCCTATTTATCCTGTCTATAGCTTGCTTTGTAAATATTTGTTTACATGTTGCTTCCCCCATTAGGTTGTGAGCTCCATAAGGGTAGGGACTGCCTTTTGCCTCTTTTTGTATCTCCAGTACTTGGTACATTGCCTGGAATATGGCAGGCACTTAATAAATGTTGAATGATTGATCAGATATAAATTCGATCTGATTCTAGTTTTCATTCTAGCCTGATACGCTTCTTGGAAATAGGGTTGTGGAACAACCAATCAGTTACAACCCTCCTCTTTTGTTCTACTAATCCAAAGGTGGAAATTCCAGACCGGGGTTTTCCAGATCCTAGATCTTATCTACCGAAATATATCCTTGAAATTCTGGACACTCCAGATCCCTATTGTGAAAATGCAGCCAGGGCAGCATTTGAACAAATTTCATTCAATTCAACAAACATTTTTAAAGTAGCCAGATGCTGGGATATTTTAGTGGGAGATCAGTAAAAATAAGTGAGTCCAAGGAAATAGGGAGTGTTGACAGCCAGGAGGATAAGGAAAAGGCTCTAGTCTGCTATGTTGGTGTTTGAGTCATGGCTTGAAGGAAGAAAGCCAGAATCTGAGTATCTCAAAGGACCAATCTATGTCAATGGGGGGAAATGTTTCTTTTAAAAAAAAATCCATAAGGCAAAGTAAATAGAGGAAACAGGATAGACGTTCTTATTTCAAAGTAAAATCATATCTGCTTGTAAGTATTTGTATTTAAAGAGCTTTTGCATATATAGGAGAAATTATAGTAAGTTATGTTAAAATTATAAAAAATTAAATTGTTTAAAAATTGCATCAATTGCGTCAATTGATTAACCTGGTCCTTCTGGTTTTCAAAGTCAAGCAGGGGAGAGAGGAGTGTTTGAAGGACCTTAGTCACAGCTGTTGCTCTAATTGATAGTCACCAGGGGGCGCTCATGGGCTTTGGCAGGTTCCCCCCCTCTCCCCCACATACTCATACACCTGGTTGATCTACCTGCTTCTGGCAGAGAGGGAGAGCCCCAGGGTTCAGAGCTGAAAGGGACCTCTGAAGTCCTCTATTGCAACCTCCTTTTATTACAGATGGGAAGTCTGAAGCCCAGAGAAATGAAATGGCTTATTTGAAATCACTCACTGGCACTTGTGTAAGTGAATAGTTCTGTTTGAGCCTCACAACTGTTTTCTGAGTCAAGTGCGATAGGTATCGTTAGCCCCATTTTACAGATGAAAATACTGAGGCTCAGAGGGATGATTGACTTGTCTAGGGTTGCACATCCAGGTAAGTGTCTAAGGCTAGATTCAAACTCAAGCCTTTCTGACTCTAAGCCCAGAACTCTATCCTTCCTACTGGGCTCTCATAGGATGTACCCAAGCCAACAGACTTCTCTGGAGTGGCCGTGCTAGAGAAAGGCTTTCTGAAATGAGATATTGTATTGAACATCACTTGCAAACCTCAAAGGCTAGCAGTTATGAGGCAGTGATGCAGCAGGGAGAATACACAGGTCTTAGAGGCAGGAAAATCTCAGTTTAAACCCTGCCTCAGGAATGTGTTAATTGCAGCTCATATCGGTACCCAGAGCTGACTGTTAAATTTTCAGTATGAGCATTTACACCTCAGAAATCAGCAAATGCTACAAACTAAGACTTGATTTATTGTTTTGTTGATTTATTTTCTTTTGAGTAGCAAAACCTCCATTTCATTTTTGGCAGCCTCTTATTTTTTGGCCTTTAGAGCAGCTGCTTTCTGGGCAGATCCCTTCTTGGCTGGGGCCTTCTGGCTTTCTGACCCTTCTGGCCAGGGCTGCCTTCTGGCCCTCAGTGTTCTTTGAGGGGATCTTCTTGGAGGAGACCTTTGCAGCAAGTGCCTTCTGGGCAGCTCCCTTCCTAGGAGACCCCTTCTGGGTGGATGCCTTCTGGAATGTCTTCACTTCATGCTTGATTATCCTGCTTCTCATTTTCTTGGCCTTCATGACTTTATAACAGCCAAAATCTGTCGTCTTAGCTTTCTGTTCTCTGGTTTCAATCTTCTTGGCCCATCTTGTGGCTTCCTGTTCTGTATTGATCTTTTCTCTCCCCCAAGTGGGCCGAACATATTTCTGAGCATGGGGTATGTAAGCTGCAGACATTTCAATGGCATGGCCTGCCTCCTCACACCACTGCATGGACCATCAACCAAAGCCCAGTTCTGATCAATCATATCCACAATAGCTACCAGTTTGCCAGCACGTGGCCCAAAGGAAATGTAGGCCACCAGGCCAATTTCCACATAGTGCTTGAATACCATGTCGGTGGCACCCAATGAGAAGATGATTGTTTAGATTTAAGAAGGTGATGCAGAAAATATGTATAATGAGATTAAACTTAAAAGTGTGTCCTGACTACACATTTACCAATACATCCCTGCCTCAACTACTTCTGAGCTGAGTAACCCTGGGTAAGTCACTTAACCTCTAGGAACCTCAGTTTCCCTATCTATAAAATGGGGACAATAGCAGTGCCTACTTCCCTACCTCTAGGGTTGTTGAGGGGATCAAAGAGATAACATACATAAAGGGCTTTGCAAAACTTGAAGCATTATATAAATGCTAGCTATGATTATTTTTATTTTTTGCTTTTTAATTTTTTTAATATTGATTTTTAAAATTTTGAGTTTTAAATTCTCTCCCTTCCTCAAGGCCTTTCACCACCCACTGAGAAGGCAAGCAATATGATCCCCATTATACATGTGAAAATATGTGAAACATATTTCCATAATAAAACAGGATAATCATTAATATCACTATCAATGGTAATGAGCCCTAGGCTGATCACTGTGAAGGTTTCATTTTAAGCCCAACCCCAGTGGGAGATAACCCCAAGTAGCCAACTGTAGTGGCTACCACACTGTTTATCCAGATGGCTGTTAGCTCAGGTTCTTAGATCTGCTTTACTAGGAAAGATAGCTGTTTAAGGGGTCAACAATTGTTTTTAATTACATTCAATAGTTCAGGGGAAAAGTCAGCCCCCTGAACTTCAGAGAAAATACAAACAGAAAATACAGAAAAAATGCCAGCAGAGAAATAAAGACCAACAGACAGGGCTTCTAACTGTCTGAGAAATTCGTACAGAACAACAGACAGATCCAACTGTCTGACCAAGGCAATACATACATACTTATCAGAGAGAGAAGCTCCAACATTTGGGTTTTTCAAAGTAGGCGGGGCTCCTTAATGGCTGCCCATTAAATCAAATTACAAGAACATTCTTCCAGTGAGTAAGTCCCAAAGCAAAATGCTACCAAGACTCACTGTCTAATTAGAAATTAACAAAAGGTGTGAAATCCTTCCTACAAGCAAGCCTCCCCTAAGCAAACTTCCCTTAATGGGCTCCAGGTGAAGCCTATTAACAGGTGGGAAAGATCTTATATCCCATTAACATTATGCCATCATTATTCCCATCTTAGAGATGAGGAAGCTGAGGCTAGAGAGGGAGAAAAGGAGGGAGGGAAAGAAAACAAGAAGGAACAAAGAAAAGTTAAGAGCTAAAAGGAATCTTGGAGGTTATCTCCTCCACCCTCTCATTTTACACACGGAAGGCTCCTGCCCAGACACACAAGCTCAGTTACAGAATGTCACACAGCTACTGAGCAGCAGGGTCATGTCCTGACACAAGTCCTTTGACCTCGAATCCAGTGCTCTTTTTATTGTCAAACAATAAGCATTTATTAAGCCCCTGCTGTATGCCAGGCTCTGTGCTAAAGTCTGTTCGGAGAGACAGGCCCATCCAGACCTCTTGATTCTACTTCTATAGCACTTTAGTGCTTACAAAGAATTTAGCTCAAGAAATCTGTTGGGGTAGACTGTGCAAGTCTGTTTTACAGATGAGGAAACTGAGGCTCAGAGAGGTCATAGCCCACATTCTCATAGCCAATAAGGTTCAGAACAGGGATGACAACCCCAGGTCTTCAGTGTCTAAGTCTTATCCATAGAGAAGTGATGCCTCTAGGAGTCAGTTGCGGGGGGGAGGTACCAGGGCCAATTATATAATTAACCTTGTGTCCTTAAGCAAACTTCACAATGTGACAGCTTCAGAAACAGAAAGACATCCCATCAGGGACACTACCCCCAGAAGCAGACATCCCCAAAAACAAAGAAACCCTTTCTGTACTCCCCTACATACCTCAAAACGTCCAAGACCAGTCACACCTTGACAACATGGTGGTCTACCCATATAGACAAATATCAGAAGTTATGTGGAGGCCCTGTAAGTAACATGGTATTATTCCCAGACAGGTCTCTTGGGAGTAAAATGGCAAAGTCAATAGAGCTTTGGGCTTGGTGTTGAAGACCTGGATTCAAATCCTCCCCTCCAACAGTTATGAACTGTGTATAGGCATGTGGTAGGCAACTCTCTGATTCTATTTCCTTATCTGTAAAATGAGGATAATCATACCCATAATTCCTACTTCATAGAGTTGTTACAGGAATCCGATGAGTTAGTGCATGTAGACATCTGTAAACCTTAGCATGCTGTATAAATGTCAGCTGTTGTTTTCATTATTTTCCCAGGCCCCCCACAAAATGCCCAGAAAATCAAAAGCAGCTCAGATGCCAGTTACAGTGGAGCATCACCCAGAAACACAGAAGCATCAACAATAAGACATAGATACCCACAGAAACATAGACATAAGATCAGCAGTATGGTACTATCTCCCAGAGCTTTAACTAGCAGTCTTTCAACTGAGGCAAGCAAGACACAATATGTCCTCAATTTAGTTTAGGGTGGGAATCCCAGAGCAGGTTGGAATCAGGCTCATCTGGGATGTGAAAGTCTTATCTAGTAGTTTCCTCACCTAATTAATTACTCTTGATAACTAGGTGGTAAATCCAGTTGTTTCTAGGTTGTTAAAAAACAAAAAACAAACCATTGTTTGCTCCCTGGAAATTTCTGCATCCTGTGGCAAAGCACCATCACTCTACCCTAGGTACACTTGTCCAACTTACTTCAAAACCCCATGACTTCCACCCTACCCCAGCTCAGCTTCCTTTCTCCAGTCTTTCCTGTGCCTGAGACACCAAATGCCAGCATCCTCAGGGGCGTCTGGTTACCTGGGTGTGACAGGTCCATCCTTCAGACCATCTGGGTTCTGAGGATGAAGACTCTTTCCCCTTATTCTCCAGGTGGGCTTGGTCGGGGTAGGGATCAGGTCAGTATTCTGTCTAAGCTTCTAATAGATGTTTGACTTGCCATTGCCCTCCTTTGATATTGTTTAATTGTTTCAGTCATGTCCCACTCTTTGTGACCCCATCTGGGGTTTTCTTGGCAAAGACACTAGAGTAATTTGGTATTTTCTTCTCCAGCTCATTTTACAGATGAGAAAACTGAGGCAAATAGGGTTAAATGACTTGCCCAGAGTCACAGAGTTAGTAAATGTCTGGGGTCAGATTTGAACTCAGGAAGATGAATCTTCCTGACTCTAGGCCCAGAATTCTATCCACTGCCCCACCTAGCTGCCTTAGTTACCCAGAATAATTAAGATAGAAAGATACCAGATCGCCAGCTTCCTTCCACATTTCCCTCCCCTTGAGCCAACTTAGCCCCATCCCTACTTCAGATTTGCAGGGGGATCCACAGTAGTGGCTTCCCACAACCCCACGTCCCCAGGGACTCTGGTGCAAGGAAGCAAGTGCCCAGGAGTTCTCTCCCCATGGAGCCCGAAATCCCAGGTTGCAAGGTCCTCTCCTCACTGTTCCTCCTTCCCCCTTCAACTGAATTTAAATTAAGTCTCTCGGAGGGCACCTCCCCTGTTGCTTGCCTCATCACATTTCAAATTGCTCCCTCTGGATCCTGGAATTCCTCTTTAAGTCTCTGACCTCCCTCTCTTCCCACTCAGCTAAGTGGGTCTCAGCTAAGGGAAATCATTGTCTTGAGGCTGTGAAAAATGCTGAGTCTATAGAGGCCCGTGGACACGGACATATCCAGATGTTCTTGGGGTTAGGGGAAGACTGGAACCAACCTCTGTATGAGGTGCCTTTGCTGGTGGGCATTAAGAGAGATTGACTCTCAGGCTTCACTTATTTGTCTCCTACAAATAAGGGAAAGGGATGTTATCTTTTGTGAACCGTGAGCACCTTAAGAGTGAGGGCTATTTCATATTTCATTTGTAGCCCTGGTGCCTAGCACAGTGCCTGGAAACCAGTGGGCAATTAATAAATGCTTATGGACTTAAATTGCATTGCATTATTAGGAGTAAGCCTCTCTTGCTGAGTTGCCTGTTAGATATCTCATACTGGAAGTCCTATAGATATCCTATGTTCCACAGTTAACTCATTGTCTTTCCCCCAAACCCTGCCCAACCCCTCCCAACTTCCCTATTACTTCTGTGGGTAACACAGTCCTCCCAATCCCTCAGGCTCACAAGCTAGGACTCCTATCTTTTACCCTACACGTCCACGCTGCGGCCAAAGACTATTGATTTCACCTTTGCAATATCTCCTCAATACACTCCTTCTCTCCTCTGACTCTTGTCACCCTGCTAGTGCAGACCCTCATCACCTCATGCCTGGTTCATTGCAACAGCTGCTGGTGGGTCTGCCAGCCTCAAGTCTCTCCCTGCTCTGATCTATCTTCCACTGTCAACCACTAAAATGATTTTCCATACAGGTTCAGTCACATCACACACACCCCTACTCAATAAACTCCAGGGGCTCTCTATTGCCTCCAGAATCAAATACACTTTGGCCTTCATAACTCAAAGGGCTTCATAACCCAGCCCCATCTATCTTTCTAGCCTTCTTACACCTACCTTCCTCTTGACAAATACTCTTCTACCCAGGGACAGCGGCCTCCTCGTTGTTCATGAACAAGGCCCTTCATTTCTCAGCTTGGGGCCGTCTCTCTGGCTGCCTCCAGACCTAGAATGCTCTTCCTCCTCCACTCTCCACTAATGGGCTCCCTGGCTTCCTTCAAACCCCAGGTAAAATCCCACCTTCTCCAGGAAGCCTTCCTCTCCCCCATAATGCTGGGACCTTCCTTCAGCTGATTATCTCCAATTTATCCTTACTCTCTTGTCTCCTACTTTGTCCCAAGGGACCCAACAACAAAACTAACTCACCTTTCCTCTAGTGCTTTGAGGCTTACAAAACATCTTGCTGATATGGCACAATTCCTGTTGGAGCAGAAGAGGAGGTCCTGTGCCTGGGGGGGTTGTGTCAAAGACATCTTGAAGGGAAATAACTTGTCTGAGATTATACAACTAGCGATTGGAAGAGCCAGGATTCAAACTCAGACCTTCTGATTCCAAGGCTTGGGTTTATAAATTCCTTAAACTGTCTCTTCTTCTTCTACCTCCCATTCTTCCAAATTCTGTTCAGGTATTTTTCAGTCGTGTCTGAGTCTTTGTGACCCTATTTGGGGTTTTCTTGGCAAAGATCAGTGTGTCATTTCCTTCTTCAGCTCATTTTACAGATGAGGAAACTGAGGCAAACAGGGTGAAGTATCTTTCCTAGGGTCATACAGCTACTGAGTGTGTCAGACTGGATTTGAACTCAAGTCTTCCTGACTTCAGGCCCAGCACTCCATCCACTGCATCATCTAGTTGTCCAAATCCTAGATTAACGATATCATGAAGTTTATTTACTGCATAAATCAGCTGCAGCCGATTGACTTGTAGTGAGACCTCATAAGGTATTTTGTTGTGTTTTGCTGAACAAAATATAACAACAAAGCAATTGGGTGTTGTTTCAGACAGACAAGTACAATAAACATAGGAATGTGGGCCAGGTAGGTGGAGACCTTGACACTTTTGGTTTATCTTTGTTCTCAGTTCAAATCCATGCACTGCCAAACCAGCAAATGTCTTAGGAACATTGAAGAACATCAGAACCCTGAAGTTAGATTGTCTGCAGCATAAATCTTTGCTCTCTACCCAGATATGTGAAAAAACTTCATCTTAACATGGGGATGTTCTGCCTGGCTTTTGTTGACTGGGAGTGATGGCTATGATTAAGACTGCCCTTTCAGGAAGAGGTTTTTAACAACTTTACCCCGGCAGACTGAAAAGAGATGGTTTGAGCAGTCCAATAAAGAGGATCCCAGCAAAGACACTGGTTTTTTGTTGTTGGTAAACAGTATTTTGTTTTTTCCAATTCGGTGTAAAGATAGTTTTTAACATTCATTTTTTATAAGATTTTGAGTTTCAAAAAATCCTTGTGGATTTCCTTTTTCCTGAACAATGGCTTTGGAGGTTGACTAGAAGCAGGGCACAGAGTGCTTGGGTGGGGGGTGGGCTGCTGCTCCTGGGGTTCTTAGGCTTTATCCTGTCTGTGGTAGTTGGCTCGGATTAGCCAGTCAATTGACATGCCTTTATTAAGCAACTGATGCCAGACCCTGTGCTAACAGTGAGTATACAAGGAAAAGGAAAAATATGGTGAGCCCTGGCGGAGATCACATTCTAATCGGGGAGACAACATTCAGACAATTATGTCGCATAGGGTATTTACAATATAAATGGAAGGTAATAACAGAAGGCATACACTGAGAGAGGGGAGAACCTGGAAAGGTCTCCTGTCTGTAAAAGGTGGGAAGCTGGAAGGTAGAGGTGAGGAGAAAGAACACTCCACTTATGGAGGGACAGCCAGTGTGAAGTCATAGACTAGGGAGAGAGTGTGTTGTGTGTAAAGAGGAGCAAACATTAGTGTTGGTGGAGAGAGGGATGGTTGGGCCCCTTCTTCAGAAGGGTTGCTCAGATGGATGATGGCTTTGGTGGTCAGGCTGGAAGAAGAGCCAGTAGTCTGGCGCCACGACTGTTCCTTTGGTTTAACAGCTCATTGATGGCTATCTGTCAAAAAGACTTGGTCCTGGAATCTAGATTTCCAATTCATTGACTGTGTGACCTTCCCCATGCTGGGCCTCAGTTTCTCCTTCTGTACAATGAAAGGGTGAATGAGATGGTCTCTATAAAGGTTCTCCTTCTAGTTTTGAGGTTCTGTGTTACTGGATCCCTCACTGTACTGTGGGGGAAACTGAGGCAGGGAAGTTGTTCTAATGCTCCTTAAGGAAGAAGGTTGCCCAGGGTAGGTCCCCATTCACTGACCTGAGCTGGAACACGAAATCACAGCTCCTTTAGCCTACCTTTGACCAGTTGTACGGCACAGACCTCAAAACCAGGACCACCTGGACACATCATATTGGAGTGATTGTAGTTAGCATGGTGGTTAAAGGTGAAATCGAAGGTGTTCCTGTACAGAAAGGAGCTGTACACAAATTATAGCAAGGTTCTACTTAGGTCAGAGCTGTTAAGGGTCCATCCCAGCCCTTCCCCTTTAGACCCTCCTCTCTCCTCCCCCAACAGCTCATCCCTCCCTGGTGGTCCCACCCCCTTGGCTGCACCTGCTTGCCCCTCTAGCTATCAGTCCCCCCCAGGGGCCACAGCCAGGTCCTGGATAAGAGTAAGGAGCCGAAATTGATATGGTGCCTTAAATAAAGATTGGCAAAGGGCTTTACCTGAGTCATCTCATTTGATCTTCATGATGACTGGGTCATCATTAGTCTCATTTAACAGATGAGGAAACTGAGGCTCAGAGAAATTAAGAGATGTTTCAGAGGCGGATCTCATACTCAGGTCTTTGGGATTCCAAGTCTAGAACTGTTTTCACTATTCTCCCTTCTCCCAACAATGCACCATTCCCAGGATAAGGGGCTGCCACCTAGAAACAGCTTCCTCCTTTGTCTGCTCAAATCTGTTCACCCCTTTTGGGCTTTGACTTTTTAGTGGATAGGAAAGGGTATTGGATTCAGAGTCAGAAAATCTTCCTTCAAATCTGGTCTCTGCCCACTGGCTATCTGTGTGACTCTGGGTAAATCACTTAACTTCTGGGTCTCATTCATGTAATTCATCCATCCATCCATCCATCCATCCAAATGAACAACTAACCTTGGCCTAGAATGTGCATAGATTTGGAGTTAGAGGATCTGGATTCCCAATCTCAGATATCTCACTTGGTGACCTTTAAAACATTTAAGCTCTCTGGGACTTGGTTTTCTCATCTGTAAAATGATGGGGGGTGGGGGTAGGGGTTGTGGTTCCAGTAGATGATCCTCAAGGTCCTTTTCAGCTAAACACAGAATGCTCACCACCTCCCAGTAATTCAGGACTTGGGAGAACAGGCAAGATTTGACAGTTTAATCTGCGAATGCTCTGAAGATAGACCCTCTTGGGAGGGAGGGCTGCTGCTCTACGGACGGGGTCTGAAGAGCTTTCAGGGGCCATAGTTTGAGGGATGTTATTCTGAGGATAGAGTGGGGGATAGAGTCGGGTGAGTGGAATCTGAGGGAGCATAGCCCAAGGTGGGGATGGAGAAGGTATGTTCGAATCTCAGAAATGGAGAAAACTGGAGAGTACAGGGGGGTTCTCATCCTTTATCTAATTCAACCCGTACAGGAAAGGAATCCCCACTGTACCATAGCCACCAATGGGTCATCCAGCCTCTGCAAAGAACTCGGAGGAGGAAATCCAACCGCCTTTCGAGGCTGCTCCCTACACTTTGGGACCTTGCTAATGGTTAGGAAGTTTTTCCCCCAGACCAAGCCTAAATCAGCCTCATTGAAATTTCCACGCACTGCTCCTAGACCCGGCCTCTCACCCCTCACTAAACAGATCAAGTTTCCACAGACAACCTTCAAATACTTGGACACAGCTGTCAGCTGCCCCTGAGTCTTGTCTTCTCTTCCCCAAGGTAAACGTTTCCAGTGTTTTCATCCTTTCTGGTCACCCTCCTCCGGATCATTTCAAATTTATTGTTATTCTTCTTAAACCGTGGCCCCCAGAACTGAAACACAAAACTCCAGAGGCGATCTGATGAGGGCGGAGGACAGTGGGACAGACTGTCACCTCCCTATGCCTGGAAACCATACCCTTCTTCATGCTGCCCTAGGGTAGAGTAGAAGGGAGGGGAGAGTGAGAAGGAATAGGAGAGGAGACAAAGGGGTGGGTGTGTGTGTGTGGGGGGGGGTGTATTCCAGACCACTGCCCATAGAGGGGAAAACCAATCTCAGACCCAGGGCCCTTCTAGGGCCTTCCTTCCTTCATTCCTTCAATCACCCATTCCATCAAACAACCTTTGCCAGACGATGCTAGCCCCTGCGACTTGAGCCAAGAGAAGAAGCCGGGTGCAAGGGAAATGACTGGGAGACAGAGAACTTGGGTTCAAATCCTCAGCTTTCCCACTGACCAGCCGTGTGACCTTAGGTCACGTCATTTCACTCCTCCGGCCTCAGTTTCCTCATCTGTAAAATGCGGGGTGGGGCGCAGTAGGGGGGGGGCCTCCCCGTCTCGAGCTGTGGTCCACAGTGGTTTCCTGCCTTCCCCTCCACAGTCTGCGGCTGAGGAAGTAGAAGGGTTGGGAAGGCCACTGCCCCGCCACTAATTAGCTATGTGACCTTGGCCAACTCATTCACTTCTCTTCTCCAACCCTCGGTTTCCTCCTTTGTAAAAAAAAAAATAGGGAGAGGGGGAGTTGGGCTGCAGGGCCTCGGAGGGTTTTTTCTAGAAGTTCTAGAAATACTAAGAGCCGCCTGGTTCAATTTCTGGAACAGGTTGCTCCGCCTCTCCCAGTCCTGACGGTTCAGCGACTGAGGAGTGGGCCCTTTAAGAAGAAGTAGATCCGGCTCCGGCCTCCACGAGGGGAGGGGGAAGAGAGGAAGGGAGGAGCGGGTCACCGGGACCTCCTCTCGGAGCGCTCCGCGAGGGTCGGAGAGTCCCGAGTCGGAGGCTCTGAGGCGCGTGCGCAGCTGGGCGGTGGTTCATCTGCGAAGCTGAGGGGCTTTGCCGGGCCGAGCAGGTGAGAAGGGCGAGGCTGGGGCGTGGGAGCGCCGGAGGCCTGACAGCCGCGGGGCGGGGAGAGAGGGCCCACTGGGTCCCGCCTTGGGGGAGGGGGTGTTTGTGTGTGTTAGAGGGAGGGGGGTCCTCCCGCTCACGCGAGGCCCTCTGGGGAGGTCAGCCCGCTCCGGAGAGAGGGGGAGGGGAGATGCCCCTCAGTCTTTGGAAGGACCCCCCCCCCGCGGGGTTCGAGCCCTGGCTGTGTCATCCTCGGTCGTTCTTTCCGCTCTCTGGGCCTCAGTTTCCCTGGCTGTAAAATGAGAGGTTTAATTCCTGGGCGAGGAGGTGTGAACTAAATTCGTGGCCCTGGAACGTCTTTTTTTTTTAATATTCTGAAACTTTTACTTATTTAATTTTTAAAAATTACTGAATTTTAATCCAAACCAAAACGAGTGGTTTCCTTTATGCCTTTAAAAAACATCATTCTGAGAAGACCCCCCGAAAGGTGAAGAAGCCCCGGCATAGGTGGTGTCTAGCTCCGAGGCCCTTGATGGTCAGCCTCCGGAGTCAGCCGGAAGTCGCGGCCTCAGTTTGCTCATCTGTCAAAAGAGAGATTGGGTTAGATGATTCCTAAAGCCCATTCCGCCCCGACCCTTGGCATGGCCTCAGGAGAGTCCGGTGGGGGCCTCTGTGGCCCCGTTTGTAAAAGAAGAGACTCATTTGTACTGAGACTCCCTTCCATCTCCCAGGTCCAGGTCCTCTTCAGTTTTCTCCTCTTGTGCCTCAGTTTCCTCATCCGTAAAATGGAGGTTGTAGGTGATCCTCAGAGCACCAGGATATTGTCATAAATCTTTCTTTTCTATGGGTCCAATGTCAAACGAGGTATCTTCCGGCTCAGAGAGTCAGGGGTAAATGGTCCCTCCTTTGGGGGATTCCCAAGAGTGGTCTTTACTCCCCCCTTCAAGAAGGTGGCTGTTGGGAAGTGAAGGGAAAAAACACTGCCTCAGGGCTGCAACTTTGAGTGTCTTGGGGACCTGGGTGCAGGCTGGCCCCGTTGCGGGTATTGTGTGGCCTCCCCCGGCCCATCTCTGGGACTTTAAATTGTGAAACACCAGAAAATTTCACCAGGGACTTTGGGCGTGAACTTTGGATTCTCTTGGTGATTGACTTCATTTTAAAATGCTTATACATTGTTGCCTTTTTAAAGCTATAGAGCTTATATTCTTAAAGTAAAAGCTCTTAGGAGGTTTGGCTGTTGGGGTGAAACAACTTTGGCATTTGTTTTGATGGTCTGAGAAAGGGGCAAATAATTTACCCAGTGTATATCCTGGTAGTGAAAGTAAGCAAAAGAGTAAATAGTCCATATACCAGACTAGGCCAAAACTTTTTTTTTTTTGAGGGGGGTGGTATGAGTTCCTTTCTCCCTCAGGAAAGCCCTATGCCAGAAATCCCCATGCTGGAAATCCCCACCATGTTGGCATTTTCCCCCTTACAAAAATAATTCCAAGTGTATTTATGGCAACCCTAATTTTCTCAATTTTGTGAAGTAACTTTCAACTTCCTCCCTATTGATTCAGATTAACTAGGGTTCATTTTGTTTTGTTTTTTAAAATAATTTACTAAAGGGAGTTAGATATATAATAACTTTAAATGTCAGGCTTTTAACATTAGAATTAATATAGGTTGGCCAATTGATCACAGACCCTCCAGAGAGTGATTCTTAAATTTTACTCCTGGTTTTGAATCGAATAAACACATAATCAGCAGCATCTTTTTCTGAGACTTAAGTGTTTAAACTCTTTATTTTCAATACTTTGAGAGATCGTAGAAATATAGTACATTTTTTTACATGTTAAAAAATAGATTTTTATTGATATCTTTATAATCAACTAGATTTCACCCTTACCTCTTCTTCTCCCTCAGAGAACCATCATGTATAACAAAAAGCTTTTTAAAAAATGAAAAAAGAATTCAGCAACATTTAGCAAAATCATTTAATACATAAAAAATCTGGTTTCATATGCCGTGTGTTCTTCCTCTCCCCCACCTCAGCAAAGGAATTGGGAGATGGTGTCTTCTCATATCTCTTCTTTGGGGTCAGGCCTGTTCTTTCTTATTTTGCACGAGTCATTTAGATTATTTTGTGGTTATTGTTCACATTGTAGTCTTTTCTGCATAGTGTGTTCCTTGCTCTACTTATTTGATTTTGCATCAGTTCATGTGTTTCCATGCTTCTCTGTATTCATAGTCATCATTTCTTTGAGAAGAGATGATTTTCTAAACAGTTTCAGTGGTATTTCTTTATATATCATTGTTCAGTTTTTTGGGTTTTTGGGTTTGTTTTTTCTCACTTTTTGGAGGGGGGAGGGCAGGGCAATTGGGGTTAAGTGACTTGCCCAAGGTCTCATGGCTAGTAAATGTTAAGTGTCTGAGGTGGAATTTGAACTCAGGTCCTCTTGACTCCAGGGCCAGTGTTCTATTCACTGTGCCACCTAGCCACCCCCATTGTTCAGTTTTTTAAAAGTAAAATTGTTTCCTGAACTACATTAAAAAAAATTTATCGATAGGTAACTTTTTTGGAGACATTTTTTCCATTATAATTGTTTTCTAAGAAAGGGTTAAAGAAACATTCAGCATCTGAATTTTTAAAAAATTTTATACACACACACATATTTGTGTATATACACATATACATATATATTTTACTCTTAGACCTTTAAAATCTGTGTGTGTGTGTGTGTGTGTGTGAGAGAGACAGAGACAGAGACAGAGACAGAGACAGAGAGACAGAGAGAGTGTATCTTCCTGTTTTCCTGGAATCTATAAATTCAGTTACTAAACTAGACAGAAGGTGAATCAGCCAGTTGACTGATAGGTGGGAAGAATTGAAAGTTGTGTCTTTAAAGTAAATCTTCACTGATAGCTTCCCAGAGCATTCTAGCCTAACTTGAGGGGTTTTAAATAAAAGTCTCTTTGATCATTAGTTGTCTTTTCTGATTTTAGAGTATTAGATACCTTTTTGTGATTTATTTATAACTAAGCACTGATTTTGTCCTGCTTCATTTGAGAGGTTTTCCTTGAATATATAGAAGTATCTTGTTATTTTCCAGGTAGGTGGCTTCAGACCTACTTTTGTCAAAAGGGATTTTGATCCCTTCCTGTTGGGGTTAAAAAGCAGTCTATTTTCAAATTATCTACTAGATCAGAACTAACCACCCACCCCCTAGTCCCCAGTAACCCTTAATGTTTTATGAGACCTACCTCTGACCTGTCTTGTTAGGCCATTTTGAGGCTAAAATAGTTTTAAAATATTCTTATATCAGTTCTCCACTTAGTAGTTTGCCAATTAAAAATACTCAGTTACTGTTATCTGTTAGAATAAAGGGGATAAGAGATTTCTCTTTGGATAGCTATATTAGGTCAAGAACCAAGATTTTTGGAGGACCGAATTTAATTTTTGGCTGTGATGATAACTTATATGACCTTGGGTAAATCTTTTCTACACACTTTAATGATTTTTCTACTTTAATAGTGCAACAAGACAAATAATAATAGGAGCAGATAGGTATCATGGGAAATAGAACACTAGGCCTGGAGTCAGGAAGACCTGAGTTCAAATTCAGACCCAGACAGTACTAGCTATGAGACTCTGGGCAAGTCAGTTTACCTCTGTTTGCCTTGGTTTCCTCATCTGTAAAATGAGACTATAATAGTAGTAGTACTACTAGTACTACAATACTAGTACCTACCTCCAAAAGTTGTTGTGAGGTCAAATGACATATTTCTAAAGTGCCTGGCACTTAGTAGGCACTATATAAATGTTAACTATTATTATTATAATAATCTTTGACTTCATGTGGAGATTGTTGTTTTTATTATATATATTGAGTTTTTCTTCCTTCCCCAGATATATGCTTAATTAATGGTCTTAAGTGGTTTTAAATGGATCTGAATCAAACTTTTTGGTTGCATTACCCCTATTGTAAAAAAAAAACTGACTAAGCATCCTCAATATATGAATACTCTCTTTTTAAATTGTGTTATATGAACTGGTATGTGACTTCTTCTGTCTCACCCAAATCAAAAAAGGTGGAAGGGTGTACATGAGGCTTTTATTCTCCCCCCACTTTAAGAATCTTATTTAATCTTTTTTCCAATCACATGTAAAACCAATTTTATCTTTATTTTTCAAATTTTGAGTTCCAAATTCTCTCCCTCCTTCTCCTGCCCCTCCCCCATTGAGAAGACAAATAATTTGACAAAGATTATACATGTGTTCCATGCAAAACATTTCCATGCAAGTCATTCTATGAAAGAAAACAGAAAAGAAAAAAAAAAGTAAAGAAAAAGTATCTTTGATCTGCATTCAGGCTCTACCTGTTCTTTCGCTGGAGATGGACAGCACTTTTTATCATAAATCCTGCAGAATTATCTTGGATTATTGTACTGCTGAGAAGAGCTGTGTTATTCATAGTAGAGTTATCATACAATATTGCTGTTACTGTGTATAGGATATGATCAGTGGATCCTTTCTATTTCTATTTTGCCCTTAGGTTCTAGAATGTCAGGGCATATCATATCCGTTGGCTATTGTTTGGCAAACAACTGAGGAATGGCCCTAATTTCCATAGATTTGACTCAGTTTTCTGTACGTTTGAGAAATGAAGTCTTTATCCAAGAAGAAAAGTTTTCTTGATAATTTCTTGAAAGATGATGTCTAGGCTCTTTTTTTGATCATTACTCTCAGGTAGTCCAATAAATCTTGAATTCTCTCTCCTGTATCTGCTTTCCAGGTCAGTTGTTTTTCCAGTGAGATATTTCACATTTTTTCATTCTTTTGAGATTTTTTTTTTTGTTTCTTGATATCTCCTAAAGTCATTAGTTTCCACTTGCCCAATTCCAACTTTTAAGGAATAATTTTTTTCAGTGAGCTTTATAACAGCCATAAGGTATGGGTTGGTGGGAGAGAATTTTCCCATTGACACTTTCTTAGCTGTTGCTGCGAGCACCCACCTAGCAGCTGGAATTGGAATGTTGGATATGTTGGGATAAAGGTAGGTTTGTTGGAGACTAGCCCTATCGTTGGCTATTGAAAGAAGGGTGGGACTCAAACTCTTCTACTTTCTGATTGGGTTTGCTCTTGGGCCATCCCTCCCCCACTACTGAATTATAAATCTATTGGGAATCAACAGTGTTTGTCTGGTCCAGTGAAAAGAGCACTAAGCCTGGAGTCAGAGGATCTGAATTCAACTCTCACCTTTGACTTCGACTGTGGGAAAATCACTTAACTTCTTCGAGCTTCATTTCCCTCAAAAGTAAAATGAAGGAATTTAACTTTTTTAATTTTGAGATTTAATTAATTTTTATTTTATTTTTAACTTTTAAATTTTTTAATTTAAATTTTTAAAAAATGTTTTAGTTTTGAGGTAGATGCCTTCCAGTTTTCTAGCTATGATGCTATGAAAACAAAGCTGGGAGTGGTAGCTAATACTTAGGAGACAGAATGGAAGAAGGTGATCATTTGTAAGATGACCTCTTGGTGATGAATTCTTTGAGTGTGGCAATCCATGAAACAAAGAGAAATATAACATGGCTCTCAGTTCTGTGAGGCCCTCTTCAGCTCCTTCAGTGAAGCTTCACATTGGCAGATAAGTGTGTAGAAGGTGCTAAGTATCACAGAATTTTAGATCATCCGCAATCATTTTTGATGTAAATATTCCACATGGGAGATTTTTTTGTCCAATGATTAGCCAATAGGCAAAACTAGAATAAATCGCATCAATCTGACATTCTCATAAATGAAATGAGAAGATGAGGAGGTTACAACTAAGTGGAAAGATGCTTTTCTTTGTCTTTGGTCATTCAGTCATCTAGCAGCTAATGACTGGCTTTGCAAACATGCAAAAAAAACAGCCCCTGCTCTCAAGGAGCGAAGAGTCTAATGGGAAAGAGCATGCAAGTAAGTACATACAGACTATCAATCTAATATCTATCTGTCTTTGTATCTGTAACAAATTGGGGTTAATCTCAGAGGGAAAGAGAATTAAGGGGAATAAAAAAGAATTTTTATAGAAGGTGGGATTTTAGCTGGAATTTGAAACCAAGTGAAGATGAGAAGGGAAGGAGTACAGGCAGTGAACATGCACCGTCTAGATGGGGTGTCACCACTAGGTTGAAGAGTACATGGAGATGAGTAAGGTATTTAAACAGACTGGAAAGGTGGGAAGAAACTTTAAAAGCCAAATAGAAGCTTTTATATTTGATCCTGAAGGTAATGGAGAGCCACTGGATTTTATTGCCTCTTTGGAGAGGCAAATAAAGAAATTGATAGAATTAGTTTTATTGTTCATCCAAAGGTGGTAATAATAATAATAGCATTTATGTAGCACTTTAAGGTTTAAAAAGCACTTTACAAATATTATCTTTCTTTATTCTCACAACAGCCCTATGAGGCAGGTGCTGTTATCATCCCCGTTTTACAAATGAGAAAACCAAGAGAGAGGTTTGGTGACTTACCCAGGGTCACACAGTAAATGTCTGAGGATGTATTTGAATTTAGGACTTCCTGACTCCTAAGTCCAGTGCTCTATTTATTATGCCACCAAGCTGCCTTTAACAACTAATTTTTCAAGAAATTTATTATGAACTTAATTAGCATGAATAAGAAATATTTCATGGGACAGTTTAGTAATTTCATATAGCACAGCTCGTATTTGCAAAAAGACTACAGTGAAAGTAATTGCAGTTTATGTACTGTCTATTGCAGAGTATAAAAAAGATAGAGAAATTTTGTAAATAACTCAGACTGTCCAGATTGGATCCTCATATATTTTAATATTCAGTGACTTCAGTACAAATGTGGTAATGTCATGGATGGCCAAAAAAATTATTTTTGAAAATATGACCCAGGGATAAGGAATAATGAAGGTTAAAGACCTTTAACAGCCCAGAAGACTTAGAAATAAATATACATCAGAAATACTTGGCTCTAGAAAAGAATCATAAGGGGTGGCTAGGTGACACAGTGAACAGATCACCAGCCCTGGAGTCAGGAGGACTTGAGTTCAAATGCGACCTCAGATACTTGACACTAAATAGCCTTGTGACCTTGGGCAAGTCACTTAACCCCAATTTCCCTGCCCTTCCCCTCCAAAAAGAAAAAGAATAAAATT
Source organism: Pseudochirops cupreus (assembly GCA_028627135.1). Classification (NCBI taxonomy): domain Eukaryota; kingdom Metazoa; phylum Chordata; class Mammalia; order Diprotodontia; family Pseudocheiridae; genus Pseudochirops; species Pseudochirops cupreus. The sequence goes on from CM053580.1 coordinate 543,996,906, forward strand.
TTTTTTAAAAAAAGAATCATGAGATGCTGAACATAGTGAAGACTGAATAACTTCACAAAAAATTGAAATTGATTATATCTGAATAGATGGAAAACAGCTAATTATTGATAAAGGAGTTATTCTTGAATCAACTATCTTGTGATTAGTCAAACCACTGATTGGTTAGACCAAATGTGAAAAATGTGCACAAAACCAACAAGTCAAGGAACAGTTATTGAGTACTCCCTGCGTACTAAGCACGCTGTGCCGAGCACCGAATAAAGCTGGGAGGAAGAATAAGAGTGAGAGCGAAAACCACAGCTGGCCGGCCCCCCAGGCCGAGGCAGAGGCGGGACGCCGGCTGTGGCGCCTCCGCGCACAGGCCGCGTTGGCCGCTGGAGGTCAGTTCCCGTGATGGCCTTTGGTCTCCCTGAAGAGCCTGCGGACCCCGTTAACTGGCGCGCGCTTAAGGCCGCCACCTTAACAGGTAAACTCCAAGCAAAATCCTAGGAAGAAGGGCGGCGGGAGGTGATGAGCAGTGTCGCCGTCTACCACAAAAGAACTTTTCTGGAGAAACTAGCGAGGACGCGCAGGGAGTCATTCATAGACCTAGACTTTAAGAAGAAACGCGTGGGGAGCGGGAGGCCGGCCAGACAAACAGGAGGGTGGCGCGGCGTTGTAAAAATTAGTGTCAGGAGCTAATGAAGGGAACAGGGCAGCAAAAAGGTGGGTCTTTACATCTGTATTGGGAGAAGAAAGCATCACAGAGGGGCCAGGCCTTTCCGCTGTGTCTGCTCAATTCTCCTTTTGCTTCTGTTTTCATTGTTTCATTGGGATAATATCTGTGAAATGCCTGGAAAATGGTGGCCAATATTTAAGTGCTTATTCCCTTTCTGCCTTCCTTCCCCTTCCCCCACTGGACTTGAACAAAATGCACCAACGGAGCTGATACCTCCAAAACATAGCAATGATTAAGATAGCTTAGTTCATTAACATATATTTATGTATATGTATGTATATATGTGTATACATATGGACTCTGAGCTTATTTTAAAATATTTCAATAATTATTTTCAGTATAAACAGATATCCTGTGTAACCCTATGTATTTTATTTCATGTACTTAAAAACATCAATGTGAGAAGGAATAGGTCCATAGATTTAACCAGGCTGCCAAAGGAGAGATCAGAAAAATATTAAGAACCCCTACTTTAGATAAAAATGATAAATTTAATAAGTAAAGTGCTTTGTTGTTGGTTTTTTAAAAACTTGTTAAATGTTTCCAGAATGGTATGATTCCGATATACACTTTGCAGTTTGCAAAATGTTAGGTGATTCCAGATCTTTCTCCCTAAGAAGAAATCATCAAAGACAGTACTTTTTAAACTGACAGTCAAGAAACATAAAAGAAACTTGATAGATACCATTTATTAAACAATCGTAAATATTGTGCACTTCTATTACTACTTTAATCAATTTTATACAATTTTATCAAGTTACATGATTTTTATAGGTGTTAGTGTTAACACTGAGTTAGAAGTTCCCACTATCTTTTTTGTTTTAATTCTGTTCCCCTCTTCCATGTAGGACAAAAGTTAAGAATATTATCTCATGGTAAATATCTTACTAGAGTTATTGCTTTAGTAATTAGAAAAATAGTCATCTTTGTTAATGTCTGACAGAATTGCAGCTTTAAAATCTAAAAATTGTAATCTTACTGAAAAGTTAGAATCTTTGTCAATAAATTCTAGATTGCTAAAGATTGCAATCCCAGAGGATCACATTTTTTTCAAATAAGTCAGATTCTGGTACACGTCTTTTTTCTCTTGCCATTCTCAGATGATACTCTGCTCTGGTTAGTCCTTTTACGACTTGAGTTTTGTAATTTTTTTTAGAACACTCAGAGTGAGGGCTTTATTTTTTTCCAAGCATTTGAGCCCTTCTGTGAAATTGTAAAACCTAACTACAGCCTAAAAACCAAAACATTTTACAAGTGGTCCCCTTAATAGTTTGTAAGCAACAGGATATAAAGAGCATAGCTAACCGGAAGGAAAGGGATGAGCTTTGGTGTGTATCTCTCTATTTCTGAACCTCAGTTAGGGAGGGGTCAGTGTTGGTTTGCTTTGTAAAAAGCCAGAGGAGGAATTACTTAAAGAAAAAGGGTTTGGTCATACTAGCTTGAGTTTGGTTTCTTAGTACTACAAGTGCCATTCAGATCTCAAAGGCTATTTAAATGGCATGGACAGGAAAATGAAGATAATAGTTTTGTTTATAACTCATTTAGAAATTCACTTAGCACTTTATTTTGCCTTGGGAAGGTATGTATCTGAATATTTGAGTCTACCATGCCTAATTCTTCACTCAGTTTGTTCACAACAGAACAAGGAAAAAAAGATCCTTTGGAGTTGTGTGGGGTGACAGTTTCCCTTTTGAAACTTTGTACCTGTTTATCAGTGACAATCAGCTGAGTCTCAAGATAATAGAATTTTAGAGTCAACTTGATTAAGCTGAGCTCCTTCTTTTACCGGGGAAGATGCTGAGACCTACAGAGGAAAAAAACAAACAATTGCCACTTTAATAGCCAGCCTTTCAAAGCCAGTTCCAAATATAGTTTTTTTTTATTCCATTACTTCTAAAGTAGCAGCAAAAACTAACATTTTCTTCCTCCTTTTCCCCTCCATCACACCCTCCCCTCCCTCACTTCCGTGGTTTTCAAAGGAAGAAAAATCTTCCCTAAGGTAGTTGCTACATGAGGATGAGATGAATGCTTGTTTACTTTTAGAATGCTCCGTCTAGTAGGACCTCAGAAGTTCTTCAGAAAATTACTTCCACTTAAAAAAAATTCTTCCTCTTTCTGAGGAGGGACTGTAATAGAAAGTTTGTAAATGTTAATCTTTTATTTAATTTGGTTTTTCTTTTTTTTTTCTTTTGGAGAGCAATTGGGGTTTAGTGACTTGTCCAAGGTCACACGGCTAGTTTTTATGTTGAGTGTCTGAGGCCAGATCTGAACTCAGGTCCTCCTGACTCCAGGGCTAGGGCTCTATTCACTGTGCCACCAATTTGGTTTTTTAAAAAACCTATTTTTAAGTCCTATATTTTTTAAAATTTGAAAACCTCTATTTTAAAAAAATATACATTTCAGTGTTAAGGATAAAGGATATCTAATGATGCCTGATGAGTTCCAAATACAGAAGACACAAAAGAATTTTTAATATTTGTGTTATGTGTTGTCAGCAAGAAGATCTGGTGAAAAGGAAATCTTCCTAAAAGTAAAGAGAACTTAATTCTTGTATAGGTTCTGTATTTACCTTGGGCAAGTCGCTTACCTTCTCAGAACTCTGTTTCCTCATATTTGCAATAAGTGCAATAGTGTCTATCCTATTTACTTAGTGCTGCTGGAGAACAGAAAGGAGTTCTAGAAAAGACAACGATTTGAAATAAATAGAAATAAATAGAATTAGATAGGATATTAGCATGGAATAACTGTGCCTTTTTGAGGTGTCCTTGTTGGTATTGGACAGTAGCTGAAGATTTGGGAGCAGGAAGCATTCATTTCTTCTTTAAGGGTTTTCTTCCTGAGTTTTAAACATTTTAGCCTGAACATTTCACTTCTGCCTCTTGGCACCTCAAGCTTTCTATAATCTGGTTCTCACCTACTTTCCGTAGTTTAGTGTCTATTCTTCACACGTTTTACATTCTAGTCGGACTGGCCATCTAGCCATCCTTGAATTTAACGTTCCATCATCTGTCTCAGTGCCTTCAAACAGACTATTCCTGGCACTTGCAAAATGTCTTCACAGAACCCCTTCCCTTATGCCTGGAATGCATTCTTTCCTCACTTCTGCTTCTTGTAATCCCTAGCTTAAGGGTTCAACTCTGGTGCCACCTCCCACTGGAAGCCTTTCCTGTTCCAGAAGTCACAAGTCCTCAGGAAGTGGGGTGGCTAGGTGGAGCAGTGAATAGAGCACCAGCCCTGGAGTCAGGAGGACCTGAGATCAAATCCGATGTCAAACACTAAATAGCCTGGTGACCTTGGGCAACTCACTTAACCCCAATTGCCCTGAATCCACCCCTTCTCCCCCCCCCCCCCCCCACAAAAGCAAGGAAACAAATAAATAAATGAACAAGTCCTCAGGAAGAGATTCTTTCTCCTCAACTTATCTTGTTTACATAATGTGTATGTGTTACATCTCCTAAATTCCATGAAATATAGGTCCTTAAATGCCGCAACTGTTTTTCTTTTTTGTATCCTTAGTGTCTTGGGTGAGGGAGACCTAAAACCTAGCACAGAAATTGTATTTCTTCTCCCCTACATCTTAAAACCCATGGACATTATCCCACATTTTGTTCTTCCTTGCAAGAGATAACCTTTCTCACCGAGTTGAATTCTGGTCATTCATATGATCCCTTCTCTTGTCCTATCTCCTGCTAGCTTGTCCCTGAAATCAAATTCCCTCTCCCACCCCCTATCTCTCTCTGTCTTTTGGCTCTCTTCCAAATGTAAGACCAAATCTCCTACATCTTTAGAATCTTATTTGGCCCTATTATCTCTCTCTTCCTTTTCACAGTCAAGTTCCCATTAAAAAAAGTTGCATCTAACCCCATGAAATCTGGCTTCAGTCTCATCACTTATGTTAAACTACTCTCTGTAGTCTCATATTTGCCAGGTCCAGTGGTCTTTTTTCAGTCCTCATACTTCTTGTAGCATTTGATATTGTGGAGTGCCCTCTTCTCCTGGATGCTGTGTCCTCCCTGGGTTTTCATAACCTTGCCCTCTGCTGATTCTCTTAACCTGCTTCTTCTGTTCCTTTGATGGATCAGGTATGCAGAGCTCACCCCAAACTTCAGGGTTTTGTCCTAGTCCCTCTTTTATACTTTAATCTCATCAACTTCTATGAGTTTAATGATCATCTCTATACACAGAGCTTCTATATATGTGTATAGAGGCATATACACAACATATGTACACATCCATGTGCCTATACCTGTGTGTCTCTGCATGCATATGTATTTCTAGCTTTCGTCTTTCTCTCGAGCTCTAGTTCCTCTCATCATTAGCTATAGTCTATTGAACATCTTCATTTCAAACACTTCATGTCCATAACAAAACTCATTATCTTCTCTCCCGTCTCCTCCTTACTGACCTCTCTGTTTCTTTTGAGGGCACATAGTTGCTCTTCCAGTCATTCAGGTTTGTAACCTTCATCTTGTCTTCTGCTCTTCACTCTCATCTTCCCCACATATTCGGTCATTAACCAAGTGTTGTCAGCTGTCTCTACATCTATTACTTCCATTCCCATGTAACCTGACATATACCCTCATTAAGCCATAGTGATTCCCTGTTAGTTCCAGGATCAAATAGAAAACTCTTCTCTTTGGCATTTAAAGCTCCTTACAGTCCACCTCCTCCTTATCTGCTTTTGTCTGGTCATATACTTTAACTTCTAAACATTTTCGCTTCTGTTACTCCTTCCTGTTCTCTATCACTGTTCAGTAAATAAAACTGGCACTATTTTTTTTTCTTGCTTTTTGGAGGGGGAAGGCAAGGCAATTGGGGTTAAGTGACTTGCCCAAGGTCACATGGCTAGTAAGTGTTAAGTGTCTGAGGCTGGATTTGAACTCAGGTCTTCCTGACTTCAGGGCCAGTGCTCTATTCACTTTGCCACCTAGCCACCCCCAAAACTGGCACTATTAACCTTACTATGTATTTGAGGCAGTCAGTTCCCAAGAAGCACAATAGTGATTTTGCATATCATTAAATATGTACCCAGATTAAATTAGAACACAGTTTTATTTGGTTACAACAATAAAAACCATGCATATGATGCTTAGTCTTAATAGGTTGGTGCTCATACAGCTTGATTATCAGTTCACATATCTGTCTTTTAAAGACTGGGAGGAAAAACTTAAGAGAATGTTTAAAAAAATGATGCTGTGGTGGAGATTGCAAATTAGGGTTATAAATCACTTATTTTTTAGTGCAGTTGATTATGGCAGTATAAAAGATCTAGTTACTCAAACTAATTTGTATTTTTCTGCCCCTTTCTCACGATGGTTTCTTTTAATCACTTTAAGAAGCTCATTCATGCCAGAGATTTAGAAAATGCACATTCTGAGGTCTGGTGGCAGTTTTAATAATAGACCTGAACCTTTGGTTTGGTTGGAGTAACTGGTAATGTTATAGATGTCTTCAGGTTTTTGAAGGGTTGTCATCTCGAGAATTTAGACTTGTCCTGCTTCAATTCAATATACATTTATTAAGTATTTGCTGCTTTAACAAATATTTATTATGTAACGGGCAAGGTACTGGGCTAGGTGATGGGGATACAAGGATCTCCTCCCACCCACCCGCTGCTGTGGCTGCTCAGTGTCCAGCACTAAGCATGATCGGAGACGTAAATAAAAAATCACCAGACCATGTGGGTAGTTCAGAGAAGAACTATGAACTCCATTTAATGATTCTTTGAACAAGGTTTTTAAAGCTCAAGGAGACAAAGATTCAAGTACTCTTATCATTATCTTACTCTGTCCTATCCTGGAAGTGATGAGGGACGAAGATAGGTGTTTCAGGGACCCCAGTGAATCCCAGGAGGGCTGTCTGGAATGAATTCTCAGTACTCAAACAATCTTTTAACTCAGTATTGTAAAAGTTTATTGTTATGCTTTACAGCGGGCAAGAGTTCTTAGGGAACCTGCAACCTTAAAGGAGTCATAGGTATCTTTTTATAGATAATCCACAGTATAACCTGTGCCAGTTATGCTAACTAGGTGAGTAAGGATGGGATTAGGGAGGAGTTAAGGAGTAGTCAGTGCTTAAAGGGACATGCACTTTTCATATCTACTACGCAGGCATATTGCCCATAATTCACTGGGAAATAGCCTAAGGGGGGGCTACATGGAGGTGTGTTTTTAGGCGTGAAACATCAGTAGGTCAACTAGTGGTCAGGGCTAACTGAGAAGTGCCTAGTCAACTACCCATCAATGTCCTGTTTGACAAGATGGGAAGCTAGGCTAATTGGGGATCCAAGATGTGCCTAATTGGCTGAGGAGTTAACTTACTGATAGTGCATTGAAGGATTCGTAGGTGCAGCTGGCCATTATACTAAGGGGAGATATACGTTTCTCTAAGCTAAAGGAATTGCTTATAGATGGTTTAGTGAAGGATTCATAGGTATAGCTTGTTATTGTACCAAGCAGGGATAAGCAGTTCATGAATTGTTGCTAGGCAGAGTCCTGGTTGGGGGAAGAGGCAGAGTTAATGCTTTGAGGCTGAGGGAAATGTGATTTTACAACTTGATTTCACAAACTGATATTATAAACATAGGTACCCAAACATAAGTGTGATTTTTCAAACTGATGTTACAACTGGATGTTACAAACATAGGCACCCAAGCACCCCATCAGAAGTAGCTCAGAATTTTATAAGGCTTTGTTATCTATGTGCCACAGAGTCTTAGGAAAAGTCAGTTGACTCCTATCATATGCACTCACATAAACAAAGGATGCTGTCTAGAGTAGGCTTCAAGGCCAGAAGCCAAAGCCATGGTCATCAAGGACATCTACATAGAAGCAGACCACCCAGGAGTCAATCTGAATCAAATATTTTGGTTCTCTACATCCCCCCCCCAAAAAAAAAGAAGACCCAACATTAGCACCAGTAATTCACTGAGATCAGGGAAAACTTCAAAGAAAATCCAAAACTTCAGAGGAAGTTAAGGCTGGGCCTTGAAGGAATCAAAGAGGGAGTACATTCCAGGCTTGGGGCTGGCCTGTGGAAAGGACTGCACAGAAGTGGGAGATGGGAGATTGCATTTAACTAACAGTGTGTATTTAATCCACTTTGTCTGGAATAGAGAGTATGCACAGGGGTCTGTGGTACAGCATAAGGAATTGTAGATTTAGAGAGAGATGATATCGGTTCAGATGCCATCTCTGTGACTTAGGGTGTAACTTTGAACATATCTGGCTTTCAGTTTCTTCATCATTAAAATGAGAAGGTTGGACTAGATGTAGATGTCCTCTAAGATTCCTTACAGTCTAAAACTGTGATCATGTAATGAATATAAAATAAGGCCAAATAAAAAGTAGCCTGAATTCTAGAGAGTCTTAAGTGCAGGGTTGAGAAATTTATATTTTGACCTAAAGGACAAACAGATTTCAAAGGGTTAGATAAAAAATAATAATGACTGATTTTGAAATAGTGCTTTAAGAGTTAGTGATTTACATTTTAAAACAAATGTTAAAAATTGTTTTTACATGCAACTAGGGAAAAATAAAATATTAAATAAAAGCTTAAGAAAAAGTTAGTACTTTACATACCTGATTGCATTTTAGCCTTTTAACAACCGTGTGAGGACATAGTTATTATAGGTATTATCCCTACTTTCTGGCTGAAGGAACTGAGTCTTAGAGATTTAGACTTGACCATAATCATACTACTAGTGTCACTATAGTTGGGATTTAGGTCTTCCAGATTCTGAGTCCAGCACTCTTTCTACTCCACTATGCTCTGGCATACTATTCTAGAGGGGAAGTCTGTCCAAAGCAGAATGGGACACTCTTAGTAATGATTTTTTTTAAAGTTTTATTGATAACTTTTATTTTTATATTATGTTTCCCAGTATATGTTCTGCTCCCTTCCCTCTCAGAGAGCCATCCCTTAAAAGAATAAAAAAAATAGCAAAAATTGTTTAGTGAAACTGATGCATCAATCAAATCTGGCTTTGTATGTAGTGTTCCATACCTGTTAAGAGTCCTCCACTTCTGCAAAGGGAGGGAAGTGCAGAGCATATTCTGAAGGCATGAACAGAAATGATTCAGACAAGGTAGAATAATAATAGCAAACATTTATGTAGCATTTAAAGGTTTGGAAAGTGCTTTATGTACACAAATATGTGCCTGTATGTATATATGTATGCACATATATACATATACTTATTAATTTATTTGATCCTCATAATAACTTTGTGAAATAGGTGCTATTATTGTCATCCCATTCTATGGAAGAGAAAACTGAGACTGAGAAGTTTAAGTGCCTTGGGGAGCTGGGTGGCGCAGTGTATGAGACCCTGCACCAGGAATCAAGAAGTCTTGAGTTCAAGTCTGTTTTCAGATACTTGTGAAGATAAAATGAGATCATATTTGTAAAGTACTTTGCAAACTTTAAAGTTCTATATAAATTCTAGTAGTTATTGTTGTAATTTTCATTACTTGTCCAAGTATCTGATGTAGAATTTGAACACAGGCTTTCCTGACTCCTGAGTTCAACAACAATGTTGACTACAACAACATATCCTGAAGAGGCTAATCTGGATGCATAAGAAACTTATGGACAAACTCAGATTTTAAAAATATATAAAAAAGTAACTGAGAATAAGTACAGAAGACTAGCTCTGTTATACGAGAATTATGTCAGGATTGCCAAAGCCTCCATTGGTATCCACAGTTGTGTCAGTCAGGAGTACAGGGTGAAGGCCCCGGCACATCAGGTGACACACTCCTCCCTCTCCTGTTCACTCCTATGATCTTATGGAAGGTCATGCCCAGGATTCATAGAATGGGCAGGTAGAGACGAGTTTCATTCTGCTTCATTAGAGGATCTATTCAAGATCACAGATGTACTGAAGCAGAGGTTCTTAACCTGGGACCTATGAACCTGTTTGTTAAATATTTTGATAAATCTATTTTAATATAAGTGGTTTCCTGTATTTTTTGTTTCTCTGCATTTAAAAACATTCTTCTCAGAGGGAGTCCATAGGCTTCACCATACTGCTAAAAACATGAAAGTTTACAGTACACTAGAGAACTAGATCCCTTAGGCTCTTTGTATCTCGTTTTGTTTATCTCTTAGAGGAAGGACCAGGACTAGGTGAACTAGGGAAGGGAACAAACTCTTATTAAGCTCCTGCTACAGGTCAGACACTGACAGGAAAGCCTGAGTTCAGGTGCTTTACAATTATCTCATTTGATCCTTAACCAACGTTGGGAAGATAAGTGCTCTTATTATCTCCATTTTACAGTTGAGGAAACCAAGGCAGGCAGAAGTGAAATACCTTACCCAGAGTCACACATCTAGTGTCTGAAATTTGAACTCCGGTCTTCCTGACTCCAGACCCAGTACTCTTATCCCCTGAGCCACCTAGTGACCCTGCAGGGTATATCTTTTCATCTTACCAGGATTGTTAGGGAACAGTCTGGACTTTATGACTTTCTTTACATCCCAGTGAGTTGATGTATTTACAATTACCTGAAAATTAGGGGTATGCTGGAAGCATCTCTAACTAGTGAACCAATTATTAAATTTTCAGTGAAACCCACCAACACTACAAATCAGGACTTGATTTATTGTTGTACTGATTGTCTGGACTTAAGAAAGTTACAGAAAAAATGTTGTTAAACTGAGGCAGATAGGTGACTTGCCTCCATTCACACAGAAGTATGTGAAGTTCAGTTTGAACCTTGGTCTTCCTGCCTCCAGGCCTGTGCTCTACTGCTGCGCCACGTGTTTGTAACGTCGTCCCTTCTGGTTCTAATTCTAGGATCATTGAATCCAGTATTATCTCCACACTATGATTAGGTATCAGAATAGTACTCAAGAGGAATGTAGAGATGGGAAATAGTGAACAGCTGAGGAGGGAAAATACATTAGCTGGAGGTGAACAGTCGACAGAAAAGTTATACCTTCAGTTTAGGGGCCTAGACCCTATGCCTGTCCTGGTAAGAGGCGTCCTCTGTTATTTCATTCCTGTTTATGGATCTGTTAACATGGCAAATACAGGAATTAAGAATTGATGTAATGGGGTGTTGTTGATTTGCAGACAAGACCTAGGATGTGGGAGTCAAAGAATAGTTTTTTCTCTTTCCCAGTCATCCTCCGTACCACTGCCAGAATTATCTTCCTAAAACGCCACTTTAATCATTTCACTTTGCTGTTAAGAAACTTTCACTAGTTCCTCATTGCTTAGAAGATAAAATCAAAGATCCCCATCCAGGGATTCAACAACATTTATGTTTCGTACCAGTCTGCATTTGTCCCTGCAGCTAAATGGTGCAATGGATAAGGCACTGGGTTTGGAATCAGGAAGACCCATCTTCCTAAGTTCAAATCCAGCTTCAGACACTTAATAGCCGTGTATGACACTGGACAAGTCACTTGACCATGTTCGCCTCAGTTCCTCATCTGTAAAATGAGTTGGAGAAGGAAATAGCAAAGCACTCCAGTGTCTTTGCCAAGAAGACTCCAAATGGGGTCGCAGAGAGTTGGACGTGACTAAAATGACTGAACAACATTTGTCCCTTACCTCTCATTCCTTGTGCAAACCTCTTATTTGCCATAGCCTTGTCTCTTTACTGTACCCAGAATACAGGTGTGCATTTCTTTATCATTATTTCTGTATCTTATACCATTCTCTTTGGTTCAGATGTTTTAACCTTTTCCTTTCCTCCCCATGAAAAGCTGTATAGTATACTGTCAAGGCCAGTCATTTGTTATTTAATCAGATAGTTCCTTGTATATTTAGCCGGTTCACCTGTGTCTGTCTTGCCTCCCCAACTAGACTGTAAGTGCCTCAAGGGCCAATATTGTGTCATATCTGTCATGTTGCTATGCTTATACTGAACATTCAACTAATTATTAGATGAATAAATAAATTTCCTGAGTACAGATCTTATAACTTTGCATTTCTCTTTTCTAACTCTGGACTTTGAAAGGTTGGGTTTTGGTAGAACCTCAGCTTGTATCTTCTTGAAGAAAAGGTATCCTGGGACAATCAGCTAGCCTAGCCTCCCTTCCTCTCCCCCCAATTCACATTTTTTTTCTATACTCAAGAAAACCAGCTTGGTGACTACTTGGTACTAAAGTGAGTCTTTGTCTAAACCATAAACAGCTCCTTAGACACAGGAAAGTCTCTGAGACTTGTTGTATACCATTTTCTGTGCTGCTGGGATAAAGATAATTAAGGACTTTTGGGTACAGGATGTGGTAAAGTTACAACTTGTTTCTCACTTACCATACATTGAAATGCAGAGAAATAGAGATGTTAACTATTTACCTTTGCAAAAGCTTGCTACTTGTTCAAAATCTTTTTGTTGTTGTTATGAGTCTTCTAGTGATATATCCTTATGTCTCAAGTCCTCTTGTTTTCTCCTGTTTGCTGGACTTTTAAATCTCAACCTGGATTATAGTGATGGTTGTTAGTTGGTTGGGTCTTGTTTTGCCATATTTGATGTCACACTTGCCATTCTTCAACTAACATTGTACTGAAGGATATATCATTGTTCCTCAGTTGGACAAGGGGAATCTCAGAGACCTCTTCTAACTCTGAAGTCCTATGATTCACCTGAATTATTGCCTGGCCCATCCTTTCTTCTATACTGCTGAGAGAAAGAGAGATATTGAGACTATATTGAAAGTTATACTGAGCTTGGAGACAGAAGACAGGTTTGACTTCTGCGCTTTCATTTTCTGAGTGACACTGGGGAAACCCCTTTTCTCTGGCTCAGTTTTCTCATTTCTAAAATGAATGGCTTGAATTAAGTGATCTTCGGAGTCTGTTCTATCTGTAATAGGCCATGAAGCTTTAAATTTTAGCTTTGCCTCTGAGTTAGAACAAAATCAGAAGGCTCCAAGTTGAGGTTGTATGATATTTCTCAAACTCATGAAAATAATCCATAGGTTTTGTGTAGGATTTTGCTCCTTATCTTTATTTGATTTGTTTTTATGGACAGTTGATAATTTTATAATTTAAAATGTTTTTAAGGAAAAAACTGCCATTTTTGTGTAGAAAGTCAGCCCTTTCTCAGGCAGACCAAATTGCTGTGGAGGAGGGTGGAAGGCATGCTCATCAAGGGTGCAGATGACTCAGAGCTGAGAGGAATAACAGTGGATGACAGAGTGAGGGCATGGAAAGACCTTGACAGGCTATAGAACTGCCTTATGAGGGATAAGTATATAAAAGTATATAAAAACTTGCACTTGGGTCAAACAAATTAACTTCATAAGTATAAAATGGAGGAGACGTGGAGAGACAATTCTGAGAAAAAAATGGGAGTGTCTTAATTGATTTTAAGGTCAATAACAGTCAGCAGTGTAATGTGGAAGCAAAAAAAAAAAATCTTGTGATCATGGACTGCTTTAAGAGGGACAGAGCCTCCAGAAATAGGGTAGTGGTAGCTCCCCTGTGATCTTCCCTCATCAGACCGGTCACTCAGGAGCATCTGGTTCAGTTTTGGGTGCCAGGATTTAAGGACAACTGATAAAGAACCCATTTAAAGGAGGGTAACTGGGATGATGCAGGAGCCTTGAGAAGACTAAGAGGGGACAAGTACTAGAAAGGGTTGTCACGAAGAGATGGAACAAGGCTTGTTCTGTTCGACCCCAGAGTGAAAGTTGTCACGGGGCAAATTTAGGTGTAACATCAGGAAATCCGTAGGAATTCTTCCTGAGGATTCTGTCAGAAGTGGAATGGAATACCTGAACAAGTGATGAGTGCTCCTCAGGAGCTCTTCAGGTAGAGGCTGGATGGTCTCTTGTCGGGTATGTTATAATTGGGATTCCTTTTATGTGTGAGTTGGACTAGATGATGATTGAGGTTCCTTTCAAATTTCAGATCCTCTGTAGAATATTTTTTTTGAGGGGAGAAGGCAAGGCAGTTGGGGTTAAGTGACTTGCCCAAGGTCACACAGCTAGTGTGTCAAGTGTCTGAGGTCGGATTTGAACTCAAGTCCTCCTGACTCCAGGGTCAGTGCTCTATTCACTGCACCGCCCAGCCACCCCATCAAATTTCAAATCCTCTGATTTGTGGAAAGGAAATTATAGTCGAGGATAAAGAAGATAAACCTTTCCACATTTGATTAGACCCTTGGAACTTCTTTGAAAAGAAAAGAAAAACTGAGGTCAGACTTTAAAAACCCATGTTTTCCCTCATGACCACAGTTCAATCTGCAGGTTTTCGGCTGAGCAATAGGGTGTGTCACTAGGGAGCCGGTGAACTTGTACCATGTTGTATGGATTTGAAATTTCTTAATTCAAAACTGGCAACACTCTTCATTGAGGAAGTTCAGCTGACTTCTGCTTTGACAATGGAAAACTAATGCCAAAGGAGAGATCCCTAGCTTCTAACATGTAATAATTATTTAATTTTGTATTACAGATCTCCAGGGGTCCCAGTGAATTTTCAGGGCCCTCTTTTAAGTCAACAGGCATCGTGCTTTTCTTTGAAGAATTGTAAAGGGAGAACAAAGCCATAGCAGAAGGGGGAAAAAATGTCCAACCCCTTCTTAAAGCAGGTTTTCAACAAGGATAAAACCTTTCGGCCTAAGCGCAAATTTGAGCCAGGCACACAGAGATTTGAACTTCACAAGAAGGCTCAAGCTTCTCTGAATGCAGGGCTAGATCTGAAGTTAGCCGTTCAATTGCCATCTGATGAGGATCTAAATGACTGGGTGGCTGTGCATGTGGTAGACTTCTTCAATCGTATCAACCTCATTTATGGAACCATCAGTGATAACTGCACCGAGCAGTCGTGTCCAGTGATGTCTGGGGGCCCCAAGTACGAGTATCGATGGCAGGATGAACAGAAATACCGGAAGCCAACTGCTCTCTCTGCACCCAAGTATATGAACCTTTTGATGGACTGGATTGAGGTTCAGATCAACAATGAAGACATCTTCCCTACCAATGTCGGTGAGTTGTGGCCATGGGGTTCCTATCTAAGAAATAAAAAACAAGGAAAAGAAGCTTTTGCTGTCTCCTGCTTTCTCCTTTCCATTTGCCACTCCAGCTAGCATTGACAGTCCTGTCAGTCCAGGGCACTTATTTCTAGGCTTATAAAGTGCTGAGTTCCTGAGGCATCAAGACCTGAGTCTGTGACCCTTGTGAGTCAGTTCATTCCAAGGCCCGGCTACTACAGAAGCTGGTGCTTCTCTTAGAGAAGTTGGAAGGAATGTGTAAACTTCACTTCATAAAGTTCCTGGAGCCAAAGCAAAGTTGGGGCAGGGGAAACAATGAAAGGGAGTACCTTGGAGGACAGAGCAATATTGACCTCTGCTTGTCTCTATGTTCTATTCTTAACATGCTTGTGCTGCCAGGTCCAGCTGGTTCCTTGTTAAAGTAACCAGGTCAGTTTGGGACTGGTCGCCATTAACATGACCCATTTTGTGCAGTGAGGGGTTAGCTTGGCAGCTGCTAACATCACCCCAACCATCCTCCTTCTGCCTAGTTAAATAACTTAAAATAAAATGTAAAGTGTGGCAGGAAGGCTAAGTCAAATCTCCGTTTCCTGTCACACCCAGACTCCCACCTCCATTTTCTCTTTTCAGGGAAATAAAAAATAGGTTCATTACCAAAAAGGCCCATGGTCCCTACTTAGCTTCCTTGAGTGAGATTATCCAGTAGTTAAAGATTTCTTTTTATCTCCTGCTGTTGTATTGAGCCATGGCACAGGTATGCTAGCAAAAACCTTGGAATTCTAGTCTTTGTGCCATGTCCTTGAGTCCTTTCTGAGTCTCAGTTTTCTTTTTTTTCTTTTTCTTTTTGGAGGGGGGAAGGCAGGGCAATTGGGGTTAAGTGACTTGCCCAAGATCACACAGCTAGTTTTTATGTTAAGTGTCTGAGGCCAGATTTGAGCTCAGGTTCTCCTGACTCCAGGGCCAGTGCTCTATTCACTGTACCACCTAGCCACCCTACGTCTCAGTTTTCTCATCTGTAAAAGATTAAGGTGGACATCCACTCACATTTTGTGTGTTATGAGTTAGTTCAATTATATCTCAAGAGTGGCAGAGCAGTTGTACCAGCGTGGTGACAGTGAATGGGTGGTGCTCAGATGGGGGCCCTGGTGCTTGAACAGCAGTGCACCTTGTTGGCCTTCTCTTACAGCCCATGTTTTATCTCCCATCCTTGGCTTGTTTGCTTGTCCATACCGTGATGAACCACAGTAGATCTCTACTTTTCAGAAATCTCAAGGGTTTCCGGTTTTTTGTAGCACCTTCACAATTGTTTTTCAGATAACTATGAACTGCGCTTCATGGTCATTTCCTTCATAATCTTGTGGATTTTATTTTATGCTTTGAAAAGCATCATTTTGGGGAGGCTTCACCAGATGAACTGCCCAAATTGTGATGCATTTAGTTTAGCACAGTGCCTGGTTTTGTTTTCTAAAAATAACTTTGTATCAACATCTTTTGTTTTTATGGTAACTACATTTCCTAATGTATCTATCCCTTAGAACAAATTATAAAAGAGAAGAAAACAATTAAGCAAAACTAACCAATACATTGGAAAAAGCAGATATTTTATGCAGTTCCACACCCATATTTCCCCACTTTCTCCAAGAAGTACAGGGACTTGGGGTGGCTAGGTGGCAAAGTGAATAGAGCACTGGCCCTGGAGTCAGGAGGACCTGAGTTCAAATCCAGCCTCAGATACTTAACGTTTACTAGCCCTGTGACCTTGGGCAAGTCACTTAACCCCATTTGCCTTACCTTCCCCCATCAAAAAAGCAAAAAAAAAAATTGCAGGGAGGTTCTTACTTGTATTTCTCCTTTAAATCATTATAATTTCAGGGCATTAAGGTCTGATTATTTTTGTTGTTCTTTCCACTTACATTGTTGTAGTCTAGGGTTTATCAAACACTGGGTGATTGTATTTGCTTCCTTCTTGATGTTTGTCTATTTAATCTGTTCCACTGATTTCCTTTTCTATTTTTTAAACCAGTACCAAATAATTTTGGTGATTACCACTTTTTAATTTGTAGGTATACTTTCATGCCTACTTTTTATTTTATTTTTTCATTTTTTTCTTTGAGAATTGTATATGATTTTAACAAATCATTTCAGAGTGAAAGAAATGCAATTCTTGCTGCTTGACCATGAATTGGTTTTTTTTAAGTTTATTTTTAGTTTTCAACATTGACTTCCATAAGTTTAAAATTTTCTCCCCCTCCTTTCCTTCCCCCCTTCCCCAAGATGGCATGCAATCTGATATGGACTCTACATATACATTCCTATTAAACATATTTTCCACATTAGTCATGTTGTATAGAAGAATTAGAATGAATGAGAGGAACCATGAGAAAGAAAAAAACAAAACAAAATAGTCTGCTTTGCTCTGCATTTAGACTCTGTAGTTCTTTCTCTGGATGTCGATGGCATTTTCCATCATGAGTCCTTTGGAATTGCTTTAGAGCCTTGCATTGCTGAGAAGGGCATGAACTGTTATTTATGACATTAGCCTTCATGCCAGGTTGGTCTCAGGAAAAACCAGGTAAGTGGAGGTCACCCTTCGGCTAAGTAGGGCTTGCTTTCTATACACTTCCTGAAATGTATCTGTCACATAACCCCTCTCTTTTCAATATCTCCCCTGGCAAGCTTCCATCTAGTTGCCTAATCAAACGAAGAATGAAGTGAGCATGTCCTGCATTAAAAGCATCGCCAAGGCCTTGGACTAGATGAGGTCGGAAGGAGCTTGAGGCCCTTCTACCAGCCCACCATGCACCTTTAGCCCCATCATTTGTAGTCTCTGGACCCATTTGCTCCTCTGCAAAATTAAGTGGTTCAACTAAATGATGGCTGAGCTCTAGTGTATCATCAACATTCAACTATCCACATTCTGAAGTTTCTTCCAGTTCTTGCATTGAATTATCAAGTTTTTAAGTCTTTTTGCAGCTCTGTTACTCTTTAAGCTGTGTTCTAAGATTCCTAAGACTCTCGATGTGGAACATTGGCTTAGTCCTTGAGAAACTTAGAATTAAGGCAGGGAGGCTTAAAAGCACTTAAAAAGTTAAAGAACAGTACAAGCCAGCAGTTCAAGAAATGTCCGAAGGCATTTGTGATTCATCATTCAGTCATTTCTGTACCTGCGGTATAGAAAAACTATTGTAGAGGAAGAGATGGGAGGGTGAGGGGAGCTGGTAATGCACCATAGCTTTGTTCTGATTGGATAGGGAGAATGTGAATGGTCAGAAGGAATGGCCAGCATTTTTAGAGGCAGTGGAGAAAATTACCGGTTTAGAGCCAAAGGACCTGCTACTTAATACCTTTGTGACCTTAGGCAAGTTACTTTAATTCCTTTGACCTCAGTTTCCATATCTACAAAATGACAGGTTGGCCTTAGATGATTTCTGTGATCCCTTTCAGCTCTAAATCTGTAAAACCACATGATAAAAGGCATGGAAGCAAGAAAGGAGGAAGAATGTTTGCAGAAAATTTTGTAGAGCAAAGTGTTTATATAGGACTACTTGTAGCTCTGTGATAAGATTAGAAAGAGAGACATTGTAGCAGACTTCTAATTCCGGCTAAGCAATTAGGACTTTATCCTGAAGGTACTAGGGCAGCAGTTAAGGCTTTTGAGCAGGGAAAAAACAGGATGAAAAAGGTTTTTGAAAAAATCTGATTAAGTTATATAGAGAGACACATGTCATTGGTATATTTATATCTCTGGCCAAGTCATTTAATCTTAGTTCTCTTATCTGTGAAATGATGGAAATGATACTTGTACTTCCTACCTCACAGGTTTGTTGTGAGGAAAGTACTTCGTTTGCAAGCCTTAAAGCATTATATAAATGTAAGTTTATTATTAATTATCTTTATACCTAGATAACTGCAAACACCAACACATCAAGTATCTGTAATTTCTTCCAGTGGAAAGTCTCTCTACTCTCATAAATTATAGCCATTTTTGACTGAGCTAAGGCTTAGAGTGGCCTGAGACTGAGGGAGCTTCAATCCCTTGCCCAGAGTCACACAGCTAGTACCAAGTGAGTGGGGGGCCCAGGTCTTGTAGTATGCAGTTGGCTGTGCCACACTGCCTCTTTACAGAGACACGAAGGTGAGCATAATGGTGCAGCTGATTGCTTTGTGACTTGGGGAAAATCACGGCTGATCTCTGGGCTCAGTATCCTCACCTGTAAAGTGAAAAGCCAAACTATAAGATTTCTTAGGTCCCCTCTTCTCTGTGATCCTAGAATAGATGTAACTGTGATTTTAGAAAGATCGCTTCTTACCCCCTCCTATTCTTTCATCTGTAAATGGGTATGCATAGGCATCTATGGCTGCTGGTGCTTCCCCCACAAATGATGGTATTGTAGTTACTTTGCATATACTTAGAGGGGTGAGAGTGTGTGTGTGTGTGTGTGTGTGTGTGTGTGTGTGTGTGTGTGTACACACGTAGATAGATAGATAGATAGATAGTCTCCCTTGGATAATCTTCTGTTGCTTCATTTTTGCAGGGAGGTAACCCTGGGTTCTCAAAAGCTACCTCAGCACAGGGTAGAGCTTAACAGATTCTCCTAGGCTGGAATGCCTTTGAGTACAGTCCAGTGAAAGACTGTCATCTGAGAACCACCTTAAATTTGAAGAGGCTTATTACCAGAAGTTTGACCATGGGATGGTGAACTCTTTCTGCCGCTGCAGCTCCTAAAGGCATGGAAGAGATTGGGGTCTACATCAAGGGAAGGAGTGTCCATACCCATAAAATCTTGCACCCTTGAAGTAATAATATTAACAACAAAAATAGATGACTACATAAGCTTAAAGTTGGAAAGCTTAAAGTTTACATACATATCTCAAGTCTGATATACTTAATTTGTTCATGGAAACAGACTTGATTGAAGACTCCTGAGGTGATGGAGGTGACTGTTAGAGTTGCCTTTGGCAAAGAGTGCTTTTGTTATCTGATCCATTAACAGTGAAAATTGTAGGTTTGGCAGGAGAGCCATGTGATGGCACTGTGTGGAGGGTAGGAGTAGGGTTATGGTCTTTGCAGGAGGCCAGTCCCTAGGAATGGAAATGACAGTGTTCCTGTTTTGTAGTTCAGACACATCTTTTAGTATCTGTGGGTCTGTCTCCCAGGGATATCATGACTTTGAGTCATGCAGATCAGATCATAGGATCAAGACCTGAAAAGGACCTTAGAGGGAATCTAGTCCAGCCCCTCCATTTTACAGATGAGGAAACTAAGGCCCAGAGCAGGGAAATGACTCGCTCTGGGAGAAGTCAGTGGCAAAGCCAGATCTTGTAACTCCAAAGTTAGAAAGACAAGGTAGGAAAAAGCAAGCTGCATCATGTTACCGATGATGATTTGCATGCCAGAAGCGAAGTAAAAGATGCCGTCAGCATATAAATGACCGGGGAAAGGAGGTAAGCCAGTCTTGTAGGGAGACTGGGGAGCAGTGGATATAAATGGCATTCTGTTTCTTGGTATTCACAAAATATCAAAAGAGCCAGAGGAAGACATCCTTCTTACGCTGAGTATATATTTTATTTAAGATTTATGGGGAAAACGTGGATAACAGTCACACAGATTAAGTCTCTTTAGATGGGTGGAGAGAGTACAACAGTAACCATAGGGATGAGATTATGATCTACTGATAAACACAAATATTAATAAAACATTTCGATATTTCAGAGACCATTGCTAATGCTTATGAAGTCCTGAATAAAACAAAATAAAAACTGAAGCCATACGCTCACAGGTAGTTTTATCATTTCTACCCAGTGTAGGTGATTCAGGAGAGAGTGTCAGATGTGAAAAGTGAGTGAATGGCTAAGGAGATGGTGTCAGAGTGGAACTTGGGCTTAAATATTGCAGTAATGGGCTCTTACAAGGGAGGGGTGGCACCTCATGTATTTGCATGGAGTCTTCAGACTCTGACCTAGAGACTTCAAACTGAAAAGGGAAGGAGATGGGAAAACTGCCCAAATGAATGACAGGGGTAGTGTTTTGGTTTTATGGGTATTTATATTCATGGTTTATGTTTCAAGCTCCCTCCCATTGTCATGTCCAGAGGTCCCTCCCATCACGAGCGGCAAGTACAACGTAGAAAGAGTAGAAGTGGGGAAGAGCAGGACTTTATGGGAGATGATATCCAGGGACAATCCTTACGACTTCATATTTCTGTATATAGAATGCACAAGCTGTGGCTAATACAGGGAACTAGAGTTCCTGTTGCAAAGAGGGAACTTTGACCTTATAGGAATTACAGTGTGGGAATGACTGGAGGATGGCTTTGTAGGAGTATTTAGAAGAGATTTAAAAAAGGGGGGAGTAGACTCGTGTGAGGTAATTCAAGAACCTGATTGGAGAAACACGAAGACCATTTGGGTGACATCAACTGAGGAAAAACAGAAAGCTGTTGCCATGGGAATCTAATATGGACCACAAGGGCAGAACAAAGAGGTAGATCACAAGTTAGACAAGGGCAGAGCTTGGACAAGGGAGTGGGAGTCAAAAAGAAGTAAAATTAGGCTTGATACAGGCAATGCTTCCTAACTAGGAGAGCTAGAATGGGCAGCCAGGGCCGGGGGTGGGGACATGTAGGGAGGATTGCCTCTTGAGGGAGGTTTTCAGGAAGAGTCTAGGTGACCAGTTGTTACATTGTTCAGGTATAGGTTGGACTAGATGACATGCAGGAGAAAGGGAAGTGAGTCCCACTGTACTTTGTCTGGTCAGACCATATATGGAATAATATGTTTCCTTTTGGACACCACACTTTAGAAACACATTACACAGGTGCCAGTGCCAAGCTCCAAGCTCTTCTCTGGCCTGAGGAAATAGAGTTTTATAAAAGTTTCTTGAATTGAACTGGGAAGATGACACAAGTGAGGGTGACGGTAACATATTACCATTAACAGGACATGGTTACAACAAGTTGAACAGAAGCAGTTTCCCAATATAAAAGAAAATTTCTCAGACTCTTTGCATTATTTAGTTTAGCCCACCCATAGTCTTCTATGATCATGTCAAGCTCTCTAGAATCACTGCAAATAAGAATGCCAAAGATCCTGATTCAGCAACACATTTTGATTTGATGTTGGGAAAAACTTGGTAGTAATGAAAGCTCTCCAGAAGTGAAGTCAGCCTTAAGTGGTGGTGGAGTTTCCCCTTTCTGCCCACTTTGAGGGTATTTGATAAAGGGGGTTGTTGGTTGATTATGGTGTCCCTATCAGCTGTGAGATTTCATGATTCTGTCTCAAGGCGATAGAACACACATTTGGCACTAAGACATAGTATTGTTGTGATGGAGGAATTCACCTACCTGCGTATCTGCCAGAAGAACTGCTGAAAAGTGTTTTAAGGGTAATTCCATTCTTCTAAAGCTGGAGAAAGTAGGAATGAGACCTGTGTTAGACCTAATCCTGATAAATAGGGTTCATCCAGTTGCTAAAGTTTTTAGACCATGTCATTCCCCTGTTGAAGAAGCTTTAGTGGGCTCTTTTTGCCTCCAGGATAAAATACAAACTCCCTTCTTTGACCTTTAAAGCCCTTCACAATCTGGTTGCCATTTGCCTTTCCAGATTCATTTCACATTGCTCTTTCTTACTGACTGCCTTCTAGTCAAATTGCCATTCAATATATATAACATCCATTTTCTTTCTCCATTCTTTTGCACCAACTGCCTCCCTCATCTCTTCCTTGTAGAAATCCTGGTTCCTTCCTTCAAGGTTCAGTTTGACTTCCACCTCCTATTAGAACCCTTTCCCATCTTCTCCAGTTAGTATTGTCCCCTCCTTCCCCAAAATTAAGTTTGTATATTATGTGTGTGTATTTATTCTATTTGCTTCTTGGTGAAAATTTTGTTTCTTCCAAATAGCATATAAGCTTGAGAGCAAGGACAGTTTTGTTTATTTTATTTTTTTTTTGTATTCCTAATGCTTGCACATAGATTCATTGGATTGGATTATATAGTAGATTATATAATTTGTCATTAAGATTTTTAAAAATTTAAATCTATCCAGTAATGTTTCCTGTACCAGAGAATTAAAGATCTGGAAAAGAGCTTCATAAATTATCTAATTTATTTCAGACAGGTCTATATTTAAATCAATCTTAACTGATGAAAATCTGTATCTAAATAAAGGATCTCCAGAGAAAGATTTTCCACAGCCCCTCTGGTAGCCTGTTGCAATATTCAACAACTCTTCCAGCCAAGAAATTCTTCTTCTCTAATCTAAATCCTTCATAATGTTATTTAAACATATTTCTTCTTATTCTATTCTGGGTAGCTGTGGAAAGCTTTTACTTTGGTCACTGTTCCTTATGTGATTCATTCAGATTGCCCCTCAGCTTCTTCAAATTAAATAATACCTTCTCATATCCCTTTTCCTCAGATGTTCTTTATTAACCTTTCAGTAGCTTCTCTGGGCTTTTCTCTAACCTCACTTCAGTGCCAGGGCTGGCAGCTCCACCAGGCATCACCACCACCTGCTTGTGTGATCTTGGGCAATCTTGGACAAGGCCCTTCACCACTCACTGTCTCAGTGTCTTCGATTGGAAATGAAGTCAATGCCTCTGAATTGAAATCAATAAAAAGATGTAGTTGGGTGTGGTAGAGTCAGAAGACCTAGGTGCAGCCTATGCTACTCATTCCCTGTGTGACCTTTTCAAGTCACCTAAACTCTCTGGATTTCCATTTTACAAATAGAGGCACTCCACCGTAGTGATAACGAAGGGCCTTTTCAGCTCCAAATCTGTGATCCTGTCTCACCTGCTTCCTAGAATTGTTGTGATAATTAAATGGGATAACTTTGTGAAAATGCTCTTGTAGGTTGACAGGTACTATATAAAGTGAAGATTGAAAGAATAATGTACCTGAAAGTACTTTGAGAAGCATAAAATAAAATGTTGGAATAAGAAATAGAATGTTGGAATAAGGACATTTATAGGTTACTTAGTCTAACATCTTATTTTACAGAGGAGGAAACTGAGGAGGCCCAGAGAGGGCATGACATATTAGTGGCAGAACCAGCGCTAGATGTTGTTCCTGATGCCCCTTCCATGTCTCTGTCTCTAAATGTGCTGCTATCTTTCTAAGCTTGCTACTGTCATTAGAATTATTGAGCTGCGGAACTTTACTGAAGACAGTAAAGAACCGAATGCTGCATGTGTATGTATAGCAATCTTTCAAGAGGCTATGCTTACTGTATGTGTAAACAGACTAAATTTCATTACAGTTATTGCTAGTTCATTTAAAATACTTGTTTAACAAAATTATTGTGAAGGCTGGGTGGTAACTTGATCAAAAAAGTTTAGACAGTGTTCTAAAGATCATTGTATTAGATTTTTAATTTTTTTTTTCTATTTTGAAGTTAAATACCAAAAAAGAACATTTTCTATACACACAGCAGAATTATACAGGGTTTTCTATACCAATTTCATTTCATCCCCATTTCATACTACTTACCTTTTTTGCTATTTTTTATTGTTATATTAATTTTTTAAATCACTAAACTACCTCATTACACTTCCATCTACCTCCCCCAATTGAGAGAGGAAAAAAAAAAAGCAAAATTCCTGTTAAAAACATTTCTAGCCAAGCAAAACAAATGTCCTCATTGGCCATTTTAAAAAAAAGTCACATTATGTACTCTTGAATCTTTTATTTCTCTTTCAGGAGTAGCATGTTTCGTTGAGCCCTTTGGAATTATGGTTGCTCATTATAATAATCAGAGTCCTTAAGTGTTTCAGAGTTGTTCGTCTTTATGATATTGTTGTATAAATCATTCTAGTTCTGCTCACATCACTCTGCATCCATTCATGCAAGTAAATCTTTCTCTGAAACCATCCGCTCATCGTTTCTTATAACACGTCACCTTTATATATCATAATTTGTTCAGCCATTCCCCAGTTGATGGGTACCCTATCCAGACTCCCATTCTTTACCACCTCAAAAAGAGCTATAAATATTTTTTATATCCTTAGTAGTTTGTTTTGCTTAGTACTAATGCTTCCTTTAATCTACCCAACCTCTAAATCCCCTTCCTCTCCCTCTGCTTTTCCCTCTTGTTTTCCTGTTGCAGGTAATATGTTTCTGTTTCTAACGCTGCGTGTGTGTATATGTATTCTCTCCTTTGTTCAGTTCAGATAAGAATGAGAATCTCAAGTGTCAGATTCCCCTCCTTTTCCATTCTTCTTTTAAGAACATCAGAATAGAACTACTACAAACCTTTTGTCTAAATTAGACTCCCTCTGGGACCCTTGATGATGATAGAATTCTGAGGGGACACATGTATCAGCTCTCCATATTGGAATGTAAGCACTTGATTGTGTTTAGGCTCTTAGGATTATTCATTCATGTTTGCTTTTTTGTGTTTCTTTTGACTCCTGGAAGTGTTTGCACTTCAAAGTTTATATGCAGCTCTGGTTTTTTCATCAGGAATGTTTGGAAGTCTTTGATTTCGTTAAAGATCCATTTTTCCTCCTGTACGACTATGGTCAGTTTTGCCGGGTAAATTATTCTTGACTATAAGCCTATATCCTTTGTCTTTTGGAATGTTTGTATTTCAGAGTCTCCACTCCTTTATAGTAGTGGCTGATAAATCATGTGTGATTCTGACTGTGGTTCCTCAGTCCTTGAATTCTTTCTTTCTGACTGTTTATATTATTTTTTCTTTGACCTGAAAGCTCTGGATTTTGGCAATAATGTTCCTAGGAATAGATAGAGCTTTTCTAAACCCTCAGATTTCTGGCTAATACTCTGCAAAGTTTTGTGGTGGAAGTCATGATTTGTTGCAGTTTCTTCCTGACTCTCTTGATGGTTATTTGGTTCATAGTTTTGCTGGATTAAGTATATGGGAGCTGTTTGGTCTGCCTCCCATTCATGCAGCCATCTTGACCTGAAGTCTTATCCTGTTATATTTACCCATTACCTTTGGTGAGGGCAGTGGTGCAGAGATACAGGATCACAGTCAGAGGTGACAACTAAAATAATTTTTTAAATAACTAGCTAAATAAGTAACATTTTGTAGCACTTTTAAAGTTCTACAAAGTGCTTTCCTCACTGCTCTCTGAGTACGACAGGGCTGTGATTATGCCCATTTTATAAATGAGGAAACTGAGCCTAAGGATAATGACCTGCCTACTGTCATACAGCTAATGAGTTGCAGTTATAGCTGTTATTTGAACCTGTGCTCTTGACTCTCAAGCCCATCATACCTTCTATGCGAACCACAGTGTGTAGGACAAAGTGTGGTCTCTCATTTGCTGAAGTATATAGAGCCTTTGGCCTTAGGACTCTTTGGCTCTAAGCTGTGGGGACTTGCTGTTTGAGGAAAAGGCATTTGGGACCATAACTAAATTTTGTTTGGAGTTTGAATTCGGGTATGGTTGTCTGCATAAATCAGTGCCTGCATCAAATGCCCCACAAGCTACTTGGAGGGAGTGTGATCCTATACTATTAACAGGTGGAAGTCTGCATTTGGTAAAGGCCAAAGGGGCGATCGTAGTCTCAACTGGGATAGGACCCCTCTGGCAAATTGCCCATGAAATTCCTTTGAAAAGGGAATGTGTCCACCTATTCCCAAGTCTAGCAACGATGTGGCACTGACACCATATGGATGGATATCCGTGACTTTACCTGAGTTTAAACAGAGCCAAGGATGTTTTATCCTGTCATATTTGGAATGTCATATGTCCCTGCTTATCCTTTCTATAGCAAGTTCCTATGATCAGAGCAAGTAGTCAGTAAAAGATTTGAACCATCTTGTTTTGTGGTTAACAAATGTAAGGAATTGCTGAATAAACAGGATGATGGTTTTGAGGGATTTGGAAAGATAGATATAGGTTTGATGGGAAATGTGAAAGACAGACAGGAAGGTTTGGGGACAAATGAGGGTTTATCCAAGCCCCTCCTGTCTCGAGAGAGTTGATATCAGTTTCAGAAAGGTTTAAGTATGTTGAGAGGGTATGATACAGGAAATATTTTTAGAAAGCAGAAAGGTTTGTAAGTTGATTCTAAAATTTTGAGGAAAGCAATAGGATCAGATGGATTCTTCTAAGAACTATATATAGGTGTATAGGGTTGGCTGTCAAGAATTTCTCTATCATGGAAACTCAAACCTTGAGCATGTTTGGTAATAAGATTAAAAGTTTGGATTTTTTTGATGCAGTGTGGTAACTGTTTGTGAAACTTTATTGTAATGTGCCTAGCTTTGTGTGGCTAAGAAAACTGAACTTTTTGTGATACTAGTCTTGCAGGGCTAGGAAACTGAAC
>CM053580.1:544024368-544065975 GCA_028627135.1 Pseudochirops cupreus
TATAGGGTTGGCTGTCAAGAATTTCTCTATCATGGAAACTCAAACCTTGAGCATGTTTGGTAATAAGATTAAAAGTTTGGATTTTTTTGATGCAGTGTGGTAACTGTTTGTGAAACTTTATTGTAATGTGCCTAGCTTTGTGTGGCTAAGAAAACTGAACTTTTTGTGATACTAGTCTTGCAGGGCTAGGAAACTGAACTATTTCTATGTGCCTTTGGTGTTAAATCATGTTTCTGTGAGCCCCCTGTCGGGCCTGACTGAGTGTCCCTGCCTCTGCTCGAACATCTGACCCCGGAGACCTGGCAAAGACAACATCAGATGCAGATGGCATCTCCAGCTTCTCCAAGAGTCCGGGCCTGCACAGGAACTGTTACAGCTTCAGATTATTGCTTTGTGTTGTTCTCTTTGTGTTACTTTGCTCTCCCTTACTGTTAGAAAATCTTATGTGACAATTTCTGAAGGTTTATAAAGTTTTCAGTTGAGTTTTGCTAAATTGATGTAATAGGTTGTAAAGCAGAACAGTGTTTGCTGCTCCAATATGGATTTGTGGCTATTCCATGAACTAAGCAAAAGTTAACATTTGTAACTAAGTGTATTTATAAAAGATTCAATTTCTGAAGTATCTCTTTCTTCTAATTAGAGGATAGACAAGCTTTTTGAAACAAGGATGTATGTTTGCTATTCAGTTATGAAGTTTAAGTCAGAAAGCTCTTTTGTTTAAGGTTTACAATTATGTTAGTGAAAAATATTTTATGGGGTACCTAGTCTATGTAGCAGGTAGAGATATTAAGGACAGTTAAATAGTCTGAGTAATGGATTATACTAGCCCATATTCACTCTACTTCTGGTCATTTTCCTCCTTCTTCTAGGCTCTTGTTTGTTTACTCACTTTGCTAGATTTGTATCTCTTAGGCCCAACACCTTTGGATCTGGTGTCTGCTGAGTTCCGGACAGTGGCAGCAGTCCCCTGCCACTTGACTGATGAAACACCTCCCCCCCCCCCTTGTTTGGACAGGGACAGCACTACAACCTTTTTTCAGCATGAAGCAGCATGGGAAGCTGAGACCTTCGTCCCTTGTCCCCAAATGAATGTGTATCTTATCCGTTAAGGGGGAATGATAAGATCTGGGATGCTTTATCGTAACCTCAGTTTGTAAAATCTCACTTGTGTTCGGGCACCTATGTCAGTTTGTAATAAGCCTGTCCAGTTGAGCTGTAAAAGTCACACTTTCCTTCAGGCATAAAGGCAGTAACTTTAACTCGGCCCTCCCCCACTCCCAGCCGCAAAGCCTCTTCGCTGAGCCAGCAGCTTCTCATGAACACATTGTCCAAGCATTTAATCAACAGATGCTTAGTTTAGAGACCCCTTTGTGCTTAGTGGCCAGCTGCAGTTAGAAACATTGAAAAACACTATCAGAAAGATGACTCCCTCCCAAGATAGGAACCTCCTGAAATCCCTAATCTATCTAGCTTCCAGGCTCGGCGCCTCTTGAAACAACCAAACCTATCCTCCCAATAAGCCATGTTGGACTTAGGCCACACATCCTTGACCAAAAGTTACCTAGTGACATGTCAAGGCAAAAACCACACCTCCTCTCTAGCCCCCCTCCCGATTTCTCCCAGTGAATTATGGGCAAAGCACATGCTCAGTTGATGTGAAGGGTGCTCATTCCTTTAAGTATTAGTCACTCCTTGGCTCCTCCCAGACTCCTCCCTAACCCCTCCCAAACTCCAGCCCCCTTACCCGGCTAGCATAAATTAAACCCTTCTGCCCTGGGGCTTCGGCCCTCCCCGCCCTGAAATTTTTTGTTCAGTGGTTGGACTGCCCGCTTCTCGCAAGATTCTAATAAAGAGACCTTCTCTGTTTTTACCTTGAGCTGTCTCCGAGTGATTTAGGGATCTTTTTATCCCACATGACAGTAATTAACCTAGTCCCATAATTAACTCCCTAAGTTTTTCCTAAAGCAAAAACTATACCAGAAGTTAAAAACAACATAAAACCTACAGGACTATTTTGTTAAAAATTAAACCTTTATATAATTTTAAAATTTTTGAACTAGAATAAAACTAGAATATTGAAATATATTATCCTGTTAATTGACTAGTGGGTGTGTGTTGTTAGTTTAGAAAAGACTAGCAGGCTTTCACTCCTACTGTAGTGATCTAGAGCAAATAAATGATTTTTGAAAAAATGTGGTCCTTCTCATTCTTGGTCTGTCTCTTTTAGGTACTCCTTTCCCCAAGAACTTTCTACAGGTGGTAAAGAAGATCCTGTCCAGGCTTTTCCGAGTTTTTGTTCACGTTTACATCCACCACTTTGACCGAATCACTCAGATGGGCTCTGAGGCACATGTGAACACCTGCTACAAGCACTTCTACTATTTTGTGAAAGAGTTTAACCTGATCGACACCAAAGAGTTAGAGCCACTGGTGAGTGGGGGGGGGGGGTGGAGAGAGACAAGTAACAACTAGCTTTGTATCCTTCTAGCCGTCCCTTGGGGGATTAATGCTTCAGGGAAGGATTGGATTGGGGACTGGCAGAGTCTCTCCATGGCAAAGCTCTGGGAAGTTGAGATGACTAGCTTCAGTGTGAACGGTTATTATTACCAGGAGATAGATCCTGTTTCTGGTACTTACCAGCTGAAGCAGGAATCCACCCAGAAGACCAAGTGTCAGAAAATCATACTAATAAAACAGCTTATTCGGCTAACTTCCCAAATTGCCAACTCTTGAGTAATATAAGAACCATATTTTCAGGTACTAGTGGCAATGTCTGTTTTGCCCTAAATGGAAAGGAAGTGCCCTTTATTGACAGAAGCAGTTTTTGCTTTGCTGAGTCATGGTTGGTAATCAGTAGCTCTGGAGGCACTGGAGTGGGAATGGGATGAGGCTGGGATGAGGACAACGGTTTCTGCAAGGAAAGTCACACTGGTGACTCGTGAGTGAGCGAGATCTGCTAGATTTGGGAGGGCCATGGCTCTCTTAGAAGTTCACATTCACATCTGATGTGGCAATTGTCCTCATCCTCAGAACATTTTGAAAATTAAAACCCAAAAAACTTATGCCCATGAACATATACAGTTCAGGTTTGGGGAATAGAGTGGCGAAAAAGACAGTTCTTGTCTTCAAGGTGCTTATACTCTACTGGAGGGGGTAGAAGGGAGATGAGACGAATACGTAAATAAATATAAACCAAGTTATCTAATAGTTAAGTGCACAGGAGATGTTACAGGTTAGAGACGGGAAAGCCAGCGAGGGCCCGAGCTTGGGTGCTGGTCGGGCGGCAGTAGGAAAGAGGGGACGGGTGCAGAACATAGGGCCGCGATAAATTTCACAGAATCTAACATCTAAACGTTTGTGAAAGGTGAGAAAAAATGAAAAGTCAAAGATAACTGTGAGGTTTCAAGTCCGATAACTGGAAGAATAGTGGTACCATCCACAAAAATAAGAAAATTAGAAAAGGGGGCTGGTTTTAGAGAGAAAGGAAATCATGGGTTTTCAAGCATGTTGATTTTGAAGTGTGGCAGTGATGTCTGGCTGGAAAGGTCTGCTGTGCAATTGGAACTTTAGACCTAGAGGTTGGGCGGTAGATCTGTGTATGTGATTGAGGCTTAACAAGGAGTGAGAATGCCAGAAGACTTCAGGGTGAGAAGTCTGAGCCATGTTCTGTAGGGCACATGGAAGGGGTTCAAAGAGGAAGAGGAAAAAGCAGTGGAACACAAGAACGATCGGAGAAATACAAGGAGAGGCAGGAGTAGTGTCACAGGAAAGAAGAGAGGAAAAAGTCATGAGAAAGGGGGAAGAGTGGTCACTTAGTCATTTAAATATCTACTGTGTGCTAAAAACTGTTCAGGGTGCTGGGGATACACATGTGAAGGGCAAGATGTTACTGTATTAAAGGTATGAGAATTAAGATGACCACTGGGTGTGGCGCCTGGGAGGCCCTGGTGACTTTGAGCAGCCCAGTACATTAAGGAGGATGGAAGTGAGTGAGTGTGAGGCTGTGCAAGCAGCAAGTGGGAAGGACTGTTCTGGTGGCAAAAAGAGGATTGTGGTGGGACAGGAAAATAGCAGGGCCCAGGCAGGCTTCTTTTAGGATGGTCAAGGACAGTCCCCAGAGGGCCTGTTGTCCTTTATTCCTGACCCCTGTAACAAATAGCTGGAGGTTGAGACAAACCCGATTGACTTCTTTTGAATTTTCTAGCATCTCCTTCTAAGTGTTCTGTATTTTTAGTTCTTAATATTTTTAATAAATCCCTCTGCCAAAGTCTGCTGCAGTGCTCTATTGTGGCATGGCATGTACTGTGAGGCCTCCATGTGCTCCAGGGTTCTGCCTGTGAAGCACAAGCTCTGGGAGACCCTGATTAGCATTTAATTTAACGTGCAAAACAGCCAAATGAGAAAAAAAGGCATAGAACTAAATAAAAATGCGACTCAGTCAAATTATGACCCAAATGTCTCTTAATGCAGAAGCTGCAGGACAGAGGGCGAAGCAGGGCAGCATTCCTACTCTGAAAGAACCAAAAATATTATCCCAGAGTCTGGCACAAAGGACCCACCCAGCCAAACTGCAGCAGTGAAGAGACGTCCCCTATGCCTGTCCTAACCAGCCCTTAACTGGGCCTGTGAGGCTGCTCCCTCCCCTCCTTCTCAGTTGCTTCTAGGATTTTGGGGGAATGAGGAAGGCTGAACTTTGAGGACATATGGATGACATAGTGGAAGGACCACAGAAGTAGATTCAAGGACCTGGGGATAGCTCTCAGCCCTGCTACTTGCAGCTCTGCTGCAATGGGCTACATACCTCCACTCCCTGCCCTGAGATGCCTTTCAGCTCCGAAGCCTGTGATTTATCCCGTAATAAAGGGGGTGTTCTGCCATTGTTATCCTCAAGCTGGTTTCATTTATGCCATTTCCAAAGACATCAGTGACCTCCCATGTCCCACACTACACCTTGCCCACCAAAGGAAAAGCATCATATGGTTCTTTTCTCATTATGGTTCTTTTCTCATGTGCCACCTTCATCCTAAACTTCTCAGTAAAAGCTCTTATTCAGGGGTGGGCCTCAAGGCCACATGTGGCCCTCTAGGTCCTCAAGTTTGGCCCTTTGAATCTAAACTTCACAGAACAAATCTCCTTAATAAAAGGATTTGTTGGGGTGGCTAGGTGGCACGGTTAATAGAGCACTGGCCCTGCAGTCAGGAGGACCTGAGTTCAAATCCGGCCTCAGACACTTAACACTTACTAGCCGTGTGACCTTGGGCAAGTCACTTAACCCCGGTTGCCTTGCCCTGCCCCCCCTTCCAAAAAAGCAAAAAAAACTCAACCAAAAAACCCAAAAGGATTTGTTCTTATAAAACTTGGATTCAGTCAAAAGGCCATACCCAGGGACTTAGAAGGTCACATGTGGCCTCCAGGCTGTAGGTTCCCCACCCCTGCCCTATCTCTTACCTAGGCTAAAAACACCAAGCAAGCAATTTCAAGAGGAAAGCCTTGAGGTAAAACCACCCTTATACCCTTAGGTTGAGATTCTGTTGTGCTCTATCAAGCTGCTCCCTGAATGCATGGTGCTCTCTAGTGCCCACAAGGTTCCTATTGTCATAGAGTCTCAATTGAGAGGGAACCTCAGAACTTGGCTCTTCTGACCAGTATGTAAATAGGAATCCCTTCTACAGTGTTTCTCACAAGTGACATGTAGCACCATAGGGTTTTGGCCTTTTTTTTTTTTTGGTGGCATACACAAACCTGTTGCCTATGAATAGTGGCAGTGTTGAACAACACCTCCTTCTCATTACCTACCAGTCAGCAATCAGTTCTGAAATTCAGCTAATATTAAATGCTTGCTTATGTGGAAGACTCTATACTAGGCACCAGGGATACATAAATGAAGAATGTGAAGAGTGAATGTCCCAGCTTTTCCATAATAGTTGGATAAGATGCGTATGATGAGAGCAGAACCTTACAAGCAGAGAAGGTATCACTTATGGTTAGGGTGGGCGGAAGGGTCAGGAAAGACTTGAAGGGATGAAAGGTGGAGATACAGGTGAGATTCTGTTCTAGCCATAGGAACAGAACTGTATAAAAGTAGGAGAGGGCAATAATTATATGACCTCTACATTGGTATGAAGGATAGATTGGAAAGGGAAGAAACTAGAGGCAGAGAGAACAGAACCCTGTGGTGCTACATGTTAGGCTGAATGTTGGCAAACTGGAATGCATCCAAGGGAGGGTGATGGGCTGGGGTATTCAGACTCCCAAGCCACAGAGGCCTGATGGACACAACTGGGGATGTTTAGTCTGAAAAGAAAAGGCTTAGGGATAACAGGATAACTGTTTTCAAATATAGGAAAAGCTGTCATGTGGCAGAAAGATTTGACTTGGTTTGTTTGGCTCCAATGAGGAGGGCAGCTACTTAATCTAATAGGGGATAATGGAGCCAGGACTGTTGTAAGCATGAGTGAAAATGGGAAAAAGCTCTTTGAAGATTGGTAGAACACCAGGAAATCCAATATGGGTCCTCGTTCGTTCATCAGGCATTTATAACATGCCTGCTCTGAACAAAGCACAGCGTACGCGGAACTGAGAGGGAGAGAAAGAAAAATAAGTGTGGCCGCCACCCTAAAGGAGCTTACGTAACACAATCTAGTCGGGGAGATAAGACATAAGCACCAGTTGCTGTAATGCAAAATTGTAAATGAAGGGTCCATCAGCCAAGGGAGAAGGAATGCTATTTGGTCCTTTGAGCAGGTTTACAGGACAACAGAGTACTGTTGGAGTAGGATCATAGCCTGAGTGATTGAAAGGGACCTTCAGCTCATTTAGACTGACTTCTTCATTCTGTAGTGATGAAATTGAGGTCCAGGAAAGTTGGGTGGCCTGCTTGGGTCATTCAGGTAGCAAGGGCTTGAACCCAGATCCTCTGGCTCTAGATGGAACACCCTTTGCAGTGTACTGTGTGTCAAGTGAAGTAACCTGTGTAAGGTTACCAGCCGTGGCCAGAGTCAAGAATTAAAGTGGGCCAGGGCTTACCTGACCTGTGTATCTTGGGTGAAAGAGAGCTCCCATCAAGCTTTCCTATTTCCTCCAGGTCTTTGTATCTAGATGAAATCGATGGAAGGGAAAATGATCTAGGTAGGATCATAGGATGGAAAGTTGGGATTAGTTACCAATGTCCTCCCCTCCACTCTAAGTAACAGAAGACCATGATACTCATGAAGTTCTTCTAGTGCCTCTGTGAAATGTTGCAATAATTTACTGACTGGTTGTTACTCTAGTGCCTTTTGTTTTTTCAGGAGTCTAAAAATAAATTCACAGTTGGCACCTATAATAGAGTTTAGGTCTGAGTCTTCCCTCTTACAGTACTTCTAATTTCTGTCATTCACTCTTTTGTTTGGCTTGTTTTTGACAGAAGGAAATGACCTCTCGAATGTGCCACTGAAAATGGGGCCACCTCTCAGGACTGTTGAAACCCACCTTTCTGCACCCAAGGAGACACCATCTAGAAACCAGAGATTCTGATACACACATTAAAAAAAAAATCTATTTTTTTAAACAAGAACATCCCCAGTGAAAATTCCTTATATCTTTTCTTGAGTATGGTGACATTACAGTAATCATTTTTAAGATGCTTCATATAGTTGAAGATTATTTTTGTTTTGTTTTTAGAATAGATTTTTAGAGGGCAGCATGCTAAAGTGGAAAGAGCACTGACTAGTCATCAGATGTGGTCTCTAGTCATGCCTCTGCCACCTGCAAGCCGTGTGACCTTGGGCAAGTCACTTCATCTCTCTAGGCCTCAATTTCTTCATCTGTAAAATGAATAATTTTATGATGCTAATTTTGCCTCCAGCTCTTAAAAATCTGTGATTCTCAGTGAATGGAAAAACCCACTTTGTCCTTCAACCACTTACTTTTGCCAGGAGGCAGAAGAGTTTTGTCAGCGAAGCTACCTGATGCTTCATCATTTCATCTGTGGTGCCACCAAAGTCCTTGTCTCAGAGCCTTGATGCTATAGCCTTATCAGCCTGTACCTGCCTTGGAACTGCATTGGCTGCCTTCTCCTGGACGCACTATGTGCTTGATCCCCCAGATGTGTGAGCGAAAGATTGTTGTTTGCTCTTGAGAGCCAGACGGAGAACTTTCTGCAGAATGAGGGGAAAAAGCGGAGTGAGAGAGTTGATTGAGTCATAGTTATTAATAAGAGCCCCTTAATCCCACAAGTAGCCACCAGTTTTTACCTCTAGGTTTATTTTTTAACATAAGGTACGATTAGCACACAGACTGCACTCTCTGTCATCTTTATTTTAACCCAAATTCTCCTCTAGCTAGCCTCCTGGGCTAGTCAAGATGTGCATTTGATTGAAACCCAACTCCTTATTCCTTCTAAACCAGGGTTTCCTAAATCAGTTTAGCCACAGAACTATTTTGGATAAAAAGTGTTTTATTGAACCTTTAAATTCCTGTCCAGGGAACCCCAAGGTTAAAGGAAGTTGGAGAAATTTTAGAGTAAAATATAAGACATTAAATCTATTTTCATAGTGGAAAATTGCTGTTCATAATTAGCATTTTAATAATGCACCATTTCATATTTAATATTTTAGAGATGATATCACTAGCATCAATTTTCTCATGAAAGCCTTATTCACCTGATGTGGAATGCCTGGATCCCACAGAACACAGTTTGGGAAACACAAACCTTAAACAGTAAATCCCAACACATCACCAAGAATGTCTTCTGAGTTGGAGATTGAGTTTTCTTAGAGATCCATTTACTTCAGACTGAGGTACAAGGAACAATCCCTTAAAATTGGTGAACCCTAAAGGATCTCACCTTACCATTATCAAGGAAGCTGAGCTAAATCTTCTCTCACATACATCTTTTTTAGTTGAGGACTTGAATTTTGTTTTTGATACGTTTTAGCTGTTTTGAGTTCAGCTTTCTTGTGATATGGAAGAGACTGATCTTTGGTTGATAAGAATTATTCTTTGAAATTTAGGTCACCAAAGGCAATAGACCAAGTCCCTGTGTAAATCCTTCTGGTCCTGGGGATTTTTTGCTAGGGAAGTGCCTTCATAGGACGGTATGAATTGTAAGTAACCTCATGTGGACTCTGCCCAAGTAACCAGAAGAAGCCACATCCTTTTCTTCGGTACTCTAGAGCTAATCCTTCAACTGCTGAAAATTTTTCCTACCCTCGGATCATTCCTGGAATTCTTACTGTTAGGTTTTTCAGACTTTTTTGGTTGTGTCTCTTTTGATGATTCTGAATTTCTGATGATGATGTTTGAATTTCATATTGCCAACAAATCATTCTCTGTTAGTGCACAGCTACATTTACTGTAAACCTTCCCTGCTGAGATAGCAAGCTTGTTGAGATTGGCGGAGACCCATCCACTGCCCTGTCTACTAGACCACCCATCTTCAACACTCCTGGTGCAAAGAACCAAAACTCGAGCCCTTTCTAACTATATCAGACATTTCCTAAAATTGAGAGAGGTTATATCAAGTAAATTTTTTAAAAAATGTTTTTGTGTTTTCAGTGACCAAGCTACCACAGCCTCTTACAGTTCTCTCTACAATGCACTGTGTTGTGTGTTTAACAATTCAGGAGCCGGGCAGCACCTGGAGGTAGCTTAGAATGAGCCCAACACATACATTCCCTTCCACTGGTTGTTGAATAAGAGGGGAAACTGGAGAAGTACAAATCCCTGTGGAATTCTGCCTTTGCTGGATGGACTCTGTCACTTAAAGTTGTTTGAAACCTTCCCTTCCCCTCTACCACATACCACTATCATTCTTGGAAATGGACGTAAAAATAAATTATGCTGTATTTGTCTAAGTCTTATGGTCTGTCGCTCGTTACACTTTGCTACGTAGGAACAGGATGTTTGGTGGGTGCATGAGGGAGGTGCTGCACTTTGTAGCAGGGACTGGAGTTGCAGGCGGTGTTGGAAGTGCTACATCTCCTTTCTTGGCTGGTTGTCTCCTGGAGTTGGTCTCAGTAATTCCTAAACAAGAACATTAGTATCACTTGCTTTTTTTAGACTGTTGAGTAAGTTCAAGCAGATTGAGGTAGTGGAAATAACAATGGTTGACATTTAGATAATACTTGAAAATTTGTGAAGTGTTTTGTATACCGTAACTCATCGAAGCCTCCCAGCAACCCTGTGAGGTGGATCCTGCAGGCTTTATCTTCATTTTGCAGATGGAAAAACAAATCCAGAAAAGATTGGTGGCGTGCGATACGGTTTTATGGCTCACAAGTGTTAGAGGTCTCGCAGACCTCCTGAGAGGCAGCATGGTAGAGTGGATATGGACGGCACTGGCCTTGGAGTCAGGAAGCTCCAGGTTCAGATCCTGTTTTAGACACTGTGTGTGGGACCCTGGGCAGGTCAGCTTACTCTCTCTGCCTTAGTTTCCTGATGGGTAAAAATAGGGTAGTTAGACTAAGTCCCTGCCTAGTTCTGAATCTCTGATACTGACTCAGAGTCCAGCACTCTCTCCATTGCAGACCAAGTCAAGGGACTTAGGGTCTAACTGTGTGACCTTGGGCAAGTCACACTCATTCTCTCTAGGAGAGAGGATGGGACTAAATTATCTCAGAGATGCTTCAGAACTCTAAAGCGTTATAATTCCGAATGAAGAGCAACTCTTTATTGCTCAGGAATTTTCCACTTTTGGTTGTAAATTTTAGACAGATACTCAGTTGGAAGAGACCTTAGACACTATGTAGGTCAAACCTCTCATTTTAGCCATGAGGAGACTGAGGCACAGAGAGGCAGAGTGAGTCCTGAAAGCCTCTCCTATGGTGACTGGCAGAGCTGGATGTAAGCCCACGGCCTCAGACTAAATCCAGGGCTCTCTCAGCTGCACGGCCTTTGATGACATCATCAGTGTTTCCATCAATTAGAATTTCATAATTTAAAAGTTGCAGGAATGAACGAAGAGAATCAAAGAAGGGCTAAGAGTAGTGTTCCAGGTGAATGGAACGATGATGAAGGATAACTCTTCATCACTTGTTTCTGTTTGCCAAGGAGAATGATCTCTGGCTCTGAAAAGACAGAACAAAAATCACTAGTAATGGATGAGCGATGTCCAAGATGAACATGACGATAGTAAGAAAGTACTCAGCAGCTCTTGTGGAACCTAAGGCTGAGCCCCCCACAGCCCATTGAGAACTGGAGAGGTGCCATAGGGCTAGGGAAGGGCAGAGGGCCCAAGCATCGGGAAAAGTGAATGGACTCTACAGCAGCCAGTGAGCCTGCCTTCTGTTTATGGTTGGTTTATAACTATCTAGAAAAGGCAGTGGCAGTCACAGAGACCCAGGATGGCTTCATTAAGCACACATCATGCCATGCTAACTTTATACTTTGGACAGGATATATGTAATAGTGGTTCATTCTCCCGAGGCCTTTATAATTTGAAAAAGCAATTTATGTTTTCTTATTTCATCCTTACAACAACCCTGTGAAGAGATAGGTGTGATTATTCTTACTGAGGAAACTGAGTCTCAGAGGCTCAAGATCACAGTGTCTAAGGAGAGATTTGGACCTTCCAACTATGCCATAGTGTCCCTTGGTCAATGTATGTTTACTTTGTCATGTCCAATTCTTTGCGACCCTATTTGGTGTTTTCTTGGCAAAGATACTGAAGTGGTTTGCCATGTCCTTCTCCAGCTCATTTCACAGATGAGGAAACTGGGGCAAGCAGGGTTAAATGACTTGCCCAGGGTCACACAGCTGGTAAGTGTCTGAGGCTGGATTTGAACTCGGGACTTCTGACTCCCGGCCCGGAACTCTATCCACTGTACCACATAGCTGCCTTACTTTATTTTAACGAGATTTTAGCAAATCCTTTGACACAGGCTTATGCTATTCTTGTGGATAATGATAATAGTAGCTGGCATGTCACTTTATGTTTTGCAAAGTACTTTCCCTATATTATCTGATTCAATCCTCAAAACAACCCTGTGAGGTATGTTCTATTATAGCCATTTTACAAATGAGAAAACAGGCTGAGTGAAGGAAGATTGAAATTCAGTTCTTCCCGACTCCAAATCTAGCACCTCCTGGCTACCTAAAAAAAGATGCCAAGGATGGAGTACTGTCAGCAGCACTTCTTAAACTGGTGATCTGAACCCCATATAGGGTTTTGAAAAATTCAGCAACATTAAAAGGTTTCTGAACACTCAGCAACCAGAAATTTATTGAAAATCAAACACATAATGAATCCGAGGTGTTTCTGGCAGCGCCTGCCCCAAGTTGCATGGAGCAACTTCACTGCAACCTTGGTTCTGAACACACAGCATGTGCACTTTGCTCTGTGCATGCCCTCAGGCCGCACAGTGCCAACCGGGGCTGCTGAAACTCTAAACGGGGTCCCCCAAGTGGAAAAAAGTCTAAGAAGCCCTGAGCTAGACAGTGGTACAGTTAAAGGAGTCCACAGCTAGGATTGAATGATGAGACCGAAAGCATGGCTGTTACTGGTTCCATATCCACATGGGCTGTGATCTCTAATGGAGCCTTTCGGGCCCCATGCTGTTGAATACTTCTCAGTGACTTGGATAAAGACATAGGTGGTGGGCTTGGCAGATGTTCAGATGACCCAGAGCTGGGAGGGAGAGCTAACCTAATGTACTGACATAATGGATTTACAAGGCAGCAGGCCACAATGGTCTAGAGACAGATCCCTCTGGGCATCATATTGACTTAGAAAACCTCAAACTCACATCCACCTTGTGTTTTCATTTATTTTGTTAAACATTTCCCAATTATGTTTTAATCTGGTTTGGGCCACACACTTGGGAGTTTCATGACCCTGCCATGGATTTGACTCCTTTGGAGTAGAAGGTTGGAGTGAATGTAATAGATAAAACTGAGTAGGTACAAAGGCAGCCTTGGATTCAGAACAATCTCCCCAGTACTGGGTGGGAAAAGCGTGTGGCTAGATAACTCTCTACAAAAGGTCAGTGTGTGTCAGCAGTGTGAAGTGACAAGTCCCAAAGCTAACGCAATTAGGCTTCATTACAAGAGGAGGCTAGGACTAGGGGAGATGATGATGCAGATGTGCCCAGCAGGAGGCCTGCATTCAATTCAGGTCCCCAAAGGATGACTACCAGAGCAGCAAAGGGACTGGAGTTCATGCCATCCGAGCATCAGTTAAAAAAACATCATGAAGAGAAGACACAGTGAGAAGGGACATGATTGCTGACTGAGGAAGAGGCATCAGACTTATTTTGCCTGGCCCCAGACTACAGAGCTAGAGATAGTGAGTGGAAGGTGCAAAGATGCCAACTTACGATTGATGTCAGGAAAAACTTCCTTAGATCAGAGAGCTATCTCAAGGGGAATGGCCTTTCTCACTGGAGGGGTGCTCGGAAAGGCTGGATGACATCTTGTTGGATATGGCATATGGGGAATTTTTATTCAGGTATAGCTTGGACTTTTCAATCCTGAGATTTTCTGATCCTGTAGCAAGAAGGAAACCTGCCTAGATTTCCCATCAGGACTTTTTGTTTATTGGAGGGTAATGTTCTTCCTAGCTAAGTCTCTTCCCCTCCCTCCCATTTTCTTTGCCCTGGTCACAATGTCCCGCTGAAAGCTGTTGAGTGCTGGCAACTTCTGTCCTCTAGGGGGTGCCACATGTCTATGTTGACTGGAAACTTCAGATTGTTAGTATAAAGAATTCACAAAGTTTTGTTTTCCCTCCCCAGAAATCATATGGATCAGAAATTCCTCCTGAAAAAGCCACCTTAGCCTCTGAAGTTAATTATTTTTGGCCGTCTGAATGCACAGTTTAGACTAGATTAGCCTCAGCTGCCTCCAAGTTTAGATTTTGTTTTTTCTTTGAATTGTTTATTTAGGATTTGTGAGCCCAGGAGCCTAGACTGTTTTCAGGACTTTGATTTTTGAAGCACTGTGTGTGGGGGAAGGTTGCTTCAGGCTCTTTAACTGGGACCGTCCTAGGATCAAAGAGTGTTGAGAGCATAGCCACCCACAGGTGTCTTCTGCCTGTCCCTGCCCCCATCTTCACCTGTCTTCCTAAATCTTGAGTCCTACAACTCCCTCTCAAATCAATTATGTCACTTTTGTCAGCGCTCCAAAAACGCCCAGTTGCCTTCCAGGTTTGGGGTTTTTTATAGGTAACATTTGTGAATCCCAAGGTCAGTGGAACTCAAGTGCCAGCAGGTTCTACCGCACTGGGAAGGCTTTGAGTGCAGTGCTGGCCCCAGGCTGTTTGCTAGGTGAGAGTCAGCCTGGCCTAGTGTGGAAATGCTAGGGGATGGCTTTTTTTTTTTTTATAAACCACAGCAGCCTTTGAAAAGGTTATGGCAGACATGGTTTGTGATCTGTACCATTTGAGAAATGCTCTGTATACAAGGGGCCAGTTCTGTTGGGGGGTCAGTGTGAGGAACCTTGACCTAACCTTAAACACAACCAGAGGAACACAGCCAAGAAAGGGCAGAAACCAGAAACCTAGAAACCATCCTCTTCAAGGAGCAGAAGCAGAGTGACATGGTCAAGCTCCAACCGCCAAACTGCCGTGTGGCCTTTGACCAAGAGGAAGGAGGACTGGCCCCAGGGTCTGAGGACAGGTTCAAACTCTGCCTTTGACCCTTAGGTGACCTTGAGCAAGTCCCCAAACTCTGGACCTCAGCGTCCCCATTGTGTGAAATGAGGGAGTCTTTGGAGCAGATAGATGGCTTTGAGGCACCTTCCAGCTCTAGTTACATGGTGCTTTTGCAGAGCCTCACCTTTTTTCTCTACATGCTCTATAAGATGCCTTCCTGTAAGTATCTGTTCAATTGTTTTCCGGTCATGTCCAACTCTTCCTGACGATACTTAAGGGGTTTTCCATTTCCTTTTTCAGATCATTTTGCAGATGAGGAAACTAAAGTAAACAGGGTGACATGCCCAGACTGGACTTGAACTCAGGAAGATGAGCTTACTTGGCATGGAAGGGCTCAAACTGAGCTTTGGAGAAAGGGCAGGAATTGCATTGTAAGGAAAGAACAAGAAAAAGAGGTATTCCAGGGAGTGGTAACAGTCAGAGCAAAGGAGATTGAGAAATAGGCATGGCTTAGGCTGCCCTAATGCACAGCCTGGAATAGCCAACCTCCTCGCTAGTGGCCCAGTGGGCAGAGTGCTGGGCCGGAGAAGGAAGACCTACATTCCAGGGTGGCCTCAGACTGCTAGCTGTGTGATCGTGAGCAAGTCACACAACCTCTGTTTACCCCAAGTTCCTTAACTATGAAATGGGGATTATCATCATACCCACCTCTCAGGGATGTGGTGTGGACCAAATGAGGTAATATCTGTAAAAGGCACAGTGTTTGGCACATGGCAGATACCATATAATTGCTTGTTCCCTTTCCCTCTCCCTTACCCTGGAGGATCTGAGTGACCTTTAAAACTCAGCTCATGCCACATATTTAGTTTTCTGTGCACATACTGTTTCTCCTCAGTAGAATGTAAGCTCCTTGAGGGCAGGGGCTGTTTTCTCTTTGTCTTTGCTCCCCATGGCCTATGGAATAGAAGGCCCTGAATAAATACTTGGCAAATAATTGATCAAATGGCATTTGAGGGTAGTTGAGGCTCTGAGCTTCCTATCCCAATTCCCCTGACCCCTGGCAGGTTGAGTCCGCAGGCTGTGGGAGCACACTTTCTCTTCCACACACTGGGCCCTTTGGGCATTCTGGGTGTGGCAGAGCTAAAGGACAAGTCCCTCCCTTGTTGTGGGACTGGTGGGTCCCATCCCCACTTCTGGGAGGGTCACACTGCCCGGCCTCAGGACTGGCCCCTCACCGGACTCTGCTCCATTGGCTGAGGGGACTCATTGATTGTCCTATACTCATTCACCTAAGATTAGGAAAGAATAACAACAGACATTTATTAGGTGATTCTGATGTACCAGGCACTGTGCTCAGCCAAAAGAAAGATGGCACTCGCCTTCTAGGAGCTTCGACCCTGACGAGAGGAGACAGCCACCCAAGAGGGTGGGGAGTTGGTAAGGAGCCTGTGCAGGACTTTGCTCTTCAAGTCCAGAGTGAGGAGGAGAGTGAAGGGCCGCTGCTCTGGGCCCTTCTCCAAATGAGAGCCCCACGATGCATGTCACAGGGATGGATTGGATGGGAGTCTGTGGGGGATGAGGCCCAGGTGCTGAGGGAAGCTACAGGGGAAGGCAGCAGCTGAGGCTTGGTGACAAAGTCAGCAGGAAAAAAAGAGACCAGAAACATGGCCTTGCTTTCAAAGCCCCGAGACAGCAGCCGGTTCCCATTCCTCCCACCTGGAGGCCCACGAGAGGCCTTGGCTCACCAGTGTCAGGGAAGGGGGAGTAGGGAGAGCGCCTCACCACTTAGCACCTCTTACTTTGCATACTCAGTGTTGGCACAGCGGCCAGTAAAAAGGGCCTTACACTCAGCAGTCTAAGGATTCCTGGGCAAGGGAGCTCTCAAGAGGGGAGAAAAAAGGCCTCTCCATCATACATTTCTCATCAAGTTTCCATTGGATTGGTGACTGGCAGAGCAAATTAGACAGGCTTTAAAGTCTAGGCCTTAATTGGTCAGTCACATTAGGACTGTTGGGTCAGTCTGGGTCATAGCAGCCAGGACTGACCTGGTTGACTTTGTGGCATAATGGAGACAAGTGGGGAGTAAAGGGCTGGGCCTCTCTGAGACCCTGAAAAAAAATGGAGGGAGCCTTGGTTGGCAGGAGTGGAAGCCAGAGCCAAGGAAATAAAAGCAGAATTATAAAAATGACTCCCCTCCTCCTGACCTTCCCTGGGAAGGCTCCCATGGAGACAAATCTCCTGCCTCCATGATTCTGTTCACCCAAGCGCTACCCCATTGGCCAAGAAAGTTCTCTTCTCTGGTTCTCAGTTCCTTCATCTGTAAAATAAGTGGACTAGAATAAACACATATCAAAGTTCCCTTCCTGTTTAAATCCCACTGTCAGACTGAGCCAGTCTCTAACCTGAGAATGATGAGGCAGCAGGCCAGAGACAAAAATGCCAGCAATCACGTAGCCATTTAATGAATCCGTTTCAGTATGAGGAACAGATTTGCAAATTAGAAATTCTCTGATCAGAATCTCCCCTTGCTGAAGTGAAGATAGAGACTACATACCCAAATCACAAGTGGGAAAGGAGGGGAGAAAATGAATGACAAACAATCGTTTCCTGGGCCAGAGTGGTTTGCCACAACCCACCCACAAATCCCACGATGCTAAGGTACAGGTGTCCTGCAGTTCTGTGGGAACAGCTTCGTTCAAGTCTTTGGGGGGTCATAGGACCAGAGTTCTGTGATGGGAACAGTTCTACAGTCTTTGATTACTTCAGGTGCAGAACCACAAGGATGCCAGTGATTGTGAGCACATAGTCGGACTTGGATCACTTTAAGCTGCGTCATGAGCTCTAACTCACAAGCTGGAAAAGGCAGTTCTTGAAAATTCTAAATTATTTGTATATTCATTACACATCTATTGATTACTGTAAAATCATGATTCCCTTCTCACCATCATCCTCTGATTGTAGAATTGAAGAGGAAATAATAGTATTCTGTAGTGTTTTATGCTTTGTATGTTTTCCTGTCTAATCCTCACAACGACCCCTGTGAAGTAGTTGATGTTACTATTCCCAGTTTACAGATGAGGAAATTTAGCCTCCAACCAACATTAAGTGACTTATCCTTGATCACACAGCTGGTAAATGGCTTAGGATTCTGACCTCGACCCAACTCTATCTAACCACTGCTCCACACCACACATCATGATGTCAGCTTGGAGAAGTGATGGCAAGGAGGTCCCTGGAATCATAAAGCTGAAATCACTCATCTCTTGCTTTGGGAGGTCTTGCTACCTTTGCAG
Source organism: Pseudochirops cupreus (assembly GCA_028627135.1). NCBI lineage: Eukaryota > Metazoa > Chordata > Mammalia > Diprotodontia > Pseudocheiridae > Pseudochirops > Pseudochirops cupreus. The sequence continues at coordinate 544,042,228 of CM053580.1, forward strand.
TCTCTTTTCTTGCTAAAAGACCCTAGACCCCAGGAGCAGCCTCTTAAGCTTTTGTTCCATGGTCCCGATGATCTCCTTGATGGAAGATGATGAACAGAAGCTGAATGAATCTGAGCCAGATCTTCCTTCACACAGGCCTTGGGATATATTCTGGGACCCCTTCTATGGGAAGAAGACTGAGCTTGAGTCTGGGGCTCCTGATTTCCAGTCCAGCTTTGTCTTTCCAGTTTCCTTACTTGGACTCCTTATGCAACTGAAATGACTCTCTTCAAAGTTACCAGTGGTCTTTTCATTATCAGCTCAGAAAGTCTTTCCCAATATTCATCCTTCTTGACCTTTCTTCAGGATTTGACGGCACTTGGTCACTACATGTACTTTGGTACATTTATGCAATTTATAAATAAGTAAATACACTTACGTGGAGAGGTGCAAAAACTTATTTTTTTTTGCTGGTAGCAGTGCTTGATCAAGAAAGTTTGGAGGAAATTGAGACTCAGAAGTTAAGTGGTGCCCTATGCAGAAATAGGGAAAGCAGAAGAGGGTTGATCTGGCAGAAAAGATAATCTAATTGCAACCCATCCATGCCTGCTTATCCTGAGCTACTCCCACTAAAAAATAAAAAGTATACTTCTTCGTCAGCCCCTGCCCCTGAAAGCAGAGCTGTGGTGAGAGGGGACTGGGGGTGGGGTCCTGGGATGAGCGAAAGGTGGAAATTTGCCTGTGTACCAATGCCACCTTGGAAGGGGTAGTAGTGGGCGGGGACTGTTGAAGAGGGTAGTGGATGATTGACAGTGGAGGGAAAGATGGGATGTGATCAGTCTTCTCATTCTCTGGTTGCTTGGAACCATAGTCCCCTTGACATTATGCCATTGCCCCCACTTTGGAGACCACTGCTCTAGGTAACTCTATAAGTCGCAGAAAGGTGTGCCAACTTACATCGTCTCATCCAGGAATTTCCTATGCCAAATGAAATCACAGATCCATTCTACTCTTATCCCAATTATGTGTATTAGGAATAGGAACTGGACCTGTGATTTCACTGACTAGGTTATCCAACATACTGGGTGGGTGACCGTCTACAAACTGTTTCCTCTAACTAAATCTCAGCTTTGTTCTGTGTAAAATGGGGAGAGCAGTCTTTGCCCTCTCTACCTCATAAGGTTTGCATGAGGACTGTGGGCTTTTGAACTGGGAAGGATCTAGCTTCACTTTGTAGATGAGGAAAGTGAAGCCCAAAGGGGCCCCATAAAGGAACGAGCAGTAGAGATGAGGTTTGGTTTGTTTTGGCTTAGTTGTTGTTATCGTGGGTTTTTTTTAGAGGCAATCGGGTTAAGTGACTCACCCAGGATCACACAATTGGTAAGTGTCTGAGGCTGCATTTGAACTCAGGTCCTCCAGGGCTGGTTCTCTATCTACTGCTCTACCTAGCTGCCCCCAGAACTGAGATTTGAACCTACGCTTGTTGTTTTTAAGTGAACTCCAGATTTGTAAAATGTAGGATGTTATACAAAGGTATCAGAGGCAAGATGGTGTAACAGAAAGAGTAAAGAATTTGGAGTCTGATGACTGAATTTCAAATTCTTACACTCCACTTAAAACCTGTGTAATCTTTACCAAGTTACTGCCTTCTTAGGGCCTCAGTTTCCACAATTATACCATAATAGGGTCAGACTAGATGTTCTTTAAGGCCCTTCCAGTGCTAAATCCTGTGCTGGCTCCCCAAACGAGCAAAGATCCAAACAGTGGATGAATCCTTGTTGACTTGACTTCTGCTGAAGAATAAATACACATATCCAGGATTCTTCAAAGGGTAGCTTCCTGACCCCTCTCTGTGACCCTGCCTCAGTTCCAACTGAGCTCCCTGCACACATGACCCCTTTCCCTTTCCCATGTATGGGTCAGCAGAACAGCTGCGAGCGCTGGCTGGGGAATTCCAGCCCCGTGCTAGCTCAGCTTAGGTTCAGCTTCTGGGAAGGGGACTGTTTCTGAGAAAGAGCCCTAAATAGGGTTACTGATCTAATGCTGATCCAGGTGTGTGTGAGGAGAAGGTCATCCTCCTGGTCTCTAGTAACAGGCCCTTGTCTGAAATTTCTGGGAAGGAGAAAACAATCAGGACAATTCCAGGCTGAACTCTCCTTATCAACTGCTAATACTTGGCCAACTGGCTAACCTTCTCTTTAATTTTAATGCAGTGAAGGCAATGGAAAGAACCCTGGATTTGGTGGTAGTGATGAGACCTGACTTCACATCTTTGGTGGCCCTTTCCCAGCTGGGTGACTTTTGGGGAAATAACTTTCCATCTCTATACCCCACATCCTAGGTTAATGGGACCTAGAAGTAGAAGTGAAGGGGGATAGGCACATGCCTCAGAATTCTTGTTCAAACAGCCTTAGTGTATGGATGAGGAAACTGAGGCTTGTGTAACGGATCCAACGTTGCAAAGGGGAGCAGAGCCTGGATCTTCTAATTCTAAATATGTTGCTCTGTCCACTGTACCAAAAGCCTAGAACTACAAAGTTGGAAGCATCCTCAAAGACCAGTCAGTCCAATCCGTGCACCAAAACAGTGGCCCTAGCCTTTCTTTCCCTAAAGACCTTCACTAGGGGACCCACTACCTCTTCAGGCTGCCCTTTCCACTTTTGATATAAACTTTTAGGAAATCTATCCTAACATCAAAAGTGGATTTGCCTCTTTGAAACTTCAGCCCCTAATCCAGTCTCCCACAACTCCTCCAGACAAACTACTTTGTATCCACACCTCCCCATCCAGTCCTTGTAAAGTCTATCTTTGAAGCCAAGGATAAACTTTACATCTATCGCTATCGAATGTTATCTTTATCTGATTTTGCTGAATGTCGGTTCTGGCCCACCAGGTTATTTCTGGATGCCCGACTTTTGTTAGCTGCCTCTCCCAGCCTTTTGGCATCTGTACATTGGATAAAGATGCTGCCACTGCTTTTGTTTGAATGCTTTTAAAAATGATGAGCAGCCCAGCCCTCAAAACAGAAAGATACCTGGGGCACTCCACTGGAGACTTCCTTCCAAGTGTATATCAGAAGTTTCAGTTACTACTATTAGTTTTTGAAATGCCCCCTGCTCCAGGCTGGAACGCCCTCCCTCCTCGTGCCTGACTGCCTCACTGAACCAATCGTTCAAGACTCAGCCTTAGTGCTACCTTCTACACAAAGCGTTTATCAGTTTTCTCGATGACCAGCACCCTCCCTCCATGACTACTCTGTGTCTAGAACAGTGCTAGAGGTACACAGAGCAGTATTTGCTAAATGTTTGTGGATTGGTTGGTGATGGATTCTAGTCATTCAACAAATTCCAAATCTATCTGGTAGTGTGACCTTCTAGCCCACATCCCTCCATCTTTTACACAAGAATATGAGGTACTTTATCAAATTGTTCGCTAAAATTGAGCTAAACAGTACCTTTCACGTTGATCGACCAGGGTAGTTTTGGAGTCTCTTTTGGGGTCTGTTCCTGTGATTTCATCAGTGGAGGGAATCCTTGGCATAGAAACTCCTTTCATGGACACAGACGAGCAATTCATCTTTAATTTTTCATTGCAGTTACCTGAGGCATTAAGAGGTTAAATAACTTGCCCAGAGTGGCACAGCCAGGGTCTATCTAAGGTAAGACTTGAGCTCCTTCTTAACTCCCAGACCAGCTCTTATGGTGCACTACTTCTTACAGTTCAGTAACCCTGTTAGAAAATAAAAAATAGAAAAATCAGATGACTGTGTCTATGGAAGTGTTAAGTTCAGAATTTTTTTTAGAAGATCAAGTTAATCATTGACTAATTCTTGCAGACACCATGCTGTCTCTTTCTGATTGTTACTTCTGTCTCTCTAGATGTTCATTGACCTCCTGTTTAACAATATGTTCAAGAATTTTACCACAAATTAAAGCCAAGGTTACTGGCCTATGGTTTGCAGATTCTTTGTGGATCTTTATGACTGTTGCTTCCTTTTCTGGATATCCACTAAGTCCTTAAAAATATGTTCTAGAATTTTCCAAGCAATTGAAATCAAGCTCACTGCCATATAGATTCTGGTCTTTTAACTTTTAATTTTTTTTTTTGAGAATCAAAACATTTGCTCCTCTCTGAATTTGTGGCACCTCGAATGTTGTCCATTATCCTTCCAGTATCACTATCATAGACTCAGCAGTAATATCCCATGGTTCTTTCAGTACTTGAGGATGTAGTTTATTTAGGCCAGAGAACTTGAATTTTTCAAGGGTAGCTAAGTATTTTCTTATTATAATGATAACAGCTAACTTAAAGCTTGCAAAGCACTTTGCATATTATTTTATTTAATCCTAACAATAGCTCTGTGAGGAAAGTGTTTTTTATTATCTTTATTTATAGAAGAAAAAATTGAGGCTGATCAGGGGTTAGTGATTTGTCCCTAGTCACATAGCTAGTAAGTGTCTGAAACTGCATTTGACTAGAAAGAAGCAAATGACTCCATGAGACAACAAGAAATGCTAAAACAAGTCAAAAGGTTTTTAAAAATTGAAGAAAATATAAAGCATCTCTTAGAAAAGATGACTGACCTTAAAAACAGATCAAGGGGGAAAAAAATAACAATCCTCAGACTAAGTGAACATCATGACCAAAATAAGAAATGTTTCAAGAAATCTTAAAAGAAAATTGCCCAGATTCTTAGAACCATAGGTCAAAGTGCACATAGAAAGAATCTGATGGTTACCTCCTAATGAAAACTCCCAGGAAGGTTAGAGCCAAAATCCAGAGCTTCTGGATTCATCCCCCTTTGACCAAGTTCAAATGGGAGTGAGAAACATGTGCCAGGCACTCAACCTCACCACTCCTTGTTTGTATAGATGTCTACTTGCACACCCTGGTCATATGAAATTGTTTCAGCTACTCCCCAGGGTCCAGAGCTTCCAAATCAATGAAACATTACTGCAAGCAGCCAGAAATAATTCAGATGCCAAGGAGCCACAGTTAGGATCGCACATAATTTAGCAACAACTACTATAAAGGAGCTGAGAGATTAGAATATAATCTTGCTATAGTTTTATAAACTAAGAATAACTTATCTAGCAAAACTGAATACAAAACTGCAGGGAAATAGAATTTTTAATAAAATAGAGGACTTCCAAGATTTCCTAATGACCAGAGCTATGTAGAAACACAGGAGTTAAGAGAAACATAAAAATAAAAATAAACCACAAGGAACCAAAGATGAACGGCTTTTATTTATTCATAAGTAGATGACATCTTGTCAGATGTCAGAATCTTATCATCAGTAGACCTTGACCTCCTGACCCCCAAATTCCCCATCCTTAGGTGGATCCTTTCAGGGTCATAAGAAAATCTGATATCTTACAGGGAGGCTTGAAAGGGGTTGGGGAGAGGGTGGTGGAATAACATCCCAAGCCCATCAGATAGAAGAGAGCTGGCTGGTTTGGGGTCTCTTTCTGGGCATTATAGCTCCTGCCATCCCGGATTGCACAGTCCCTGCATCATGATAGTGAAAGCCTAGTGGATTGCTTGGCATTTTAGATCAGGTTTCTGAGCAACTTCAACAGAGGGCACTTCAGATCTTCATTATCCACAGAAGTTGTATCACTTGTCTGGCACTCAAAGCCCTCTATAGCCTGCCCCTAACCTACCTTTCCAGCTTTACCTCGTGCTGCTCCCTTAGCATGGCTCCTCATCTCCATTTGACCTTCCTCTGCCCACATTGGGATCATTCCCTCCTATAATGTAGCTATTGCTGTCCAGTGTTCTAAGATTTCCATTTGGCAGCCCATAGGGGAACCATTAAAAGGGGAACTCATTTCATCAGAACTCATTTCATCGGTGATATTCATTGTTGTTCATCATTGTTGTCCTTTATATTGGAAGAGGACCAAAATGACATCACAACTTCAGGGTCAAGGTACAGTGTGTCCAACTGACTGATCAGACCAATACAAACGAAGAATGCTCTAACACAGCGGTTCTCAACCTGTGGGTCGTGACCCCTTTGGGGGTCGAATGACCCTTTCACAGGGGTCACAGGGGTTGCCTAAGACCATTGGAAAACACATATTTCCAATGGTCTTAGGAACCAAGACACCACTCCTCTATCCGTCTCCAGGTGGGTCCACCCACATACAGATACACCCACATACAAGTATTAAAAGGTCTTCGGCATTAGGAAGGTTGAGAACCACTGCTCTAACACAAGTCAGACACAAATAGTCTCCTTTGTCCTGACTGACCCTAGGCTGTCCAGCTAGCACCAGGTGAAGTAATTGAATGGACTGAACACATTCATGATGTGGTTTTGTATGAATGTCTGGATAGTTCCTGGGATGATGAGACGACCCCAGAGCTCGGCCACGAATGACTTAATGACTTGTAGACACCTAAGTGGAGAACGCCTCCCTCAGGGTACTAAAGACTTGACCCAGTGGCTTTCAAGAACCCCTGATTCAGTGGCCAGATCCAGTGCTACCTGGCATTTCTTGGCTGGCAGCCAATGTTTAGAAATACAGGAGAATAACGTCTATCAGGTAGATACAACATGAGGAGGGGACTAAAGTGGGAGACCATGGAAGACGGTTCTAAAGATGATTCCCAGTTCTATAGCACTTTGGCACAACTGTGCTGTCCAAGTGTGATACAGATGTAGGTATCTAATGCTGTCCTTTTATTCCTTCCTAATAGATTCCCTATCTCCTTCTCCACCTTCTCTTCAAACCTCTCCCCACACTTCCTCCTGAGGACCTCACCTTGACTTCATTGATAAAATTGTGGCCACAAACTCTCCACTTCCTTTCTTCTCAAAGCCCCCTGACATCATTTCCTACTCTTTTTTCCTTTCCTCTAGTATCTGATAATGGAGTGAATCTCGTGTCCCTCTATATGTGCCTTTGACCTCATCCTTTCCAGTTTTCTCTAAGAGATTACCTTCTCAATCAGCCTCTTCCTCTCTCTCATTGTCAACCTTTCCCTATCTATTAGTTCCTTCTCTATTGCTATAAAACTTACCCAACTGTCTCCCACCCTTAAGACACCTTTAATTAGAATCTATTATCTCTAAGACAGCTCCAAAAGACTCATGATGGAAAATGCGATCCACATCCAGAGCATGAACTTTGGAGCATGAACACAGAGGGAAGCAGACTATTGGCGCTTCTTTTCTTCTGTGGTTTTTTTTCTTCTTTCTTGTGGTTTCTCCCATTGGTTCTAATTCTTCTTTACATCATGACTAATGTGAAAATATGTTTAATATGAATGTATAAGTAGAACCTATAGCAGATTGCACTCTGTCTTGGGGAAAGGGGAGGAAAGGAAAGGGAAGAAAATTTAAAACTCAAAATTTCATGGAAGCGAATGTTGAAAAAGAAACAGAAAGAAAAAGAAAACATCAAAAAATTTTTAAAAATGATAGATTTAAAAAGAAAAGAAAAAAGACTCTATCATTTAAAAAAAATAATCTATCATTCCATCAAGTTATCCTAGATTATTCATAGGCAAACTCCTAGAAAAAATTCTCTCCACATTACCTCCACTTTCCCTCTTCTCACTTTTCAATTTGCTTCTCATTTAATAAATTGAAATTGCTTTCTCTAAAGTTACCAATGGTATATTTTTTTAAAAATAAAATTCTAGTGACATCTTTTATATTTACGTCACCTAGTTCTCTCCCACTATTGATCTTAATTGCCAAATTCAACGTTTTTTTCTCAGCCCTCATCTCTTCTTGGTTGATATGCCAAGTGCCCTGGCAGTGCCCAGTTCCCAGCTCAGCCCAACTCCCAGGCTGTCATCCCAGGAAGCTACCCCTGTGGGGAATGGACCCAGACATCTATTCCAACTGCTTATCAACTGTCACTCACAGGGCAGACAAGCCCACCAGGCTGAAGCAGCAAGGCCCCCTCAGGGAGAGCCAGGAGGTAGCAGGTGCTATGCAAGTCAAACCAATACGGCCACCATGAGCTCCATCTCCCCCAGACCCTGATGGAGAGAGCCCAGGACCCCGAAGCTAAGAGCCTTGAGAAGAGCAAGGTTTCCAGCCCTCTACCTATAGCCACCGTCCTGGGAAGTGAGTCCCATGGAGCCTGGGCCTGGTCCTGCTGGGGCTGTAGCCACAGACAGAAAAGAGGGCTCTTGTCACCTAAGTCCTTGGCATTCTAGGATGGTTCAACATCAGAAACTGATAGGACTTGATCAGTGGAAACAGCAGAAAAGAAGAGGTATCAGCCTCTGCTTTGCCGCTCTACCCATGGGACTGTTCCATCTGACGTGCAGCTGAAACAAATGTCTGTTGTTTTCCCCATTAGAACATGAGCTTCCCGAGGGCAGGGGCTGGGGAACTTGACTATTTTCTCTTTGCATCCCCACTGTTTAACACAGTGCTTTGCCTAGAGGAAGTACTTGTTTTGTTTTTCACAAGGCTGTGAGGTAGCACACGGTTTGGAAACAGGAGGACCTGAGTTCAAACCCTACCTCAGACACTCCATAGGTATGTCATCCTGGGCAAGTCACTTATCCCTTCTGTGACTCAGTTTCCTCATCTGTAAAACAAAGATTGGGGCAGCTCAGTGGGGCAGTGGATAGAGTACTGGCCCTGGAATCAGGAAGACTCATCATCTTCCTGAGTTCCCAACTATCCTGGGCAAGTTGCTGAACCCTGTTTGCCTCAGTTTCCTCATCTGTAAAATGAGCTGGAGAAGGAAACGGCAAAGCACTCCAGTATCTTTGCCAAGAAAACTCCAAATGGGGTCACAGAGAGTCAGACATGACAGAAGGGATAATAAACACGCTGACAGTTGTTGTGAGGATTAAATGAGTCAACATGGAAAGCGTTTTGCAAACCTTAAAGAGCTATATGAAGGCTAACTGTCATTAGTCATTCGACAACATTGATCTCCCCTTCCTCCTGGTGACTCTTTCCTCTCTTTGTCGTTAGGACACTTCAGTTTCCTGGTTCTCCTCAAACTTTTCTGATCATTCCTTTTCAGTCGCCCATGTAGGCTCGACCTCCAGATGTCAGAATTGTGCGAACTGAGTGAACCCCACTGACGCCATCTTGTGACTCAATCCTGGATCTAGCTCAGTCCCCTTTCCATTCAGTCTTGTAAGAAAATGCTTTTCAATTATAGGAACTGTAAAAAACAAACCTTTTTTGCATGGTTTGAACCCCTCCCTATGTGGCTGGGAAGCTGGACCACCTTTACCTGTTGCTCAGTCAGTTGTTCCAGTCACGTCCCATTCTCCATGACCCCATTCAGGGTTTTCTTGGCAGAGACACTGGAATGGTTGGCCATTTCCTTCTCCAGCTCATGTTACAGATGAGGAAACTGAGGCAAACAGGGTTTTAGAGACCCTTATTTAAGAAGGACCTAGGTTATGCTGACCAGAAAGCTGGTCAGATGCAAAGATTGAAGCAAAGAGTTTTCTCATGATTATACATCTCAAGCAGCCCCTATGTCTTGTCTGAGAACTGGCCCCATATTGGTCAATGAGTTACTGTTTCTGTGTTCTTTTGACTGAATACAAACATTTGGGAGGTGGGACACCTCTTTTTCTGATTTTAGGGAACTGCACCTGTTTACTCTCCCCCCTCAACCCTCGATACTCACTCATCCTCCTCTCAACTTGGAAATCTTTCTTCCAATTAGAAATCAGGTTACCTAATTTTGTATCGTGTTAATTGTTCTCTTTTAACTAATTGGTCTTATTTGATTAATTGTTTTTAATACATAAAAATCTGTTTCACTCTGTATTCAGGGTCTTTGGACTGACTGGGGAGTTCACTGACCCATTTATTATTCCTGTTTTTCTAATAAGTCATATAGCTCAGATTGTGTTTCCTCAGTTATTAATTATCCACCACACGTATCATGTTCCCTCACTTTAGGCATGCCTTAAAGCCCTTGGGCCGTGGGCCCTCTTCTATTTTTTTTCTCTTTACTCTTTCACTTGGTGACCTAATTAGCTCTCATGGGTTTAATTATCCTCTCTGTGCTGATGATTCACAGATACATATGTACATAAATAGATATCTCTATATACAGAAAGAGAGCTATCGATAAATATTTCTACATATAGATAGATGTCTACATCTCTATCTCTATGAGCTGGCCCCATTCTCTCTCCTGAACATGTCTCGTATTGACAACTACCAAGTGAACATGTCAAGCTGAATGTCTTAGAGACACTTCAGAATCAACACATCAAAAATAAGCTCATCATTTTTCTGCCCCAAACCTATCCCCCTACCAAACTTCCCCCTTTCCTTTGAAGGCCCCACCATCCTTCCAATCTCCCAGGTTTGCAGCTTCAACATTAATCCCTGACTCTTCACTCTCCCTCATCTTACATATCTGTTCAGTCGCCAAATCTCGTTTCTGCCTCCGCAACGTCTCTCAAATTCAGCCCCTTCTTTCTACTCATACCTTAATTCAGGTCCACATCATCTCTTGCCTTGACTACTACTACATCCCCCTAATTCAGTGGTTTTCAACCTTCCTAATGCCACGATCCTTTAATACTTGTATGTGGGCGTATCTGCATGTGGCGGACCCACCTGGAGACGGATAGAGAAGTAGTATCTTGGTTCCTAAGACCATCGGAAATATGTGTTTTCCAATGGTCTTAGGTGACCCAGTTCGACCCTGAAAGGGGTCATGACCAACAGGTTGATAACTGCTGCCCTAATTGGTCTCTCACTCTTTTTTTGCTTTTTTGGAGGGGACAGGCAGGGCAATTTCGGTTAAGTGACTTGCCCAAGGTCACACACCTAATAAGTGTTAAGTGTCTGAGGTCAGATCTGAACTCAAGTCCTCCTGACTCCAGGCCAGGTGCTCTATTCACTGCACCACCTAGCCGTCCCCCCTAATTGGTCTCTTTATCTCGTCTCTTCCTTGCTGTGATCTATCCTCTGCATAGATGCCAGAGTGATTTTTCTTTAAGGACAGATCTGACTGTCGTTCTCCTATTTAAGTAAACTCCAAGAAATCTCTATTGCCCAGAGGACCTGGATTCAAATCCCAGCTCCAGTGCTTACTTTATGTGTGACCTTGGGCCAGTCACTTATCCTCATTGGACCTCAGTTTTCTCGTCTATAAAATAAGGAAATTTGCCTCATCTCTTCAGCTCTGGAGCAATGATCCTGTCATCCCAATTCCTTCTATAGTGTAATGTGTGTGTGTATGTGTATGTGTGTGTGTGTGTAGGGGGGAGCCAGCCTAGACAACTGCCCCACTTACAGCAACGCCATGTTAGCTTAATCAAATGAGAACATCTATCAGTCAATCACAGGCTCTAGAAAAGGTGGGAAAAGTCCTTGATCAACTGAAGGGATTTTGTTGAGATTGACTGGAAATAATAGCTCCAGTGTAAGTTATGCTAGAATAAGCTTTTTAAAAATCATTTTGGAAAGCAATTGAAAATTACAAATAAGATAACTCAAACGCAGGGACTCTTCTGAACTCCCCCCACAAACTCTTTCAAATACTTTAAAATAATTACTCTAAACAAATTATAGAGCAGCAGAACCCACAAAAAGACAGAATTAATAAATCTTCCAGCCCAAGACAACTTAGAAGTTCAGCATGAAAGGTGTGTTGCAAGAGGTGAGAGAGGAGCGCAGTCCAGTTCAAGTCAGACCTCAGAAAATCAGAAGCGGGCCTGGAGCCACTGAATCAGTGGCAGCCATGGCCATTCTAGAACTCTCAGACCACAGACCATAAAGGGATCAGACAATGGGTCAGAAGGAAATTTAAGGGGTCCCTTTGCTGGCACCAGGGGTAGGACTCTGTTACATTGCCTAAAGGTGGATCTGGGTCATAGTCCTGGGTCTTAGTCCCAGGACAAGGGGGAGCACAGCAGAGCAGAGCTTGTGGCCACAGGAAAGTGGGGACCCTCTTCACAGTTCCAGGGTGAAAAAAGTGCTTGTGATCACTCACAGACCAGAGCACAGTACAGGAGGGTAGTAAACACACCTCTCCCTAGGTCACACCACTGTGGAAGAGCCAAAAACTTAGAGGTTCCCAGAATTACCTCTGAAAACAGCTGTACAAAAAAAAAACAACAATCTGAAACTTGGGGCAGTGCTCCCTCCATCTGGGAAGCAGAGCCCCACTTTAGCATAAAGTTAAAAGTCAAGAAATAGACTGGGAAATGAGCAAGCAGCAGAACAAGATTGTGACTACAGAAAGTTACTATGGTGACAGGGAAGATCAAAACACAAACTCAGAGGAAGACGACAAAAGTAAAAACTCCTGCATCAAAAGCCTCAAAGGAGAATATGAATTAGCCCCAGGCCGTAGAAGAGCTCAAAAAGTATTTTAAAAACCAAGGGAGGTAGAGGAAGAACTTGGAAGAGAAATGAGAGTCATATAAGAAAATCATGAAAAAAAAATAACACCTTAAAGAAACAGAATAAGTCAAATGGTAAAATAGGCACAAAAATCCAACGAAGAGAAGAACGCCTTGAAAAAGCAGAGTTGGGCAAATGGAAAAAAACATACAAAAATTCACTCAAGAGAAGAACTCCTTAAAAAGTAGAATCCATCAAATGGAAAAGGTGGTACAAAAGTTCACTGAAGAAAATAATTCCTTAAAAATTAGAATTGGGCGAGTAGATGACTGCATGAGACATCAGGAAACAATTGAAAAAAGTCAAAAGAATGTAAAAATAGAAGAAAATGTGAAATATCTCATTGGAAAAACAACTGACCTAGAAATAGGTACAGGAGAGATAATTTAAGAATCATTGGACTACCTGGAAGCCATGATTAAAAAAAAAAGAGCCTAGACATTTTCTTTCAAGATATTGTCAAAGTACACTGCCCTGATATTCTAGCCCCAGAGGGTAAAATAGAAATTGAAAGAGTCCACCAATCAACCTCCTGAAAGAGATCCCAAAATGAAAACTCCCAAGAATATTATAGTCAAATTCCAGAGCTCCTAAGTCAAGCAGAAAATCCTGCAAGTAGCCAAAAAGCAACAAGTCAAATATCATGGAGCCATAGTCAGGATAATGCAAGATTTAGCAGTTTCTACATTAAAAAATTGGAGGGCTTGGAATATAATATTCTCGAGGGCAAAAGAACTGGACTTACAACTAAGAATCACCTACCCAGCAAAATTGTGTATAATCCTTCAGGGGAAAAATGGATATTTGATGAAACAGAGGATTTTCAAACATTTTTTGATGAAAAGACAACTGAACAGAAGATTTGACTTTCAAATACAAGACTCAAGAGAAGCATAAAAAGGTAAACAAGAAAGTGGAATCATAAGGGATTCAATAAGGTTAAACCGTTTACATTCCTACACGGGAAAAATGATACTTGTAACTCCTAAAAACTCTCTCATTATTAGGGCAGTTAGAAGGAGTATACATAGACAGAAGGCAAAGGTGTAAATTGAATGGGACAATGTGATAATCTAAAAAAAATAAAATTAAAGGAAAGAAAGAAGAATGAATTGGGAGAAGGGGAAAGGGAGAGGTAGAATGAGGTAAATTGTCTGACATAAAAGAGGCATGAAAGAGCTTTTAAGTGCAGGGGAAAATGGGGGGAAAGAGCATGTGAACCTTACTCTGATGGGAATTGGCTCAAGAGCCAAAAACATACACAATCCGTTGGGTGTAGTAATCTATCTTACCCCAAAGGAAAGGAGAGGAAAGGGATAAGAAAAGGGGGTGGGGCTGATAGAAGGGAGGGCAGTTTGGGGGAGGTAAAAGTCAGAAGCAAAGCACTTTTTGAGAATGGACAGAGTGAATAGAGAGAGAATAGGATAAATGGGGGAAATAGGATGGAGGGAAACACATAGTTGGTAATCATCACTGTGAAAAAATATTTTACACCATATTTCTCAGATAAAGACCTTATTTCTCAAACATAGAAAACAGAGAAAAATCTATAGAAATAAGAGCCATTCCTCAATTAATAAATGGTCAAAGGATGTGAACAAGCAGCTTTCAGACAACAAAACCAAAACTATCTATAGCTATATGAAAAAAATGCTCTAAATCACTATTGATAAGAGAAACGAAAATTAAAACCACTTTGGGCTACCATCACACACCTATTGGACTGGCTAACATGACAAAGAAGGAAAATGACAAATGTTAGAGGGGATGTGGGAAAAATTAAAATACTAATTCGCTGTTGGTGAAGTTGTATGCTGATTCAACCATTCTGGAGAGGAATTTGGACAAGTAATACCACTGCTAGGTGTGTATCCCAAGGAGGTAAAAAAAAAAAAAAAGGAAAGGGACACACATGTACAAAAATATTTATAGCATCTCTTTTAACGGTGGCGAAGAATTGGAATTGAAAAGATGCCTATCAGTCAGGGAATGACTAAACAAGTTGTTCTATATGCTTGCGATGGAATACTACTGTGCTTTAAGAACCAACAAGCAGGATGCTCTCAGAAAAATGTGGGAAGATTTAACATGAATTGATGCCAAGTCAAATGAGGAGAACCAGAAGAAAAACATTGTACACAGTAACAGCAATCCTGTAGCAACGATCAGCTGTGAACAACTTAGCTCTTCTCAGCAATACAATGAACCAACACAATTCTGAAGGACTTAGGATGAAAGGTGCTGTCCATCTCCAGAGAAAGAGCAGGTAGAGCCTGAGTGCAGATCAAAGACACCTTTTCTTTACTTTATTTTGCTTGTATGTGTTTTCTTTCACAGCATGACTTAACAGAGAAATGTGTTTTGCATGACTACACATGTATGACCTACATAAAATTGCTTGCCTTCTCTATGGGGGGAGGGGAAGGAGAGAATTTGGAACACAAAATTTGAAAAAAGAATGTTAAAATTGTTTTCATATGTAATTGGGAAAAAATAAAATATTAATTATGAGAGAGAGAGAAAGAGAGAGAGAGAGAGACTCAGACAGAAATAAAAGTGACCAAAGTTTCCTTACTCTTTGATCCAAAGTTTCCATTACTAGGCTCATATCACCAAGGAAGCCACTGATAAGAAGCCCACATATATATCAAAATATTTTCAGCAGCACTTTTAGTGATAGTAAATAGAAGATGTAGGAGGACCATCAAAGCTATCCCTTCAAATCCTTGAACATCTGTCCTGAAGGAGAGGAAGCAGCTAGTTCTCTTTGCCTTGTAGACAGGATTCTTGCTCAGGTGGCCTCTAAGATGAATCCTCAACAGGTTCTGAGCGGGAGCAAATAAATTAATAGCTTTCTAGGACAAAATCCCAGCTGTTTTGCCTGTCATTCGAGGCCTGGTCGTAGCCTGTCCCCAGCCTATTGTCCCAGCACCGCTGCCTGTTCTGATACTCTGCCTCTCCAGCCAAATTGGTCCTTTCTGGTCACCTTCCCCTTTCCAGCTGATTTTTTCCTTTCTGCTTATTTATTTCATTTCACAAGGCCCAGGGTCCAGGGAGCCAGGGAAATCACCTTCCTCAGAGTCCCTGGAAAGCAGCCCAGATTTGGAGCCAGAAGGCTTGGGTTCAAGTTCTGGCTGTGACACTGTGACATTAAGCCTGTGACTATCTAAGGAAGGCACCTCTCCTCCTCAAGCACTGGTTTCCTCGTTTGTAAAAGTAGCTCAGAAACAGATAAACCTCTTCAGGTTGTGGGAAGGAAAACATTTTAGCAACGGAAAAGTGCTACAGAGGTGGGAGCAGTGGGTAGCATTTTAGCATTTCTCGGCCTTACCTTTTATTTGCTACGTAGTGTGTGAGCCTTGCATTTTTTTTTTAACTTTTCATGTGTTTTGTCTTCTATTCCCAAGTAGACTGGAAGTCCTGTGAGGGCAGGGACCACGTCTTAAACATCTATCTATCCCTGTCAGTGTAGTCTAGAGTAGGGCCTTGTACTCTACAGGTGCTAGTAAATATTTGTGGATTGATTGATTGGAATGGAGAGGATAAAAAGAAAGTGATATGGGGCCCTGGGAGGTTGATTGGGAGCAGATGGGGTCACGAAGGCAGTTGCTGTGGTTGTCTAGGCACCCAAACAGGGGCACATGGCCAGACCCTGCCCCTCGGCCACCATTGGCTGGATGACCTGTGTAACGGGAGAACCACAACATTGCAGCTGCTCATGTTTTGATGTGTTAGAGCTGGGCTCTAACTGCTCTCTCTGCTCCTTCTCCCAAAAGCTCGAACTCTGTCCTGGAAGACAAACAGAGGTCACCTCCCCTCCCTGCCCCCTTAAAAAAAAACCCAAAACACTCAGAATCCTGAGCCCCTTTAAGAATAGCTAGGGACTAAGCAGCCACCTTTCTACTAGCTGCTTGCCAGAGACTGACACCTCTCTCCTGTCCTGGTCTGAGGCTGTGGTTGGAGGGAGGGCACAGAGGGGTTGAGAAGTCTGTTGACAGAAGGAGGGTACCCTGTCCCCCCTTTGTCCCTGGGTTGGAGGGAGGGGACAGAGGGGTTGAGAAATCCAGGCCTAGGAACCTGGAGGTCTCCTGACTCCCCACCCAGAAGTACTTCTACCAAACCATAGAAAAGGTGTTTGAAGGCAGTGCCCCTGAGATGCCCTTTGGATGCCAACTTCAGGTTGGCACCATGGCGAGATGAGTAAGATGTGTTCTATTTCCCCAGAGACCTAGAAAAACCGGGTTATTCTTATCATCACCAGCTTACATTTATGTTGCGTTGTGTGGGTTCAGAGTGTTCTACCCCTGCTATCTTATCTGACCCTCCCAACAACCCAGTGAGGTAATGTTGGTGTTGAGTTGTAGCCCACTCGTTTGGGGATTTCTTGGCAAAGATATGGAGAGGTTTTCCATTTCCTTCTCCAGCTTATTTTACAGATGAGGAAGCTCAGGCAAACAGAGTTAAGTGACTTGCCCAGGGTCCCACAGCCAGGATGTATCTGAGGCCAGATTTGAACTTGGGAAGAGGATGAAGTATCAGGATCAGTATGAAAGTCACCAGGTCACTGTCCCTGCAATCTGGCTGGAGAAGCAGGACTCCCATGCATAAGAAGGCAGTGAACACCAAGGGGCACAGGCTCATTTGTGACTGTTGTCACATGCACCCTGTAGGTGCCTTGCACACAGTAGGCACTTCAATCTTTGCTGAATTCAGTTTAGTGCAAATCAGTTTGACTGTTAGCCATGGGCCCTTTTCTCTGCTCCTCAGCTTCTCATCTGTAAAAGAGGTACAGTAATACTTGTATGGCCTATCCCATGGGATACTGTGAAGATAAAAGGAAACGAGGGCTCTGAAGCATTTTGTCAACTTAAGTTGTAGGTTAATATAAGGCACGAGATTAAGACAGAATGACACAGTAAAAAGAGACCTGAACTTGGACTCAGGAAAGGCTTCAGTGGTTCTGACACTCTGCCCTCTCTCAATGCTTCAGTTTCTTCATCTGTTAAATGGGGACAATAAAAAAATAAACATATAATAATGTATAGAAATAATATGTAAAACAACATAATATGAACATGAACAACTTAAAATAATGTTTTATTACATATAAATAAAATATAAAATAAAATCTAAGCAAACAAATAAGGGGGAAGACCTCTCTGGCTTTCGTGAGGAAAGCGTTTTGTTTTTGTTAAAGGGTCCTCAAAGGGCGAGCAGCTTGTTGTCCTACGGTGTCCCCAGAGTGGACTGTGAGCTGCCCCTGCACAGGGGTCTTACCTGATTTTCCTTTCAGTCCTGCACGATCCCTAACACGATGGCCCGTACGCACCAGACCCCAGTAAAGGCTGGGAAACAGAACAGTTTCATGGAAAGAGTCCCGAATAGGGGCAGGAGAAGCTGGGACCTGGCTCAGTGGCTTACAACTGTAAGCTGGAGGACATGGCGAGGCTCTTCTACCATCCGGGCTCCTTTCCCATGTCTAAAATGGTAGCCTTTGTGGTCTCTTCCAGGCCTGCACTTCTCAGAATCATCTTGTCGTGCCTGGCCCCAGACTTGTAGGCAAAAATGGCAACAATGGGCAGAAGTTACAAGGTGGCAGATGGAGGCTTGAGAGAAGGAACAGCATCAAAGCAGAGCGGTCCAGACGTGAGACTGGACTGCATGGGGGTGGGGGACAGTGGGGCCTAACAGCAAAGACCACACTAAAGGAATCCTTGACTAGACAGCCTGGGAGTTCTCTTGCATTGCCTTGACTCTCCATAGTTGGGCACCAAGTCTAATGGATTGTGCCTCCATAGCCTCTCCCAGTTTGGACCCTTTCTCTCTACTCAAACCGCCTCCACCACAATTTAGGCTCATCACCTTGAATATATATTTGTGTCCATACGTGTCATCAATTAACAAGCATTTTACAAGTGCCTCCTATCTGCCAATGAAATAGATACAAATGCTGTTCAAAAGTGAGACAGTCCCTGTCCTCAAAGAGCTTATATTCTCTAGGAAGGGTACAACATGTTTGCAAATAAGCCAAGACAAGATATATACAAAATAAATGTAAAGTGAGTGATATGTCTGGGGAGCATTCTCTAGGAGAATCAGAAATCTTGAAAGAGGTAACATTTGAGCTCCAAGAGGTAGAGGTAAGGAGGGAATGTGTGCCACGTGTAGGGGTACACAGCCTGGGCAAACACACAGGGGGAGGAGATGTAATGTGTATTGGTAATAGCAAGTAAGTGAGTCTGGTTGGCCCATAGACCGTCTGAGTGTGCAGTAGTAAGTCTGGAGAGTTAGGTTGCAGCCAGAAGGTGAAAGAAAGGCTTTAAAAAACCCGAGGACACTAGTGACAACAGGGAACTATTTATCGAATAGGGGGGTGCTAAGATCAGAGCTGTGTTTAAATAATACTGTTTGGCTGTTGCATGGAGGATGGGATTGAAGGAGGGAGAAACTGGATTTAATGAGACCAGCTATCTGGGGCCAGGACAGAGCTACAATCAACCACAAATGGAAGGGCAGGGCATGGATAATGAGTCAGCACAAGGATCAAGGATCAATCAGAGGGGCAAAGAACCAAGACCTAGAGCAGTGGCATGAAAACCTAGGAAGGAAAGAGAATCTAGAAGGAGAGAGTGGTCAACTGTTAAACACTGCACCAGAGAGGTGAAGAAGGATGTGGACCCAGAAAAGGCGACTGGATTTAGCAACAAAAAAAACACTGGTGACCTTGGAGACAGTAGTTTCCATTGGATGGTAGGGATAAAAACCAGATTCAAAGGGTAAAGAATTTAGTGGGAGATAGAAAAAGCTTCTTTTCTAGAATTTGATGGAGAAAGGGAGGACCCCTTCTCAGATCCCTATTTCTACTGAAGGCACAATTTCTTCCAGTCACTCAGGATTGAAATCTAGGGTTTCACCCTCACCTCTTCACTCTCTCATAGGTGCCCATATCCAGTCCAAGGCTAAATCTTTGTTGAATTGGCCTCCCCACATCCTTCCCATACATTCCCTTCTCTATTATAGCATAACTTTAAGGAATTTTTTTTAAGGACAAGGTAGATGAGAATATATTTTTAGGCAGCTGAGAAGGAATCAATGGATAAGGAGAAGCTGAAGAATGGGCATAGATGGAAGCATGATCTAAACAGCAAGCTCCTGGAGATGGTGGGGGATGGCACAAGGACAAGGGCCACCTTGTGTCTGAAACCTGGATCAAAGGAAAGAAGGGGGGTTGGGTAATAATGAAGTTTTATCTAAAGGGCAGAAATGGGGAGGAGATGGAACTGGTGATTTTTTCCTATGAACTATGGGGTTCTCTGCTGAGAGGGAAAGGGAAAGATGTAATGTAAGTAAATGGCTTTAGAAGAGAACAGAAGTTTGAGAACAGCCACTATGATGAGCAAGATATAGAATCAATCTCTTTGAGGACAGGATAGGACACGATATTTTTTAAATTTGTATAGTTTCAGTGCCTAATAATAGTAGGAACTTAATAAACATTTGTTGATTTGAATTCTATGCCTTAAAATCTCTTCTGACTCTGACAACCTGAAGTCATGACTGACTTATGATATTTTTAAATTTTTATTTTCAGTTCCACCTTCTCTCCCTCCCTCCAGGTCCTTTGAGAAGGCAAATAACATGATACCCATTATACATGTGAAGTCATGCAAAACCTATTACCATACTAGCAATGTTGTCCCCCCCAAAAGAAGAAAAATTTTAAAAAGGAAAATATAATGCAATGAAGCATTTATCAGTTCTCACTCTAGACGTGTACAGCATTTTTCATCATGGGTCCTTTGGAATTGCCATGGATCATTGTCTCCATCGTAGTAGCTAAGTCTTTTGAAGTTGATTACCCTTACAATATTGCTATTACTGTGTACAGTGTTCTCCTGGTTCTGCTCACTTCACCTTGCATCAGTTCATTTAAGTCTTCCCAGGTCTCTCGGAGACTATCCCCTTCATCCTGATTTATTATTTCATTGGAGGCTCCTATGGTTCTAAGTAGATGAGTCAAAAGAATGGGAATTTCCTTTGGTCATTTGAGCCTGCATAGGACCTGCTGAAAACTGCTGGGCTTTAAATAAATCCATTAAAATGTGCCCTCTTTCAGGAAGCCTTCCTCGACCCCTCCCTCAGTCCCCAAGTCTCTCTAAAGGTGTGTATTTTCCTTCAGGACAGTTAATAAGTAGTTCGCTAAATGTCTGAAAAAGAGCTCCTTTGAGGGGGCACGTGGAGGTAGCGCTCCTGGGTTCCCCAGCCTGCCCAGCCCGGGTGGGGGAAGCCAAGGAGAGTTAGATGTGGAGAAAGCATTAAGCACCCTTAGAGGCAGCAGCCAACAAGCTCCGCCCACCCGGCTCATCAAAGGCCGCCAGGAGCCGCTAGAGAGCCAGTGACATCACCAGAGAGAGGGGCGGGAGGGGGCGGGGCCCGCCTTCTCTCTCTCGCCCCTTCAGCCTGGCTGTGTTTTTCTCGTAGTCAGCGGCTGCGATTGGCTGATTGCAGAGGTTCCGCCCCCGTCCTCGGGGGCCCCTGCCACGGGCTCCGGGGTTGAAGCGGAGGGGGGGGGGGGCAGTTCTAAGGGCCGGAGAGCCGGAGCTCACCGGGGGCCTCCGCCTCCTCGCCCAACCTCGTTGCCGTAGCAACCACTCCCCGCCTCTTATGCGCCCCTTCTGCGAATTGTACCCAGGAAAAAGACACTGACTGCCCTGTTGCCTTCTAGGAAGAGAGGTGGGGACGCGCCTGCCCTACCCCCTAGGCGGCCCCCTCCCCTTTCTCCTCGCCTTCCCTCCACCCCCAGCCTCGGGGTCTGCGTTGTGCTGGGCTTCGGTATTTACGTTACTTAAGGGCTCTTTAAACGGACCTTCTCCTGCGGAGGGGCTGAAGCTGAGCTTAGGGACTTAATCTGTCCATTTCACAGAAGGAGAAACTGAGCCGAAGCATCCGTGGACTTGCCCCTGACAACCGAGTAGCTCGGCCGAGTGAAGCGGGTGCAGGGCTTGGAATCAGGGCACACCTTTAACTAGGAATTCTGGCACCCGGGGCAAATGCGGTCGGGTGGGGCAGGGTGTCGTAGCTTTGACCCACTCCTGTTTCTGGAGTGGAGAAACTGGTTTGGTTGAAAAGCCGTGCAGAGGAGGTGAGAATTGGGGTAGAGCCCAAGTCGGAGTGCTCAGAGAATGAGCTGATGGGGGAGGAGCCGCGGAAAGGCCGGAGTGGACGTGGAAGGAGCGGAGGAAAAGACGGGAAAGTTCAGGAAGAATCCCAACCCCTCCTCGTCCTCCGCCTGCGAGTCCGTGAGCGCGAGAGGAGGAGCAGCCGACCTTAGGGAAGTGGCCAGGTGTGCTGGCACTCTGCCCCAGGGGATGGAAGGACCGCGACGGGAAGGGAGACGTTCGGGATGGCCAGGGATCCAAAGGGCACAGGGGAAAGGGGCTGGGGGGAGGAGGAGGAGGATCGGAGGTTTGTCTAATACGGTGAGTGCGGGCAGTGGCCAGTTAGAGCTGCTTGCATCAGCCAGGCCTCTCGTTAATTCCATGCCAGGCCAGAAAACAGTGGGATGATGGTAGCGCCCCAAACTCACCCGGGAGAGAACCCTTGGAGGAAGCCCCTGGTTGGAGGGAAGAAAGGAAGCGCCTTCATGCGCTCCGAGGTGGCCCCTGGCAATCCCCCATCGAGGCTGGGTCTGTTCTCACTCTGCCAATCTTATCCTATTTAGCATTTAGAGCTGTGGCCAGAGGCCACCCTCATAACAAAACGTCTGACAATGATCCCTTAGCCAGGCCTTGACGACCTCCAGTCCCCGGAGGCCCACCATCTACCAAGGCAAATTAATAGTGAGGACGCTGACTCCCTATGTAAATTGGGGTCTCATCTTACGCATTTGTAAAATGAGGGGACTGAACTTGCCCCCCAAAACAAGCACCCAAGCACATAAGCCAAAAGATTTCACTTCTTTAAAACAAGGGGAACTAAAGAGAGATTGCCCAATTCTACCTGGAACAGCTTCCCATTCTTACAAAGGGGGAATGGATTGTTTGTGTGTGTCTGTTCTCAAACTATGAGAACTATGTTTGACATTTGAAAACATTTCGCTTCAGACATATCCTTGTGATTTCATAAAAATGTGCATGTCCTGTCAGTTCTCATGACCAAAATTGCTCCAAGATGAAGGCAGTCTTGTGCTTCTTCTTTAGATTATTTCCAAGGCCCCCTTCCTGTTCTGACAGTCTAGCTCAGGTGGGGAACAGGGGCCTGGAGGCCACACATGGCCCTCTAGGTCCTGAAGTGCAGCAGTCCTCTTAAGAGGATTTGTTCTGTGAAGTTTGGATTCAGTCAAAGGCCTCAACCCTGGTCTAGATTCTGTGAAGTTATTCATCAACAAGTAGGACCCTGAGCTGGCCTCTTGTTCCTAAGACTGACACTCCCAGAGAAGGTACTGATGTGCATTGGGAGAGGGAGTCACCCCAAAATGTTGGGCACTGTATGGGATAAAGAATTAATATAATGACTACTATAAGAACTCACATTTATGGAGCTGGGCAGATTACAGAGCATTTTATACACACCTCCTTGTTCCTCATAAGAGTCTGACATTGTCAGGGCAGACATTACCATCATTTTATAGGTGATAAGCATTTTATACACCCCTCATTTGTAAGGCTCAGAGCAGAAAGTGCCAAAGCCAGGCTCTGATCCCAGGTCTTCTGACTAACGAACCCCCCCAGTTTCCTCTCCACTGCAGCAGGTGGGTTCCCCATCTTTTGGTAGCTTACTAGTGAGGTGGGGACCTGTGGACACACAAAGCTACGGTTAGCAGAGAATATAATCTCAAGCCCAATACTGATAGTACCACAAGGATCCAGAGGAGGGAGAGACTGGGCCAAGGTCACAGAATCATCAGATTTGGAGATCGTCTCATGCCACCTTCATTTAAAGAAAAGGAGGCTGGCGCCGGGATCGGTTCTACGTCTAACAGTCAGTGTCTGGCTCAGGATTTTCCCCACTCCTTCCCCCACTGACTCCCCTGCCCCTTAGCAGCTTCCAAGACAGGAGAGGCCTCCTGATCTCCTGGGCACTGGGGCACCGAGTGGTGAGGAGGGCTGGGAGTCCAGGCTCCGCCCTAATGGTCTCCTCAAACACAATGGCATCCTCTTTTTTTTTTGACATTTAAGAAATCTCTATTCTTGTGCTGTTGCTATAGATTGATTTGCATGTCATTGTCTTTTTCTTTTTTTTTTGGATTCATAATTAACTTTTGTTTATTTTTAGTTTACATCATTGATTTCCACAAAATTTTGAGTTACAAATTTTCTCCCTGTCTTTCCCCTACCCACCCCCCCAAAACAGCGATCCCACTGTATAGCCCCTCCCCCAATCTGCTCTCTCCTATGTCC
>CM053580.1:544066475-544132856 GCA_028627135.1 Pseudochirops cupreus
TATACTAGAAATAGATACTATACTAAAGATAGATACTACACTAGAGATACTATACTATACTAGAGAGAGATACTATACTAGAGATACTTTACTATACTAGTGATAGATACTATACTAGAGATACCATACTATAATAGAGATAGATACTACACTAGAGATACTATACTATACTAGAAATAGATACTATACTAAAGATAGATACTATACTAGAGATACTATACTATACTAGAGAGAGATACTATACTAGAGATAGATACTGTACTAGAGATAGACACTATGCTAAAGATACTTTACTATACTAGAGATACTATACTATACTGGACATACGAAAGCAAACACAGCCCCACAATCAAGGAGCTTACCTGCACATATGTATATGTAGACAAAATAGAGAAGAGACACAAAGTCACCTTGAAGGGAAGGTACTAGCAGGTCGTAGGTCATTGGGACTGTGGCTAAGCTCTCTGTCTGTCTCTCTATCTTCCTGCCTTTCTATATTTCTTTATTCCTTCCTTCCTAAAGGATTCTTTCTTTTCTCTCTCTTTTCATCCCTTTCTTTTTTCTCTGTCCTTCTCTCCTTTTCTTCTTTCCTTCCTTCCTTCTTTTCTTCATTCCTTCCTTCCCTTTCTATCATTTTAGCTACCTATCTACCTTTCTTTTTTATCATTTTATCTATCTACCTTTCTTCCTCCCTTTCTCTCTCTCTTTCTTTCTATCATTCCATCTGTTCATCTGTCTATCTATCGTATCTTAGTCTTAATGTACAACTGGACAGTGAGTAGAAAAGGAGGGGAGCAGGCTATGTTGCTTTTAGGAAGTTGCACATCCCTTTCAACTATCCCAATCTGCTTCCTGACACAAATCCCTATCTTTTGAATACCAATGCCTTTCCCAAGTATTAAATACCGTGATCTTTGAAGGCTGGAAATGGTAGGCAACCCAATAGGCAGTAGAGAGACCCACAAGGGTAATGTAAGTAGATTATATCTTATTTCCAGCCATGACACAAGGGGTTGTATAAAAGACATCATCAAAGAAGCATGTGATTGGGAAAAGGGGGAAGGGAACAAGCATTTATTAAATGTCTACTGTGTACCAGGGGCACAGTACTTAGCCTCTGCTCCACCTAGCGGCCAGGACTGAGAAGTGTTGTATGGAATCTATTAGAATCTTTTTTAAAAAAATTCTATTATTAAAAAAAAATAGGGGCAGCTAGGTGGCGCAGAGAGTAGATCACCGGCCCTGGAGTCAGGAGGACCTGAGTTCAAATGTGGCCTCAGACATTTAACTCAAAAAACTAGCTGTGTGACCTTGGGCAAGTCGCTTACCCCCAATTGCCCTACCTTCCCCTCTCCAAAAATAAAAAAAAGCAAAAAAAAAATTCTATTAACTAGAGGTTCACAGTTTCTTCTTTTTTCTGTTTTGCTGTTTACATGGAAAGCTTTTTTGTTGTTGTTTAAGTTCAAAATTAAAAAAAAAATAAAGGAAAGGGAATTGGAATAACCATATAGCAAAAGGAATCACAATTCTTCTTATGACCCAGGTTCCCACAGCCTTGGGATTATCTTTGACTCCTCACTCTTCCTCATCCCCCATAGCCAATCAGCTGCCAAATCTCACTGGTTCTGTGTCCACAGTTCTCCTATTTGTCCCCTCATCTTTATTCACACAACTACAATACAAGTTCAGGCCCTCTTCACCTCTTACCTAGACTTCTGCAGAAGCCTCCTGATTGGTTTCCCTGCTCTAAGTCTCTTCCTTCTCCAGTTCATCCTCTATAGAGTTACCAAAATGGTTTCCTAACTCATGGATCTGACCATATCACTTCTCTGCTCAATAAACTTCAATGGCTCTCTATTGCCTCCAGGATCAATCTTTATTTGATCTCTTATCCTCTTTGATTTCTGTTTTTCATGAAAGTTTGGTTATATAGAATTGTTAGTATGGTAGTACATTTATATAATTTATAAATAAATATATATGCACATATTTAGAGGTGCATGTGCAAAATGAAAGAGGAAAGGAAGGGAATAAGCTTTTATACAGTACCTGTTATGTACCAGGCACTTTAAAAAATATTATTCCATTTAATCAAAAATATTTTATTGATAGGAATAAGCAATAAAAAATTTTGGAGACCACTGATCCAATCTACCATGATGTTGTACCTTGGCCCTGTCATTCAATGTCAGTTATCTCTACCAGTTTGTTTCATCTGCAAATTTGATAAGCATGAGAGGCAAAGAAAGAAAAAAAGTCTAAGAGAATAGGATGGAAGAAAATACATCATTAACAAGCAGAACTGTGAATGTAATAAACTCACCATAAAACAGAAAAGGATCACAGAACAGATTAGAAAATAAAATCCAACAATATGTTGTTTACAAGTAACACCCTTGAAACATAAAAGATTTACACAGGGTTAAAATAAAGGTTGAAACAAAATCTATCATGATTTTCAGCTGAATTTAAAAAAGCAAGAGTGGTAGTCATGATCTCATACAAAACAACAGTAAAAATGGATTCCATTTAAAACAGATAAAAAGGGAAACTACATTATGCTGAAAAATACCATAGACACTGAATTAATATCTGTGCTAAACATGCATGAATCAAATGGTGTAGCATCTAAATATTTAAAGGAAAAGCCAAACAAGTCATAAGGAAAAATAGACAGTAAAATTATAATACTGGGGGACCAAAATGTACCCCTTTTGAGGGCATAAAAGTCTAAAAAAAAACAAACAAGAAAGACGGTAAGGACCTGAATAGAATTTTAGAAAAGTTAGATATGATAGATCTCTAATTATTATATTATTTTTCTGGGTTTTTTACATCACCATGGTTATTCCAAGTATCCTTCCCTCTCCCAGAGAGCCATCCCACATGATGAACAGTATTTTTCTAGAGAAAAGAAAATTTAGCCCAACTGATAAATACAATGACAAAGTTGGAAAACATGTGCAATGTGTATCACCTGTGGCCCTCCTACCTCTTTGAAAGGGTAGGTTGGGGGGAAGGAGTCCTCTAATAGTGGTTATAGTCCTTCATTCTCAAAGAGGACCAAAATGACATCACTATGCTAGAGACAAGTTTCAATATGTTCAACTATGGCTGATTAGACCAATAAGAACTCGGAATGCTCTACCACAGGTTGGGCACAAATAGTTTGTGTGAACACTTGAGGTGGATTCTCTAAATTTGTACATCCTGCATTTCCTTTGAGCTGTTTCAATTTTTCCTTCCTCCTAGAGTGCAGCACCTTCTCTAATGTGGGCGTGTCATGCTGAGCAGTTCTGTGCCAATATCTCCCATGTCACACAATCAATTCCAAAGTTCTTAAAAGAGACCTTGAAAGTGTCTTTGAATCACTTCTTCTGACCACCATGTGAGCACTTGTGCTGTGTGAGTTCTCCATAAAATAGCAAGCAATATGTGGAACCATTGGTTGTAGCAAATGGAAAAGTTTTGAATGCTTGTAGCACCAATGCAATATTTACAGCTCCCATGATCATGACTATAAATATTGCATGACGTTCGATCACAAAATACAGAGGACAGAAATGAAACATTTATTTAGATACCAGAAAACCAAATCACAAAACCAGTAAGCCAATTCCATCATAGTACCAGAAGCCATAATAACACTGAGAGCCATGGCATCCTTCAGCCTTCCCACAAACCAACACACAATCAATATTTATTCACAAACCTCTCTATCTCCTTGCCTCAACCTGCTCCCTTTCCCACTGTCTCTCTGGCTCTGATTCCCAGTTTCCTGTGAGCTCTGCTCCACCCTTTAGCAAATTACCTCCATCACAGGCTCCATGTGATTGCATTCAGCCTCTTAGGGGGCAGAGTTTACTTTCAAAGCAGAGGAGGTCTTCAAATCCCCCCCTAGGTCTACTAAGGGGCAGGGAAGATCTTCAAATTCCCATTCCCATTACAATGCTGTGAATAAGTTCTCTTACCTTGGTAGTGTACTTTCCAGGGAGGTACACACTGATAATGAGGTTGACACACACATGTGTTGCCAGATCTCGCTCAGTGTTTGGGAGGCTCCAAAGGAAAGTGTGGGAAAGAAGAGGTTTTAGACTGACTGCCAAACTGAAGGTCTGCAGAACCATTGTGCTGTATTTTGTTGCATGCCTATGAAACCCAGACAGTCTACCAGTGCCATGCCAGGAAACTGAATCGCTTCAATTTGAATTGTCTTAGGAAGATCACCTTGGCAGGATAAGGTACCAGACACTGAGGTCCTTACCTGAACTAAACTGCCAAGCATTCAAACTCTGCTTCAGAGAGCACAACTCCTACGCACTGGCCATGTTGGTCAAAAGTAAAATGTAGGGGCGGCTAGGTGGTGCGGTGAATAGAACACCAGACCTGGAGTCAGGAGGATATGAGTTCAAATCTGGCCTCAAACACTTAACACAAAAAACTAGCCATGTGACCTTGGACAAGTCACTTAACCCCAATTGCCCTGCCTTCCCTCCTGCAAAATATAAAAAAATTAAAATTAAAATAAAAAAAACAAAAGTAAAATGTACCCTTGCCTCTGATGTATCTTCATTTGATTCCTACTTGATATTTATAATTTTGTTATATTTACTTTAATATTTTAGTGTGTAGTTGTTGCTTCCTGTATATTGTTGTAGTTATTTCACTCTGCATCAGTTCATATTGATCTTTTGATGCTTCTCTATATTTATCACATACATTATTTCTTACAGCATAACAATATTCCATCATATTCTTGTACCACAATTTGTTTAGCCGTTTCCCAGTTAATGAGCCACTACTTTGTTTCCAATGCTTAGCTATCATGAAAAGTTCTGCTAATATATATTTTGGGGTATAGTAAGACTTTCTTTTTATTGATGGCTTCCTTGGGACATAAGTCCAATAATGGAGTCTCTGATTGAAAGGGTACAGACATTTTAGTCAATTTATTTGCCTAATTCCAAATTGTTTTCCAAAATGGTTATACCATTTCACGATTTCTTGCCAAAGTACTAGTTTGACTATCCTTCCACAATCATTGACTTTAGCCATTTTTTTTTCACATTTTCAGTTCTGTTTTTTTTTTTTGTTCAAGGCTTTCAGATACTAAATTTGCTTTCCTTGATCTGTTTTCCAGGTCATTTGTTTTTGCTATAAGATATATTACATTTCTATCTATTATTTCAGTCCTCTGACTTTGTTTTAATATTCTCATCTCAATAAGTTATTAGCTTGTTTGGTCTGTTATAATTTTAATGAATTTATTGCTTGGATTTGGAACCATGCTCAAAGGGCTATAAATCTGTGGATACCCCTTGGTCCAAGAATACCACTACCAGGCCAGTATCCCACAGAGATATTTTTAAAGAAAGAAAAAGGACCTATCTATACAAAAATATTTATAGCAGCTCTTTTTGTGGTGGCAAAAAATTAGAAATTGAAGGGATGGTCATCAATTGGGGAACGGCTGAACAAGTTGTGGTATATGATTTTGGTGGAATACTATTATGCTCTAAGAAATAACAAGCAGAAGGCTTTCAGAAAACCTAGAAAGACTTGCATGAACTGGCACAGAGTGAAATGAGCAGAACAAGAACATTAACACAGCAACAGTAATATTATATGATGATCAACTGGGAATGACCTATCTGTTCTCAGCAATATAAGGATCCAAGACAATTCCAAAGGACTCATGATGAAAAATGCTATCCACCTCCAGAGACAGAACTGATGGAGTCTGATGTAGACTCCATCAAAGCACACTATTTTTCAATTTATTTTTTGTGTTTTTTTTTATTTTGGTCTGTGTTTTCTTTTACAACATGACTAATATAGAAATATATTTTGCATGATTGAACAAAAATAACCTATGTCAACTTGCTTACCGTCTCAGGGAGGGGAGAAAGGGGTGAGAGAGGGAGAGAATTTGGAACTCAAAATTAAAAAAAAATGTTAAACTTGTTTTTCATACTCACTTGGGAAAAATAAAATATTATTAAAAATAAATTAATTTATTGCTTGAGTAAGGTTTTATACCTCTTGAACTAAGCTATTGATTCTCCCTCTAACTCTTTCCTTCAAAAACTCATATTTCCTTTCTAGTTATTTTGTCTAGCACTGTCATTTATAAAATCATTTTTAAGTCTTCTAAAAACTTGTTTCATTTCTTTCAGAAATTCTCGTTGAACTTATATCCAAGTTATGTTTTTTCTTTGAACCTTTGCATGTAGATGTTTTAGAATCATTCTTTTTTTCATGGTTTATTTCCAAGTCACCATAATAGTCTTTTATGTTGGGGGTGTGTGTGATTTTCTCTTTTTCTCTACTTCTAGAATTAGGGAAATATTAGAGTTGGGCTACAGCTGGCTTTAACATTTCTGGAGAGACTGTCTGGGACTTGCTTGGTCCTGTTTTTGTTCTCCAAGGTCCTGCTGCTGATTTTCCCAAGTACTGAGTGCTATATTCTTCAGGTGTCTCAGGAGTGGCTCAGACTAGGGATCTGCAAGCTTTCAGTGTTCCCAAAGCAGTCTGATCTAGAGTGAAATCTGATTACTGCCCTTCTAGTATGAGTGGTGCAAATTCCTGATCCCTGTTTGGGTTTGACCAACACAACTGTGGTAGGAATGCCCTTTGTTAGAGCTCCAGTACGCTGCTGCTGGTCTCAGCTCCTATCAGCTAGCTGGAAGGCTTTGAAGGTTCAGAGCAACAAAACTTCAAGCTCCATCTTGGCTTGAATTCCTTGCTCTTGTTATTCAGCTACAGGCCTCAGAACAGGCTAGGGAGCTGAATTCAATACTAAGCCAGGGTCAGTCACAAAGCTGCTGGCTTCTCTTCCAGCTCCTTGCCCAGTACTCAGCCTTAGGTTCGTGATCTGCTCCTCACCTTGATCCTCCACCCTGAGGTTCAGGTCTTCTAAAGTTGCTTAACCTCCTCCTCATCCTGACTAGATCTGTGGTAAAGCTCTGGGGTATGAGTGACAGAACTGCCAACTGGCCCCTATTCCTGTGCCCTGCTCAGCAACCTTTTTGGATCCAAGAAAGTTCACAGCTGCAGACCACAGTTCAGTCCCCAGGATTGAAAGGCTTTGTACATAGCTCCTTCCTGGCTAGAACCAGTCCCCACTGGTTGCAGACTCACTGTCTGTCTCCCTTTGCTGAACTGAAAAAATGACTCGCTGTGATTTTTTCCTTGGATTTTCTGCCCACCATTCAGTCTATTGCTCTTTCTAGGTCTTTGTCAAAGATGTTGTCAGAAGAGTGGGGCTGTCCTGCTTCTCCCTTGCTCCACCCCCATCTTTGATCGTCTCTCAAAGGTCATTTTCCTTGGAAGAAACAACAAAAGCCAAATAAGAACTGGCCCTTCTTTCTTCTCCTTATGGTCCCATCCAACATGAACAGATAGAGAGCTGGCCTTGGGTAAGAAGACCTACGTTCAAATTCTGCTTTTGACACAATCAGCCAGGGGTGGGGGGAGGGTCTTCAGGCAAGTCCCTTAACCTCTGAGCTTCAATTTCCTTAAATTTAAAATGAGGAGGATAATAATGTACCTCACAGGACTGTTGTGAAGCTCAAATAAAATAAATGTATAAAGTGCTTTGAAAACTTTAAAGTATTACAGTATTTAAATGCTTTCCATTATTGATCAGAAATCGTTCATTAAGCACAGTTAGACTGGACCTGGAGTCAGAAAGCCCTGTGTTCAAGTCTGTTCTCAGACACTCACTAGCTCTGTGATCATGGACAAGTCATTCCATCTCTGCCGGTCCTCAGTTTCCTCATCTGTATATGTCAGAAGTATGGTATAATAAATAAAGCATTTAAATCCCAGGGTTATGGTGAGGATCACATATTCAATACTTCATGAACCGTAAAGCACCATGTAAATTCTATCTATTATTACTAGGAGGGAAACATTACTACAAATCCTGTTGATAACACAAAGAAAAAAAGTGAAACAATGCTTGCCCTCAAGAAGCTTACACTCCATCAAGGAAAACAATGTGTACACAGATCAATCGCTATAAAATGCATATAAATATAAAGTGACGGAGGTAGACAGAGGAACACTAGTAACTGAGGGGACCCCAAAAACCTTCACGTAGGAACTAGAGCTTGGGCTGGACCTCAAAGGATGCCGGGGATTCTAAGAGGTAGATAGAGGTGCAAAGGGAGGAAATCCCACAAATGGAGCATAATCTGTACAAATGTGTGGCTATGAGAGATAGGATGGAACATAATGTTTGTAAAAGGCAATAATGTGTAATAAGTTGGGGAAGGTAGATTGGAGCCAGGCTGAGAAGGACTTTAGATGCCGAAGGAAATTGTGATTCTATTTCCTTAAAATATAGGAAAAAGAAACAATAAGAGACAGCATGGTGTAGTGGATAAATGGATGACCTTGGAGCTGGGAAGATATAGGTTCAAATGCTGCCTGGCACATATATATATATATTTGTTTTTTGGAGGGGGGGAAGGCAGGACAATTGGAGTTAAGTGCTTGTCCAAGGTCTCACCACTAGAAAATGTTAAGTGTCTGTGGCAGGATTTGAACTCAGGTCCTCCTGACTCTAGGGCAGCAGTTCTCAACCTGTGAGTCGTGACCCCTTTGGGAGTTGAGTGAGCCTTTCACAGGGGTTGCCTAAGACCACTGGAAAACACATATTTCCGATGGTTTTAGGAACCTTCTCTATCCGTCTCCAGGCGGGACCGCCCACATGCAGATACGCCCACATATGAGTATTAAAGGGTTGGGGCATTAGGAAGGTTGAGAACCACTGCTCTAGGGCCACTGCTCTATTCATTGCGCCACCTAGCCGCCCCTTTGTCTGTCACATATTGACTGTGTGATCCTAGGCAAGTCACTTAATTTCTCAGTGTTCTGAGCCAGCTCTCTGAAACCACAAGTTTTTGAGAAGCTGCCAACCTGTGTCAGTAGAGTTTCCTCACTCAGGAAGTCCTTCTACCAACGAAATCACACTTTTAGTCCATGTTCCAATGTTATCCTTAGCTTTCTTGCTCATATAACTCTGGATTTTCCCTCTCTTATCACTGTTTTTATGAAACCAAGGCACCCTCTTTTATTCCTACCCCATCACCAGCTCTTACTTCTATCTTCCATTCATGTCTGCTTAATATCTTCCTAAATTCCTTGTGCATCTATATCTTGAGACAGCTCTTCATCCACAGCAGAGTTGTTTCCTTTTGAATTTCATTCTTGAGACTTTCCCATCATTCCTGGGCTAATTTTAGTCAGTTAATCAACAATTAAGTTCCTACTGTGTGCCAGGTAGTGTACTAAACCTTGAGGAAGCAAAGTGAAAAAAAAAAAAGACCCTGACCTCAAGAAGTTTTTACATTCTGAGGTGACTAGATGGTGCAGTGAATAGAGCACCAGCCTTGGAGTCAGGAGCACCTGAGTTTAAATCCAGCCTCAGACACTTAACACTTACTAGCCTTGTGACCTTTGGCAAGTCACTTAACCCCAATTGCTCTGCCTTCCAAAAAGCTTACATTCTAATGGGGGAGACAATTTGCAAACAATTATGTACAAATAAGATGCACACAGGGTAAATTGGAGGTAATCTCAAAGGGCAGGTACCAGCAAGGAAGGCAATGGAGGAAAGACCTCTGCATTATCTTTTATATGATAGGATTCAACGGATCCTTTCTCTTAAATCCCTGAATCCAGGCTATATGTCAGACTATGCTCACCTTGAACCAAGAACCTGTGACCCTACAACCGAGTCTCTTTCCATCATTCCAGGATCCCTCTCTTATTGTCATGACATAGGTGAAGGAACCCTGAGCCTGGAGTCAGGAAACCTGGTTTAGGTCCAGGGAAGTGCTCCCCCATCATTGAATTTTCAGTGTGAGCATTTCTACCTCAGAAATCAGCAAACACTACAAATCAAGACTCAAGTTATTATTTCATTAATTGTCTAGACTTAAGAAAGTGATGGGAAAATGAGAATAATAGAGATTAAACTTAAAAGTGTGTCCTGTGGAATTTTTTTCTTGAAGAACCAGTTGTTAACCATTTAAAAGTACATCTCTTCTTAGGTCTCTGTCCTGATTCTGACGCTAAACATTTTGCAACTACAACAAGCAAGTGATTTTTGTCTCTGAGACTCAGTTTCTTTCTTTGTAACATAGAGGA
Organism: Pseudochirops cupreus; assembly: GCA_028627135.1. NCBI lineage: Eukaryota > Metazoa > Chordata > Mammalia > Diprotodontia > Pseudocheiridae > Pseudochirops > Pseudochirops cupreus. The sequence goes on from CM053580.1 coordinate 544,076,634, forward strand.
AATCATATTTACACTACTCATCCACATGGCTATTGGAAGGAAAGAGCTTTGCAAGTCTTTGGAAATGGTAGATACTATATTATTCTGTGATTCTGTTTTGTGGTTCTCCAAAAAATTGTCTCTGTCAGACAGCAATGAGGGAATTACTGAAAGTTAAATTTAAAGAATGACCATTAGAGGGTGCTCATGCGCTACTCAGAGCCTTGTCCTCCAACCGCTTAGAGACTCAGAAAACCAGAGTTGGCTCTTTTTCCTTTTTATCATTATTTTAAAAAAAATATTCTCTTACGTGGAATATCTCTCTGGGAGAGGAAAAGAGAAGGATACAGGGGGAAATTGGGCTAATGTAAAAAGGAAAGATAGCAATAAGAATTAAATAACCCTCCAAAATCAAAGCTGGAAAAGGCTTTAGAAAATCTCCCTAAACCTGTCTTTGGGCTTGTTATATATGGGGCTGCTCTGGCCCAGAGAAGGGACAGGACTTTCTGGGGCTTTCTCAGGGATCAATCCCAGAACTGAGTCTGTAGACTCTTGGTTCCTGGACCAAGGCTCCTTCAACTACCCTGCATGGAAGATAGATGATAGATAGACAGGTAGACAGACAGTAGACATACACACACACACATACATGCACATATGTGTGTATGTGTATATATATATATATATATGTGTGTGTTGTGGTATGTATGTATATATATTGTGTGTATATATATTTATGTTGTGTGTATGTACATATGTGTATGTATATAGTAGGTAAATGTATTAGCTAAATTTTTAGGTGTGTGTTTATATATATATATATATATATATATATACATATTAGTTATAAAGTTGATAGATGATCGACAGGTAGGTAGATAGATGGATGGATAGATAAATGGATAGAGAGACACATAGATAATAGGCAAACAGATAGGTTGACAGTAGACAGATAGGAAGTGTGTAGATATATAATAAATAAAGTAAATAAATGATAGATAGGTGATAGATAGATGGACAGATAGACAGACACAGATAATAGGTGAACAGGTAGGTAAGTAGACAGGTAGGAAGTGTGTAGATATATATTATATAGTAAATAAATGATAGATAGATAGACGGATAAGTAGATAGACATACAGACAGGTTAAGAGCCAGAGATGGGGGGTGAAGCAGTGTACTAAGCTCTGAGGATATAAACACAAGAAAACAAGACATTCCTCCTCTCAGGAGCTTACATTCTAATAGAAGAAGATAAACATAAGGGGGAGCTGGCGATCGGGAGGGGGAAGGGTAGAGGGTACCTGGAAAAGGCAGTTGATTGGGAGGAGGAATAGTCCAGGAGTGAGCTGAGTTCAGAGTGAAGTGGGCAGCATGGTGGAGGCTCCTTAAGAAGTATCGAGTTGGAATGGAAAGAAACTGGCTTGCTCTTTTTTGGTTTTTTTGGAGGGGGAAAGGCAAGGCAATTGGGGTTAAGTGACTTGCCCAAGGCCACACGGCTAGTAAGTGTTAAGTGTCTGAGGTCAGATTTGAACTCAGGTCCTCTTGACTCCTGCTCTATTCACTGCACCACCTAGCCACCCCAGAATGTAAGCTTCTTGAGGGCAGGGACTTTTTTTTCACTTTTGTTTGCTTCCTCAGGGTTTAGTACACTGCCTGGCACACAGTAGGAACTTAATTGTTGATTAACTGACTAAAGTTAGCCCAGGAACGATGGGAAATTATCAAGAATGACATTCAGAAGACACAAAAGGAAATAATTCTGCTGTGGATGAAGAGTTGTCTCAAGATATAGATGCACAAGGAACTTAGGAAGATATTAAGCAGACATGAATGGAAGATAGAAACAAGAGCCAGTGATGGGGTAGGAATAAAAGAGGGTGTCTTGGTTTCATAAAAACAGTGATAAGAGAGGGAAAATCCAGAGTCATATGAGCAAGAAAGTTAAGGATAACACTGGAACAGGGACTAGATGATCATGAGCAGGAACATACACAGCGACTAAAACAAGATAAATTAAAAGATCACTAAAAGGAATCCAAATCCCGAGGAACTAAAAAAAACAATGAAGGTCTCAGAGGACCGTCAGGTAGGTGGTGCAGTGGAGAGTGCATTGAGCCCAGAGTCAGGAAGATCAGAATTCAAATCCTTCCTCAGACGCTGAAGCCCTGTGTCAGACTGAGCAAATCACTTAACCTCTGTTTCCTCATCTACAGAAAGGGGATATAGCAGCACCTACCATCCAGTGTTGGTAGGAGGATGAAATGAGATAATATTTATAAAATGTTTTGCAAAACTTAAAGCATTGGGGTGGCTAGGTGGCTCAGTGAATAGAGCACTGGCCCTGGAGTCAGGAGGACCTGAGTTCAAATCCAGCCTCAGACACTTAACACTTACTAGCTGTGTGACCTTTGGCAAGTCACTTAACCCCAATTGCCCTGCCTTTCCCCCTCCGAAAAGCAACAACAACAACAACTGAAAGCATTATACGAATGCCAGTTATCATTCCTATTTCTGCTATCCTCTCAGCAGAGGGATGGGAGACGAGGAAGAAGGCAGAAGCTTGTACACTTTGTCCAAGGTGGTCACCCCAAGTCGGGACTGTTTTTCCTTAACTGTTTTCCTTTGTTACAGGGTGGGGGGATAAATGACGGAATGACTGTTATCAAATGGGGTAACATTTATAAAGTGCTTAGCACAGTGCCTGGCTCATCATAGTCGCTCTGATCAATGATTCCTTCTCCTTTCTCCCCTGACAACAACAAAAGCCATCGATGGATAAAATTTTCGTTTTCAAGGAATGTCAGTTATTCCTATTAAGATGAAAAGGGTGAGGTGCCAAGTGCTGGGTATATGTGAATAACTCCTATTTCTGCAGCATGTTAGAGCTCACAAGGGCTTCTCTCACAGCAGCCTTGTCTGATAAAGAGTGCAGACCTTACTGTGCCCATTTTACAGATGAGGAAAATTGAGCATCAGAAGGGAAATCACTTGCTTATGCTCACACAGCTCATACGACCATAGGATTTAGAGCCGGGAGGGATCTGAGAGACTATCTAGAGAAGGGATCCTTAACGTTTTCTGTGTCGTGGATGTGGATATATTTAACAGTCAGTCTCGTGAAGCCTGTGGACCCCTTCTTAGAGTCATGTTGTTAAATGTATAAAGTAAAATGCGTAGGATTACAAAGGAAATCCATTCTAGGGAAGCGCAGTCACCGAGACGTTTTTCTGAAATCAGTCAATAAGTATTTATGTGCTCGTATGTGCCAGCCACTCTGCTAAATACTGGGGCTATAAAAAGAGGCAAAAGACAATTCCTGCCCTCCAGGAGCTCACCATCTAATGGGGGAGAAAACAAGCAAGTAAACGTGGACAAAGGCTGTTATACAGGATAAATAGGAAATAATGAAGAGAAGAAAGGCAGGAGAGTTTTAAGAGGGTTGGGAAAGGCTTCCTGGCAGAATGGGGACAGCCAGAGAAAATGCCTGGCACCAAGAAATGGAGAGTCTTGTTCAAGGAACAGTTGGGAGGCTGGTGTTACTGGATGGAAGAGTAGATGTTGGGGAGTGAGGGGTGAGAAGACTGGAAAGGTGGGAGGGGGTTAGGTTATGAAGACTTCTGAATGCCACACGGGGCGGGGGGAGAGGAGGAGGTGATAGGGAGCCACTAGTTTACTGAGTGAGGGAAGAGGGAAGGTAGGGGATGGTGACATGGTCAGCTTTAGGAAAACCACTTTGGAGGCTGAATGGAGGAAGGATTGGAGGGGGGAAAGACTTGAAGCCAGCAGACCAGGCTATGAATAGTGAATGCCAAGGGCTGCAGACAGGTGAAGGAGGATTGAGAAAAGGCCTTTGGATATGGCAAAGAAGAGACCACTGGTAAATTTAAAGAGTGTAGTCTGGTAAAATGATGAAGTCAGGAGCCAGATTATAAGGTTTGAAGAAGAGCATGAGAAGGAAGAAAGTGAAGGCAGCCACCTATCATACACAGTCTTTTCGGAGTTTGGCCACAAAGGCCAAGGAGACAAAGGACAATAGTTGGCAAGATGGTAGAATCAAGTGAGAACTTTGGAGGCTTTCTTGGGGGAGACACGAATATATTTGTAAGCAACAGGGAAGGAACCTGGAAACGGAGAAATTGAAGAGAAGTGACAGTGAGAATGACCGAGGTGGTAATCTATAGGAGAAGACAGGATGGAATGGGATTGGTTGGGCAGGGAGAGGGGATAAGCCTTGGTAAGGAGGAAGGCCACCTCACCATGTGAGACCAGAATGAAAGAAGAAAGAGGGGCAGAAGGAAAAAAAAAAGAGTAGGAGTGGGTAGGCAGGTCAGTGAATAGAGCACTGGCCTGGAGTCAGGAGGACCTGAGTTCAAATCTTGGCCTCAGACACTTAACACTTACTAGCTGTGTGACCTTGGGCAAATCACTTAACCCCAACTGCCCCTCAAAAAATCAAGAAAAAAAGAAAGAGGGGCAGAAGGGACCTCAGTGACAAAAGATGAGGAAGAAGGGAGAAGAGAGAGTTCACAGCTAACAGCCTCTTTTTTTCTGTAAAAGAGGAGATGAGGTTCTCAGCTGAGAGGGGAGAAGGGGAGTCACAGGAGGTTTGAGTAGGGATGACAAAGTTTGGAAGAGCTTCCGTGGAGAGTGGAATAGTGAGTTGATAAGGGAGAATTGCCCAGTAGCAGTAACGAGGGCCCACTTAAGGTTGTGTAACATAAATCAGAACAGTTGTACTATTGTGTGTTTCTCTCCACCTTCATTCAGATGCTCATATGTAGAAGCAAAGTTGGCCGATGGTGGGAGTGATCCAAGGCTGAAGCTTAGCAGTGCATGATTGGCGATATAAGGAGGTCAGAGACTAGAGAGAGGCAGAAAACCAATAGACTATGATGGGATAAAGGAATTTCAGAATTCTCAGACACAGAGGGGGTGTATTTGTGGGTGATGGAAAGATCAAAGGGAATGACCATCTTTGTGTGTGTCTAGGGTGGAGCGGAGGGACAAGTCACGGGAAATGAGTAGATTGAGGAACTCGGAGGTTAGGGTGTTTTGAAAAAGCCACATCTTCATGTACCCCAAATTAAGAACCCCTGATCTAGAGCAGCCCCTTCTGAGGGTGAGGGTGAGAGTGAGAGAGCTGCCCAGGGTTGCTCACGGGTGCCAATTCAAAAAAGCTGACATTTATTTAGCATGTTACACCCATTAACTCATTAGGACCCACAAAGTCCCTATACAGCAGGGAGATCACCCTCCTTTAAAAATGGGGTGGGTCTGAAATGACTTGCTTGACCGAGGGTCACTCACTCATCAAGGGGCAAATCAGGGAATTGGACCAGGTCTTCTGATGCCAGGTCCAACACTCCCTCTGCTAGGCCACGGCTCCCTTTGGAGGGGATGGGAAGGGAGCAGGGAATGTCAGAGCCAGACTCTGATTTTATCCTTTTCTGCTTTTTGCCTCAGTTTCATGGAGTGTTTTTCTTCAGCCTCTGCTCTAACCTAGCTAAGGTTCATTTCACCCTTCCCTCACCACATCCCAGGGAAGAAGGCAGGCAGTGAGCTCCCCTCTCCTCAATTCACTAATGGGAAAACAGCATTGGAGAAGGCAGTCTGCTGCAGCATGAAACCCAGATGGTCCCCATCCCTTGTCTGCCTTTGGTATCCCTCTCCTGTTCCACATCCTCCCCCAGCTACAGCCAGGTTTAATCAGAGAGCCCTGGATTTGGAGACAGAGGACCTAGCCTCAAAGCTGGTACTTCTGTTTCTTAGGCCTGTGTGGCTTCTCTGGCCCTCAGTTTCCCCATCTGTAAAACTGGAAGGTTGGTCTAGATAACCTCTCAGGTCTTCTCTGGCGTTACAGCCCAAGACCATCAGCAGCCCCTTAGGCTTCCAGAGAGGCTTGGGTCTATCTGAAAAATTCAGAGAGGTGAAGCACACACAGTCAGGGCAGCCAGTCCTGCTCCAGACTTACTTAGCCACCTCTAAGACTCATCCCCCTTTAACTGCTTCTGTACCTGTGCTTAGTTCCCACCTATGAACTCAGGGGATAATTACCCTGCCCTGACTCCCTGGGCTGGGGCCTGGGCTTAATTAATGTTTGTAAGGTGCTTTGAGTTCCTCAGATGAAAGGAAGAAAATGTCATTATGTGAATGGAGAGATAATTACTACTGTTATCCACGGAGGGAGATTCCTTCACTCCCATGGAGCTTCCTGCTCTAGCCGAGCCCATGGGCTCACAGACACACCTGGTGGCTCCTTTGGCCTATGAGGAACCTTAGCAAATAAGGTGACTCCTGGGGGCAAGCCATAAATACCGTCTATATCTATGGCCCAGTACCTTGGTGTGTGAGTGTTATCTCCATTGTTCAGATGGGGAAACTGAGGCAAGGCGCAATGAGATGGTTTGCCCACAGTCATAGCTGTAGCAAATGTCAGAGCTGGAACTTGAACTCAAGCCTATTAACAAGAGGTTGGCTCAAGGAAGGAGCCCAGATCAAACCTGCGGTCTCAAATAAGGGAGACAGGTGGTGGAGCACTGGACCTGGAGCTGACGGGGCCTGTGTTCAAATCTTCCCTCAGCTGGGTGATGCAGGGCGAAGCACTTTCCCTCTTTTGGCCTTAGTATCTTCATCCGCAAAATGGGGGTAATCATAACCTCAACCTTACACAGCTGTTGTGAGGACCGAACAGGACGCTCTATGCAAAGTGTTTCATCAAAGTAAGCTACCCTTATCACAAAATACAGGTAATAAGCAAAGTCAGCTAGGGATCCTAATGGTAGGAAGGGAATTTGACATATTAGGTATCACTGGCCTGGGACCCGGAAGATGGCTCAGGAACAGGTTACTCCAGGGGTGAACTGGAGCCAGTTCCAACCTCTTGTGAGAATCCATCATTAAATTTTCACTATGAGACTATCAAAGGCTTTATACCTAAGGAAAGGGCAGGGCTTAATTTACTGCTTTGTTGGTTGTCTATAGGCTCGAGGAAGCATTAATAAGGCAGATTCAACTTTGAAGTATGTGTGTACATTTTTCCTCCCAGAGCCCAGTTGTTAAATATTTATTAGATTTTTATTTATTTCACTATTTCCCAGTTACATTTTTAAAAAATTTTAATATTCATTTAAAAAAATTTTTGAGTTCCAAATTCTTTGTCTCTTCCTACCCCCTCTCCCACCTCTTGAGAAGGCAAACAATATGCTCTCAATCATCCATGTGAAGTTATGCAAAATGTATTTCCATATTTGCCATGTTGCAAAAGAAAACACACACCAAAAAAAAAACCACAGGAAAAATAAAGTTTGAAACATATGCTTTGTTCTACACTCAGAGTTCCTCAGTTCTCTCTCTGAAGTTCAATAGCATTTTTCATCATGGGTCCTTTGAATAGTCTTGGGTCATTGTCTGGATCAGAGCTAAGTCTTTCATAGTTGGCTATTCTTACAATATCGCTGTACAGTGTTTTCCTGGTTCTGCTCACTTCACTTTTATATCAGTTAATACATATTAATATGTAGTTAATAATATCTTCCTCAGTTTTTATGAAACCATCCTGCTTATAATTTCTCATAGCACAATAGTATTCCATCACAATTGTGTGGGACAAAAGACCTTACTCAAACAAAATCACTAACTTAAGAGGTTTCTCCAGGAAAGACAGAAAGACTTTTATTTACTGCAACCTAGCAAGGAGGTTCGTCGTCCCACCAGAGGCAGCCTGGTAGGAGAGGCAAGGTACAAAATGCAAAGCTTGGTTATACACCCAAAACACCCCTCTCTTTCTCCTCCTCCCCACCTGTCCTTCGTTCCCATTAATTAGGAACTCAACCGTAAATATCCGCCTACTCAGCAAGTAAACTATCGGCAATATCAACATAGATATGAAAGCAGAAGAAAAATGTGAAGCAGATATTTTATGAATCATGGGGATTTTAGGTCATGGTGACCTGTCTGGCATTTTGCAACAGGATTTCCAATTTTATATTTGTGCAAGTCAGATGGTGGTCAGTGGAAACTCAAGTCTAAGAAGTCTGGGCCTGTGGTCAAATTCAAAGAATTTTCACTTTTCCCTCCCACACATATGCTTAGTTGAGAAAACTTCAACTTTAGGACCAAAAAGCAGGGCAAGGGTCCCAAGTTCCTAACTCTAAGACTGGGCTTCTGGCTGCTAGTTGTAAACCTTACTAAATCTTAGGGTACAGTCTGAGAAGTTTTCACCACTCTCACATATCTAATTAATAGAAATTTAAATCTGGGGTCCAGGCAATCTATTATTAAATTTTTGAGAAGTCATCACTTTTTATCCCACTCAGAATCATATACCATAACTTGTTCAGTCATTCTCCAATCGATGAGTATCCCCCCAATTTCTAATTCTTTGCCACCACAAACAGAACTGCTATAAATATTTTTGTACAAATAGGTCCTTTTGTCTTTTCTTTAATATCTTTGGGATACAGACCTAGTAGTGGTATTGCTCTGGCACAGTTTTATAGCCCTTTGGATGTCATTCTAAATTGTTCTCCAGCATGGTTGGACCAGTTTACAACTCCACCAACAGTGAGTCCATTTCCCTATTTTCCCATGCCCCATCTAGCATTTGTAATCTTCGTTTTCTGTCATGTTAGTGAATCTGATGGGTGTGGGGTAGTACCTCAGAGTTGTTTTAATTTGCATTTCTCTAATTAATAGTGATTTAGAGCATTTTTTCATGTGATTATTCAGTTTTCTTCTAGATAGATTTCTTCTTCTAAAAACTGCCTTTTCATATCCTTTAACCAATTATCAATTAGGAAATAGCTCTTCTTTTTATAAATTTGACTCAGTTCCCTATATGTTTGAGAAACGAAGCCTTTATGAGGGAAACTTACTGTAAAACTTTCCCCTCAGTTTTCTACTTTCCTTTTAATCTTGCTTACATTAATTTTGTTTGTCCAAAAGCTTTTTAATTTCATATAATCAGTATTATCCATTTTATTTTCTGTGATCCTCTCTTTCCTTTGTTTGGTCATAAATAATTTCCTTATTCATAGATATGACAGGTAAATGTTTCCATGTTCTCTTAATTTACTTATGATATCACCTTTTATGTCTAAATCATTTATTCATTTTGATCCTAGTTTGGTATAGTTTGGGAAGCTAGGTGGTAACAGTGGTTACAGAAGATCTGAGTTAAAATCTGGTCTCAGACACTTACTAGCTGTGTGACCCTGGGTGAGTCACTTAATCCTGTTTGCCTCAGTTTCTTCAAATGTTAAATGAGCTGGAAAAGGAAATGGCAAACCACTCCAGAATCTTTACCAAGAAAACCCCAAATAGTGTCATGAGAAATCAGACATGACTGAGCAACGAAATTAGTATACGGTCAAGATGTTGGTCCATACCTAGTTTCTGCCAAACTTCATCCCAGTTTTCCTAGAATTTTTTTGCCTCTTAAATATTTAGCAGCACACCCCTGTGTTGCTTTATAAACACTGCTTGAACTCGGCAGGTTTGCAGTAGAAGGCTCAGACAACAACCACAACAACCACCACAACAGGCATAATACTTTCAGGTTTTCAAAGTGTCTGGCATTCATGGTCTCATTTGAGCCCCACAACACCCCGGGTCTACTCAGATACTCAGATGGTTCTGCGATCTCATGGATGTGGGTATTTTGACCAATGATATGGCCCATCCAGGCCAATCCATTGTTTTTTTTTTGTTTTGGGTTTTTTTTTTTTTGTCTTGCTTTTTGCTTAACCCCAATTGCCCTGCTAACCCCAATTTGCAGGGCAATTGGGGTTGTGACTTGCCCAAGGTCACACAGCTAGTAAGTGTTTTAGTGTCTGAGACTGGATTTGAACTCAGGTCCTCCTGACTCTAGGGCTGGTGCCACATAGCCGCCCCTAGGCCGGTCCATTGTAAGAGGCTTGTGTCCATTTCCTCCTGAAGTTTATCACAGTGAGTCCATCCAACATGTAAAGGTTTTTAACATACTGAGAATACCAAGAGATCACATACACTAGTTATCCCTTGCTCTTGCCACATGACCAGCCCATCTTCTTTTTTGCTCATACATTTCTTCGATATCATCTTTTACTCCTCCCTCATAAAGTAATGTATCACATCCTGCCGACATCTACCACATACCTCTCCGTTGTTCTTCATATTTTCTATTTCCCCTCTTCAGAGTTCTATGGCTTAGTCATACAACAATGCCAGAAGGGTATTGGTACTTAGATAGACTAGATAGATAGATAGATAGATAGATAGATAGATAGATAGATAGATAGACACACACACACACACACACGCACACAGATAGATAGATAGACAGACACACACAGGTAGATAGATAGACAGACACACACACACACACACACATAGATAGATAGATAGACACACATATAGATAGGTAGATAGATATGTATGTATGTATGTATGTGTGTATATACATATATATACACACATGCATATATATACATATATATATATATATACATATACACATATATGTCTTTGTTTTAGAAAGAAATAATTGGAATAACTTTGCAATTTCCCGAAGGCTAGCCAGTCAGCTAGCTTCCTGCTCAATTCTGGGTTCAGCTCATTGTACATTGGAAGGGTTTGTCAAGATAGAGTGCTCAGTACATAGTAGTACCTAATAAATGCTTGTCGACCCTTTTTCTGTTCCTGGCTTCTAAGAAGAGGGGGAGCAATGGGTGTGCCAAGAAGGGTCACAGCCACATGCAATCTATCTGCAGCACCAATCATGCCCGCTGCATGCCCAAGGACAAGGCCACCAAGAAGTTCATCATCCACCATACTGTGCAATCTGTGGCCGTTAAGGACATCTCTAAGGTCAGCATTTTGGACTCCTCTGTGCTTCCCAAACTGTGTGTGAAACTACATCACTGTGTGAGCTGTGCGATAGATAGCAAGGTAGCAAGGAATCGATCCCATGAGCCACAAAAAGATCAGGCACCCCTGCCCCCTTCAGACCTGCAGGTGCTGCCCCCAGATCCCTTCCAAAGCCCATGGAAAGAGCTATCTGCCCATAACATTTGTGAACCAATCAGCGGAAAATAAAATGGTTGGTCTACCAAATAAAACAAAAAGAAAAAACCAATAAATGCTTGTTGACTGATTGATTGATGGTCATCCGGATGGACAGGCTCTATAACCCATCCATTCGACTGCACATCCCAGCCTGTACAATAACCATTCCTTAATTCACTTGGTTTGTCCTGAGCGGATAGTTAGACCAAACTCCTCTCAGTCATTATGGATCTCTTCTAGGAGATTCTGCCTTCCTTTCTAAGTATATCCTTAAACAGGATAGGTAAAGGAATGTGTAGTGTGGGCCCAGAGTTGCTCTGTATTCCAAGGAGATATAACCATGCAAGGAAATCCAAGATGCAGGGGTGGAAAGTTTGATGAAGAATATTTGAGTGAAGATAAACAAAAGTATAAATAGAAGTGATATTGTTACAGGTACATAACACAGACCACTTGCAAAGAAAGGAAATAGATGAGGAGTTGGTGAGGAGAAGATCACAAGTCTGGCACAGAAACATGATGTATTAATAACGAGGGACTTCAATTATTCAAATAATCCACTGAAGATCCCCCTCTTTTTGATTTGCCTTTGTGATAATGTCATCATTCAAACAGTGGAATCCCTAATGAAGCGAATTTCTATTCTGGAGCCGATTCTCACAAACTAAGAAGAACCGGTGGTTGGGACGGAAATGGCGGAAATCTTGAGAAGCAGACAATTCCACGTTAGAATTTACGATAGAGAACTAGAGGGAAGCATTGCCTGGCATTCACCTTTGATTTGGGGGGAGCAGATTTTAGAGGATTCCAGAAAAGAAAAGATGGGATCCTATGAGCTAAAATTCTCCAAGGGAAGTCAGTCCAAGAAGGGTAAGAAATTGCCAATGAAATTCCAGTGACCCAAAAAACAATTCCAATGAGGAGAAAAAAGAGAGAGTGGATAAATAGATTAGATTGCCTAAATGATTAGATTTTAGATTTAGATATATTATATATTATATTATTAGATATTATTATTATTAGATTTATTAGATTAGATTTTAAAGATGTAGAGAGAAGCTAGGAGCAATGGCAGGTGACACTGGGGCCAATACAAAGCAACGATTAATATTCACAGGAAGTTTTTAAAGATTTTATATGAGTCCATATAAACACTACCTAGGTGTTCCTCCCAATAACCCTGGGAGAGAAAGGCTACTATTATCCCAAACACATGGCATGGTCCAATACCCTCTGGATCAGGAGGACTAAAACTCAGAATCACCTGAGGCAGACAAGGAAAGATTTTGGTGACAAAAAGCAATGGTTTAAAACAAATGATGTTGGGAGAAGGAAGATCAAAGAAGGAACACAATTGCTAGAGGTAAATTTGATCATGGACAAGGGAGAGCAGAAGAGGCATTCCATTCTCATTCCGTTTCTCCATCTTGTATTCATCTTTGAGCTGGAGAGAACAAAACAGAAATTGCTAGTGGAGATGGGATACCCAACGTGAGCAGGGGGACTGTAGGATTGCACCTCACTGCCCTGGCTGCAGCCAGCTCACAGGGCCAGCTAAACTGCATCCCAGGATGTTGGGCTCATTGGCGGATGCACGGTCAGTGATTTCTAAAAGAAGTGGAGAATGAAGTGCTGAAGAGGAATGAGGGAATCAACTTTTTTTTAAAGGAAAAGATGAAGCTATAAATTAGAAGTCAGTGAGCTTGACTCCCAACTCCTGGGAAAATTCCAGACTGTGTTATTAAAAGGATGGTTAGTGAACCTGTAGAAAAGGCTATAGTAATCACAGAGTCAACACGGTTCCAGCAAGGACAAGTCGTACCAGATGAACCTCATTTTCTTGTGGTTTGATGGAGTTACTAGACTGGTAGGTCAGGACAATGTTATAGGCGTAATTTACCTGGGTTTTAGAAAAGCAGTTTACAAAGGTTTTCATGCTTTGCTCGTATAAAAGAATGAGAGAGGTGAGCTATAAAACCACACAATTAGGGAATTTCAACATCATTTGTCAACAGTCGGGTGAAATAAATGATCAATGGTTCGACGTTAACTTGGAATGAGGTCTCTAGTGGAGTGCCCCTAGCACCGTGGGATCGTAAGGCTGGAGCGGGAAGAAACCCTAGAGATTCTTTCTCCAACTTCCTCATTGTGCAGACCAGAAAAATGAGAACCAAGGAAAGGGAAATGACTCATCTAAGGCCATATAGGTACCAAATATCAGAGCAGGGACTTGAACACAGGTCCTCTAAATCCAATGTTCTTTCTGCTCTACACATACATATATGTGTATACACACATATAAAATACATATAAAGAATATATATGCATAAGCATGTGTATACACAGAATACAATATAGAGAGAATGCGTATGTTTAGACCAGGAGTGGGGAGCCTGTGGCCTCGAGGCCACATGTGACCTTCTGGGTCCTTGGGTGTGAACCTTTTAAATGAGTCCAAGTTTTACGGAACAAATCCTTTTATTCAGGGGATTTGTTCTGTGATGTTTGGATTCGGTCAAAGGACTGCACTTGAAGACCTAGAGGGCCACAAGTGGCCTTGAAGCTGCAGGTTCCCCACCCCTGGTTTAGACTATGTGTATGTATGCATGTATGTATGTATGCCAAGACATCATCCCATGATATCATTGGTCTTCTTCAAAAACGAAGGACAAACAACTATATGTATATATGTATGTATATATATATGTATATACACATATCTATCTACCTATCTATCATCTGTCTATCATCTATCACCTCTCTAACTCTCTATCATCTATCTATGTATCTATCTCTCTCTTTCTCATCTATCATCTACCCATCTATCTCTCTATCATCTCTCTATCATCTGTCTATCATCTATGTATCTCTCTCTACTTATCATCTATCTGTCTATATATCATCTATCATCTATCTATCTCTCTATCATCTATCTATGTATCTCTCTCTCTCTCTCTCTCTATCTCTCTCTCTCTCTCTCATCTATCTATATCTCTCATCTATCTAAGGAGCTCTACCTGGGCACGGAATTTAACATTTCTACCAATGACTTTGAGAAAGTATAGTCATATTCATTAAATTTCCAGATGAGAAAAACATCTGGAGAGAGAGAGCTCATATGCTAGGTGAAAGTTCAGATCCCCAAAGATCTTGGTGAGCAAGAACGCTGGGCAGAATCTAAAAGGACACATTTTTAAAGAGACAAATGTAGTCTTATACTTGAGTTTAAAAAAATGGCTTCCCAAGTACAATATGAAGATTGTATGACCAAAGCCTGACAGTTTTTCTGAAAATGACTCGGGGGATTTGATGGGCATAAAAGATTAATATGAACCAACAATGTCATATGGCCGCCAAAAAAACTAATCCAATATTAGGTTATTTGCAAAGGGCAATGAGAGGCAGTGTTGCCTAGTGAGTAAAGACCCAGAATCAGTCTGAATAACTTGGGTTTAAATCTCAACACATTGGGTTAGGTGACCCTGGATCAGTCACTTAACATCTTAATTTCCCAAGCAACTCTAAGGCTTTGTTGTAGAGTAGCCGCTGGCCTGCACTGATAGAGCAAGGTATCTCACCTATTCTCTCCACCAGTGAAATCACATGTCCAAAGCAGGAGAGGCATGATAGCCAGGGGTAGGAAGGTGACAGTCTTTTGCCCATGTCTACTCCATCCTCAAAAAACCCCCACCTGACTAGCTCATTCCCACTGGCTGCCATCCCACATCTCTCTTCCCTTTTGTGGCTAAACAATTTGAGGGCTCTGTCTATGATAGATGCCTCAACTTTCTTTCCTCTCACCCTCTTCTTGACACCTTGCAGTCTGGCTTCTGACTCGTCATTCATCTGAGACTGCTCTCCAAAGAACAGACCAGGCAAACATGAAGGTCTAGACCAGTAGTTCTCAACCTTCCTAATGCTGTGACCCTTTAATACAGTTCCTCATGTTGTGGTGGCCCCCAACCATAAAATTATTTTCGTTGCTACTTCATAACTGTAATTTTGCTACTGCTATGAATCTATCTGATCTGCAGGATGTATTTTCATTGTTACAAATTGAACATAACCCACAGGTTGAGAACCGCTGGTCTAGACCATAGGAGCTCAAGGAAGAGACATTACCACTGCAGATTGAGGCGGTCAACAAAAGTTGTCTGCAGGAGGAGAAACTTGAAGTGAAAGAAAAATATAAAGGGAAAGGTCCCTTAAAACGGCAGCCTAGGCTCCCCAGCCTCAAGGGAAAAAGCTGCAGGAGTGGCAAGATTGAGAAGGCCTGTGTTACAATCCACAGGAGTGAGGGAAGGGGAAAAGAGGGGAATAAGGGATGAAGGAGCAGGAAGAGATGTAATAAGGGAAGAGAGAGTGAGGGAAGAGACAGAAAGGGATCCAGGGCCGAAAGGAGCAGGATTATTAAAACGTAAGAGAAAGAGGGAGTGAAGAGAGACAGAGAAGGGCTGAAGGAAGAATGAGAGGAGAGAGGAAAAGAGGAAAAGGAAGGGGAAGGCGATGGTTTGGTTTTTGTCTTTGTATGCCCAGGGCTTAGAACAGTGCTTGGCACATAATGGGCATTCAATAAATGCGTGTGAATTGTTATCTCCAAAGCTGAATGCAAATTCACTCTCTTCCTCCTCAGTCTTTTCCTGCACTGTCTGAATCCCCCTGCCTTGTACAGACCTCTCCGTCTCTGTGCTGTACTTTTTGGCTCCCGCACCCTTACCAGTGGGAGAGGCTCCCACTGAAGCAGGGAATGTCATAGTTTATTTTTAAGTTTCAGTGCTTTGCACATAGTAGGTACTTGTTAATAATGGCAGGGAAGGGGAGGAAGGAACGTTGAACCCAAGATTATTTTACAAATGGGGAAAGAGATGCTAGGAATTCCTTTCTTTAACCTTCCTCTCTCCACCTCCAACAGACACATTGGTGGTTGTCCTTTTTTCTGTAAATGATGCCACTCCACTGGGGTCAAGGTGGCTGATCAGACCAATAGGAGCTCAGAATGCTCCACCACAGGCTGGGCATAAATAGTCCATGTCGACATTTAGAGCGGAGGTGTCTCTCAATTTCTCACATCTCACATTTCTTTGAGCTGCCACAATTCTACACCTTCTTTGATGCAGGCACCCCATGATGGGCCATCCTCTGCCAGGATCTCCCATGTCTCATCATTGATTCCAAAGCTGAACTGATCAGTGCCCATCCCTCCTTCAACTGAGTCACTCCAGTTAGGTGGAACCTGCCTGACTTGTCCACTTCTAGACAAAATCAAAATGGCAGAACCACTCACAGCCAGATGGCCAGTTAAGAGGAGTCTTTACAGGTGGTACTGCCTATATGTTCCCTCCTTTGGGCTAGAGGGGGAGCACACACAAACCGAAAGACACAATACAGACCATCATCAGTTCACAGTTGTTTTCGTTGGGTTATTTTTTCAGTTGTCTTTAACTCTGTGACTCCATTTGGATTCTTATTGACAGAGATACCAGAGTGGTTTGCCATTTCGTTCTCCAGCTTGTTTTACAGATGAGGAAACTGAGGCAAAGTGTTAAGTGACTTGCCCAAGGTCACACAGCTAGGAAGTGTCCAAGGTCTGATTTGAACTCTGGTCTTCCTGACCCCAGGGCCAGCATTCTATCCACTGCACCACCTAGCTACCCCAAGAACTGTTTACACTAAAGGAAAGCTCCCCCCACTCCAACTAGACACAGAGCTATGAAGAGTCTACAGATCCATATAAGAATGTTTTTCCATACTAAGGGAAACATCTTGTTTTTAAAGACAACTGTCCTTGTAGGCATACAAAAGCAGAGTTTTCTCTAATGTCTTATAAGGGGCAGGGAAAGGCAAAGCATCTGATTTCTTCTGTTACATAGGATCACTCATTTTTACGCTTATCCTTACATAGGAAATTGGGATGGGGGTAAACTCAAGTACTTGGGTTTGCTCAGTTTACCCCAAGATAGAAGCTAGCTCTAGAAGAGTCACTCATGTCAGGAGAAATGTTAAGGTCCCTTTTTTTTCTTCTTCTTCTTCAAGGTCTGTGTCTCCATTTAGTTTCCATCTACTAGATTTGGTTCATTATTCCGCCCTTTCTAGATCATTTTGGGTCCTGTGTCCTCCAACATGAACTATCTTTCCTAGCTTTCTCCCCCACCTACATTCACTGTCACTTCTGTTCTCTATACAATCCAGATCGTGCATGCGCTACCTGCCTCCCACTGTAAGCCCTGAAACCCTTTAAGGCTGGGGAGCTACCATCCCCTCTCTGGGCACTTAGCTACTTTGCCTCCTATCACTGTCACCCCTCATGTACCTACCCCCCCCCAGCAAAATAGAGTAAAAGCCAACGTGACACTCATCTGTCTCCCAACTAACACCCAAGGAAGGGGATCCCAAGCCACACCCTGGCCAGCACTATGAGGGGAAGAACACACAATCTTATACAATCGATAGGTTGCAATGCTTTTATTAAATTCTTACAAAACAGAATACAAAATTCTGGCATTTGATAGTTGTTATAAAGGAAAACTCTCGAGCTGTATCAGTTTACCTGGTACCCCATAGTTAAAGTGCTTTTTTTCCCCCTCCTTTTCTCTCTATTGGGTCGGTGTACATTTTGTTGTTGGTTTGTTTTTTAGCAGTTTCTAAGCTGACATACCCCTTTCTCATGGGGGCCAGTCTCGGATACCAGCAGTGCAGTGTGTGACATAGTTTCCGCCATTTTCAAGAATGGCCTGCCCCATGCTGGGGTGGGGACAGGGGGTGCATCTCTTTATGAGCCTTGAAAAAGTCAGGTTCACAGTAACATTTCTAACCAATTCCAAGTTGAATTAATTGGCTGAAGGGAGGAGGGGCAAAGAGTTGGGCAGGAAGGGAAAGTGAACCCAAATTTAAAAAAAATAACAAAAGTCAGTCATCAGTGTCAGCTAAGTTCTGATTAGTAAGGGGGGAAATGGCAATTTGAGTCTCCAAGGCTTTTTTGGAGGGGGTGGGGGGAGTTAAAAGAAAAAAAAATCCCAGAAAACTCCCAGCTGGAAAGAACCATTGATTTTCCATTTACAACCCCATCCTACTCAAGAAATTTCAGAGACTGCAAACGGTGTCTTTGGAAGTGAGTTAGAAGTCTGACCTGTGAAGGGGCCGAAGTACGGGGCAAGAGAGGGGAAGGAGATCTCTCCACCTTCCTCCTTTGTCATGCCCCACACCACACTACTCAGTAAGGTCAGGAGGGGAGGAAACCTCAATCCTCCAGGCCCTGCCCTGGCCTGCCAGGTATGTCCAAAGATTTGGGGAGGATTGGAGGTCAAGGCATATGGAAGGAAGGAATATTAGAAGGAGGGAGTTGCTTTTTTTTGTTTGTTTTTAAAAAAAAAACCTCTGCCCCCTCCTCCAGGTGTGACCAGGATTCCAGGTGTAGTGTGGGGATAGCCTGACCCCTACTTACACCATTCAAGTATTCTTAATATAAGACAAATATTGGTTGGGTGGGGGTGGGGGGCAGGATGAAATCTACAAGTGAGAATAAAAACAAACTGCTCCAAAAATCCCTATAAAAACACTGTACAATCAAAAGACCTTGGACTCTGGAAGAAGCAAAAGTATCGTTTCCCCAGAATCCCCTGCTTCTTCCACCTGCGGCTGTCTGCGTGGCTTCCCAACTTCCCCGGTGGGCATGGGACAAAACTCACACAGTACGGCCCAGACCATTCAAGGGATTTCTGGCCCAGGGCTGGAAGAGGGGCATTGGTAGCAAAGAAATGAGGACTGAGGGAACAAGAAAAATGCTATTTGAGGCTTAGGGGACTGACTGTAAAGGAAACCTGAGGATTTCTCTCTAAACGTGTCCCACCACTTTCACCTCCCTGACCGGGAAAGAAAAAAGTATATATATATACACACACACAGACATATATATATATATATATATATATATATATATATATGCATACATAAGAATGAACTGGTATTGCATAGTTTATCGCTGCCCAGAATCCAAAGGTGGGGTGGAGAAAACGCCCATCCATAGAGGTGCCCTCTCCTGGCTTCTGGGAGTGGAGAAAAGACCGGGAGGAGACACCGAGTCTCTCTATAGGAATTCCTGGTTGGAGGGTTTCATCAGGTTATCTTCCTAGAGCCCTTATCCACCTGGATCTGCTGAGCCCCAGGATCCAAGACACCCCAAGTCCAAGCAGGAAACTAGAAGCTTTTTTTTCCTGAATGTTGGCAAATTAGGTATTCCCTTGGGGGCTGGAGTCTGTTTAAACTTCAGGCTTCAGTGTGAGGTAGGGGAAGATTAGGGACATCTTCCCAGTCTAGCCCCACTGACTGAAATTGCCCATTCTGGGCTTAACTCCAAGCTTAGGGAAGGCAGTGGGCATGGCACTGTCCCACTCATCCTGAGCCCTGAAAACCAGCACGTTAGGTAGGCCCTAGGGCCCAGGTGCCCATGCCCTAGGCACCTGAGTAGCCTGTTCCAGCCCACGAAGGTGAATTAAATTTCCCCATTTGTTCTTGCCCCATCCCCACTCTCTGCTGTCCTACCAAAGGTTGGCACAAGTCTGACCAGCACATAGGGGGTGGGGGTGGGGCTGCCCCACCCAGGTTCCATAGCAGGACACACCCCTATCATAGGAGCTGCCAACAACTACTCCAGGGAACACAGGGAAGCCAGCTCTCCTCCTTCCTCCCTGCCTGGGACATGGGAGTCACCACTATTTGAATGGCCAGATCACAGCCCAGGAGTCCAGCACCTCCCAACAGGGTCTTGTCCCCATCACCAGCAGTCAGGTACACATGCTTCCCCCAGGGAGGCCAGTGCGTAACAGGGCCTTAGGGGAAAAAAAAAAGGGAATTTGCAGAAGACCCAGATTGTCTGCCCCAGGAGATGGCAGTAGGGAAAGAGGAGTAAGGGAGAAAGCCAGCTACTACCCTGCTCTTAGACTACATTTTGGCCAGTCAGTGATGGGATGGGATGGGGGAGGGAGGAGCGAGAGAGCGAGAGGGAAAGGGGGAGGAGAGAGGGAAAGGAGAGCCCTATAGGAGTGGCCCAATTTGGGTGTGGGCTCTACCTCCCCTTCAGGGCTTCATCCTCCTTGGATCCTACTGCTCCAAGGCCAACGTTGTCCAAGGGAGGAAACTTGGCCTCCAAGTAAGATCCCAAAATGAGAACTTGGGGGTGAGGAAGGGAAGAACAGGAGAGGAGAGGAAATGGAGTGGGTTAACATTTCACCTGGAGCTTAGGCATGGACCACACTCCTTTCTCAACACTGTTCACAGGCCAGGTGGGGAAAACTTCCCTAAAATACTGAGAATTTCCCATGGGGCTGGATGAATGTAAGATGAATTTCATATATATATACATACATATGTATAAAATGCATATGTATATACATAGACAGAAAATTTGCATGTATGCAGCAGCAGGGGGAGTGGGGAGGGGAAAACATTCCTCCCTTCTCCCCCACCACACACGTGCACTTTCCTACCCCAGGCACCCACCACCTGCTCTGGAAGACTGAAAAGCTTTCTGAGTTAAGAAGAGAGGCCTTCCTTCTGAGCTGATTCTTTATACTCAATTGGGAAGGGGAGCAAGGAAAATGTGGGAGCTGGGGGACGTGCCGGGGGATGGAGAACCACACGCCTTTTCACACCACTGACTGACCAGCTTTCACAGTATGGGGGAAGCTGAGCTTACAGCGCATCCTTTGGCGTAGGAAGGGAGGGAACCCTCAACAACAAAAAAGGACCCACAAATGTCAGTGTGCCACACGCCCTTTAAGCGTGCCTGGGGTGTGTGTGCCGCATTCTTGCTCTGTTGGTAAATACCATTAGACCATTTAAAAAATGTTTATAAAAAAAAAAACTACTCCCAAGGTCAGCTGAACTCCCTGGAAACCAGCCAGAGGAGGGAGTGATCGCCGGCTGGCAACAGCTTAAAAAAACCAAACCCGACCCCACCAAACCTCAGCAGGATGAATGTGCAGGAGGGGCTGGAGGGCGTCCTGGCCATTACATGTGGTCGCTGACCAGGACCAAGGGGCTGACCAGGTGCTGGGGGGCTGGTGAGGCCTTGGACAGGCTGGCCTTCTGCCGCCGCTGGGCCAGCTTTGACTTGGACGGTGGTGACAGCTGCATGGAACATGAGGTAGCTTTGATGACGATTGGTCGGTTTTCTTCTTCCTCCTCGTCTTCTTCACGCTGGGCCAGCTGGCGGTTCACGGCGATTGCCTCTGCCGCAAAAGAGGTGAGTTCTTTGGCACTGCTGTTTCTAGGGAACAAAAGGAAGTGAAAAAAGAGTGAAGGCCAATTTAACAATCCCTACGGCTTCCCATTACCAGCTCCCCACTGCTGGAATTGTGGGATTTTTTTTAAAATAAATTTTATATTCATTTTTAGTTTACAACATTCATTTCCACAAGGAATTGTGGGGTTTTACTGGGGGTTAAGGATGCAACTCTGAGAGAAATGATGGCTTCTGGGTATGGCAGAGAGTACAGTACTCCCACCCGCATTTTCTCAAAACCCAGATAACATATCAAAAAAGGAGCTGGGACCAGGGATCCAGAGGTGAGGCCAGAAAACAAAGTGAAAGTCACAATCCTACACAGGTATACTCAAGACCATTACATCAGAGCGCTAACCACTGAGCAACCAGACAATAGGGATATTCAATTGCTGCCTCAGAAGGCTTTCAAAGCCTCCAATTTAGGAATGATCTCAGCAATGGACAAGTCAGCATCTTCTGCCCCAAATCTCTGTGGAGGACAGGTCTTCAAGTGAAGTCCAACTAAGAATGGCCTCCTTCCCTTGCCAGGCCTAGAAGCATAAGCCCCTCTCCAGATAATCATAACACTGAAAGATGGTGGGGTGAAGGGGTAGGGGGTTGTCTCACCTCTGCAGGATTATTGGAGTGGGAAAGGTGTTATCCGGAGCACACTGCAATGAGAACACAGGACCTTCATTAGTCATGGGCCAGGCTGGTGGTGAACTTGGGGCCTCAGTCACTCCTGAGGTTGAAGGCCCTGCCTTAACTGGTTATGGTTACAGGGCAGGGTTCTGCATCCTCAGCCCTGATGACTATGACCTGATCTCTCCTTGGATTTGTAATCCAAAGACCCAGAGGTCCTTCAATGCCAAGCTAGGGGAGGGGCATTCTCCTTAGGAGCTAAGGGAGAGCCCCCAGGAGCTTCAGTGAGAAGAATAACAACCACATTTATGCCCAAGAGAGAACAAGTTCTAATCCTGACCCTGTCACTTCATAGATCTTCTCTCTCTCTCATCTTCCTGATCTGTAGAGCTGGGGAAGGTAAGAAAAGCAAACAGCGATAGCTATGAAACCCTCAGCGAATCACAAAGGAGGGTGCCTATAAAGGTTATGATTACGACCTTTGCCGCTGCTACTTCTGGGACCTTGGGCCAGGCTTGCGACTCCTCCAGGTGTCAGTCCCTTCTCACCTGCGAAGTGGAGAGCCTGGGACTTCACCACCCACCTCCCAAGGGCACTCTGGCAAGCCAACGAGAAAATGCATCGGACAGCAATTTAGAAAGCTAAGTTATTGTGCCCATGTAAAGGATTAACGTCACCAGACATTTTCCCCAGTGGCAGTACTTTTTAACATTTCCAGAGCCAGCTATGTTTTAGATTCATAGCATTTTAGACCCAGGAGGGATCTTAAGCCATCACCTAGTTCAATCTCCTCATTAAAGAAAAGAACAGGTGAGGAAAGTGAGGCACGGGGACTAAGCAACCTGTCCAAACTCACAAGGAATGAATCACATTTGTTCCTAGACTTTCATTAAAACTACAGCTCAGGATTTACGTGACAGATGAAGACAGGGACAAAGGGGTCAAGGAACTTGTTCCAGGTCAGACATGGAAGTCAGACTCCATTACTTTGCAATGGACAAGGCGATGGACAGAGAGGGGACTGGAAGCAAGCTTCCCAATGTTCAAGGAGGTCCAAAAGACCAACTAAAATCGTAATAAGGATGTGTAAGGGGACAGAAGTCTCAATGTTGGTTGGACCTGCCCCCAAACTTGGGTGGGGGTGATGTATAATAGATTTTTCAACATATACATTCATTTTTTTCCTTCTTTTTTAAAGATCTCTTTTTAGGAAGGCAGCCTCCACGGTGATCAATAATTATAAAGCCAAGCTTTAACACTTTTTGTAGACCTCTAAGACTTTAGGCAAATCAGCTGAACTCTGTTTCCTTCTTGGCTAAATTACTCCGAAGGTACCTTCTAACATGATATGGAGTGGATACACTTGAAATGAGGAAGATCTAAGTTTGAATACCGAATGTGACCCTGGGGACATCATTAACCACTCCAGGCCTCAGTTTCCTCAGATGTAAAATGAAGGCGCTTGATTTCACGACCACCAAGGAAACCTCAGCTCTAAATCTGATCGAATGGATCATTCTCATCCCTCAGACCTTTTGGACAGCTTTGGGGCCTTCTCATCTGCGCTGACCTCACCTATCTAGTCTCTTCTTCAACAAGAAGTTTTTTAAAAGAAATGCAAGCAAAAAAAAAAAAGAAAGAAAGAAATGCAAGCCTCTCACACCTCCGTTCTGGACCAGCCTGGAACAACCCACAATTTGAGTGAGATAGATAGCTGGATGGGCCATCCCTTCTCCCTTCTTCCTTTCCATACCATGCTGCTCAGACCCCAAGGTCCAGCCCAAGTCCAAGGGCCTCCAACAGACCTTCCCTGATCACCTCAGCCAACATTCACCACTCCCTAGTTTCCCAACCCCATGAACTCCTCCAAAGCTATCTACGCACCCCACTCATTCAGCCCTGAGCAAACATAACCTAGGATTATTAGTTCCTTTCCTGCACTTATATGCCTTATCTCCCCCAACAGACCTTTATCTGAAGGGACTGAGCCTTCTCCTTTCCCATGGTCCCTGGCACGGGGCTGGACACAGCACAGGTGCTAAACATGTTTAGTGGGATGGAGAACCACTGTTAGCCAAGAGTGTGGCAGCCTAGGACAGCGGCCTCCCTGGCCTCTGGAAGCCAGGAGACCTTCCTTGTGGTTTCTGGATGACTTTTTCTCTACTTCAGAGACATTATTGCTAACCGTCCTCTCCTCTGAAGTCTCTACCTACTCAGCATGGTGAAGTAGGCTGAATGTTGGCTTTGGGAATCTGGCCTTGGCCTGGACCCAAATCCTAACTCTGATCCTTAATTACGTGTGTGATCCTGGGCAAGTCATTTGACTTTTCTGAGTGTTTTTTCATCCGTAAATGAGGAGATTGGATAAAAACAGGCCCTAGAGGCAAAGAGTCAAACAAACCTGAATGAAAACAAATGAGAGCCTTTAAGCCTATATAACTGGTTCCCTTTGTAATGCTATATATTTTATGTATTTAAGAACGTTATTCTGAGAAGAGGTTTCCTTGGGCTTTAATAGGCTTTACCAAAAGGGCCCAGGACACAAAAAAGTCTAAGAGCCCCCAAAGTAAATGGGTGCCCAATACTTGATACTGTTGGTCACACCTCCACACAGTCGAGGAATGCACTAGCTCTAGGGGACTTCATTTGTTCCAGTGATTGGGGGAGCAAAGGGCAATTGGGGTACAGAGGAGCGGAGAAAAGGCCAAGAGGCAGATCTGAGCTTAACAACTTCCTAATAATTGCAGCTCCCCCAAAGTGGGAGTCAGCCCTTGGGCAGCCTCCTCTCTTGAGGTCATCAGGAAAGGTCTGGAGGACTACTCATGACAGAAGACACTCTTAACCAGGTACCGTGCTAAGCTCGGGGCAAACGAAAAGTCACAACAAGGATCCCTGCTCTCAAGGAGCTCACAGTCCATGGGGAGAGACAAAGTGCCAACAACTGTGTCATTCCATGACAATGGAGACTCGAGTAGAACCTCCTTCTCTGCTCCCAAGCCAATCGCTGTCTGCTGAATTGAACTGAGCCATGGCCATCTATCTACTCTCTGAAAGGCTCCAGCCAAGTTGCTTTAATGGGCCTTGGTTTCCTAATCTGTAAAATAAGATGGATATGAGATGACCTTTGAAAGGTCCCTTCTCCTTTAAGTTTAAGAGCTGGCACAGAATTGTGGGAGAAACACCTGGCTTCATGCCGGCGGCACATTTGGAAGTCTTATCCAGACTTCTCAATAGCTTTATGACCACAGAATACACATCTCAATGTTCCTCATCTATAAAATGGGAACACTAATACTACCCACCTCACAGGGCTACTGTAAACCTCAGAACCCTATAAAAAGGTAAGGAGTTATCACCCAGTATTAAATAAGTCAGACCAGCTTATGGTTCCCAGTCATTCTGATCTTCCCAAGTTTTATCATCAGTCACAACCTCTCAGGGGCTCAATTCCTTCATCTGAAAAGGTGTCTTCCTGTTTGTTCTAACATCCTGTAATTCTGTGACACCTTGAGGAAAACCCAGCGTTGAGAACCACCACCACCTCCCCTCTGTTCCCCTAAAGATTCAGAGGGTAGTTGACTCTTCCCTCTCCTCACCCAAGTTCAAATACATCACCACTGACCCCGAGAAGCAGCCTGGCTGCTGGCTACCGCCCAGCCCCGGCAACACTTACCCCCTGCACCCAGGGGTGCTGCAGGACCTGGGCCGCACTCAGCCGTTTCTTGGCATCCCGGACGAGCAGCTTGGAGATGAGGTCTTTGGCTCCAAAGGAGATATGGGCCCAGTCCTTGTCAGGGAACTCGTATTTGCCAGCCTGGATGCTCTCAAAAAGCATATTCTGCGGGGAGGGAAGAGACCCAAGACAAGGTTACTTGAGGAATTACCCAGTCAGTCCCTGACTCGCACCCTTGCTGCAGACCCCATGGGAGGTCTGGACACTATATATGTCACTGCGGATAGAGGAGGGAACTGGGGACACAACAGAGGACACGATGCCCCTTCTCTCTCCTGCCTGAGTGCATGCATCTAAGTGCATGTCTCCATCTCTCTCTCTCTGGGATCCCCATTGTGGTGGGATGCGTCCTATAGTTGAACAATCCTGGGATTTCAATCCCAGCTCAGAAGGCGTGTGTGACTTGCTGGCCCTCTGGGTCCCAGGGTCCTTCTGGGTCAAATGAAAAGTGAGGTGAGTATGGCTACACAGGACCCTTCTAGTACCAGCACTCTGTGAAACAGCTTTTACAGGGCCAAGAGAACAGATTTCTGCTTGGTCCCAGATGACAAAATTTAGAAAATGCAGGTGGAATGGGAAGGGTAGGAAAAGAAAAGTGTGCAAATTTCTTACGGATCAAAATCCAAGATGATCAGAGGGAGAATCAATGGGCAAGCAGTTCAGAAACCCAGCAAGCACTGAAGAAATGCCAGGGGGTGCACGGCCATGCCAGGGCCCTCACCTGGCAGGTGTGACAAGCTTCGCCCCGGTCCCAGCCGCAGTCACTGCCACAGTGGCCCACGAAGGGGGGGTAGCCGCTGAGCAGGATGTAGAGGATGACCCCGAGACTCCACAGGTCACACCGTTTGTCGTAGATGGTGGCCTCCTCGTTGAAAGCTTCCACCACCTCGGGGGCCATGTACTCTGCCGAGCCACACTAGGAGGGAGAAGGGAGAGAGCAGGGTTAGGAACTGGCCACTGGGAGAGGCAGCAAATACTGGGTGCAGATCTGTGGAGGGAAAGGCATAGGGGACCCGGAGAGGAGCTCAGAACTTGGCGCCAGAAGGACCACAGCACTGATCAATTCCAGTCCCTTCATTTCAGACTCTCATAGTGACAGAGGTAGGACTTATTCAGGCTAACATAAATGGCCATGGGGTTTGAACCCTGCTGGATGCGTTGGCTTTGAGTACCCTAGACCACCCCCACATAGCTCTTGTCCTATACAGGTCCGCATTCTAGCTGGAAAGAAAGGGCAAATGGAGAAAGAAGGGACCCAAGATCTCCGCCCAGGAGTGCCAAGGTCCCAGGACCTGGCAGAGTCTGTGCATTGGGAGCTGTGAGGGCAGTCAGGGAAGACTTCTCAGAGGAGACAGCACTTAAAAATAATTAAAGATAAACAGAAAAAGGGAAGAGGAGATAGAGAAAAGGCACAAAGGCAGGACAGACAGTGCCAGCACCTGGAAGACAATTAACCGGAAGGCTGATCTGGCTACCCTGGATGGTCCAATCCAGATGGGGCAAAGCCTCGAATGCTAGGCCAAGGAGTTGGGGGGTGAGAAGGCCAAGTATTCTCATGGAAAGGGTACTGGCGTGGAAGCAGGAAGACCCGGGTGACTGCTGGCATACCATCCTTCCTTGGGGACCTGTTTCCTTATCTGGGAAGACCTTGGGAATAATCTCTGACCCAAACTCCTAAGTTTTATGATCACAATTATGACAACAGCAGCTGGCATGTACGCAGTACTTTGTCTGCACGACAACTTTATGCATGTTATCTTTTTTTTATTACAATGACAAGCTTAAGAGGGAGGGTGCTGCTATTATCCCCAATTTACAGATGAGGAAACTAAGGCATAGGTGAAGTTTGCCCACGCTCACACAGCTACTGAGGCACCGTGTGAAACCAGGTCTCCCAACTTAGCAAGTGTTGACTGACTCACTGATTGACTGAACCTTAGTCTCCTCAATCTGTGAAATGGGAATAATACCTGTAGCCACCTCAGAGTATGGCTGAGAGGTTCAAATGAGGTCACGATGCATGAAGACCACTCTGCATGCTTTAAAGTGCCGGAGCAAAGCCTCTGTTTTCTTCCTCTGTCGAGGAGGAGGGATGGGAGGCATGGGCCTCCAAGGACCCACCCTGTGCCACACCAGCAGGGTCTGCCCAGAGTCAGGACTCTGACCTGGGGGCATCAGCCTCCTTTCCAAGATGGAAGAAGGGGCTGTGGTTCCCCAGGAGCATGGCTATAGATAGCTCTCCAACGAGAAGCAGATTCGCCACACTGCCCGTCAAGCATTTGCCTCAGCCCCATTCTACCCAGCGACGGTGCCCCATCCCTGGGGCACCAAAGCTACATATGACCCTGCATATATGGGGCCAGAAGAGGGTACATGCTACAGGAGGCAGAAGGCCTAGATTTGGGAGTCCGAGGACCTGGGTTTGACTCTTGCCTCTCTCCCTTATTGCCCCCTGGCCCTTGGGGATGCCCCTTCACTGCTTGGAAAGGCAACAGTACAGGCACTTCTTAAGTGCCCCCTGTGTGCCGGGTGTTGTCCCAAGCACTGGGGATCCGAAGCAAGACAAAAGCTGTGTCCCGGGGTGCTCACAGACCATATAAGGCATAGGTGAAGTTTGCCCAGGCAAACATGCCCATGGCATGCTCCAACCTCCCCATCAGTGCTTCTCAGACTAGCACTTGGGATCATGGGTACCAAAGGGCACAGTGGCGAGGGAGTCCTGGCCCAGACCCCTTCCTCCTTTTTCTCCACCTCTTTCTTCCTTGCCCTTGAAGTCCCCTCCCCTTTACCCACTAGGCTCACAAAGTGGCCAGGGCACCAAGAGTCTGCAGGCTGGCACATGCCTTTTGCCTTGCCCTTACCGTGCTGTAGGGAATTAGGGAAGCAGGAAGCCTGAGGGAAGTGAGGAAAGGAAAAGTCAGTCCTCACAACCTCTCTAAGGCCCAGCAGCATCTAGATGAAGGCCCACTCAGTCCCACTAGCAGGGACGGGCAAGGGCACAGAACACCCTTCCAACAGGTCTGGGGGGGAAGGGCAGCCAGGTGGCACGGTGGCTAGAGAGACTGTCCTGAAGTCAGGATGACCCGAGTTCAAATCCGACTTCAGACATTTACTAGCCAGATCACCCTGGACCAGTCACTTAACCCCCACTGCCTCAAAAACAGAACAAAGAGGTCCTGGCTTTTTGCATGCCGTTCACAGGCACTTATCATGGGGGGATCACTGACGTGGGAGTCAGGAGACTAAGCCAGATAACATCTGTCAATTGCTCTGCCAGCCTTGACATGCTACGCTGAGACTGTGATTGTCCCTGTTTCCCTTCCCGGGCCAGCATCTCCACTCATCATCAGGTGAGGCTTGCCGGCTTGGTCATTCCACCTCCCTGGGGTGTAAGAGGCTTCACCAGAACGATCCTGACTAGGTACACCTTCTCTGGGGCCCACCCTCCTCACTGCGGCCCCCCGGCTGCATTTAAGGCCCAGCTGTGACTCCCCCCTCCCTTCTACAGGAAGCCTCTGTGGACCCTTCCTCCTTCCAGGGCCTTCCCTCCAGGGATCATCCCCCATTTCTCCAGCCCTTAGCTTGGGCCTGGACATAGACCGGGAGCTCCCTGAGGACTGGGGCTGTCTTTGACCCCCAGCACTCTGCAGGGTGCCTGGAGAATACTAGGGGCTTAATCAATGTTTACTGCAGGACTAATGAAGGCATTATGCTAGAGAGCACAGAATCAGACACCATCACATCTGAGTGCCCACCCCCTCATTTGACAGATAAAGAGCCTGATCCCTAGAGAGGAGGGTCCTGCATGCTGGCACACAGCCAGGGAAGGTCCCTTCCCCTGGCAGCCGGGTGCAGAAAGGGTTAAGGTACGGAGACAGCGCTAGCCAGCCACGGGACTTTCCAGCCTCCCCAGAGCCATGGGGGGAAGGGAAGAGGGAGGCCCTCTGTGCATGAGAGACAGGAAGCTTGATGGGGAGAAGAGGGGGGCTGGGCAGCTCTCCCCTACTTCTGCACCCAGACAGCCCCCGCTCTGCGAGACAAAGCCTAACTTTGTGCATGAGAGGGGAAGGCTGTCTGAGATGCCAGGCCCAGCAGCAAGGAGGGGGAAAGCGAGGGGCTGCCCCAGCTCCAGCCAGGAGTCTCACCTTCCCCACCCAGCAGGACGGGGTTGCATCAGCTCCTTCCCCGCCCAGGCTGGGCTTCCAGCCAAGGATTCTGCCTTGGGGAGGGGTGGGAAGGGCCAAGCAGGAGGGGCATGATACAGGAAGGTTAGCTCCCTCCTTGGCCCCTGCAGACCCTGCAGGAGTAAGGCTGACTCCTTCTCAAAAAAGGACACCAGCCAGGGGCTGGAATGGCCCCTTGGCCTCAATTTCTCCACCTGACTATTAGCACCAGAAGGTGCACCAAACAAATCTTTTGTGAAACCACGGTGCCCCAAATGGGAGGTTTAGGTTGGTAAGGCAGTGGCCAGGGAGCTCTGTGGGATACTCCCCTGCTTTTGTTGTTCCCAGGGAAGATTAGGGTTAGAGGTTAGGTCAGAGGCTCCTGGCATTGGGGGGTCAGGAAAGGGACAACCCCCAAACTCCAGCCTTAACCAAAGGGTGGGGCAGGATGGGACTGACAGGGTGCCAAGTGGCTGGTGGGCAGGAATTTCATGAGACCGGAGGGCTAGGAGACACACAGAGCCAACCAAAGCCCTTATCCTCCCTCCGAAGCCCCGCCCACCCCCTCGGTTTTCAATGCCGCCCCGTCCCAAACACACGTATGTGCACCCGGGGGTACCCCAGAGCCTCAAAGCCCCTCCTCTCTCCCTTCGCCCAAGTCTCGCCTGACCCATTTCTGGGTGCCCTGAGTGTCGGGCCCCACCCTCCCACCCAATCAGAGCCGTTGTTGCTAAGGCGAGCCCTAAGCTCTCTGGCTCCGGCTCCTCCCATGCTGCTGGGCTCGGCTCCAGGCTGAGCAGGAATGGGGGTGTTATGTAACTCTGGGGCCCGTGGGGGCAGGGCAAGTTACGGCCCCAGAGAAAAGAGGAGCTGAAGGCAATACTCAGCCCAGCATCCCACCGGGATGGTCCAGGAGAGCCAGCTCCTCAAGGAGCCCAGGCCAAAGCATCCCCAGTGAATCCATCATTGTTCCTAGGCACAGAGAGCCAAACGGCCATCCGGATTAGAGCTATAGTGACCCTGACCTCACGGTACTGGCCTACTCACTCTAAATTCACATTATCCCTGGTTCCCTCTCTCTTGGACTCTCTAGAACCACACTGCAGGCTGCCAAGGACAATGGAGGGACACAGAGGCAGAGTAGGTTGCCTAACCCCTCAGGTGGGCACTTGCTTCCCAGCCTCACCACCCCATGGGCCAGCTCACCTATGGCTAGCTTAGGGCAATCCTCAAAGACAGGCCCGGGGCCAAGGGGCAATGAACTCTCCCTTCTGGTCAGGGGTGGTCTCATCAGAGCAAGTATTACAGACCTGCCAAGACCAGCGCAAAACATCCGAGGGCATTGGCCTTCACTGCCCCCATGCTGGGTCAGTGGTGAGCAGGACTTACCGGTGTGAGCAGCTCTGGGGTGGAGATGGGAGAGCAGTCACCATTGAGCTTAATGCCACTGCCAAGGTCAAAGTCACAGATCTTGACTGGAGAAACCTAGCAGGAAGAGTAGGGAGTGGGAGACAGGCAGGTAAGTGAAATACAGGAACCCCAGCCCTCAGTGAATACCATGCCCTTCTAAGCCTACTCATCAGCCCTTCAAGGACCTTCCCCACATCCATTTTGAGGGATAGTCATTCCTATGCTACAAGTGGGGAAACTGAGGCTCATAGAGGTCAAGGGATTTGCCCAGGGCTAGCCAGCTAGTGAGTGCCAGAGGTGGGATCTAAGCACAGATCTCCTGACTCCCAAGTCCATAATTTTTCCTACTAAATCACTGCCCCTCCCCATCCCAGACCCTGCCTGGTCATAGTCTACTGGCCTCGGACACTGTCCTCATGAGAGAGGTCAGGCCCAGGGTGTCTGCCGGTGGCAGCAGCTGAACATCCTTCTGGCCTTACCAGGGCAGCCCCACAAAGGCTCAACCCCCAAGCAAAGCGGAGGTGGGCCCCTGAAGCCACAGGCAGCCTTGCTACACTGCTCGGACACCATGACCAGCAATACTCCTTTCTCCTGTTAGCCCTTGGCTGCATGCACCTCTCTCCCTGCCTTGTTCTCCTTTCTATGAGCACCCCAACCTGGCCCAGAACCCCCTGGAGGAGGACAGCACTTTTATACAGTGTCTTTAGAAGACTCTGACAGAGGGTATCACACACACCTCCATTTTACAGATGAAGAAACCAAGACCTGATGGAAAGCAGCACCCTAGACCTCACACCATGAGCCAGCTACAGGAGCAGAATGTTAGAATGGGAAGAGCACAGAACGGGGAGTCCTAAGACCTAGGTTCAAGCCTCCTCACTGCTCTGAGCTCTAGCTTTCACCTCTGTATATAAGGGGGGGTTGGACCACATCAGGGACACTTACTTACACAATGGTCCACAGATCCCCCCAATCATGAGATTCCAGGGGGTCTGTGAACTTGGATTTTTAAATATCTTTTATTTTCAATATCTTTTAAAAATTTATTAAATTTCTTTTTAAAATGTATTAAATTTATTTTCAATATCTTTAGAAGTACATTTCAATACCACTTGTAATCCTGTTTGGCTTTTTTTTATTTTATGCATTAAAAAAAAAGGGATTCTGACAAGGAATCCACTCAGAGGCCTTCCCAGGCCTACTGCCAAAGGGTTCCCTGCCCCAGAGAATGCCCTTGGTGATCAATAAGGTGATCAATAAGGGCCTTCCCAGCTCTGAGAGTCAGCAGCGGAGTTGGGGCCTTGGGTCTCTGGACTGAACCTCAAGAAGACGCTGCACCCCAGGGGGCCCACTGCTCCCCACCCCCCCAGGTCCCAAGCTTCTAGGCCGCTCCTCTCCTCACCTGGTCAGGGTTTTCACAGAGGATGTTTTCAGGTTTAAGATCCCTGTGTGCAATCCCTGGGGAGAGCCAGACAGCAGAGGAGACGTCAAGAGGGTTGGGGAGGGCATTGGAGAAAGTCAGGGAGGGAGGACAGGGTCGGGTTTTCTCAGAAGGCCCAAGGTGTTGGGTACTGAGGCTCCCTCCAGTTAGGGGGTGGGGAGGGGATCCTGTGGCGAGCTTCTCAGCAGGAGGCAGAGAGCCATCTAGCTGGTAGAGGGAGGGGGTAGGGTGGGGAGGGGAGGAGAGAGAGGGAGGGGGCCCAGGCTTCTGGTCCGTTCCTCTGCTTCTCTCCCAAGTCCCTTGTACCCTGACATTGCCCACCTTTATTGTGCAAGAAGTCAAGAGCGCTGGCAATGTCCTGGACCACCATGCTGGCCTCAAGCTCGTTGAAATGACGCCGTTGATGGATATGAGAGAGGATGGAGCCTGCCGGGGGGCAGAGGGGAAGAGGGGGGTAAGGCACAGGTCATGGGGGAGGACCAGCCTCGTCCCCATCCCACACAGAGCATTGGAAAGGGATGACCCCAGTGATGCCACCGTTATACAGCTTTGTTGGTATGTATCCAACATGTTTCTACTGGCTTTCCTCACAACCACCCAAGGAGGCAGACAGTACCAATGTGATCATCCCTGTTTTCAGAGGAGAGAACCTAGGCTCAGAGTTCTCTGTTGCATAGGAGTCACCAAGCTAATGAGGGTCTTGGGATTCAAAAACAGGTCCCCTCTGACACCGAGTTTAGTGCTCTTTCCACTAAAACAAACTGCGCCTTGGGATGCTGCCAAGAAAGGTGACCAAGCCTGCCTCCCACATCTTCTGGCTCCAGGGGAATCGGCATTACCACCGTGCAGACCATGCCTCATATCCACAGGACTTTACAATTCACCGCTGCCCAACCACCTGACTCCTAACCACACCAGCAGGGAGAGGAGGGGGCATCCCTGCCCTCCCTCTTCTATGAGAAGTGAAAACTGAAGCTCAGAGGAGCAGGGACCTGTCTGGGGTCACACAGTCCCTCAGCAGCGAGACTCACATTCAGGTGTCTAAGCTCAGAGACAGACACCCTTCTCCTACAACTGGCCACTCTCCCCCAACATGCACCAGGAAGAAGGGCCAAAAAGGTCAATTCAGACTTGACCTCAGCAAAAATTTCCCAACAAATGAATTTTGTGAGTGAGTAGTGAATAGAAGCTATTCCAACAGGTAGCAGGTCCCTCCCTTCCTTGGAAGTCTCTAAGCAAAGGCCAGGCAGCCACCCTTGGGAATACTGAAAAAGGGATTTTCAGGGACTAGGTAATATCCCCCCTCCCCCTGCTACACACACTTTCTCAGGAAGCCTTTCCTGGCCCATAGGCCCTCAGGAGAAGATACAGGACATCTGGTATCAATCAACTATTTACACATCACCTCTTCCATTAGAATATAAACTCCCTGAGGCCAGAGACAGATTTGCCTTTTTTTTTTTTGGTATCCCCATCCAGTCCCTTAGCCCTATGCCTGGCACACAGAAAACACTTGCTAAAAGCCTATTGGCTTCACTTGTCTAGAAGCCCACTAGGGACCCTTCCATATCAAAGATCCTGCATCTCTGAATCTGGGACTCCCTCAAAAATAAAACCCAACCCATGCTTAGTGACTCTTTAAGGGTCTATCATGGGAATTTCTCTGAATCCTGCCTGAACTAGCTCCCATTTCCAGCTTGTCCCACCTCTTAGGAGACCCAGCTGCCTACCAGGGCAAAGCCACTTTGCTCAGTCTGACAATTCCCCAAGATGCCAAGAAGGTGTGGCTACCTGCATCGTTATGCAGCATTCCCTCATTCAGGAGTTCCTCAGGCCAGGAGCTCAAGCTCAAAGAGGAATGGGGCACTAAGTATATAAGGATCCCTGGGGGCCACATGTAGTCTCATCATCTCTGTTTTATCGTATTCCTATTTATTTTGTTAACTATTTCCAAATGGCATTTTACCCTGGTCTGGGCCTCATTCTGGAGCATTGGGGGCTGAGTGTTTGACACGTCTGCCCTAGAACAGCTGTTCTCAATATGTCAAATACTTTCAGAAGATCCACCAAAGTTAAAATGATTTTCAGAATCATTCTAAGACATAACCCACAGAAAGGAAATCTTTTGGGGGGAGTGAAAGGGGAGGGGGTCCCTGATCATCTTCAGGAAGGAAAAGGGCTCCTAAGACCAAACAGCTTGAGAACCGCAGGCCCAGACTATAGGGATCCTAGGTCCAGCGCCAATCTCTTTCTTAAAATCCCTTCTTCTGAGTATCTCAAGGGAATCCATTCCCAGTCTGAGGTGGAAGGGAGTCCTCCCAAGAATCCTCTATTCTCCTTGAAGATTTTATGGATTTTAACAATCTCTTCTTTTAACCAGTCTTTCATGTCAGGAGTTAGGAAGTGGGGGAAGAGAAGAGGGAGGAATGGGATGTTAATAGCCTGGGGGGGAGGTGTCAAGGGGAGAGCCCAGGACATGCAGCCGCAGCCTCAGATGGAATCCTCCCATACTTACCACCCCGCATCTTTTCAAACACCAAGTAGAATCTCTCTTCTTCTTCAAAGAACTCTATCAGTTCAAGGACGTTTCTGGAAAGGAAAGAGTAAAAGGTGGGGGGGGGCAGGAGAAGTTGCTTCAGTTGTCAATTCCCCCCTCCCCCCATTCTAGCCTCTTATGAGCAGCCCTTGGTCTTGAAAGAGGATCTGAATTCCCTCCCACTTTAGGGGAAGGGGCTATGCAGTAGAGGCTAGCCTCACTGTTTTGGGGCTAGGGCCAGGGGAGGGAGGAGGAGTGGACCTCCCAGGAGATGCTCCTGCCCTCATCAGAGAACTGAAGGTCTTCATCGACAGGCAAGCTTAGAAATGCAGTGTGGACACGGGACAGGGCTGTGGGAGAAAGCCAAGAGCTGAGACTCCCCAGGCAGACAGATGGGGCAGGGGTGCAGGGAGAAGGAAGGACTTTTTACCGATGTCCCTGGCACTGGTACAGCATCTCTACCTCCCGAAACACACGACTCCGTATGTGGCCCAGCCGCTTCTCGATGATCTGAAAAAGAGAGAGGATGGAGGAATCACATTCGGGGGCATGTGCTGGGCCCAAAGGACTCAACAGTCGGACAGGAAGAGGGGTAGCTGGGAGGTTC
The DNA here is from genome assembly GCA_028627135.1 of Pseudochirops cupreus. NCBI lineage: Eukaryota > Metazoa > Chordata > Mammalia > Diprotodontia > Pseudocheiridae > Pseudochirops > Pseudochirops cupreus. The sequence continues at coordinate 544,112,452 of CM053580.1, forward strand.
AGATGCAGAAGGGCCCTCTCAACAGGCATGAAACACAAATATTCTTTATTCCCTTGTAGATACATGTTTAGAGTTCTCGGAGATGGGAGGTCTAGGTGTATCTAAGGTAAGCTGGGCCTCTGGACAAGAAGAGACAGCTGGATGAGGGGGAAGGGCACAAGGGCAGGCCTAAACAGGGGAGGACAAACACCAAACCATCCGGTTCTGCCCAGAGCCAACCCTGCTCTGTACACTGGCCGCCTTTCTTCCTTTCCAAACCTGGCGATAGAACGCCATCTGTAAATGCTGGGTATTACTGTGATCGCGATTTCTACTGCTGGCCAATGGAACGAAGAAGCAGCCCCAGACAACGTCACTACAGGACCCACATCGAGTTCCCACAAACAGTGCTTGGGGCTTGGCAGGCAGAAGGCCCAGGCGGCTGGGGGACCACAGGCCTGGCACTGGAATCAGGAAGTCCTGAGCTCAAAGCCATGTGTGACCCTGGGCAAGTTACTGATACCTCTCTGGGCCTTGATTTTTTTGATCTGTAAAATGATGGTCGTATGAGGACCCAGAGAAAATATTTGCAAAGTGCTAAGCTTAGTGCTCTGTAGGCCTTAGGTACTTATCAGCTATCACTATGAGGCTGATAAGCTCTTCGAGGGCAGGGACTGTTTTGTTTTGGTCTTTCCATCCCCAGAGCCTAGAACTGTGCAGAACCCAACAGCAAATACCCGTTGAATTGCACTTCACCTCTGAGGTTTGGTTTTTTCATTGGTAAAAGAAGCTGACATAGGCCTCCCCCCATCCCCTCCACCTGGCTACAATGAAGAAAATGCTTCAGAGATGGGAGTTTTTACTGGGACCAAGTAAGTGAACATTTATCTCAGGCTTATGGAACCCTTTTAAGGTTTACAAAGCATTGCCTTCAAAATGATCCCAGAATTAAAGGCCATGTGATTGTGCCCTCAGTCTCTGCCCTCCTTCCTGATTCTAAATGCCATGAGCCCATGTTGCTAATGAGGAAACTGAGGCATTAGGAGACAAACAGCCATGAAGAAGCCAGGGGAGAGGTGAGGAATGTGCTGGCAGGGTCTCAGAATTAAGTTTGAACTCCAAGCTTGTATCCAGGAAGGAAGCGTCCATTCTAGCCCTGTTTCTGTTGCTGTCTGTACAACCTTGAGCAATTGCTGATCTCAGGGACCCCCAAATCTTCGCCCCCAACATACACCTAAGCAATGCCATGAGGATGCCTCATTAAGTATAAAGCACCAGACAGCTCTGCTCAGTAGAATGGCAAGGTTCATCCAAAGCCACACAGAGAAAAATCTCTTCAGGAGTTAATCAGTCCCAGAAGCTGGGCTGACCTCTCCTCCCCCATCTCCAGAAGACTAGACACAGACACTTATCTCCCCCCAACCCCAACTTCCACCAGTTGGTGAACAAAGTGCAAACCAGCCCTGCAGGGCCGGGGCCATTCACTGGTCAGTGGCTGGTCCTGGACAGATCCAGTCCCAATTCCCTCCAGCCCTGATCCTCAGCCTTCCCATGGAGATTCCCAGTGGGGACAAGTGAGATTGTGTGTGCATACTTTACTGGGGGGTGGGGAGAAATGTGTGCGGCATTTCTAGCTTCTTGGGTCCCAGAAGTCTCTCGAATGGTGGGCCACTCTAGGCTTCTCACCAAGGGGAGGGAAAGCCCCTCCCCTGCTCCCCTCTTCCCTAAAAGAACTCTCTACATCACCCTCCCCCAACACTGGGCCATCCATCTTGAAACAGATTGGGGTGGGGGGGAGGTGTCGGGGGAAAGAGAGAGAAATCTCGCCATGATGGGGACTTGGCAAAAGGAAGCTTTGTTCCTTTCATAGCAAAGCCTGCCGGGTAAAGAAAGCTCCCCGGGGAGCACTAACCCGCAGCTGCCATCCTCCAGCTGTCCCGCTCTGCCCCCCCCATAAGTCAAGCTCTTCCACCAATAAAGGAGAAGGGGTGGGGGTGGGCAGCCCGGCCTCTACCCCTGGGCCAGCTCCTATGACAGAGGAAGCCACTTAAAGGGACAGAGGCTCCCGGGGAACTTCCTCCTCTCCACACTGCCGCTGTCTCTGTTCAGCACCCACCCTCCAACCCACTGCTTCTGGAAATGGAGCTGAGCAGCAGGAGAAACCCTGCGCCAGAGACTGGGGGGTGGGAGCCCCAATCCTTGTTCTAAGAAGGTGGCAATGACCACAGCAAAAATACAGGGGGGGGAGGGATTGGCATCTCCCCTCTCTCCCTTCAGAGATACCATGAGAATAGAAGGGAAAAAGCTTTCCTACACCTGGCCCAGAAAGATGCAAGGGCTGCGGGACTTCTTTTTATCAATCTTCTCCCCCTGTGTGTTTGTGAAGGGGGAGACAGAGAACCTCCCCCTGGCCCCCCATGAAGAGAGACAAGCAATGGCAGCTTCATGCCCAGGGTTGGTAAAAAGGAATGGGGGCAGGGGACAGACGCTGGCTCTAGTTCAAATAATGCAAGACTAAGGGACATGGCCTTGTCAACTATTTTCCATTCTGCCCCGCACAGTTCCACAGCCAGAGACCAAGGGCTTGTTTTACAACACAGGTATCAGAAGAGGCCTCAGCACTGGCTAAGAATGGAAGGAGGGCAAGGCAGGGTCTGGGCCAGGGGTAGTGGCCCTCTGGAGCCTCAAGGGCCACCCTTTGACTGAATCAAACTTCACTGAACAAATCCCCTTAATAAAAGGATTTGTTCTGTAAAACTCAAGACTCAGTCAAAAGGTTGCACCTGAGGACCTGGAAGGGCACAGGTTCCATACCCCTGGTCTGGGTAGACTATTGAGGGGAGCCCTCTGGCCCTTCCCCTTCCTGGCCCAAGGAATCCTCCCCTGCCCCTCCCTACGGGAGCCCAGCCATTGATTGGGGGCCTGCCATGTACTAGGCACTATCCCTTCAGCCTGGAGGAGGGAGCAGTTGGTCCTCCTGACCCCACTCAGGAGAGAACAGGACAGAGACAGGCTGGGTCCTTCTACGGGGAGGTCCATTTCCAAAGAACTGGGACCTCAGTAGCACAGAAGACACACTGGAAGTTCTTACTCAGAGCCCTCCCTCGGCATTCACAACCCATCCAACCTCAGGTTTAGCCAGCCAATTGCTACGCATATAGACTGGAAACGAATTCCCCATTACCTCAGGGATTGGGGAAGGTATGGTACCATAATGGCCGGAAACCAGCCAAGAAAAATTTTATGGACTTAAGATAGGAGTCAAGACCCTGGCCTAGGGTCATTTGTCTTTTTCTTTTTCCTTCTTGCGCTGTGCCCCTCTGTATACCCTCACAACCCCCCTGCCTTAGTAACAGCTTGCTTGCACCTGCATAGTAACCTGCTTAGGAACAAACTGTGTTAGTCAGACATGTAAACCTAACAGTGAAGCTGTCGTGTAAAAGCTTCTGCACCCCTGAGCTAGGGGCTGCTCCCTTCAGACTGGCACGGGACAGCCCCGGCTGGCAAAATAAAGCTCCTAAAACTTCTCATTCGGCATCTGTGGTCCCTCTGTTAACACCCGCCATTTCAGTACAGATTTGGGGACCGGCCAAACTGGCAAACCACTAAGCATTCTCTTCCTCAGTTTACCCACTCTGCCTGCATCACTGTCCCAGCAAGACTCAGAAGAGTCCTTTGGCAGTTGTGGTGAAAGGTGTGCCTATTTCTAGCATTCAGAGAAAACCTATTCTTCAGACCCCGAAGGAACGAGGTACGCCTCAAATCTGAATGGAGAACCTGACCTTCCATGTCCCCATTTTCTGCTGCTCCAGGGAGATACAGAAAACTCAGTGCATGATTCTGCCGCTTGCTTCCTCTGTGATATCTGGGTAAGGCCCATCCCCTCTCTAAAAGGACCTCAGTTTCCCTATCTGTACAACGAGGAGGCCGGAACCTAAGAAGCCTGTATGTCCTGGTGCCTTGGAGAGCATCTGGCTCTCAGGAAATGCTGCTCCCCCTTCCCTTAGGATCCCTGGATCCTGGATTTATTATATTATCTAATAATAATGACATCTAACAATATGTAGGACTTACAGTATACCAATTACTGTGTTAAGTACTTTACAGTTATAATCTCTCTTGATCTTCACAACAAACTTGGAAGGTGGCTTCTATCATTACCCCATTTTACAGGTGAAGAAACTAAGGCTGAGAGCGATCACGTGACTTGACCAGGGTCACACAACTCTTAAGTAAGGTAGGATTTGAAGTCAGGTCTTCCTGAGTCCAGGCCTAGTACTCTAACCACTGTATACCTAGCTGCTCCTTATGGTCCACGGAAGGGGGGCCCATTGGGCTATTTGCCCCCTGCAGACTATGATGCCCTGCTCTGGCCAGAGGCCTCACCATGGACTCCTGTTGTTCATGAGATGGGGCATGAGAAGAGAGAGGAGATGTAAAAAGAAAAAAAGGAGGGGGGAAAGAGGAAGAGAGAGACAGAGAGAGAGAAGAGAGGAGACTGAGAGAGAGGGAGAGAAAGAGAGAGAGGGTGAGAGAGAGAGAGAGGGAAAGAGATGGGGGAGGGAGAGAGACAGAGACAGAGAGAGAGAAAGAGGGGAAGGGGAGAGGGGACGGGGAGAAAGGAGGGGAAGAGAAAGAGACAGAGGCAGAGAGAAAAGGAAGAGAAAAAGAAGTGAGAATGAGTGAGGAGATGGTAAAGAAAGAGAAAAGAGATGGGGAGAGCTAGAAGAGAGAAGAGGCAGGGCAAGCTGGACAGTGGAGGCCCCCCCCAGGGCTGCCCATCCCCATCCCCATCATTAGTGCTACTGAGTCCAGGCCTGTGGAGAGAGCCTCAGGGCTCCAATCAGAAGCTGGTCAGTTATTATTAGTGCAGGGCCTGAGCAGTTCAGTAAATAGCCCTTAGTAATGAAGGTCTGCGCAGTGACCTGGATTCCCAGAAGAGGGGTCTGAGCCAAGGAGGCCCAGTCACGGGTCGAATGGGAGAGGATGGCTCAAAGAGCAGGCCCCTGCTGTTTTCTGACTAAGCATCACACGAAGCAGCAGTAGTGTCCCTCAGACACGGGGCTTCCCCTCCTCTCTCTCGAGGACTTCACTTCTACTTTTTCCTATTTGTATCAAATCTGGGCCTCTCCAAATCCTTGATCAGTCTAAGAAACTGCCTCTGGAGTATAAACCTGGACCTAAGAGTAAGGCTCATTTCACTGAAGATGCTGACCACAGAGCATGGTGATATCTGGCCTCCAAAGGGAGACCCTGTCTCAAACATACCAGGGTCCTTCAATATTTAGTCCAACCTTACTTTAAAAATGGAAAACTGAGGCCCAGGGAGAAGACATTACCCACCCAGATCAGCCTACTGGATGGTGGTGAGCCTGAGACTAGCCTTGGACCAGGGCTCTCCAAGAGGCTTCCTACCCACAGCTTCCCACCCCATCCAGACTCTGACCCTGTCTCCCCCGCTCAGCCAACAGCTGTCTCACCTTCACAGCATACTCTTTGTTCGTTATGAGGTTGATACACGTCTGGACTCGGGCGTGGGCTCCTTCCCCCAGCACTTCATCCTGCAACTGGTAAACATCTGGGGGAGAGAGAGAAAGGGCTTTGGTACCCTGGGCCAGGCCCCACTGCCCAGGGGGACTGTGGCCACAGACACTGCTGGTGAGACCTCCTTAAAATTCTTGTCTCTTCCTTTCTCAGGGAGCCCCTAACCCCAGTCCCTCCCCCTCCCCTCCCCTCCCCTCTCACCACCGGCTCAGAATTCTTGGCCCCAACAGACATCCATCCACCCTGCCCTGCCCGCACTGACTCATCTCACCTTCAAACCTCCCGGAGAAGCTATCTGTGGCCCGGCACCGTTTCTTCTTCTTGCTCCTCTTCTTAGCATCGGGGATGTCAATGGGCTGGCTTGAGGGCATGTCTGGGGCACACAACACCCCCAACCGCAGGAGGGGGGGCATAGAGGTAAACAGCAGGCTCTTCTTGGTCAGGACTCACCCTCCCCACCCCAGACCTCCCCCTCTAGCCTTGGGGTAAGGGAATTGACTCCAGGCCCTATTTAAAGGACTCCACGTCAAGCAGGATCTCCCTATATCTGGAGATTTCTCCAGCTTGCCCCAGGGATTTGGCATCAGTAAGGGCCATAAGAGCTCAGGACCCTAGGACTCACCAGCTATTTTTAGGAGAGGGTGGGGCAAGGCCAGGACTGAGTCAAAGGAAGGCCCTTCCCAAGAGGTCAGGAAAGGTAGGAAGAGAGGTTAACATCCACTCTCATAACTAAGCTTCAGAGCTAAGAATCCTCTTCTCCAGGACTCTCCCCTCCCCAATCAGAACTAGCTAAAGCAACGAGGACCATGGGACAGATGCTTCTCCAGCCACATCGACCTTCAGTTTCTCCCCCTCCATCCCCCGTGGTGCTCTTAGTACCAATACTCCCTGGCCCTGATACTTCTGACCATCCCTATATGTCCCTGGCTGTGCCTAACACCTCCCTGGGCCCTGATGCTCCCCTCACAGTCCCCACATCCATCTAATTGTCTCTATTCTCCCTAGTCACATGCCAATTGGGCAGAAGACCAGTCTGTTAGGGCTTACCAGGGCGGGTCGGGCACTCAAAATTGAAGACAGATTCTAGGTGGTTGGACTGGTTGACGGCGAAGGCCAGCTCGAAAGGATTCTGTCCCTATGAGGAGAGGAAGGGGGAGGAGTTCAGGTCATGAGAAGAGTCTCCTAGAATTTCCCCTTCCCCCCCAAAACATTGTTTTTGGAAAGGGGACCCCATACCACATGCTCCTTATAGCCTGGGGTTTTCTGACCTCTATCTATAATCAATAGTGGTAAAATCATGTCCTTATACATAATTCTAGGCAGGCTCAATGACTCACAATGATGTGGCAGGCCCAGCCTGACAGGACACGACCCCAGAGGGATGAACCTCAGAGACCACGCAGTTTGATTTCCACATATCCCTAAAGAACAGAGTTAAGGCCCAAAGAAATTCAAGAAGCTGAATTAGGCTAGGTTCTTTCAGCAGTACTACAGAACCTCTCTTGCCCCAGCCAAAGGGCCTCCAGGCCTTAAGATTGGGAGACCCGGAGGGGCAAGGTATGGAGAGGAGTCACAGCCTGGGGCAGAGCTCTCTGAACTGGGTGCTGAGTGCCTGGGAAAGGGGCTAGGGAGGACGGTAGACACGTGAAGAGCCAGAGACCAGAGGATACTGCACCTCACCACCCCCTCAAACAGCTTACCCCAGCTGATAGGCACAAAGACGTTAACAATCACAGGAATGTTTTTATCTTTACACAAACAAAAGGGATGTCCCAGCCTTACTGTCTATAGGCCACGTGCTATCAGCAGTGGGGGATGGGCCACACCCAGCCATCCTCACTCTTTTGACAGGTCTCCTGGGTAACCAACATGGCCTAGATTAGGGGTGTTGTCTCCAGCACCTGTGGAGAACCCAACTAACATGTCCGAGGCTGCCAGGATTTGGATGTAGAGGGGCTGGGTTCAAATTCCAGCTTCCATACTCACTAGAGCTAGACCCTAATAAGTCTCCCCTTTCTGGATCTGTTTCCTGCTCCAAAACCTGGAGAGGTCAATGACTTTCATAGAAACTTCCAGTTCTAGCTCCTAAGACCCACTCTAGTCCCTGGTCTGGAGCCCCAAGTTTCCCAGCATTGCCAAAGACTTTTATGTAACGTGGTCATTCTCTGCATCTCCCCTGGGCCTGTTTCCCCATCTTCAAAAGGAGGGAGCTGGACTAGATCAGTAAAGTCCCTAAATTCTATGATCCACTAGAAATACTATTTATTCCTTTCTTCTTAAAACTGTCCTTCCTTCCCTCCAGAAGCAAGATAGAGGGAAAAATGGAAAATGCCAAACCCCACACCAACAATCTGGCCTGGTCTCACTGCAGTGGCAGGAGCTCCAGCCTGCTCCCCTCACCTCGCACTCCAATGGTCACTGCTTCTTACTGCTGCCTGTGTCCGAATAAGGGCTTTCCCTCTTTGGCCTCAGTTTCCTCACCCATAAAAACAATAATAAGAGGTAGTATTTATGTAGCACTTTAAGGTTTGCAAACCGCTGTACAAATATTATCTGAATTCATCCTCACAACAACCCTGGGAGGTAGGTGCTACTGTGATACCCTTTTTACAGATGAGGAAACTGAGGCAGATAGAGGTTAAGTAATTTATCCAGGGTGACAGAACTAAGTGCCTAAAGCCAAATCTGAACTCAGGTCTCCTGACCAGAGCTCCATCCCACTGTACCATCTATCTTGCCTATGTATGTATTGGACTAGATGACCTCTGCGGTCCTTGGCTAGTTCTCAGTCCTATAAAAGAGTAGCCTGATTTGTACCTCCCCAACCCCCAAATATCTCCAAAGGAAAATTCCTTGATTCCTCCCCCGGTTAGGTATCATTAAGCTGAAGGCATGAGGGTCCAGAGACCTCATGAACTCAAAAACTCTTAATAAAAATTAAGTAAACAAAAAGCTTGGCCTGGCCTTAACCATCTCTCCCTCTAACAGGAATTTTCTATCAAATCTGTCAAGTTCAGAGATCTGGAAAAAGAACTGTTCCTATTTCTTCAGTCTTCGAACATCTGTAAAGCCCCTTCCTTACACCCACCCCCTGACAACAATAAGATCCAAGTGTTATTAATTCCATTTTGCACATCTGCATTTGTGCAAATGATTCCCAAATTTCTTTTTCCAGGTCTAGCCTATCTCCCAACCTCCAGCCTTGCATTTCTGCCTACTGGACATTTCACATCTTAAATCCAACATGTCCCAGATTAAACTCACCATCTTTCCCTCCTGAGCCCTCCTCTTTTGTTAACTTCCCTATTTCTGTCAAGGGTACCACCATCCTCCCAGTCATCCAGGTTCAAAAACTAGAAATGATCCTTGACTCAGCCTTCTCTGAGGCCCCACCTCCAATCAAAGGCCATAGTCTTTATAACATCCCTTCTATCTATCTCCTTCTCTCCTCTGACACTGCCGCCACTGGTACAGCCCCTCATCAGTTCAGGCCAGGATCCTCCCAAGAGCCTACCTGGTTCTTCTCCCTGACTCAAGTCTCTCCCCACTGCAATCCAAGCTCCATTCAGCTGATCTTCCTAAATCATAGGCCTGACCATGCCACTGCACCCGACTTAGTCAACTTTAGTGGCCCTTGAAATAGAACATCACCTGGCAGTCAAAGACCTCCATACCCTGGCCCTCTTCTACCTTCTCAGTCTTCGACCCTTCTCCTGTCCAGGTTCTCATCCATCCAGTGACACGGGTCTCCTTTCTATTCCTTGAACAAGACACTCCTGCTGATTCTAAGCATTTGCACTGACTGTCTCCTACGTCTGGAACGTCTACCTCCTCCTCTCTGCCTCCTGCCTTTCTTCAAGTCTCAGCTGAAATCCCACCTTTTACAGGAAGCCTTTTCCAACTCCCTCTTAATGCCAATGCCTTAGCTCCAATGCACCCAGTAGATATCTTGGTTGTACATTCAAGTTAATCATCTCCCCTGTCAAACTGTAAGCTCCCAGAGAGCAGGGACTGGCTACCTTTTGCCTTTCTTTGTATCCTCAATGCTTAGAATACAGTAGGTACTGAATAAATGTTAGCTGACTGACTGATAAGGATAACCAGTTGAGATGTAAGTCTAATCCAACCACTTCTTTTCCAGATGAAGAATCTGTGGCCCAGAGAGATAAAGTGAATTGCCCACACAAAGAGCAAATGCAAGTTCTGGGATTCAAACCCAGGTGCTCCCTGAATATAGCATCTAGAGCCCTTTCCATGGTACTCAAGGAAACAGAGGCTCGGTGTCAAGTGCCTGGCCTATGTTCACCCAGCTAATCTAAGAGTCTGGCCTCCAACCCAGACCCTCCTGATTCCAAGGAACGAAGAATTGTTCTGTGGTAATAGGCTTAAGTTTATTTTCTCCTCATTGACCTCTTAGAAAACAAGAACACCGCAGACAATTTCTGGGCATGACCCACAGGAATTATACAGCAGGGCTACAGACAACACAAGAAGCATGCTAACCTCGGCAGAGACATGGGCCAAGTCCTGGCTTGGACCCTCCTCTAAGTGCAGGGACACAGGCAAGTCTTCTCAAGGCTCAGAAAGTCACTTTCTCAACTGCAAAAAGTATCCCTGATATGCAACAGGAAAGAATCTTGGAGTCCAGCAAATCCAACTTCCTCATTTTATAGATGGGGAAACTGAGGCCGCCCAGGGAGAAGAAATCTGCCCAAGATCTTTAGAAAAGATGGCCAAACCCAACTACTCTTTTTATAACACCAGACTCTATTTACCTGCCCCTCCCTGCCTGGCACAGTTTGTGGTGAAATGTAAAGGAATGAGAGCTACAGAAAATAGTGTCAGTCTTCAGGATCATTCTCTAAACCAGTTTTCTCTGACTCCATCAATTGTACATAAGTGGAGAGAGGCTGGGGAGTCAAGAGAGGCCCCTGGGAGCCAGACCTGGTCCAGTCGCTCTGAGCCTCCCTGGACCTATTTTCCCTTTTATAAAATGGAGATGTTGTCTGTCACCCACCCAATTTCAAAGGGAATGAGGAGGGATTTTTGGAGAATCTCTAGGATACAAATGTAAAAGTTTTAAATGCAAAAAAACCTCAAGGTATTTTTTTTCTTTCTATTTATAATCTGACCACCACAGAAGAAAAGCTCTAGGAGATGTGAGGCTCACACATGTATCCCTTTCCAAACCTAATTCAGCAAAACACACACACACACTCACTCTCCCAGAGGAAGAGACCTAGCCAGATGTTGACAGCTGCCCATCACAGACTCCTCAGCAGAGGAATCAGGCAGAGGTCAAACCCTGGGGGTATGAGGGAAGGGCAGAAAACAAGTATTGCTTAAGAGCCTTCTCCCCACCCCCACCCCACAAGGGGCAGAGATTGTTGCTAGGAGCCAGGCCTGGGAGCAGCGGGGGAGGAAGAGAAAGGGAGGAGGTTCCAGACTAAACAAGCTTGGGGTGGGTGGGGTCAAAACCTGGAATCGTCCACCCCCCAACCCAACTAGATCCCCTTCCTTCTCAGCCTCTCTAGTCCACAGAGGGAGTGGGCAGGGGCAAAGGTAAGTGTATTGTCCCTTGCCTTTGCCACTCTGAAGTTTCCAATTTCTGGCAAGTCACATAAACCTCTGGATGCCTCAGCTTTCTCATCTACAAAATGGGACCATGCCATTCTCCTAGGCTTGCTGTGAGGAAAGCAGGGGGTCAGCCGGCAAGCATTCACTCTGCGCTTACCAGGCCAGGGCCCTGTGCTGGGGATACAGAGAAAGGTAAAGTGAAAATCAGGGTGCTGCTTAATGATTTATAGTGGGCACCATTCTCACTAGCTTCTCAGGCTCAGTTCCCTCATTTCTGAAATAAGGATCGTCCTATCTTAAGGTTTTATTCTAAAAAGCAAATAAGACGCTCAGCAGAACTACACCAAGGTGTCCCATCCCAAATCCAAACCAGGAGGCTAAGCAGTCCCACTGATCAGACTGGCCCACAACTTGGCCGCTCCTTCAACCCCCAAGTGATCCAAGGGACCTACAATACATTTCAACACTTATTAGCCCATCTATGTCACAATCGTGAGCTTCTTAGAATTAAAAAACAAACATATTAAATGTCACAGAAAAACAAGAGGGGAGGAGCTGTCTCTCCACTCCCCCTTACCCTCCCCCCACTCTAAAACTTGAGAAGTGGGCAGAGAGTCGCTTTCCCTTGTCTGGTCTGGCCCCAAAGGCCAACACCCCTCAGACTTCACTTCAGCTTGGCAGGGAAGCAGGGTCAGCAGGCCTTGGCAAGAGGCTGGAACCATCGAGAAATTTGTGTTTACTCTGGCTTAGGACTGAGATGGGGATTATTCTGCTGAGCTGGCCCAGGCAAGCCTCACCACCACCACCACCACCACCACACAGAAGTAGCTGCAGAACTGGGGGGTGCAACATTCCCCCCCCCAAAAAAAGTCTAAAGTTGAAAGACTGTTTGGAAAGACCAGACAAGTCTCTAGTGTTCAAAGAGGGGAAATGGCCTTAGACTGAGGCAGGAGGGAAAAAGGTTAGACAGCATAAAGAACATTCCTGTCCACCATGAGCCCATTTCACAGGAACCCATGGAGAAGAGTGAGGATGAATTGCAAAGGCTTTTCTCACAGTGACCCTGGGGAGAAACTAGCAGAGGAATTGGACCTTGCTCCGGGTCACAAAGCTACTGAGCTACGAAGTGGCTAAGGCCAGAACCTCCCAAGGTTTTTTCTGCCAGAGGCCACCAATAGCCTTATTAGCAGAATCAGATTTTTCATAGAGAAACAACCGAGCGTATGGATTCTGGCTTTGCAGAACACTCCTCAGACCCACTCCTTTGATCAAGCAGCCTTTCTCAACACCTTCAAGAACTGAGAATCTAGGCCCATGCCTCCCAGTCCTCTGGAGGAATGGGAGGAAAGCCCGCAGAACCTCTCACCAGCCTGACCTGATCCCAACTGGAAGACAGCAAGAAAGCAGGGACCCCACTAGCCAGGACCCGGTCGGGCACCCCACTAGCCAGGACCTGGCTGGGCACTCTGAGATGAATCATGAATCAAAAGGAAATTAATGTTTGTATATGTGAGAGACCAAGGAAGAGGGACAAAAAGGCACAGGTTTCTGTAGGAACTCTCTCTGTAACTCTCTCCAGTTCACCACTCCCACCCAGATTAACCAGTCACCCACCCTACAGGTTTGCAGCACCACTTGCCTCCAACGGGGTGCATGCATGCGCGCACACACACACACACACACATCATCCCTGCACACATACACACCCCATCCCTACACACATGCGCATACACACACACACACACACACCCCCCATCCCTGCACGCAGGCACGCGCACACACACACACACACCATTCCTGCATGCACACACATACGCACACACACACACTCCCCATCCTTGCCTATCTTACCCAGCAACAGGTTATTTCCAAATGAGGCCATTACATAAGCCCAAGTGCTGACATCATTCTGCCCTGGGAAAAAGGAGGTAGAGAGGGGTGGGGACGAGATCCTACCTCCTGGTCCCACAATAGGCCTTTCTCACTCCCCAGCCTCTTTATTCCTTCCCCTTGCCCCTCACTCTCCCACCCCAAAAAAAACAGCTTTAATTTGAGATATTGTATTAGAGCCCCAGTGCTTCCTGGCAAGACAGGAAATGGTTTTTTAAACTGAGGATCCAAAATGAAAGCCGGGCAGATAATCATGGCTATAGCTGGCATTTATTTTGTGCCTTAAGGTTTGCAAAGCATTCTGGATATATTCATTTAATGTGATCCTCCTGGAGGATGGGTGCTAGATTATGCCCAATTGGCAAATGAGGAACCTGAGGCACAGGGAGGTTCAGTGAGTTGACCAGGGTAACACAGCTGTAAGCATCTGGGCTGAGGTCTTCCTGACCCCTAAACTGCTACTGCTGGAAGCTGAGGAGGCTCGGAACTCAGAGCCTCCAGTAACACTACTCCAAAACGAATGGAAGGAGGAGCCAGCAAAGCCCAAATTCTACAGCCATGGCTGCCAGTGTGGTTTTGGACAGGCCCTTTCTCCCAGGGGAGGGAGGAGGCTGGACTAACTTATCTCTAAGGTCTCCCTCCAACTCTATGGAAGAAACTGAAGACTACGAATTTCAAGAGGCTTGCACTCTGTGAGTCAAGAGGGGAGGCACAGACTGTCCAGAGCAGGTCCCAAATCCACTTCACCCCTCATTTTATACTGGCTCTTCCTTATCCCTCCCCACCATCCACTTCCTTATCCCTCCCCACCACCCATCTACTGCTATAGACCAGCTCTTCCATAGCAGCAAAAAAGGGCTCTTTCAATAAGCCCCCAGAAAACACTGTGTCCCAGAGCAGGAAATCCCTGAAAGAGGGTGGCCGATGGAGGAGGGAAGGAAGAAAGGCACTGGGGACTGGGAGAGAGCAGTCACCCAGATACACACCCTCTCTTCCTAGCAAAGACTGAGACTGTAACCAGGGGCTTAAACTTTCTACAGAAGAGTTCTCTTCTCCAGGCAACTGAGGAAGAAACCTCAATGGTACACAAGGGAGAGAGAAACAGGGGTGCTTAGTCAGCACACCTCATGGGGAGCAGGCCGAGCCTGGAACAATTGTGAGTCAATACCCTCTCCCTCCCAGGCCAAACTCCTCCAGTTGGGCTTGGCCAAGCATCTAAGACTTCTGCCCACATCTTCGGGACATCTGACATTCTCCCCTACCCAAAGAAAACCTGACTGTCAAGAAGAACCTCAAAACTGAGTTGATGGAGTAGTCCATCGGGCAAGCCTCTACCTCTCTCTGAGGCTGCTTCCTCTTCTACAAAAGGAGAGAGGTTCGACCAGACGATGTCTAAGAAGCCTCCTAGCTCTTACATTCCAGGATAACTGTCACCTCCCAACGCAATTAGCCCCATCACAACATCAAAGAGGGTCCAGCAGCCAGACGCCCAAAGTCTGCCTCTCCCCACCAGCTCAGGAGCAATGCAAGCAGCCCCAGGTACCTTGAACGAACGATGGAAACCCTCAAGTTCAGCGGCTTTCTTCTGCACCATTTTTTGTCCGGGATCTTGCCAGGGGCCAGAAAATCCAAGTAGGAAAAAAAGAGTATTTGTGTAAGGGGAAGGAGAAGCTGAGGAAGGGGCGAAGGGAACCCAGTGGCTAGTCCTGCCCCGAGGGATGGAGACAGTAGAAGGGAAGAGAGTAGGGGAGGGACAAAGGAAAGGGATGCCTCGTGAGACCTGCAGCTTATCGGGTGTTTCCCTCCCCACCTCCAGTGTGTAGGTGTGGGTATCTCCCTCCCTCCCCAGTGTCCTCAGTCCCTCCTCCTCTCCTGGTGTCCCGACCTCCACGCCCCGCCCCCGTCTCTCTCCGCCAGTGTCACAAGGAACATCTGGGACCCCACCCCCTCTCACACACACAGTCCCAGGGTTGAAGCAGAAGCAACTTCTTCCCTCCCCCTCCTCCAGCTGGGCCCCAAACAAAAGCTGCCGCTGCTGCTGCTGCAGCCGCCGTCGCCGCGCCGCCGCCGCCTCCGCCGCCCCTACCTAGGCACTAGGGCTCAGGGCTCCAGGCAGCTCGGGAGGGCAATCGAGGCTCAAGCCGGAGCCTGGTCTCCCTACAAGCTGGGTCCCCCAGTCCCCTCCGGGCGGAGCTGCGGAACCCGGGAGGTGGAGGTGATCACCAGTGCGAGAATACACACATGCCTCCCTCCTCCCCAAATTAGCAGCATCGGGAGCAGTGCAGACCATCCGCAGGGGTGGTAGCAGCAGCAGCAGGAGCAGGTTCACTTGCTCGGCCCCACGGTGGGAACAGGGAAGAAGGGGAGGGTAAGGCAGAGAAGGAAGCTGGAGGGTGGGGGGAGTCCCGCCGGACTTGCCAGCCCTCGGGCACTCACCAGGACCGAGGCCAGGGGCTCCCCAGTGCTGCTGCAGCTGCTGCCGATGGTATCACAGCCCGGACCTGAGGGCGCAGCGCCGCCGCCGCCGAGAGGAGCCTGGCAGTGCCCCCGGCCGCAGCCTTTATAGGCTCCCCGGCCCCGCCCCGGGCCACCCCCTTCCCTAGCCCCGCCCCCAAGCCCAGCAACTGACCGCCGGAGGAGGGAGAGGTGGTGCGCGTCTGCGTGTGAGAGAGAGAGTGAGTGAGAGAGAGTGAGAGAGAGAGAGAGAGAGAGAGAGAGAGAGAGAGAGAGAGAGAGAGTGTGTGTGTGTGTGTGTGTGTGTGTGTGTGTGTGTGTGTGTGTGTGTGAGAAAGCGGTGAGCAGTGTTTGTGACTGGCAGAGGAGAGTGTCTGCAGTGTGGATCTGCACTTTTTTGTAAAAAGAAGGAAATGTGTGTGTCTGTCGTAAGTGAAAGAGGAGTCTCGGTCTTCTGGGTGAGGAAGGGAAAAGAGTGTTGTGTGCGTGCGTGGGAGCATGATTTGTATAGGGGAAGTGTGAGTCTAGGCGCAGTGTCGGGGGTGGGAGGAGAGGAGAGGAGAGGGGCTGCGGGCAGCGCCTGTGCCCAGGGGTACTGGGAGAGTGCACGAGCGAGCAAGCGATCGGGCTCCCTCCGGACCGCAGTGTGCCGAGTGAGCTGTGCCTGCAGTGTGAGCATGTGTTTGTGCGTGTGAGAATGTGTGTGTGCGTGTGCTGCTAGCTTGAGCAAGGATCCGTGAGTTGGTGTGTGGAGGAAGGACAGCTGAGTGTAGGAAAACAGCGGTGCGAGTATGTGTGTATATGGGGGGGGCGGTGTATGTGGGAGGCTGTGTGCTCAGGTGGAGGGGTTCCAAGGCCTAACCAGTTTGTACCACCCCCATCTGCAGCAGCTGGAGGTCCCCTCCAGTCTGACCTCGGCTGCAGGGAAAGCCCCGCCCCGTCCCCGGGGAGGCTACTTCAACCCCAGAGCCAGATGCCTCGGATGGGTCCCACAGAGCCTCACCCTCTTAGCCTGGCCAGAGAGCTGGCCCTCTGTGAGGAGGGGCTACCGTCTAGACTGACCCCTTTCCCGGACTGAAAGACCAGGGGCTTTCCTGCAGGTCTGGGAGCAGATGCGCTACCGACGGCTCTGGTCCCCCGCACCCACCCATTCTCCACAAAAAGATCTACTTCTTGATATACTACAGCGCCCCCATCAAACGAACCCCCCTATACACAGACCCACGAAACAGCACGGCAGTATGGTTAGAGTGGCAATAGCCCTGACTCACACTCTGCTTCCAGTGTTTACTTCCTTCAATACCTTCAGGCCAGCTTCTTCACTTTTCCATGCCTCAGTTTCCTTATCTGTAAAATGAAGGGTTGGGCTTCTTGGCAAGTTCTTGGACCCCTTCCAGCTCTGTGACCTATAATAATAGCTCCTCATCTGGCCTGAGCCGTCTCTAGGGCCTCTTTCAGCTCCAAATGGCCAAGTTCCCCATTTCACCTATACAGGAGACCTAGGAAGCTTTCCACTGAGAGACCATGTGGTTCATTCAAGCCCCCAGGGCTGGTGCACAGGATGGCAACACATACACAGTGTGTGTACACACACACACCACTCCATAGATGCACAACACACATGCACATGTATACAACATTCTGCACACAGTCACAAATAGTATAAGGGGCCTCAGAGCTCAGCTAGTTAGCTACCCCTGCATTGTACAGAAATGGAAAAACAGACCTGGGGAGGTGGATTGTCTTTGTCTGAGGTCCCACTACTTATAAAAAGCAGTGCTGGAATTTGAACCCCAGCTTTCACTCTCAAGTCCAGTGATCTCTCTCGTGCTCTCTCTGTCTCTTTCTGTCTCTCTTTCTCTTTTTCTCTCTCTCCTTCTCCCTCTCTGTCTCTGTCTCTGTCTCTCTTTCTCTCTCTCTCTCTTTCTCCCCCCTTTCTCTTCTCTCTCTCTCCTCCCCCCCTCCCCACACACACACATACTCTGCCTCTTCCTCTTCCAGATGTATACAATACTCTACATATACATATAGAAACCACAATAGACATGCATAAAACAGGACATAGAGAGAGTCTCGTTCTAATGATAACAACCAGCACTTACTTCATGTGATTGTAGTGAGGATCAAATGAGATTGAAATGACGAGTCTTAACAAAGTGACCACAGAGTCGGAATTAAAAGTTTTAAGGAGCTTTAATTTACCAGCTGGGGCTACTCCATGCCAATTAAAAAGGGGGAGCAGCCCCGAGTTCAGGGGTGAAGAGCCTTTTATACAGTTTTTTTGGTTTACATATCTAACTAACACAATTAGTTACTAAGCAGGTTACCATATAGATGCAAGCAAGCTGTTGCTAAGACAAGGGGGGGTTTGTAGGATAAGCGGAGGGGCACAGGGCATGATGACCAAGCAAGAAAAAGATGAATTACCCTAGGCCGGCTTCCTGACTCCTATCCCAAGTTCATAAAGTTTTACTTGGCTGGTTTCTAATTTCATAAAGTATCACTTAACTGTTTCCTGGCCATTACATTCCTCCCTTTTGTATTTTTGGAAAGAATCAAATCATAGATTCCTGGTCACTCATGATGCATAGTGTGTATGCAGGACCCTTAATTTGATAGACTGGACCCGTTTACGTACATAGCTTAGGAGAGCACTAATAAGGCAAGGGCCAATGAGGAGGCTCAGGAGCAGAAGGGTAAGGGGGCCAGCTACTGCTATTACAAGGGAGGTTAGCCAGGGTGACCAATTGGTCCCCGACCCTCGGGCAGCTTCTCTTTACTATTTTTGATCCACCTGGGTGTTCAAGGCAGCATACTGAAACTTCCCTGTAACTAGAGCTGCTGTGCCTACAGTGGTGGATCCAGCAATACCTAATCCCACCAGGAGGGGAACTAGGATGGGGGCCCTTCTTGCTCTGGTAGACAAGCCAAAATGCTCATGGCCCCCATCCCCAGAGTAAAAGAAAACGTGGGGAAGAACATGGACCAAAATACACATTTCAGGGGAGTTAGAGTCTGCTAAGATGTGGATGGGAATGCGGGGAGTGAGGCCAGTGGTACATGCCATCCAGGCAGGAGTTCAGAGGATGTGGCTAGACGGCCCTTGGTCCTTGTCAGTTTCAATGGTAGCGGAACAAGGTCATAGGAAGGGGAGAGGAGACAAACCACCTGCACATCCCCCAGTGTTATTTTTGTTGGGGAATGCCAATTGTAGGTCTGAGCAGAGGCACACAAGGAGATTTTTACAGACTGAAGTTACAACAATGTTACAAACAAGTTACAAAGGCACCCCAACACCTGGGAACCTGACCTCTCTTGTTTGGGTCACCTCTCTTATCTGTCTGTTGGGGATGGGACAGTGTCTCAGGGTTGGATTTTGGAGGTGCAGGGAGGTTTTGCTGCTTGTGAGCAAACAAAGCTGGTCACTTGAATGGCCTGGGATGGTTCCCCCTGCCCACACTCCCCAGAGCTAGCTTGGTGATGATGCCAAAAACACCCATCAGGCCTGTAGGTGAAAAGCTGGTGAAGGGCTGGGCCTCTAGGCAGCATCTGTTGCCAAATTCTTCCTCCACCTCCTCACCCTGGGGCTGGCTAGGGTAGGTCAAGTCCCCAAGGGAAGCCATTGGAGATGTTCAGAAAAATGGGGGCATCTTTTGGTTGGGGGGTGGGGGAGAGTATGGAGAGGATGTGGACTCTGGGCAAAACTTTGGCTTCTTCCAAAGAACTAACAATTCAAAGTCAGGCCTGGGTCTGAGGGCTGTTATTAAATGGGAACCCATGCCCTTTGCCAAAGGCACCCCATCACCCCATCCCCCCTAAAAAGATGGGACCCAAAATCATCTGGGGACAAGGGACGAAGGTCTCAGTCCCAGGCTGCTTCATGCTCAGAAAGGATGTAGAGCTGTCTGTCTCACAGAAGTCCAACATTTGAGGAGTGGGGACTGTGGCCAACGTCCAGAACATGGCAGACATCAGATCCAAAGGGTGTTGGGTAGCGGCTTTGGGCAGTGGATGGTAATCAGCCAGAGCTGTCAATGCACTGGGCCTAGAAGATATAAATCTGGCAAAGAGATTAGACAAACAAGAGCCAAAAGAGAATGGAGAAAAATGACCAGAAGTAGAGTGGGCATGGGCTAACATAACCCATTACTCAGACTAATAAACTTTCCTTCACTAACATAACTGTATTGCCTTAAACAAGGGAGGTTCCTGACTTGAAACTCACAACTGAATAGTAGACATACATTCTTGTTTCACAAAGCTTGCCTATCCACTAATCATTATTCGCTTTGGAAATACTTCAGAAATTGAATCTTTTACATATACACTCAGTTACAAGTATTAACTTTTGCTTAATTCATTGAATAGTTATATTAGTTTGGCAATACTCCAATGAAAAACTTTGTAGACCTACAGAAGTTGGCTGGGTGTGCAGGCTATATTCTTTTCTCATGAAAATCATTAACTTGGTCACGCAACAGTGGTCACTGAAACCTGCTTGCACTTTTCTACAGTAAGGGGTGGGGGTCAAGGTAGCAGTTCTTCTACAGGCTTGGTTTCTTTTTCAGGTCCCCTGACTCAGATGTTCACTCAGCAGCCTGACAGGGGTTCACAGAAACATGATTGAATACCAAAGGTACATAGAAACAGTTCAGTTTCTCCAGCCATGCAGGGCTAGGCACAAACATGACAATAAAGTTACATAAAGAGTTACAAAACTGCATCAAAAATCCAAACTTTTGATCTTATTACCAAACATGCTCAAGGTTTCAGTTTCTATAACAGAGAAATTTTTGAAAGCCAATCTTTTACACCTATATAGTTCTTAGAAGAATCAATCTGATGCTGTTGCTTTCCTCAAAACTTTAGGATCAAGTTACAAATCTTTCTACTTTTATAACATAGTGAAACCCTTCTAAAACTGATATCAACTATCTGGAGACAAGAGGGGCTTGGACAAA
>CM053580.1:544133356-544159364 GCA_028627135.1 Pseudochirops cupreus
CAGGGCAATTTTCCTTGAGAATTTCTTGAAGGATGCTTTCTAGGTTCTTTTTTTGATCATGGCTTTCAGGTAGTCCAATAATTTTTAAATTATCTCTCCTGGATCTATTTTCTAGGTCAGTGAACAGCATCCTCCTTGACATTGTAGCTCCATGCCTAGTGGTCCCTGAAAGACCCCTAAACACACTTAATGATCTGAGCTGATATGTCAGGGCATTCCCTTTACATAACCCAATGGTTGGCTTAGCAGTCCCAGGGTCAGAAGATCCCAGCTTGCCTCTCCAATATTATTTACCCCTGCACTCATTCCTGTGCCCTTTGCTTTGGTTGATCTACCCTCTTCCTTAAGCCCAAACTCTACTGGGGCCTTTTCTGTCCTTTGCTCATTCTCAAGATGAGGATAGTGCCTGAGAGTGAGTAGTGAGGAGACAGATGCCGGAGAGGTTGTGGAAGTATAAATGGCAATTAGAAACATCTAGCTGGGATATTTATTACTTCAGATTATCCTCTGTGTCTTCAGTATGGGTGAGTCCCTTCACTGAAGCAAAACCACCCCTTCCCCAAGTTAGAAGCTAGATGGTCCAAAATAATTCACCACTTTCTAAGACCACTCTCCTGGGCAAGAGTCTTTTTACCTCATTGGCCATATTGGGTCCAGATGACCAAGACAGTGCCCATCACTCACTGGGTTGGTACTTGGACCCTTGCAAGCTTAATGGGACTGACTAGAACATGTGGTCTGCTTTCGGAGTCCAGAGTTTACCTCTCCAGCATGAGGAAGTATAGGAGGAAGGCCCCCATGGGGGCAGGGAGTGAGAGGGGAAGCCTGGGCAAAGAGTTTGCACTGGTCTCTCTGTGGGGGTTGGCTGTTCATTTGTCTTTGCTTTCCTGGGGTCTGAGTCCCAGTGATATGGTGCTAAAGGTCTAGAGAGGGCCCCTGTTCTGTCTACTCGATTCCTGTCTATTTCCCTTCCATCAACATCTGCCTTGTTTATTAAAGACCTCTCCTGTAATCAGGGCTGTGCTAGTAAAAATCAATCTGAGTGCCAGCCCTTGTCACGAAGGAGCTCACACTCCTTGTGAGGAATAGATTCACACCCAGAACACTCCTGTCTATGAAAAAGTATCACCAAAAGCTCCACAGGAAAATGCAGAGAGTTCAAAGATAAGGAGGCAGGACATTGGTAGGTGAGACTGACGTGGGAGAAGATGAGGGGGCCGGAGATGAGGGGGGTGACAGGAGGGAGGCTCAGGAATCAGCTTCCTAAGAGCGTAGAATTAGAGGTCAAAGGGCCTGGAGTGACTTCCTGATCCAGCTCCCTCACTGGACAGCTGAAGAAAGCCCCCAAATGGAGTGACTTGACCAAGGCCCCCCCAGATAGGATGCACCATGGCGGGGAGAGGGTGGGTGGCCCAATGCCCAGCCTTCTTGTAAGGAAAGGAGGACTCCAGACTGGTTGAGGGACAGCTTACCTGTGGACCTCTGTAAGGGAGTTATGTTGGTCACCCACTTTAAGGAAGAACATGGAGAGACCCTTATCAGAAAGATGAGATGTTGACCTAGAGCCCCAGACATGAGGGAAGCTGGCCCCCATCGTGGTGCTGTCTCCTTGGCTGAGCTGAGGTGTTTTAGCTTCCAGTTCAAAAGTTCTTTTTTAAAAAAATCATTTGACCAAATTTCAGCTTTTAAACATTTTGATTCAAGTGTATTTTCAAAATCACATGTGAGGATTTCACCATTTGATTGCCATGCATTTCTTCATAGCTTCAGAAGCTGATGAGCCATAACAAACCATGATCTCAGAAACCAGGTTTCATCCCCTATGACACAGGCTTCTGAAACCTAAATTTTAAATAATGATCCTCTTCCAGATGCACAGTTGTAGACAGATTCTCTCCAAAAATAACAGCAAATCTGAATATAATTAATTTAAGAATAACATTCAAGGAAGAAGCAATGATTAAGTGCCTAGAAAATGGACATTTACATTACAAAAGAAATAATAAAACAGATCCAGTGTTATTTTCTCTCCCAAGAAAGGAAACACTCCCCCTCCCCCCCGCCAAAAAAAAACCCCAAACCCTAAGCCCATACTTGTGAGGATTTTGGAAACATTTCATTTCCTACAGAGGCCTCAATCTTTTTTTTTTTAATCTAAATTCCAATAAGGGCCACATAAAAATTCTGTGTATAAACCCATTCATAGGAACTGAAACCAAGACTTTGAGGAAGGATTGTTTTGGAGGTGTAGGCTAGATTTTTGGAAGGGGGTAGCAGGCACTTTTCTTTCACTACTTGCTGTTGGAAGGCCTTTTGTATTCCCAACCCTGAATGATACTTCGAAACAAACTACCCACCAAACAAAAGGATTTCAAAGCTTCCTTTTCTGGTCTCAGGGACTCAATTATCCCTGTGTTTCTCTGCCTAGCCCTGGACAACCACTGTCTTTCTTTTTACCACTGGAGGAATGTTTCCATTTTTTCATTTCCAGAAAAGGCAAACATTTTTAGTCCCTTGACCTTCACAGCCCATGACCATGAACAATTCCAGCAGGTCAGCACCTCCAAAGTGGCCCCATTGGCTTGTGATGCAGTAAGGGCCAAGGCTGTGTGGACATCTGAGGCAGGTAGAATTGCCTCATTTCTCTGAAGGTGAGTAAGCCCTTAGCATGGGAACAGCCCACCATACTGTTATTGCTGGAGAAATCTCCGATTCAGAGTGCTTCTCTTGAATAGAGAGAGAACACCTTTATTCTGGTATGTTCTAATCTGTATAACTTCTCTGGTTTCTGTTTGCTGCTTTCTTTGAAAAAGAGGCTTCTGAGCTATTCATGATGGTCTTTTTTTGTAACCGGGGGTGAATGAAAAGGGACTGGGCTGGTGTATATAAGGTGAGAGGTAGCAAGAAAACAGCTTTTCATTCTGACTCCCAACGCTTAACCCTAGCCTGGAGATACTTGAGGGCTGGCAGACTGATTTGCCAGGCCCAGGAGCTCTCTTGGCATTGGGAGGAGAGGTCACCCAGGCTGGGCTGTCCTGGTCTCTGCCCACTCCTCCCCCCAGTAGGCCACTGGAGGGGCTTACCTCCCAGCTACCTTCTAGTCTTCTCTCTGGATTTAGGAGTCCCCTGCCCATATCTGTCTTAGATGTAGATACTGAGAGGCCACCAAAGGTTTTTGAACAAAGGAATGAGGGGGTGAATGTGATCTACTGGGTAGCCTAACTCTGAGGACCTCTCCTTACCCAAGGCATTTCCCCCACATTCTCCACCCCCCCCCCCATTGCCCTTTCTTTCACTGTTCTGTCTCTAGTATGTAGAAGCAGTGCCACATGACCTGGTCCCCCTGGGAGTCCAAGATTGAAAGCTGGAAGATAGCCTGAGGATCATGTGCTCCAGTCCCGGCATCCAAGATGGAAAGCTTTCCACTGAATCAGGATAAGTGACTTGACCAAGGTCACACTACCAGTAAGCAGGCAGAGCAATCTGTGGGCTGACTGCCGAGTAGCCTCATCTTCCCTGCCCGGTTTGGAGCAGAAGGAGGTCAGAAGGCCTGGGGTCGCATCCTGGATTTGTCCCTATGTCACTGTGCCTTCTTCCTCTCTGGGCCCTCAGTTTCTTCCTTATCAAAATGAAGGAGTCTGACTAGCTGACTAGACCAAGGTCCCCTGTAGCCCTACAACCGTCTAGTCCTCCCTGACTTTGCAGAGATTGCCCCCAAGGCAGGTGTCTGTCTGGTGCTAACTCTTAGGTAAGGTGAGGATTCCGGGAGGGGAGATCTCAATCAGTACCTGCAGGGATACCTAGAGAAGTCTTGCTTCTGACACATCCTAGCTGCAATTCTTAGTGCCCCTAGACAACTGGCTAAGACTATAAATTACAAAAGCTTTTACAGTCTGCATCAGTGAAAGGGATTTCTATACCAGAAATTCTCCACACTGATGAAATCAAAGAGCTATGCTATGCTTCCCTCAAAAAAAGAAATATTCATGAAGTGCTTTCTGCAAAACGGCCTTATCGTGTAATTGTGCAAATACTTTTATCCCCATATTATAGATGAGAAGACTGAGGCTCATGGAGGTAAACGGACCTGCCCAGCACCACTAGTTGTTAGAAATGGAATTCGACTCTAAGTCCAGTACTCCTTCCATCATATCCCACTGAGAAATAAGAGGGTTAGGCTCACAGAGGCCTTGAAAGCCAAGAGAGGAGAGTGGCCAGAGGTCCAGTGGAGTGCTGACCTTTCTTCTCCTGTTTGCCCTTCTCTGTCATTGCCTCTTGCTGGCCTGCCAGCCACTGCCGGGCCTGCTCTCCAGGATGAGGGATCAGTCCCTGAGCCAGGCGAGGGAGGGAGGGAAGGAAGAAGGAAGAAAGTCTCCGTGTTCCATCAGGCCCAAGTGTGACCCTTTGAAGACAGGTGGGAGGCAAACAGGGCCTGTCACCAACCAGTTAGAAAAAGCACCTGAACTGTTCACCCTTAAAAAAGTCCAATCCTAGTAAACAACATCCCTGCCCTTACGTGCACCCCATACTGCAACCTCGAAAGATAAGTAAGACTTTTTTTCTTAATCTCTCTTTCACACATGATGAAACAGAGGCCCAGACTGGGGAGTCACTTGCCCAGTGTCACATAGAAAGTTAATGGCAGAACCAAACCTAGATTTAATATAGGGTCATGAGAATTTATTTTATTTTTAATGTGTGTAATAAAACACGTATTTTTTTAAACAAGTATTTCTATAACATAGTACAATAAAAAAAAGATGATCATATATGAAACTGCAAATCTGCTATTCAGAACTTGCTATTCCTTTCAAATATACAACAAAATCACCATGTACGTTTCTAGTTTTTCTTCCTCTCCCTCTCCCCCCCACCCCAGGGATGGCTACCATTAGACACAAATGGGTGTGTGTGTGTGTGTGTGTGTATATATATATATGCAAAATTGTTCTACATCTATTTATCATTTCTTTCTGTGGATGCAGATAACATCTTCATATGTCCTTTATAGTTAATTTGGGTACCCATAACAGTCAAAATAAATTACTTGCTCAAAGTTGTTTTTAAAATTGCGGATACTGTATACAATGTTCTCCTGGTTCTAGGATCATGAGACTTTGAATGAATGAATGAGTGAAGACACATTTATTGAGGACTTAGTTTTTATTAAGGACTCACTGTACTACAAATAGAAAAGACAGTTTACTGTCTGCTGTCTACTTTCCAGGAGTTTGCTCTCATAGGAGAGCTCAGTTTCAGGACCCAGAGAGGCCCTCCTGGACTTTAGGGTTCAGAGGTAGGGGAAGGTGGTGCCTGAAGGGTGGGGTCTAGAGGTGGTGGAGGCTGGTGGGTTTGATGTCAGAGAGGCCTTCCTCCCTCTTGCCAGAAGGATTCTAGTTGGTGACCAATCTTTACAATTCCTAGCTAGGAGGATTGGGACTGGAGGGGTCCAACCATTGGAAAGTGGGGAGTGGGCTCAAGGGTTAGAGGTGAGGACTGGGGGATGGGTTTCCTAGAAAAGGCAGAATTGGTAGGAAAGTCTGCAACAGGGATGCCCCTTGTTGTAGCTCTTCAGGCTGAGGCAGAGGAAAAAAAAGGGAAAAGATCTGGGAAAATACCTTAAAGGACAGAATCCACCTGCTAGTGTTTTAAAGCTGAGGAAATGGAGACCCAGAGAAGAGATATTGCTTGTCCCTGGTCTTGCAGGGCTGGTTCTCTTGCCTGGCGGCCCTGGGCTGCCTCCTCCAGGCAGAATTCCTCACCTAGCCCTGCTGTCTCTGCCCAGGAGACACCATCTAGGAAACGGGGCCCCTGGCTCCTCCCTAGACTGGGAAGTGGAGGGAGGAAAGAGCAGCTGTTGGAGGAAAGGAAACCACCTCCCAACTCTGGGAAGAAAGGAAACGGAGACAGAGCTGCCAAACAGCCTTTCTGGGCCCCTTGCCCAAGCTGCTGGGGTCACCACAGGGCCAGGCCTTCTCAATTACCCACGGTCAGCCACTGCCAAAACCCTGCCCGCCACCCCCACCCCTGGTACTGTCACAGGCCACGCTCTCCTCCCTGCTCTCCTCACCCCCCCTTCACTTCCAGCCCCACCCTAGGGAAACAGCATCGGCCGCCCTCGGTGAGCCAGGGCGGGGGCCTTGGGCTCCACGCCCGATGGTAGCAGGAGCGGGGAAACTTACAGCCAGGTTGCATCAGATCACTTCTCCCTGCCCCCTGTGCTGTGACCCCAGCTGTCCCACTGTGCGCCCACCACTGAGTGTGAGGCAGCGAGCTGTGGAAAAGGTCTGGGGAGCCTGGGCTGCTCATCACAGGGTGAGTCACCTCACCTTGGGCTGTGTTGACTTATTTTGTTTGACAGCGTCATTAAACCCTTAGTGAGCTCCCAGTTGAAGCCCCCTCCCCCACAAACATCCCATAGTCCTTTTCTGCTTGTGAAGAGGAAAGACAGATGAGCCTGTTTTTAAAAGCTCTGAGTTGTTGCTTCATTCACAGAACGGGAATGATCCTATAAATTGTTTTTTTATTCTCCTTGGTTCACTCCGCATCGCTTCATACCCATTCATGTAACTTCTCTAGGCCTCAGTTTCCCCGACTGTAAAATGGAGAGGGAGGAGGCGTGGACCAGAGAATCTCCAAAAATTTCCATACCCAAATCCTGCGAGTCTCCAGCCAGAGCTGGACAGAGATGGGCCAAACCACAGACAACTGGTGCCAGGCAGGTTCCTGTTACAGAGTCTCTCACCTTTTAGGGCAGCCAAGTGATGTAGTAGATAGAGGGCCTGGCCTGGAACCAGGAAGACCTGGGTTCAGATCCTGCCTCAGATACGTACTAGCTGTGAGACCCTCCTTTAAGTCACTTAGCTCTGTTTGCCTCAGTCTGCTGAACTGGGGAAGGAAATGGCAAATCACTTCGGTATCTTTGCCAGGAAAATCCCAAAATGGGTCTCAGAGAGTTGGAAGTGACTGAACAATAACCCACAACAAACACCTTTTAGGGACTCGGTACCATCTGTGTGGTGATGCCTTTGAGTGTGTGTAGGTCACTAGGGATGTGATCCAGAGAACTCTTCCTACCAGTGCCAGGTGGTGCCTTTTCTGCAATTCCCAGCCTCAGAGAGTTTCCTAAACTATGGAGCAGTGACTTGTCCAGGGTCACACAGTCAGTATGTGTCAGAGGTGGGGAGAGGGCCCAGGTGTTCATGGTTCCACTGCACTGATCTACCTCTCATGCTAGTGGAAAAGAAGAAAGAGGAGAAACGTTAACGATAACATTATTCCCAGCTGACCCCTCAAGGCTCCTCCTCTGAGGCCTCACTCTGGCCCTGGACTCTTATAGGCCTGAGCAGGTCCTGTCAAGTTAGGAAGGTTTCGAGCAGGGTGATGAACTGCTAAGTCATGTCTGAAGACCAGTGGAGCAGGTGTGGGCTGGCGCATAATCCCAGAGGGGTGAAGAATGAAGGCAGCTGTGTGGGACACTACGTCATGCTGCGTGTCTACAACGTGCTCCCACGATTCAGCACACACTCATTCAGCACCCACTGCATGCAAGGCCTGGGCAGCCCATCCTCACCCCAGGTCATGGGAGCAGCACTGCCTCCAGTCTGTGGCTCAGCGAGGGCTTGGCCCCCGGTCACACAGCCTTGTCCTTAGCAGAGGCCATTCATAAAGCCTGGCCGTGTGTGGCCGTCATCCCCTTCAGAGCTGTGAGACACAGGGGGCTTTCCAAAAAGGCCTCAGCCCTGCCCTAAGGAGCTGCTGACCACCAGGAGCACTCACTGCATCCTTATTTCTTCTGGAGCCCTCGGAAGTTTAGAGACGTGCTGTCCTCACAGCAGCATTGTGGGAGAAGGGTTGCAGATACTACCACCTCCATTTTACAGATGAGGAAACTTGCCCAGGATCACACAGCTAGCAAGTGGAAGTGACAGGCTCCCGGCCAAAGAAATACTCTCTATTTTGTGAAATAATAGCAGGTGACTTTATGTGGTGAGGAGTGAGCTTATGTGGTTCAGGCAAGCCTTAGAGAAGGGACCAGTCACTGGTGGATGGGGTGACCCAGAAGGCTTCCTGGAGGAGGTGGGGCTGGACAAGGGAGGCTAGATGAAGAAGAGCCACCATCAGTCTTGGCACCACTTCAAGGTATGTGCCAGATTGGACCTCTGACCTCCCTCCCTTCCCTCACAGGCAGGTCAGGCACCCAAATTAGGGGAAGACATCTATGTCCCTCTCCTTCCCCCTCCCAGACTATCAGAAGCCTCTGGAGTCATGTGCCCCTCCAGCTTCCAGTGAGGGGCCCCTAGAATAGGTCTCTAGGATTTAGATCTCTGGTAATCTCTTACAAAGGAGGAAACTGAATCCTGGAGAGAAATGATTTGCCCAGAGTCAACAGACACAGAGCCAGGATTGGAAACCAGGACTTTATCATGCCGCCCAATCCTCCTAGCCTCTCAGATAGAAGCCAGCAGCCGGAGAGGTGGCAGCTGTCCTTCCATCCCCCAGGGGACCATACTGGCCATGTGTGGCTCTGCCAGCAGGACACACCTAGCTGTCCCAGAGGGGCCCAGTTCGAGTGGGGGTGATTTTCTTGGGATTCCTCAGCCCAGCTGACCAGTTTCTAAGGGCTAGAGTTCCTGGTGGGCCTCCAAGAGCATTTCTCCTAATTGTTGCAGGCTAACCTTGGTTTCCTGAGGTGCATTGGTGGCGGTGGTGAGGGCAGGAATCAGCTTTCCCTCCTTTGGGTATCTGGCAGGGTCATAACAGTCACTGTAGCAGGTACTGGGGTGGGAGGCAAAGAGTAGGGACGGAGAGCCCTGGGGCTGATTTTCTATATATCATCCAGGGAGGCTCAGAGTGGTCAATTGGTCAAGTGATCAGTTGACTTGACCAGGTCATACAGCAAGTAAAAAACAGAGCTGGGATTTTTATGCAGGTCGTCAACACGTTGATTCTAACCCTGTACTTTTTCTATGACATCACAGGGCACTCTAGCCACAGTCCCACCCCCCATTTACGTTTATAAGCCTCACTGGTTGTCTGTCTAGCTGAGCACATTTTGGCAGGGGGTGGGGATGGGGGTGGAGAGACTGTAAAAGGAGGTTGGACTAGATCAGCTCTCAGGTCCTTCTAGCTCTAAATCTGTGACTACATAGGTGTTTGTGTAGTCCGTATATATATATATATATATATATATATATATATATTTATACATAGATACTGTCAAGATACTAGGAGACACCTGTTTTCCAGAGCTAAAGCCCAGCAAGCAGGCCGTGCCCTGAGCTTGGCATAACAACAATCCTTCGCGCTCACTCTCTGGATGATCTCACCCTCTGGCAAAAATCATATAATTATTGTATTGCTTTGATCCAAGCACCGGACAAGCACCCATGTTTGGGTCATGAAGCCCTGCCATGAATCAAACTTGTCTCATGGTTGGTTACCCCTCACTGACAGGGCTACAGCTCAGCACAGAGCCATGGGTATAAGTACTGAGATCTGCCTACACTAAAGCGGGCCCCCCTCTAGGGGTAGGGTCCTGGCATCCATGTCCAGATCCCCTCCTTGCTTGCAGGCTGTTTCCCTCACTTTGAAATTAAACTTCTGTTGGATTCCTGACTCTCCTGTCTCTGGCCTGCTCTGTTCAGCTCTGGCCATCCACAGGTTAGGGACGGGGTTGGTCCAGTTGACAATAAATACATATGCTTATGATGGGGCAGCTAGTGGGTGCAGTAACTAAAGCATCGGGCCTGGAGTCAGGAAGACCTGAGTTCAAATCTGACCTCAGCCACTTATAGTTGTGTGACCCTGGGCAAGTCACTTTGATGGGGTGTTGGGGTGCCTACGTTTGTAACGTCCAGTTGTAATTTCAGTTTGTAAAATCACACTTGTGTTTGGGTACCTATGTTTGTAATATCAGCTTGTGAAATCAAGTTGTAAAATCACATTTCCCTCAGCCTCAAAGCATTAACTCTGCCTCTTCCCCCAACCGGGACTCTGCCTAGCAACAATTCAGGAACTGCTTATCCCTGCTTGGTACAATAACAAGCTATACCTATGAATCCTTCACTAAACCATCTAAACAATCCCGTTAGCTTAGAGAAATGTATAGCTCCCCTGTTCTAATGGCCAACTGTACCTATGAATCCTTCGGCGCACTATCAGTAAGCTAACTCCTCAGCCAATCAGACATCCTGAATCCCCAATTAGTCTAGCTTCCCAGCATCCACCTTGTCGAACAGGACATTGATGGGTAACAGACTGGACACCTTTCGGCTCTGACCATTAGGTGACCCAGTGATGTTTCAAGCCTAAAATCACACCTCTATGCAGCTCCCCCCCCTCCCCATGGGCCGTTTCCCCATGAATTATGGACAATATGCCTGTGCAGTAGATGTGAAAAGTGCATGTCCCTTTAAGCACTGACCACTCCTTAACTCCTCCTTAATCCCACCCTTACTCACCTTACAAGTTTATGGCTTTATAATCTGTACCCCTGAGTCCTTTAAGTTTGCAAGTTCCCTTAGACCTCCCGCCTGCTGTAAAGCATAACAATAAACTTTTACAATCCTGACTCCAAAGATTGCTTGAGTCCTAAGAATTCTTTCCAGACTAGAGCCCTCCAGGGATTCATTTGGGGTCCCTCTAACACATAGCTTTTCTCACCCTCTTCAACTTTACCCTGTTTGCCTCAGTTTCCCCATCTGCAAAATGAACTGGAGAAGGAAATGGCAAACCACTCCACTATCTTTGCCAAGAAAACCACAAATGGGGCCACGAAGAGTCAGACTTGACTGAAATCATAAAAACAAAAACAAAATGCTTATGATATTATATGTGTCAGTGTATTTTATGTGTCTAGCTATCAGAGTGGTTATGTCTGTGGGTGGGTGCCCATCAGTGTGTTTGCACTTTATGGGGGTGTGTAACCCTGCACAGGCATCAGTGTATCTGACTGTGTATGGAGGGCGGTGCTGGTTGTAGATGTCTCCCAGTGTGCCTGTGAGTCTGTCTGTCTGTCTGTAGCAGAATGTCTAGCACTAAAGGGTGTGTTCATAACTGTGTCTTTCAGCCAACCCCTGGAACCCTGGAATTCTTTGAACAATAGTTGAGCTCTGCCTGGCTCTGGGATATGGGTTCATTTCCTGTTTTTACCTCCTTTTCCTCCTGAGCCTTGGTCCCCAGAGAACAGCTGACCTTCCACAGGCCCCTCCATTTCCATCTCTCATTCTCTCCCCCAGACTGGGAAGGCTCAGACACTTGAACTCTTCCATTCTGGCTGGGGGGTTGGCCCCCCTCTCTCATGCTTCAAAAACTGTCTTTTATCCCCATGGACTTTAAACAGTTGACAAGATCCAGCTGTGCTTATGGAGGTGAGATGGGCAGAGGATGGAGGCCCAGCCACTCTTCTCACTCCCATGACTGAACCTTAGTGCTCACCGTCCCTACCACTGACTCCCTATTCCCCTGCCCAGGAGCTCTTGGCTACCCAGAAATGCAGTGACTCTTATCAGGTGGATTAGCTCAGGGGTCCATGGAGAGGTTTCACTATATATTTTATTTTATTACAAAAATGATTTTGAGAAGGGCCATAGGCTTGACAAAGGGGTCAAAGTGACACAAAAGAAATTAAGAACCCCTCGATGAGATGGTCTCTAAAGTCCTTTCCATATAGAGTCAGAAAACCCTGTCTGGAGTACCAGGTCTGCCCCTTAGCACTTTGTGTGGCCTTGGACAGGTGACTTGACTTCTCTGGTCCTCTGTTTCTACCTTTGAAAATGGAAACAATATAAAAATATGTATATTATTGTTGTTATTTACATGCAACTGGGAAATAAGATATACAGACACTGGGGTAGGGAGATCCGTCCTGCCCTGCGGAAAGGCAGAGGGGTCATGGGGGACGCCATAGGAGAGCAGACTGGGGGAGGGGCTATACTGTGGGATGGCTGTTTTGGGGGGCTTGGGGGAGGAAAGACGGGGAGAAAATTTGTAGCTCAAAACCTTGTAAACTAAAAATAAACAAAAGTTAATTATAAAAAAGGAAAGCAAATGACAACAATGAGGGTGCCTTTGTGCGCCACCAACCACTGCTGAAATGTGAGATTTTTCTGATGCTCTGCAAGGCAATCGGGAAAACACCTCCCTAACCAGCCTGGAAGCGCGCTTGAAATTTCCCCCCTTCGACTCACTGATTTGAATTGACTGGTATCTCCTGGGGGCTTCTAGTGGAAGAATGCCCTGGCTTTCATCAGCTGAGGGCAAAGGAAAAATACAGGAGGAGGGGAAAGCCTTGGGCAGAGGCAGGCTGCCAGAGGTAACTGACAGGAGCCGGGGGCAGCTGCTCCGGTGTCCCTGGCTCCAGATCCCCCTAAGCGTGAGCGTGAGCTCACATCAGTACCCTTTGCCAAGAGGTCTCATGACCTGACGGAAGGGACACTGGGCTGCAGCATCAGGACCCCCAGCCTGAAGTCCAGCAATCTCCCATATTTATTAGCTTTGTGACCCTGGATGAATCACTGACTACCTAACTCTCAGCCACAGAGAAGAGGGCGGTGTTAGCAGTGCAGGAAATGTGAGCCGGTCATCACGTGATTAGAACCAACAGATCCTGGGGAAGGGGCCCCTGGGCTCACTTGCTCTTCAGGCTCCCTGGAAGGTAGGGTGACAGAAGTGTAGCTCTCAGTGAAGGGAAGGCTGAGGGCTTCCAGAAGGCCTGTCCTTTCTTCATCAGGAGCACGCGTGACACCCTGGATTCCTTCTGTCTGCAGTCACAAACCTGCAAGTCTGGGCCCCACCCACGGCCATGGGGTATATTCAAGTCTCAGACTAGATGGCTTCTGCCCAAGGATCACTGTTCCTGCTTTCTAGTACTTTCTCCCTACTTTTGATTTGCAGATCAAAGACCCTACCTGTTTGAGTCTTCTGGCACCCTCCCCTCCATTGGCCCTTTCTGCCTCAGCTGACTTGGACTGGATTCCAGACCAGCCTGGACGTATGGGGTGCTTGCCTGATCATGCTGGTCCTGCCTGTTCCTGGGCATCTGCCAGACTTACTGCCCTAGCCCTTCCTAGCTCCCCTGACAAGGCCCTTCAGATTTCTATAAAATGAAGGTGTTGGAACTGGTCACCAAGAGGTGACCATCTCTGCCCCTTCTTTGTTCTAAAGTGCTGGGGCCCCTTACACTTGTGAGTTCTGTGAGTCTGGGCAAAGGGAGGCTTAGGGTCAGGGGTGAGTTCTGGAAAGTAGGCAGAAGAAGATTAATTAGATAGTGACCAGGAATGGACCTGAGATTTCTAGGTAACCCCTTCCCCCCACCTGGCTGCTCCTTCTTTTAAATTTGGTATCTTTGAGTTGCCTCGAGCAGATCCACAAAACAGCCAAAAGGACATTTTCCCCAGAAACACCATATTGTTTTTAAATAATGGCTCCTCAAAGTGTCCAGAACTACAAGAGATTTCAGAGATGCCTAAGCCAAGCCCTCCATTCTATAGATGCTTGAAAGCTAGCCTAGAGGTCAGCCAACCCCCCCAAGGTCACCGAGGCAGCAAACAGCCAAGTTAGGGTCCAAGCTCTTGTCTTCTCACTGGAAATTCCAAGCTCCTCCCTAGTCCGGGACTGTCCTTGGGAGGGACCTCTTACTCCAGGGTCCCACCTATTCATAATCTGCCCAAAGGGGAGGTGGTCTCAGTACAGTCCTAAGCACAGCATCACCCTTGTGCTCCCTCAAAGGAAGCTTCTGGGCAGCCTGCTAAGAATATTCTGGAATTTGGAGAGAGTCCTTCTGCCCAGATTAGTAACCTTTCCCTTTCCTGCTGTCCAGGCCTGGGACCGCGGAGGGCAGAGCACAGTATGGCATCTATATGTCTTACTGGGGCTCCTTCCCTTTCAGGTCCCTGAGCAGAGGCTGCAGGGGATCTCCACCCCAGGAACCATCTGTGGGTCCTCCCATTGGCAGCAGCTCCCAGACGCTCCCAGGATCATGCTTGTAAACAAGATCCAAAAGGAAAATTACAGGAATCCGTCTATGGGCTTGGCTGCTGGCCAACTGGGAGGACCAGGGCAAAGCAGAGAGACACACAAGTGCTGTGGGGTGGCTGTCCCCTCCCTTCCCCCAAAATACACATACCACAATACCCTGCCCCGCCCCACCATCTACATGGATATGCACACAACATACCCTGGAGAGCTGTGCACTGCATCTGATGCGCCCTCTCCTCGGCCCCCTAGGCATTCACTCAGAACAGAAGGCTGCAGGATGTATGGGACCCATATGTCTATCCTGAATATGATGTTGCTTGGCTGGCCAGCCATCACATGTAGCTGTGCCAACAGGCCACATCCCCAACATGATGCTTGTGGCACCCATCAGCCGCACACAGATGCATTCCTCTGTGTACAGCTTAGCCATACAGGCGACGATTGCTGTATGCACACACATACACATCCATTGTAATGTGCATTGTGCAGGCACTCACAAAAATGTGCTTGTAACATACAGACACAGAGTCATGCCATGAGGCCCATGTACGTCTGTGAACACGCACAGACACACACATCATTTGTGCATTCACGAGCTCTTGCAAACATTCATGATACACATATTTTTCACTTGCAAAAGAGCAGATTAGACCAGATGACCTACCCCTAAAACCCTATGATTCTGGGATCTTTATAATCCTACCAACTCCAGGGACATCCACACAGATTCCTGCCCATGTGTGCTCACATACATTCGCACACTTACTATGCACAAACACAAGTGCATTGATGGGCACTCACACGCACACTCTGAGCTCCTTCCCCCAGGAGCCCACAGAGGCAAGTCAAAGCCTGGCAGGTGGGGAGTGTGAGTGCATGAGGTGGGGGCAGGGAGGGGGCCGGCTCATGGAGAACAGACGCAGCTATATTTAAATGTTTTAAAATAACCAGCCCCAGAACTCCTGGGGGGGGCGGGGTTGGAAGACAGCGACTGTTGGTTTTTATGCATTCGGCTCCGGGCACTGCCTTAGAAAGGAGCCTTAACCAGGTATTGTACACAGTCTGCCCACCCCCAGCAGTGCACCCAAATGTGTTCTCATACATCTCCATGTACCTGTGTGGTGCAGTGGTTAGAGCTCCAGGCCTGAAGTCAGGGAGATCTGACACTGGCTATGAACCTGGACAAGACACTTCACCTGTTTGCCTCAGGCTCTTCATCTGTAAAATGGGAACAATTACAATATCTCCCTCCCAGGGTTGTTGGGTATCAGATGAGATAATTGTAAAGCACTTCACACAGGCCTTGTGTACACAGTAAGTGCTACATAAATGTTAGCCATCATGTTCACACATTTACACAGGAATAGATATGTATTCACTCGCCCGTGTATTCACTCATGCACATGCCTACGCACTTATGCACAGACATGGAGCTGCACATTATAGATTCCAAACACATTATCCTACATGGAGAATGATCCAGAATCACAACAGGTCAGAACAGAGAAGGACTTTAGGATATAGACCACAAGATGTCAGAGCTGGGAGGGCCCTTAGAACCCAGGATGTCAGGGCTGGGAGGCCCTTAGAACACAGGATGTCAGAGCTGGGAGGGCTCTTAGAACCCAGGATGTCAGGGCTGGGAGTACTCTTAGAACACAGGACGTCAGAGCTGGGAGGCCCTTAGAACACAGGATGTCAGAGCTGGGAAGGCCCTTAGAATCCAGGATGGCAGAGCTGGGAAGGCCCTTAGAACCCAGGATGTCAGGGCTGGGAGTACCCTTAGAACCCAGGATGGCAGAGCTGGGAGGGCCCTTTGAACCCAGAATGTCAGAGCTGGGAGGGCCTTAGAACACAGGATGGGAGGGCTGGGAGGACCCTTAGAACAGAGAGTGTCAGAGCTGGGAGGACCCTTAGAACCCAGGATGTCAGAGCTGGGAGGGCCTTAGAACACAGGATGGCAGGGCTGGGAGGACCCTTAGAACAGAGTGTCAGAGCTGGGAGGACCCTTAGAACCCAGGATGTCAGGGCTGGGAGGACCCTTAGAACCCAGGATGTCAGGGCTGGGAGGGCCTTAGAACACAGGATGTCAGGGCTGAGAGGGCCCTTAGAACACAGGATAGGAAGGCTGGGAGGACCCTTAGAACACAAGATGGCAGGACTAGGAGGGTTCTTAGGACCTGATGGCATCCCTCAGAGGGACCTTTGAGATGAACTGAATTTTGTATATGGGAAAATTGAAATCCATTGAGGAAATAACCTGTCTCCTAATATATGTGTGTATGTGTGTGCTTGTCCATGCATATCTGTGCATAGAGAATCAGCTAAGTGGGAGCAGGGAGGTTGTGGCAGGCCAGAAATAGCATGATTCCCCTGCTTAAGGCTGATAATGATAGAAAAGTCCTTTGTTGGGAGTGAAGCCTAGACTCCTGAACAGCCATGCCTATGTTTCAGGGGAAGGGGAGCTAGGGCTACAGAGTGGACTCTGCTCAGTCCCCTTTTCCCTGACCTAGTCTCTCCAAACAACTTCCTGAATTCCTTTGGGTCAGGGGTCGGGGGTCAGAAGTCAGGTCAGAATATCAGTGATTGAAGGGACCTTAGAGCATAGAACAGAAAATGTCAGAGCTGGGAGGAATCTTAGACCACAGAGTGTCAGTATTCTTAGAGACCCTTAGACACAGAACATAGAAAATCCAGAGTTTGGAAGGACCTTAATGAACATCTAATAGAGCCCTCTCATGGTACAGATAGGGAAACAGATAGGGAAATTGACATCCAAAAAGGAGAAATGATTTATCTAAAGTCATAAAGTGAATTAATGGAAGGGCCAAGATTAGATCCCACCTCCTGACTCCCACTCTAGGACCTCTATGGTTCGATTGAAAAAAAAATGGTTTAAAAGAAAAGGTCTATCCTTTGTGGGAACTGGGGAGGAAGAGGTGGTAGTGATATCAAGGGAGGGAGAGGTGAATTAGGAGTGTTTCTCTAGATACATAACTGATCAAGTTCTCCTACCTCCTATACTGGTCAGCAAATGCCTCCCCAAATCAGTGCTATCATCATACATGGAAGGAATGAGAGCCCACACACAAAACCTAGGCATCTTAATGAGACTGATTGATGGAAGGGTGTTCTTTACAGTCTATGGGGACTTCAAGATGGAGTAGAGAGAGGGGTGCTACAAATCCTCAGGTCTGTGTCCAGTGGAATTCACTCAGGGGGTTAGGGTAGAGGGGGAGAGGGGAGCAGCTCACTTGGCTCTCCAGCTTTCTGCTGTGGTACAGGAAAGGCTTGGTCTGGTGGAATGGTTTTGGAATTGTTGTTTGTCCTTCATTTTCAAAGGGGACCTGTGACATCCCAGGGTGATGTCTTGATTTGTGCATGAATTGGATTTAAGTGAGGCAGAGTTGCACAGTCATCAACCTCATTCTCTCTTCCAGAGTCATCAAAGTCCAGTGGCAAAACAAAAGTCAGGATAACTGGCTATGACCTGGGATTCAGTGGATGCCCTTGGCGTCTTTGAGGTCTGACCGAGCTCTAATCCATAGACAGTGCCAGCTTCAGCCACCTTTGTGGCCACTGGAACAAATTGTTCTCATCCACTCATTCCTTGGGAAAAGTCTTCACATACCTGGGTAGACACTCCCTATTTCATTGACGGGTTTGAAACATGTCAACTTGGTTTCGCCTGTCTACCAGGACAGTTTACCAGGATGTGGCCGTGTGCATGCTACAGCTACTTAGAGGCATAGATGAGAGCTGAGTGCTGGGAAACACCAAAGGTGAATGAGCAGCCCTGAAAAGGGCTCAGCAGCCCCCCTCCCCATCAGAGGTGCTGGGACAAATGGGGAGAGGATTAATGTATCTTCCTGCCTCCCCTACCTTTGTTAACACCAGAGAATTCTTCTATGTTTAGAAGGGGTGGGAGAGGGATGGAGGATGTACTTTCTCAAGAAAACCTGAGACTAGAAGGAGGCAGAGAGTCCCTTTGGTGCAGCCCACTTACAACACAGGACCTGTGGTTGACACAGTAGAATGTAAGCTCCTTGAGGGCAGGACCTGGTGTATTTTTATCATTGTATTACCAGCTAACATACAGTGGTTGAATAAATGCATATTGAATACAACCAGACCCAGGATACTATGAACACAGATATTACTCCCCTGTCAAACCAATCTCCTTAGGTGTCCCATGGGTGCCCTGTGTCATTAGCTTTGAGGTTTTTCCCACTCGTTGCAACCAATTCTTATACTTCACCTCTTTCCCCACCTCAAAGCACACATTATCCTGGAAGGTGCCTCCCTTCTCCAGCTGCTATTATCCACTTGTTATTATTAAGAGTTCTTGAATCAGATCTAGAAGTTTGATCCTAACTCTGACTCTGAGCAAGCCCCTAGATCTCCCTCTGGGTCCCAGTTTCCTTCTCTAGAATAAGCCATACTCTATGATCTCTAAAGCTTCCCCCACTTCCATTTTACAGATGGAAATACTCAAGGGTCTTAGCTTTGTAAGTGTTCTTAGGCTGCTACTTTGTATCTGGGATTTGTCTGTCCTCAAACTGTAGGATCTGGGGAGTTGACTCTGAAACTGTCATGATTACAAATCCCCATCTGGGAGAAACTCAGCTAGCACCCTGGGGAGAGGAGGGAGTGGAATAACCGTGGTCTCTGTCTTGAGGGGCCTCAGGCCACTGCTGTTCCATCCCCTCCAGAGCTCTCCCCTCCCTCCCTTTGACTCAGGTCTTCTCCCTGGCACAGGCCTCTTTCTGAGCACTACCAAGCAGCTCACTCTCCACCCCATTTGTTCCCGGGTGCCACTGTGTGTGTGCCCAAGTCTACCCAGCCTTTCCATAACCTCTGTCAGAGCATTTCTCACTTCCACCCCATAACCTTCCTGGGGACTGGGCAGAAGCCACCCTTCTGCTTCCTTACCTTGATCTTTCCACTCGCTGTCTTCCTGTCTTCCCCCATTTCCTACTCACTCTTCTCTCCGTTTCCCCCTTTCCTCTTTTGTCCCCCCTCAGTTTCCCCATCTGTAAAATGAGGGTAGATCAGTTAACCTGGGGTCCATGGACTTGGATGTTATCTTCATTAATCTCTCATTAAATTTAGTATTTCCTTCATTTATTTTTTTAAATCATTATTCTATATCACCAGATGAGTCAATGGAACAAAAAAGATTAAGATCTCTGGACTAAATGATCTCTAAATTCCTTTCCGAATCTAAATCCTAGAATGCTAGGATCTCTCCTCTTTCCCATTCTTCCTTCTCCATTATCTCTTCCCTATTTTTCTTTCCCCTTTCCCCTTTCCTTCATCCTTTCTCTCTCTCTCTCTTCTTCCCCTTCTTCCTCTCCTCTTTGATTTCTTCCCTTTCCTCTCTCTCTTTCCTTCTCTTCTTCCCCTTTCTCCCTTCCTTTAACTCTTCCCTTCTCTCTTCTTTCCTCTCCTCTTCCCTCTTCCCTCCTCTTTCTTCCCTTCTGCTACCCTTCTCTAATCTTCTATCCTCTTTCCTTCTCATCTTCTCTGATTCCCTCCTCTTTCTCATTCAGTCTTCTCTTGGGCCATTGACTAAGGCAGCAGTGGGGAACCTTTTCATCTTGGAAGGCCATATTAATATTTAGCTTTAATCAAATAAGGCTGCATTACAGAAACTTCAATTAGATATGCTTAAAATGTATTAGTAAAAATAGAAGGATTTGTTCTGTAAAATTTAGATTCAGTCAAAAGGCCACACTTAAGGACCTAGAAGGCCACATATGTGAGGCCTTAAGGCTGCAAGTTCCCTGCCCCTAGACTAAGGCACAGGTGTCTCCCTTCCTCTGGGAAGCCTTCAGTGAGTGACTCTACCCTATAGGCTAACACTTTTTTGTTGTCTCTTGAATCCATCCCTTTCTTCAAAATTCTACTCAGACGTTGATTGCGTGTTGCTTGGCTCTGGAGTCTTTTGCAAAGGGACGATATATTGGGAAAGGTGAGGTAAGGTTTATTTATCAGAAATACACATGCTCCCTAAACCTACAAACAGTAGGGCAAAGAGAGGTCCATTAACTAAGTCCTATGGCTCTTTGGTATCAGAGATGGTTGTGGGACCAGAAGCTGGGAAGGTGGCAAAAGAGCTTGTTTGCGGAGTGGTCACAGCATCCTGGTGCTCTTTACTGAGCAGGATCTTGGAATAGGGAGGATCTTGGAACCTAGCCTGGAGGAGATCAAAGGGAGATCGGGGGAGGCGGGGCGGGAGAAGGAGGGTGGAAAATATACGACTCACACACCTGAAACTGTTAGTTAGCTATCAATTAAGTTCTAGATTGTTTGGCATCACATATGAGTAGCAATTCAGAGAAAGCTGAGACCACCAGAGCTCTGAGTAGGAGTTTTTGCACCTGGGGAAAGGTTGATGGAAATATGGTATCACAGGTGCCCAGGAGGGGGTGGGGTAGAGATCAGCAGTGATAGTGGTCTCTTTGTTTAGAGCTGTGAAAACCACCAGGTGTTGGAGATTTCTGGGAGGAGGCAGAGTTTGAGCTGACTGAGAAGATTTGGACAGGATAAAATAATGACTAGATACGCATTTATTAAGCTCTTAATGTGTGCAAAATACCATGCTAAGCTCTAGGAATGGTGGAGGGAATTACGCTTTTTATAAAAATCTGATCTATTAATCATATCAGTTATTATCAAAATCATAATTCCCTCCAGAACGCAAAGAGAAAAGGAAGACGGATCCTAGGTTTTAAGGAGCTCATATTCTATTGGAGAAACAACACATAGGAAAGGTTTCAGCTACACAGGAAAGTCCCATGATCCCTAGGGTGCAGCAGCAAAACAGATTATAATGCACCTTCATTAATGTAATTTCCTCTGATAAAACCATGTTCATTTTTTACGTTGAACCATTTGACAATGCCAGAGATTGTGGTGACAAGAACTTTCTTTTGGGGTCTTCTTGGAGCTGTGGCTGCAGATAAGGCACCAGTTGACAGATCACATCTCCATAGGCATTGCTTCTGTCTAAATGATTGCCATGGGGGCTGAACTCAAAAAAGAGCTGATGGTCTTAAGGGCTGTCCCCAAGGCTCTTGGGCTCAGACTCCTGGGCTGTCTCCATCAGAGTCTGAGGGCAAATGATAGTCAAAGTGGGGGCCAGTGAGTCAGCTGGGACAGGCTACTTCCTGTCTTTCCTTCAGGATGCCTTGCTGCCTAGGCTGACTCGCCTGTCTCACACATGGTTGTTGGTCAGCATTTGTTGGGGATGGTTGGCCTTTAGTCTGCAGGGCTTGCTTTCCTGGTAACCAGTCTCAGCATGAGAACAAGCACGATATGTGGACAGGGCAGATGAATGAGCATTCAGCAGTGGATGCTGGAGACAATCAGGAGGCAAGTTGTCATCAGAGTTCAAAGAATCCTGGCTTTGACATATTGCTTTGTGTCCCTGGTTTCTCTGATTCTTAATTTCCTCTCATACAATTGGGATTAAAAAATTTGCATTTCTTATCTCACAGGGTAGTTGTGAGGAAATTACTATAGAAATGGGCTGGCATTGTGTGGACCTTCAATACCTGCAGAAGATGATTCGGTAGCCCCTGCAAGGGCAGTTTCTGGGGTTGAAGTTAAAAAGCACAGGCCTAGTAGGGGAGACCTTCGGATTCAGCATCCGAACCCTTACCACTTGAGTGACTGTGGACAAGTCACTTAACTGCCCTAAGCCTGTTTCTTCATGTGTCAAGTAGGGATAATGACAGCATTTACCTCAGAAGATTGTTGTGAGGATTAAATAAGATACATTGTAAAGCAGACTTTGAGGCAGCAGCTGTAAATGGCATCTGTTATTAACTTGGGATGATCTCCCATAGCTCCCTAGCCAAGCTCAGGTAGCTTTGGGTGGGGCAGGTGAGGACGGCGAGGAGGTCATCTGTTACTTCAATTTCTACCTGTCTGCCTACCTTTGGCAGCCCAAAGCCTCCTGGGGTTTTCATATTAACTAATCACTTCTCAAGGACTCAAGGGAGCCTAGGCTAACGCTAAGCAGTCTGGGAAGTGTCTTGACCTACCCTCCTATTCTTTCTCCATTCCTTGATTCTCCCCTCCCACCCCATTTACCTAATCTGAATCTCCAAGCTCTGAACTCACCACCCATCTCTCCAAATTCAGTCTTTCTGAGGAATGACTTCTAAATTTCTGCTAACTCCTGAGTGATTCCTGGGGAGAAATTATATATAGGGTGAGCTGCAGAGAGAATTCCAAGGCTTTCTCTGACACAGAATATCACACAGCCACTTTCTGTCCCTGTCCCTCTGCTACTTCAAAGAGACCTTTGGGAGCAGAGATGGCTTTTGAGTCAGTTCAACTCCCCAAACAGGTATAGGGCATCTGCTGCAGAAAGAGGACCAGGTGCCCCACCAGAGGTGAAACAAAGTTTAGGTAACAGCTAGTCCCTGTCTGTAACCTTGTTTTTGTCTTTCTTCATATTCCCAGTGCTTAGCTCACACTCAGTGCTTAATAAATGCTTATATTGACTCGACTCCTAGAGACTGCCATCTAAGAGGGGAATGGGGGACCTAGAAAATAATTATCAGACAAAATAACCCGTGGTAGCAACGGTCAGGATATATAAGAAGCAGCAGCCAGGTGCTCTGTTTGAGAAGTTGTGGCAATGGGGACTTAGATAACACAGGGGAGGGAAGGGTGAATACAGAGGGGAATAAAGGGAAGGGAAGGGAACCAGCATTTATACAGGGCTTACTGTGCACCAGACACTGTGCTAAGTGTTTTACAAATAGTTCATTTGATCAGGCTATGGGGGTGGAGGCCAGAGTCTCTGGGGAGAGTTACAGCTCATGAGTGTTTCCAGGGAAGGCCAAGCAAAAGGATGGCATGATTATTACCCGGGGTACCCATTGTTGGTGTGTGTGTGTGTGTGTGTGTGTGTGTGTGTGTGTATGTGTGTGTGTGTGTGTATGTGTGTGTAGAAAGACCTGGGGTGCATCCACGAGTGAGTTCATGTTCACAGACTTTGTCATCTACTCCTACTAGCTAGCATTTATAAATTACTTTGTTTGCAAAGCACTTTACAAATATTATCTTGTAATGGCCAGGAAACAGTTAAGTGATACTTTATAAAATTAGAAACCAGCCAAGTAAAACTTTATGAGTTTGGAATAGGAGTCAGGAAGCCGGCCTAGGGTAATTCATCTTTTTCTTGCTCGGTTGTCATGGCCTGTGCCCCTCCACTTATTCTACAACCCCCCCCACCCCTTGTCTTAGCAACAGCTTGCTTGCATCTATATGGTAACCTGCTTAGTAACTAATTG
Source organism: Pseudochirops cupreus (assembly GCA_028627135.1). Lineage (NCBI taxonomy): Eukaryota > Metazoa > Chordata > Mammalia > Diprotodontia > Pseudocheiridae > Pseudochirops > Pseudochirops cupreus. Next base: position 544,156,648 of record CM053580.1, read on the forward strand.
TGTTAGTTAGGTATATAAACCAAAAAAACTGTATAAAAGGCTCTTCACCCCTGAACTCGGGGCTGCTCCCCCTTTTTTAATTGGCATGGAGTAGCCCCAGCTGGTAAATTAAAGCTCCTTAAAACTTTTAATTCTGACTCTGTGGTCACTTTGTTAAGACTCGTCATTTCATTTGGAGGCCCCAGGGAGATGGCCTTTGGCCATCTCCAGTGACCACCTTTCCATCTGTGAGGGGGACTGGACTGGAAAGTTGATCCAGGGGGTGGCCGCTGAGAGATGTTCCTCAGCCCCAGATCCATTTCCTTGTCCCAAGTCAGGCTGCAGATTGGAAAGATTCCCAGATTGCAGTAGCAATTGGCAGGTAAGGAGCTCCAGTTTCTGCGCAGCTTTCTCTCTCTCTCTCTCTCTCTCTCTCTCTCTCTCTCTCTCTCTCTCTCTCTCTCTCCCTCTCTCCCTCTATTCTTTTGAGGCCTCTGTTTCTGGGGAGTACTCTGTTCTGATAATAGGGTAGGGGACAGGCTGGACACAGCAGAGACTGCCACTACTGAGGTCAATCATTTGGGATGCCATTTGCAACCCCTGATAGGTCCTTTGGGGCCTCTGTACAGATCTCTGAGGGAGATCTCTGATGAGTACTCTCCTTTGATAATAGGGTAGGTAGCAGGCTGGATGCAAAGGAGACTGCACTACTGGGTCAATCATTTGGAATGCCGTTTGCAACCCCTGTTAGGTCCAAGCGACCTCTGTTTAAGTTTCTGTGCAGCACTCTCTCTCTTGAGACTCCTGTTTAAGTTTGTTTGGGACCCCTGGCTGGGTCTGTTTTTTTGTCTGTCCAGTTACAGATCTGTGCTGTCAATCTGTCTGTCTCTTGTCTGTGTCTTTGTTTTGTGTTTTGTCTGAGGAAATTTTTCAGATCTGTTTTGTCCGTCTGTTTCATGTCTCAGTCTTAAGTATCCCTGGAACAGTCTGTGGTTTAGAAGTGGAAGTTTCTTTTTCCCTCCCCCCTTCATCAAAAGATTGGGAAAAAGAGGAAGTTAAAAATTAACAGTGTAAAATAAAAGAGCTAATGGAAAGGAAAATTAAGGGAAATGTTTAACATGTTGCTATTTTAGAGATATTCTTTCTGCCCGGTTTCTAGGTCTCTGTACTTTGTGTTTTGAACTGCATTTCCTGATTGGTTAAAAACCTCCCGCTGTGTTCTAAATGTCTGGCCAGGGTTTAGAGTGCAAAGAGACGTGAAGAGGCAGATTTCCTACCTCACCTAAAGGAGAAAAGTTTTGTGCGTGGGAATGCAACTGTAAAACAATTGAATTCATTCTGGTCAGTTTTGAAAAGTACCCTTCCCCACCTTGGGAAAAGAAAGCAGGGGGAAGAGGCATAACAGCTATATCGAGGGCCCCTTGCAACAGCTTGGGGCCCCCCTGGGCACCCTGAAACCAACACCTTTGGGAACACAGATGAACCTCTCCTTTTCCTGGATTCACAACCAGACTCTGCAATATGGGGAGAGGAGAATAAGCCTCTATATGTGGTAAGCCCAATTTTCTATTTATGTTCATCTGAAAGTTTATGGATCACCACATTTACCACTTATGTGAGATTCCAGAATGTAATTGATTTCTAGTGATAAGTAACAACAAAACTTTATTTCTGTGTAACTTCATGTGAAATTTTAAGGTCATAAGATTGTTAATTAATTGGTTTTTATTTCAAAGTTTGAACCTGGTATCATCTGTGTTATAAGAAAAGCAGTTACTTTTGTAATGTTTTGGAGTACTGTACTTTGAAAAATCATATGTTTAACTTGTAAGATTGTTAACTAAGTTATTTGGGTAACTGTTTTAATGTTAAAACCTAAAGTTGTTAATTGATACTGTATGTAGAAAGAAGGAGACTGATAAAATGTTATTCTGAACAGTCCTCCTGCATGTATGAGAATTGAAAAAGCAGGGGCATCACCACCAGCCCCTCCATAAAGTCCTTCTCAGTTATTTCTTATGTTGTAAAATTGCCAAAACCCATAGAAACCATCTCTATTAGGCAAGGTCATTCCACAAGGGAAAAGAATGAGAGTAAATGGAATTCCTTACATTTATGAAACCTGGTAGATTTTTCATTGCTTATTGCAGCTCCATGAGACTAACTATTAAAAAAAAAACGGCTCTAAGCTGTGATTAGTGAGACTTGTTGTTTAGGGTAAAGGGCATTTGGGACAATAACTAAATTTTGTTTGGAGTTTGGATTTGGGTATAGTTGCCTGCATACATCAATATCCAGAGACATGCCACAAGCTACTCAGAGGGGATGTGCTGTGAGCTGGTGGGAGTCTACATTTGGTAACAGCTGAAGGGACAATTGCAGCCTCTGCTGGGGTGGGATCCCATCTGGCCCAAGCTTATCCATGAAGTTCCTTTGAAAAGGAATATTTCCCACCTATTCCTGAGTCTAGCTGTGAGGTGGTACCGATACTGCATGGTTGGATATCTGTGACTTTACCTGAATTTAAACAGAGCCAAGGATGTTTTATCCTGTCATATTTGGAATGTCATATGTCCCCTGTTTCTTTTCCTTCTATAGCAGGTTTCTATGATCACAGCAAGTTGTCAGTAAAAGATATGAACCATTTTGTTTTGTGGTTAACAAATGTAAAGGAAGGCTGAATAATCTGAATAATAGGTTTGATTGGAAATACGAAAAGCAGATAAGAAGGTTTGGGG
>CM053580.1:544159864-544188951 GCA_028627135.1 Pseudochirops cupreus
GATACCATACTAGAGATACTATACTATATATACTATATATAGTACTATAGTATAGTATCTATCTCTAGAATAATATCTATCTCTAGTATAGTATAGTATCTCTAGTATAATATAGTATCTCTATAGAAGATAGAAAACTTCTACCAATAGGAGACTGGTACATTGATTCTGCTTACTGTTTTCATTCACGGGACTTAGTCTTCTCAACCAATTACAAGAGATCTCCTGTATGGCATCCTCTGCCTTTCATCCAGTGTCCCAAACTTTCTATTCACCTCAAATGGATTAACAACTTACTAAAACTTAGTTTATACTTTGGGTTGATATAGATTATTAAAATTGTCTAAGCCTTCTATGATTGCATTAACTGAGGTGAGGGTGGAAAGCTACCTTACACATGCGTGTATAAATAAAGAAGAACTTCTTAAGCCCCTACTATGTGTCAGATACTATACTAGAGATAGAGATACTAAACTAGAGATAGATACTGTAATAGAGATACTATACTATACTAGAGCTAGACACTATACTAGAGCTAGATACTATACTAGAAATAGATACTACACTATATCACTAGTATGGTATATAAAGAGTACATATAGTGTATAGTAGTATGTAGTATTATATATAGAATATATATCTCCAGTATAGTATCTATCTCTAGTATAGTATAGTATCTCTACTGTAGTATCTATCTTTAGTATAGTATAGTATCTCCAGGTGGAGAATTAGATCCAAACTCTTAAGAGGAAATCGCTCCTGCAGGGGAAGGAGACTATCTCTCTTTCTCTGATCATGTCATCAGAGAAGGTGAACCTGTAACAGACAGTGCATCCAGCTGAGATAGAAGACAGCACATCTGGCTGGTAGCAAAGGGCCATATCAAGGACAGACGTGAAAAGACAATTGCCCAAGGAGAGAGGCAGCATCAAGAAGCATGACTCTTTGCACCAGAGAAGAATGCCAACTACTGACTCAAGAAAAGACTTCCAGGTCATTTCCAAGCACCAGAAGTTGTAAGTTACTCCTTTGCCACAGGTTGTATCAGCAAGCACCCTAGCAAGCCCAGGATGGCCTGCTAGCACAAGTTCTTTGATCTGCTTTTCTAGAAAAGACTACTAAAAAAGGGGTTAACAATCCCACTTTCAATTACATTCACTAGTTTAGGGGAAAGGTCAGCACCCTGAATGTCAGAGAAAATACAAGTAGAAAAACTAGAGAAAATACAAGCACAGAAATTAGCATAATGACCAACAGACAGCCCTAGCTGTCTGACATAGCAATATTGCTATACACTTCACATACATCACTGAATCGAGAGAGATTTTACATCTGAGGAGTCAAGGGGGCTGAACACATGGCTACTCAGAGTCTCGAGCAGGAAATCAAATGGTCCTTCTCATAAGTGAACCCCCAAAGAAGAAATACCAACTCAGAGTATATATACACTTCTCAGAGCCAGAAGGCATCACAACCCTTGTGACTCAGTGTCTAATCAACTTAGTACCAAAAGGTGTGGAAGCCTTTCTGCAAGCAAGCTCCTCCTTAGGCAAGTCCCTCCCCCAAAAGGGTTACACAGCAAGGCCTATTAACGGGCGGACAAGATCTTATTATCCCATTAACATTACACAGGTTCATCCTACATGTGTAGCCTTACTACCATTATACTGTCAGTTCGATCCCACTCTTTCCATGGACCTGAGTGCGCCTGTGGAAGGGTGTGCCCCAGTCTTTTGGGGGGAATATTTTGTACCAGCTAGGTGACACAGTAGATAGAGTGCTAGGCCCAGAATCAGGAAGACTTGAACTAAAATCTAGTCTCAGACATTTACTAACTGTATGACCTTGGTCAAGTCACCTAATGTCCATTTGCCTCAATTTCATTAACTGTTAAATTAGGGTAATAATAGCACCTACCTCCCAGGGTTGTTGTGAGGATCAAATGAAATAATATAGCAGGTGCACTATAAATGCTTATTCTCTTCCCTTCCTTGTTAGATTAAATTAGGGTAAGTAATCTTATCTGTAAAATGGGAAAATAATATTCTCACTACTTACCTCGCAGGGTTCTAAACCTTAATGCACTAGAGAATTGTGAGTTATTATCTTTATCTTGGTAAAGTCCCTTCTTTGATCTTCAATTTCATCATCTGGAAAAACCAACTGAGGAAACTTTACTGAAATATAATGGGAGGAATCTCTGGGAATGATGCTTTTACCTGCCAAGATGTCTGTTTCCCAGAAGTAATGCCTATGCATCTGTAAAACAAAGCAATCATTTAAAAATAAATACAATGGGATAGACTAGACAAGGAAAAATAAGAAATAATGGAACTCTGTAACCCAATGTTCAATAAACCCCAAAACATAAATTATATGAGAAAGAACTCCCTCCTAACAAGAACTGTTAGAAATATGGAAAGCTATCTGGAAGAAATTAAGTTTAGCCCAATATCTTAGACCATATTCCATAATAAATCCAATAGATATATGACCTTAATGATGCCATAAAAAAAGTTAGAAGAGAAACAGATCATATAACTTTCATAGCCTTGGATAGGCGATATATTCTTAATCAGAGTGTTAGAGGCAACTATAAAAGGCAAAATAGATTATTTTTGTAACATGAAGTTGAAAAACTTCACAGACAAAATTAATGCAGTTAGGACAAGAAAAGAAGCAGTAGAATGTGGTAAAACACTTTGTATCAGATTTCTTAGATAAAAGTTTGGTATCCAAGATGTATAGACAACTAAGAGAAATATATAAGACCAAAAGCCATTCCCCAATAGCTAAGTCATCAAAGGGTATGAGCAAACAGGTCTCAAAATTTAAATTGCAAATTTTAACACATATGAAGAATGCTCCAAATCACTACTAATCAGAGAAATACAAATCAAAGTAATCCTAAGTTTTGCCTCACACTCAGCAAAATGGCAAAGATGGCAAAAGGTGAAAATAATCAATGTTGGAGGGATTGTTGGAGGATAGGTATAGTAATGTATTGTTGGTGATTCTGTGAATGAGGTCAACAGTTTTGGAAAGCAATTTGAAATGATGCAGATAAAATGACTAAAATGTCTATACTCTTTGACCCAGGAATTCCAATACTAGGCATATACCCCAAGGTAGTCACTGATAAGAAGAATGTCTCCATAAACACCAAAATATTTATAACAGCACTTTTCAGGGTAGCAAAGAACTAGAAACAAAGTAAATGACCATCAACTGGGGAATGGCTAAAAAAAATAAATGTGGTATATGAATGTAACATTCTATTATTGTGTTAAAAGGAACAATACATATGGTGATGCAAAAAAAAATGGAAAAACTTACATGAAATGATTTAAAATGAGAGCATGTAAAAAAAAATAATAACAACCACAAAACAATAAAAAGTGAATGTTGTAAAATGTGAAATAAGCATGACCCCAAAAAAGAGATATGAGAAATAAGAGAAATGGTTATTAATAACCAATAATTTGGGGAGATCCAAAGTTCTGCCTTCTTCTAGAGTTCACATTTCAAAGTTCAGTCTCTTGAAGGATATTACTGATTATAAAATTACATTAACTCTCCTCAATTTTGGTCAGACCCAACACAACCTAACAAGAAATTTAATCTAAGGTGGGGAAGCCCATTGTATTCTACTCAGGTATGAGTGGGGACAAATTCTTTGATTAGACTGCCCAAGGGGGTGGGAGTGGGGTGGCTGTGTGGGGAGAGAGTGTCTGGGTGTAGATACAGTCTCTTTGTCCAAGAGTGACTTGTCACTCTCAGCCTCTCCTTTGGAGTGAGCCCATTTCTCACTGTAATATTCATTTCTCTCCTTAATTGTTAACCAATGAGAGATCACTGCCACCCTCAGGGACACTCACTCTTCCATGGTCATGTAAATTGTGAGTCCACCTCCATGAGAGGTCTTTGGCATTCCAGAGTGCCACTGACCTCTTTTATTAAAATTCTGGCATTATTAATAAAATGATTAAATTACCTAGAAACTATATCTCTTGAACTTTTTAAATGTCATAGAATACACCTACTCCTACTCTTTTTCAGAGATGGTGAGAGGGGAGGGGAGGCATGGGTGTGAAGGACTGCACCCATTGTCAAATTTTTTTCAATATATTGATCAGTTTCACTTACTTTTTCCCTCTCTTCTCCCTAGTTTTTTTTTTTAACAATTTTTTTTTTGTTATTTGGAATAGTTCTCTGAGTGGAGAGAAGAAAGTGCCATAATTTTATAAAAATTAGGTGATTTTTATTTTGCAAAAACAAGATATTTATAAAAAAATTTTAAATAATTTTTTAAAAAAATTCTAGTTTGTCGATCAAAGACATTTTTTAAATGGAATCAAAGCAATCTGTACTTCTTTGATGTGAGAATCAGATGAGACTATATAGAAGACACGTAATTATAAAATGCTATAAAAGAAAACCTCTTTCTCTGGGCTTTTGAGATTAACAAATGCTTTCCTCCCAACAATCTGTGAAATAGTATAAAAATTATTATTCTCACTTAACAAATGGAGAAACTGAGGCCCAGAAAGGGAAAATGTCTACTCATAGTCAAATAGTTGGTAATTATTAGAAACCTGAATCTTTTAGCTACAAGGCTTGCAATCTTTCCACTGTAGTAGGCAGTCTCATAGTATGGTTTCCAAACAATTAAGATTGTCTGAATATATTTTACAACTGCCAACAGTCTGATTTGATTCTGGCCTAACAATTGACACAAAGCCAAGAGTAGAAAGACTGCATAGTGTCTGTATAATCAAATAGGATGGCAGATTTAGAGCTGGAAAGGACCTTAGAGGCCATCTATAGGCCAGCTCCTTCATTTTACAAGTGAGGAAACTGAGGCCTGAGAAGTTATGTGACTTGCTGAAGGTTATAATGCTAGTATGAGAGGCTGGATTTGAACCCAAGTCCTCAACTTGTTGCTTCCCTAACATGAAGTTGGATGGGTATGTATGGTGTGTGTGTGTGTATGTGTGTGTGTGTGTGTGTGTGTGTGTGTGTGTGTGTGTATGGTACACACATACATATATATGCCCATATATGTTCATAGGTATACACACATACACATGCATATATAGTAATAAGTATATATAAAATATATGCATATATGTATGCAGATAAATAATATATTTTCCTTTCTAGGACCACTTTCCCAACCTATGTTTACTCTTCAGAGAATGGCTTACTAGTACTCTTAGGGTCCTAGGAGTAACTCTGAGATGCTATTTTTCTAGTACTGTAGTGCTTGAGCCCCAACCCATGTGCTTTCAATTAACAATCAACCAGTAGACTTAATTAGCTTTTTAACAAAGGTATTTGCTAAGATAGTATAGTAAAAACAGATGAGGGAAGGAATAAGTATTTATAGCATCTCCTGTATGCCGGGTACTATGCTAAGCACTTTACAAATTCTCATCCATCCTCACAGCAATCCTGAGAGGTAGGTGCTTGTATTGTTCCCATTTTACAGTTGAAGAAACCAAGGTAAAGTGAAGTTAAGTGACTTGCTCTGGGTCACACAGTTTTTAAATATCTGGGGCTAAAGTTGAATTCAAGTCTAGATTTGAACTCAGGTTTTTCTGACTACTGGATCAGCACTCTGCCCACTGAGCTACCTAGTTGTCTCATAGAAATACTTATTATTACCTTATTAAGTATTATTGAGAAACACTAAGTGCCTATTATATACAAAGCCCCATGCTGGGTGAATACAAAAACAAATGTAAAAAAGTCCTTGCCTACCAGCACTTTTTTAGTTGAGAAGAGAGAGGGAGGTAGGTGACCTATACAACCCGACCATCTGGAAGAAGGAAAGTGATATTGAGATGAAGAAACAACTAGTTCCAGGGTGTTTGCAATGTGGGTCAGGCTGCTTGTAGCAGCCTGCAAAACTCATGAGTGGGGTCAAACCAGATTAAAATGTACTTGGGAAATGTTCAAGAAAGTAAATAAAAATATGATACAATGTAATTTTTTGGGTGGCTTCCAAAGTCTATATGTACCTGTATCTTTTCTATTGGAGTTTGAGACTTCTGGGACAGAGAATGGAAGGGCTAGAGAGTGACAGTCAGGAAGATTTGAGCTCATATTATTATAATGAAAGGGACTGATATGAAGTGTATATAGAGGTGGATCATAACCCAGTTATGGATGACCTTGAATGCCATGTCAAGGAGCCTGTATTGCACCATAGAAAGAACAGGGAACTGCTAGTGATGTTGGGGTAAGGGAGTGACATGGCCAGATCTCTATGTTAGGAGCACTTTTGCCAGTCATGTGGAAAATGGATAGGGAAGATTCTGGATAGAGGGATACCAATTCATAGGCTATTATCTTAATCCAGACTAGAAGTAAGGGACTAAAGTCTAAGTAATTGTTAGCTATTAAAAACTGCAGAGAGGTAGAATAGAAGCTGTTGGATTTATCAGTTGAGAGGTCACTGTTAACTTTTAAGAGAACATTTTCTATAGAGTGGTCGGGTTGGAAATAAAGATTACAAGGGGTTGAGAAGGCAGTAAGGAACAAGAAACAGAAAATAGAGAGCAGTGGTACCAAACTCAAAGAGAAATGAGGCCACTAAACTGTACATAAAAATCCTTGCTGCTGCATATTCACTCCCCTTGGGGAGCTCTTGGACTAGGTAAGGAGGGAAAATTAACACAGTATGATACAGTAAAAGCCATTTACAATTACAAGGTGTTATTATCATTACCTACTACAGTAGAACAGTACTGCCTCGAGCATTTGGCTTGCTTGTGTGGAAGCATATTAAAAACTTTTTCAGTTTTTCTAGAAATATCAAGAAATATTTCTCTAGTCTAAAAACCTTTTTCCAGATGTGTCTCTTTAGGTAGTTTAGGTTCAGAATAAAAGGTGTTTCTTCTTTTAAAAAAAATGCATATTTTCTTATTTTACATGCATTTATAATCTGTCTCTACCACTGGGTCTCCCCATTCCCCCAATTATTGGACAACAACAACCTCTCCCCAAATAAAACCATCATACATGTTTAGTTCATCTAAACAAATTTCCAAAAGGGCCATGCACCAAAATGTATGTTTCTTTCTGCATTATAAGTTTGTCACCTCTCTGGGAGAAAAGGTCTTCAGTCTTCTGTACTCATAGTTTATCATTATATTAGTCAGAGTTCTAATATCTTTCAAAGTTCTTTTTCTCTATAATGTTATCAGTGTATAAATTGTTTTAATTTGGCTCATTTCACTCTGCTTTGGTTCATAGAGGTCTTCCTAGTTTCCTCTGTAACTGCCCCTTTTTCTGATATCTTATGGCATGATAATATTCCATTACACGTGCCATTATTTGTTAAGCTATTCCTCAATAGGAAAATACCCCTTTAGTTTCCATTTTTTTTATTAAAAGAGGTGCTATAAATATTTTTATGCTTATGTGTCCTTTTCTTCTTTCTCTGAGCTCTTTGATTTAGTACAGCTGAGTAGACTTAGTAATAGCAGAGCTAAGTCAAGGGTATTCTAAGTAAATCATGTCAATAAAAATTGATAATTCTGTTTCTTCTATTTTGTTTATTCCTTTAATTTTTTCTTGTTTTATTGCTATACTTAGCATTTCTAACATTATGTTAAATAGTAGCAGTAATAATGGGCATCTTTGCTTTAACTCTGATCTTATTGGAAAGGCTTCTAACTTTTTTGTATTACATCTGATGCTTATTCTTGGATTTAAATAGATACTATTTACTCTATCAAGGAAAGGTCCATTTATCCCTATGCTTTTAAAAAATAGAAATGAGTTTTGAATTTTAATAATTTTTCATAGAAATGGGTATTGGATTTTGTCAAAAGCCACAAGTCCTAAAGAAATGGAGTGGAAAATGAAACTTACTTGTCTCCTTAAGTGTCTCTCCCATCCCCTGAAGTGATTGCATTATGACCCACCTAAGGACCGCTCTCTCTTCACCATGATTAAAATATTCATCAGCAAGAGAAGGCCCCTTTGATTTCTTCAGAACACTTGAAGATAGTGGTCTAAAAAGGAATGGAGCAGTGACTTTTGTTCTGGAATGTCAACTTCAAATTGTATTTTAACATATTATTATATTTTCCTTCTTAAAGAGTTCTGTAAAAGTTAGCTCAAATTATCTAGGGGAATGGAGAGGTCAAGGACATGAGGAGACTGCTAATTTGGATGTTTCTTTCCTGAGCTAGAAATAGCTTAGATTTAGAATAATTTTAAATTGCCTAAAATGCATAGTTCAGTACTAGTATTTTTAATTCTGCACAAGTCCTGAAACATCCCTTTACCCTGTGGGAGACAACTTGAGAATGAGTAGACTGGGCTTACTGTAATGGAAAGAATTCTGGACCTGGGAGTAGGGGGACCTGGCTTCTATTTTGGCTCTGCCATTGACTTGCTCTGTGACTTTGGGCAAGTCAGTCTCACTCTCTGATCCTGTTTTCTCCTCTGTAAACATTACAGAAGTCAGTCCTTGTGTTATATAAAGGCACTTCTGGCTAAGTGTTTTGTGAGCAAAGCTGTACTGCCAGACTTACTAGATTCAATATATTCTGAGTCTCACACTCTACCCTACCCCTCCGACTTTATCTTTTGCTCCCATCCCCTCCCCCTGAGCAAAGTTTCAGAGCTGGAAAGGGCTTTAGTGACCCCTTATTCCTCTCTCTTCTGGCACAGTATCTTGCACAAGGTAGGCATTTCAACATTTGTTGAAGGCAGGGAAGCTGCTTAGCCTGAAGGAGAGAAGACTTAGGTGGAGCATGATAGTTATCTTCAAGGGTTTGAAAGAATCTGACACAAAAGAAGGAAGTTCTGGCCTCAAAAGATAGAACTAGAATCTATGCCTAGGAGTGCCAAAGTAGTAGATTTAAGTTCGATGTGAAGAACTCTGTTAGAGGTAGCCAGAAGCTGTCTCAGGAGGTGGGAAGTTTTCAGGCAAAGGTTGAATCCAGTCCTTCATGGTCTCCATCATCAAGGCCCCATCTTTCTCCCTTGGTGATCTTATGTGCTGGTTTGGGTTTAATGCTTGTTTCTGCACTGAGGATTTCCAGATCTATAAATCCAGACCCTTCCCCTTTCCTGAGTTGCAGTTCAGCATCACCAGCTGCCTTTGAGCTATTTCCAACAAGGCTGCTAAGCATTTTCAACTCAATCTATCCAAAACAAAATTCCCCTTTCCCACCATATTCTCCCCTCTTCCAAACTTCCCTATGATTGTTAAGGGCACTACTATTCTGAGGTGCTCGAGCTCAAAAGCTCAGTGTTATCTTCAACTCCTCACTTTCAATCATTCTTTATATACAGGCAATTGCCAAATCTTGACTTTTCCATCTCTGTAAGGGCAGCTCTATCTCTCTACATAGAAGTGGCACCGTGGGTAGAATGCTGCACTTGGAGTCAGAAAGACCTGAGCTCAAAACTGAGGCAGACCAGTTAAGTGACCTGTCCAGGGTCATCCCGCTAATACGTGTCTGAGGCCAATTTTGAACTCAGCATAGTGTCTGACACAGCAGATGTTTAATAAATACTTACTGCCTTCTCTCTCCCTTATAATATTAATAATCCCCATTTATACAAGCAATCCTTTCCTTCTACTTCCGTGGTTAGAAGGGGAGTGACCTGGGGGTCTAGAGACAACAGGATTTTGACTGAATGGTAGAGGAACATAATAAACCTCGAAGGAACAGAGGTTGCTGAGTGATGGAGGCAGGGTGAGTGGCAATGGGGAACAAGGAGTATCTCAACTCCCCTACCAGTCAGAACTAGAGAGGATAGTTACGGACTCTTTGTCATCTGAGGGAAGTCAGATTTCAGTAAATGTTGGTAGAGGGAAAGATTTAAGGTGAAGGGAAGTTTGTTTTTGGAACAGGCATTCCAGAGGGTACTATGGAAGAGCTGGGTGGAATTTGGTTGAAACTTTGAGGTAGGAGGGTTGAGGAGGATGAGAATGAGGAACAGGGTGGCGGGAAAAGGGTTTGGATAATGAACTACAGGAATTTGGAATCACTGAGATGTATGATCAGGTATAAGAATGTTCATCATTGCATGAAAGGTGCCACTCCTCTTCCCGAAAGAGACTGGAGATTGGAGTCAAACGCAGTAGGAGATGGGAGGTACATGGTCAGCTGAGAGTCCCTGTTTCACTACTTCTCTCCCCTCCAAAGGCTGGAGATTAGGCAGGAAGAGAGCACAGCTAGATATCGAAGTCTAACCTGCACAGTAAGAGAAAGAAGTCCCATTCCCCACCACCTTTCCACGCCCATCTCTGGGACTTTGCACTGACTTGTCTTCCATGCTCTCCCTCCCTATTTGGCATTCTTGGAATGCCCGGTTTAAGACAAGAAGTTTTCTCTTTTTTATGTAGCTCTGGGCTTGTCTCCAGATTACAATGTGAGAGCTCTTTGAGTGTAGGCACTGTCTTTTGCATTTCTTTGTATCTCCAGAGTTTAACAAGGGCTGGCACATAGTAGATGCTTTTAAAAACCTCTTATTTGTTGAACTTATTTCTTGAAGAAATTCTTATACAAGCACAGGTTCAGGTTGGACTATGCAGACTTTGGGATTACTTTCATGAACGGTTTTTGTTGTCTGAGCTGCCTCCCTTAAAACCAACACCTTGTTTATTTTAAAGATCCAAACGAATTCACATCATACTTGTTTGTAATAACTTTACAATTTTTTTAAAAAACCTTGTTTATTTAAAGATCCAAGTGAATTCACATAAATGAAAGAGCTTTGTTGAGATACTGTAGGGGGTGCATACTCCATCAACAAGAATCTGAAACTCAAACCACCTTTTCATTTTCTATTAATTTAAATCGCTTTTCTCCCCCTCCCACCTCCATCACTATAAAGGAAAAACATAACTTTTTCGCAAATATGCCTAGTAAAGCACCTCCCCACCCCCACTGACGTCCGCGTAATTCGCGCCCACGTCTTTCTGTAAATCTCTCAGAATGAATCCAACCCGCCTCAAAACGTCTTTACATTTTTTCCCCTCTTGTGATTTCCTGTGATCACAGGTCTGGACTAAAAAAATTCTTCAAAAAGGTTTTTGTTGACATCGACTTGAGGTCAGTGTGACCGAGGTGCGTTTGGAGGGTCTAAAAAAGCTACCTTCTAGTCCAAATTCCATTGTTGTACGGCTAGGGAAACTGAGGTATGGGGCGATGGAGAAAAGAATTGTTCCAGGCCTCACGTGGAGTCGGAGCATGGGCTCTCACTGCAGCACCCCGCTTGGGGGCTGGGGTGGGAGAAAGGGGGGAACTACTGCTTCCCGGGGGTCGTTCAGCCCTTCTCAGGGGCTCACCTAACGGTCCCACTAGGTGCCCAGTCCCTGCCGTTGGGCCGCTTCCCAGCCTCCTCCCCTCCCCCCGCGCTGTGTGCGCTAATTTCCGACCCCGTGCCCTCCCCCGGGCTGCGCGCCCCCTCAGTCGCTCCCTCCGCACCCCCCGCCCCGGCCTCATGCCCAGGCCCCTCCCCCTTTCCCCCCAGGGTTACCATCGGGCACCCAGCCCCCTCCCCGGCCGCGCGCGCCCCTGCCCCCCCCTTAGAGGGCGCGCGCGGCCCGCGCTCCCATGCGCCGCTGCTGCCCAGCTCTATTTGTAAACACTCCGACCGTCGCCGCCTCCGCTGCCGCCGCCGCCGCCGTCTCCGCCGCCGCCCGCCCGTTGCCTCTGCCGTTGCCGCAGCAGCTTCCAACCAAGATGGCGGCCGGTGGGAGCGGCGGCGGCCTGTCGTCCTGCCCGCCGGGGGTGGGGAACGGCTGCAGCAACGGCGGCAGCGGCGGCGGTGGCGGCGGCGGGCCCGGGACGGGCCTGAGCTACAATAACTGTGCCGTAGCGGCGGCCGCGCCCGCGGCCCCCGGAAACCCGGCGGCCGCCTCCGCTTCCTCCGCCTCCGCGGCCTCCGCCGCCGCGGCCTCCTCCGCCTCTGCCGGGTCCGGGGCTGCCTCCGCCCAGGCCGCGGGGAGCGGCGGCGGCGGGGCAGGCTCGGCCGTGGCGGCGGCGGCGGCCCCCGGCCCAGGCCCGGCCCCCGCTGCGGCCCCGCCCGGGGCCGTGGGGGCGGCGGCGGCGGCGGCGGCGGGGCTGGTGCTGCACCGCGAGCCAGTCTACAACTGGCAGGCGACCAAGCCCACGGTGAAGGAGCGCTTCGCCTTCCTCTTCAACAACGAGGTGCTGAGCGACGTGCACTTCCTGGTGGGCAAGGGCATGAGCTCGCAACGCATCCCCGCGCACAGGTGAGCCCCGGAGACCCCCCCTCCCGCGGGGCGCGACCCCCGGGGAGGACGAGCACGGCCCCCTTCCAACCTCCCCCCCCAGGAGGATAGGGATGGTCCCCATCCCAACCCCCTCCCCCGATGGAGGATGGGCACGGCCGCCTTCCGAAACCCCCTCCCCCCCCGGGAGGATAGGGATGGCCCCCATTCCAACCCCCTCCCCCGATGGAGATTGGGCACGGCCGCCTTCCGAAACCCCCCCCCCCCGAGGATGGAAATGGACCCCACCCGAACCCGCTCCCCCGATGGAGGATGGGCACGGCCGCCTTCCGAACCCCCCCCCCGAGGATGGAGATGATCCCCACCCGAACCCCCTCCCCCAATGGAGGATGGGCACGGCCGCCTTCCGAGCCCTCCCCCCCAACATGGGGATGGTCCCCTTCTGAAATCCTTGGAGGAGCATGGTTATGGACGCCTTACAAATCTCCCCCCCACCATGGACATAGTCCGCTTCTGACCCCCCCATCAGCATAGCCTCCTTCAGAATCCCCTTTCCCATCGTACCCCCAACCCCTCTGAGAAGAAGGAGTTAAGCTGCCACAGGAGTGTCAGGGAGGGTGCCCCCAGATAGGGGAAGGATGGGGATGGCCTCCATCCAACGTCGCCCTTCCCCCATTGTTCCCCCAGCCTCTCTGAAAAGAAAGATCTGGGCAGCCCTGGAGAATCACAGAGGGCTCCCTTAGACAAGGGGCTGATTGGGATGGTCCCCATCTGAAACCCCTCTTTCTATCCTTCCTCCTCTATCCCAGCACCCCTGAAAGAAAAAAAAAAACTAGGCAGCTCCTCAGAGAGCAGCACCACCCTAAGATAGGGGGAGGATGGTGATGAGTCCTCAGAGAGCTACCGAGGCCATGTCCATTTAGGAGGATAATGGAGATGTCCCCTTATTTGAACACTCCCCCTCTCCCCACCAGTGCTACCCCACCCTAGCCATCCTGCAGGAAAAAAGCCAGGCAATCCTTCAAGAGCCACCGAGGGAGCCTCCAGTGATGAGGGTGATGATGATGGCCCCTTCTCTGAAACTCCCCCACTGTGTGGTGCCCCCTCACTGTGGTAGTCCTACAGAGAAAAAGAGGAGCAGTCGTCAGACAGCTACAGAGGGAACCTCCAGTTATCAGGATAATAATGGCCCTCTCCCTGGCACTACTCCCAGATCTCTTGCTGCCTTTCCCTCTCTTCAGGCTCCCCAAACCAGGCCCCTCCCTGATGATTGCCCTTTGCCACTTTATGCAGATAAAACTCTCTGTGGTCCTTGATCTCTACTCTTCCCTTCAGATCAAACTGTCTAGTACTCCCCTTTCCCAGGTACCCCTGGTCCCCTTTTAGAGTCTCTGTTATTCTCAGTTGCCCCTGAACCGCCTTCCTCTGATACTTTTCTTAACCCCCCCAAAAAACCCACAACCACTTCTTAGAATATACCTTCCTATGTTAAGGGTGTCAACTCCTAAATCCTCCCCTTTCCCATGGGCCCTCTTTCCACCGTTGACTTCAGAGGAGGTCTCTTATGCCCTCATAGGGGTAGAGTTGCCTGTGTGTCTCTGAGGCTCTCAGTTCATCCACAGGGTTCATACCTTCTCTTTTCTCACAGCTCCCTTTTAGAATTGGGATGCTTTCTATCAGCCCTGTTCTCCCCTCTTTCCCCCCTTAAACACCCCTTCCCCAGTTACTTCCCCTCTCTGGACCTCAGTTTTTTCTGTTTGTAAATTGATTGGGTTGAACCAAGTGCTCTCTAAGGGCCCTGTGATTTGATTTCACCTTGAACCCTTAATTCTTAAACAACCTTTCAAAAAGAACAAAGAAAGCAGTGGGTAAATTCCAGCTCCCCTCCTTTAACTCCCCTCTCTTCCCTAATCCATTAGTGTTTTCACATCAGTTCCCTCCAACTACATCTCCTGTCCTTTAGATGGGTAGGTAGGTAGTGAATATCTCTTGGTCATTTGGTTATTGTATACGATAGTAGATACTTGAGACACCCTCCCTTTCATTTCTACCTTCTTGTATTACAGTCCTTACTTTACATATCTGCATTTAAACTTTTTGAAGGCAGAGACCATGGCCATACTCCTTTTGTATTCTCCATGGTGTCAAGCAAGTGGTAGGCATGAAATGAATATTTGGTTGAACTGCAAATACTTTACCTTTTCTGGGAGGTCTTTCTTGACCATCCTACCCCATAGCAAGGGAAATCAGGGAAATGTAATGGTTCCCCCTTCTGAAATGCAGCACTTAGGATTTATGCTATTCATTTGAGACTCACCACTTATTCCTTTGTATAATTATTTTAATACAAGACAATCTCTTTCCCCAATCAGATTGTATAAGGTCAGTGAGCCATGAAAATGGCAACTAGCATAGTCTTTTGTATAGTAACTTGGATTAGGGGAGGAAGGAAACAGGCATTTTAAAATTACCTTCTATGTTCCAGGCACTGTACTAAGGACTTCACAGATATTATCGCATTTGATCCGAATTTGAAGTCAGAAGACTCAAGTTTGAATTAGTACTTGGTACTTAATAATTGCTGTGTGACTTTGGGCAAATCATTTAATTACTGAAATGAGGAGGAGAAGGGTGATGCAATTAAGCAAACAGCTTCTACTTGCCAAGCCTGGGATGGATAGGGAGGCTTTTTAGAGGTGAGGCATTTTTAGTTCAGGAGATTTCATAAATTCTTAAATGTTTGGCACCTCGGAGAATATGAAAAGTAATTTTTGGCATAAATAGCCCCTGACCCTCAATGTTTACACGTAAGCAGTGAGGCATGAAAGGGAAGAAGTCAGAAATACCATGACTTCAGTAGGGGAGAAGAAAACAATAACAGTAGAGAATAAACCTTGTGTTTACAGGTCCCCTTCAGCTTAAATCCTGTGATCTTTTATAGGAGGTGATCAGTGAATGTTGACTGATTAGTATATTTGCAATTTAATAGTCTTTAGTTCTTCCCTCAGAAGATTGCTGTGCCCTCCTTGCCCCACCATGCTAAAATTTTCTGTTGTGCTTTCAACCCAGGTATTCCTTTTTACCTGTGTACCCTTCCGTAGCTTTCTTGCCATCTGCCAAAGTGTTTTTATCTCCCCACAGATCTTTGTACAGGTATTTTTGCACGTTGGACTTTAAGTCAGATTCTTTATTGTCATTGTCATTTATTGTCATCTGATAAGCAGTATTGTTTCTTGAAGTTAGGCACTTTCTTTAGGGCCTCAAATACCTTTTTGCTTATGTGTTGTTAATAGACAAAGGACTTTCAAGAGTAAAGCCACATTGCACAGCATAATGGGAAGAGCGCTGGATTTGGAGGCAGGACAACCAGCTAGCTCCTTGAGGCAGATGTTGGCCCACAGGGCCTCCAGTCCCCAAACTGGTGCTTTTTCTGCTGCTGGGTGCTGCCTCTTCTTCCCCAGGGCTTCTTCTGTTGCCCTAGAAGTGTGGTCATCTTGAATTGATGTTTCTGCAACTTCACCTACAGATCCAGTATGGACTGTTAAATGGGCCTCTGAAATGGAATTTTTATCCACTAACCTGGTTGTTTTTTTTTTTAGAAGAAAGGGGTTGATGAAGTCAATGAAGATGAGAAGGTGAATGGTAGCTGTTAATGATAATGGAGGCCAATTAAGTCCTCCTGTGTTTGAAAACAGGGCTTCCTCAAAGAGAAATCTTATAGGATGGAGACTTGGAGAAGCTTCACATCAGTTCCTCTGAGTTGGAGGGGAGGGGAGCGGGGGAGTGGAATGTGAGGTTGCCAGCATTTTACCAGGAGTGCAATATAGAGGAGATCTGCTTTAATAACTACTAAAGAGCAAAGTATGATAACTATAGGTTATGGATGCACAGGGCCAAGAATAGCTGTCTCGTCAGTGATTTTAGTACTGCCTTCTGGCTCTGTTCATTCTTTATTGTTGCATTCACCAAAGGAATAATGAGTACTATTTCAGTTGCATTTAGAGGCATCTTGTTGTAGTGGAAAGAATGCTACTACTGTGAGTTATTGAACCTGGATTCTGATCCTGACTGCCATTAATTTGCTATGGGACTTTGGGGAAGTGGCTTGTTTCCTCTGGGTCTCAGTTTCAACATTTATAAAACTAGGAGTTTGTACTAGTCACACTCTAATGGCTCTGACAATTCTAATGCTATGATTTGTTGTGTTTTTACAAGTTGGAGGGTTTCACTGGAGATTTTTTTTTTGGAGGGTGGAAGGCAGGGCAGTTGGGGTTAAGTGACTCGCCCAAAGTCACGTGGCTTGTAAAGGGTTAAGTGTCTGAGGTCCGATATGAACTCAGGTCTTCCTGACTCCAGGGCCACTGCTCTATTCACTGTGTCACCTAGGCGCCCCTCACTGGAGATTTAATTTACTTCTGCTCTTTTGTCTCCTACCATTTAGCATATTTTACTTAGTATATTCTGGATGGTAAAAAAATTATTTTTAAAAATTTACTTAACAAATATTTGTCAGTAATTGGATTTGGACAGTGTATTTCCAAATCAACTACGAAACAATTTACAAGTAGTTATTATTAAATAGTGCAGTTGCAGAGCCCTAAACTTATCAGTTTTTAAAAAATCCTTTAGCAAAGGATAACAATGATTTTGAATTACTTGTTAACTAAGTCACATGATTTTAAGATGGCATTGCCTTGAAATGAAATTTTGAAATATAGCAGATGCACAGAGAAATTGACATGCATAGTCAGGCCATTTTTTGTTTTAGTAGAAATACAATGTACTAGAGCACTTCTAATTTTCATAATAAATTTTCATTGTTGAAAGTTCTGTAGAGTGACAATGCAAATAATTTGCCTTTATGTAGGACTTGAAGTTTACAAAGCGCACTCCTCTCAGTCACCTCTTCAGGTAGCATACGATGAATGTTATTTTTCCATAAGTCACAGCTGGGACTCTTAACTCCATAGGCCATGTGGCATAGGGTCAGAGATGGAGAGCTGAAAGAGACCTTGAACTGTGTTCTTTGCTCTGTTTGCTGCTTCAAGATAGAGAGTCTTTTTGAACCAGAATAATGTGTGAAGCTTATTATTGGGATAGAATTCATGTGAAGAATCATATTTGACACTTGGAATGGCTGAGGATAATAATGAACTTGGCATAATAATAAGATAAATATTATAATAATTATAATTATAAATAATAAAGAACTCAGTATAACTTGTATAAAATTGCTGATGTTTAGTGAGGGGAACTAGACCTGTGACTTTATTAGGGCAGGGAACTTTTATCTTGAGGAAATTCTCTCAAGCAGTTGTAGGTCAGCACATAGGTAGGGAGAGGGAGTAAAATGATGAGATGCCGTGGATGACCTTGGAGCAGCGGTTCTCAACCTGTGGGTTACATTCAATTTGTAACAATGAAAATACATCCTGCATATCAGATAGAGTCATAACAGTAGCAAAAATACAGTTATGAAGTAGCAACAAAAATAATTTTATGGTTGGGGGTCACCACAACATGAAGAACTGTATTAAAGGGTCACGGCATTAGGAAGGTTGGGAACCATTGCCTTAGAGTCTTCAGTGTCTGACCAAACTGCTTCATGGAATTAAATTTATGGGAGCCATGGGTCATTCATACCACTCAGATGAAGCTTTTTAGGTTTCTCTTTAGTGTAAAGTAGTGAATCATCAGGGACCATAGGGTCATACTGGTTGTTATTAAGTCCCATAGGGGGAGAGGGAGAGAAAAGAGGGAAGGGAGACAAAGGAAGGAAAGAAGAGAGAGAGAATGAATGAATTTATTAAGCCCTTACTGCATGTCGGTGTTGTGCTAAGAATACAGAAACAAGCAGAAAGAGTGCCCTCAGGGAGCTTACAATCAAGTAGTAGAAGACTTCAAGTAAAAGAGAGCTGAAAAGGGAGAGTGGGGGAAAGTACTTGGCTAGGAACCTGGGGCAAGGTGGAGAAATATTCTGGGGAATTGTGGGTTTGAAGTGGGCATGACTGACTTGTACTTCCTCAGACAGAGGTTCAGGAGAGGAACTCAGTAGTTGGAGGAAGCTGCTGGAGGGGAAGAGGCAGAATTGGACAGGTCACCCAGGGAGCCATAGCCTATTGTGGTTTTGAAATCCAAATTAAACAACATTCCCAAGTGTGCTAGAACCAGATTAAGATATAATTGGGAAAAATAAAAATACAGCAAAACATAGATGATATTACATCTTAAAACTAAGTCAATATGTAACCAGCAGGCATCCTTATATGTGAATTAGTGGCTCCCTTTCTTTTATGAGTTTGACTTCACTGGAACTCATTGGAATGGTACTCAGGTGATAACTGGCAATGCTTGTAGGGTATAAGGCACCACTAGAGGGAGTTGCAAAAATGAATGAGACACAGACTTAACAATCTAGCTGGGGAGATAAGTCAGTTAAAAAATAAACATTTATTGGTGTACACATAATTATAATCTATGTCAGTTTGTGATAAAGTCCTGAAGACTGCTATAAAGAAAAAATAAGAATTTGAGGGTGGTAGGGAAGACTTATCAGGAGAGAATATTGGGAAAGACTTTATGAAAGAAGTAGCATTTGACCTGGACATTATAAATTAGATTTTCAAGGAAGGGAAAGGCAGGATTGGCAGGATTGTCAAAGGCACAGAGGTAAGGAAGCCTAAGCTGTGTATGAGGCATGGTGAATAATTTTGTTTGGCCAAATTATTGGGAGATAAAGCTGCCAAAGTAGGTTGGATTCAGGTTGCGGTGGGTATTGAATGTCGGGTTAAGGAACTTGGACCTAAAAAGGCTTTTTGGCAGAGTAGTGCGATCAAAGTAATAGGTATAGAAAGAGTAAACTGGTAGTGCTGCGCTGACTGGGGGAGCTGATGGCAAGATAACCAGGTGAGAGAGGCCATTATAATAGTTCAGGCTAGACAACAACAACAACAATAATGAAGTCATGATGATGATTAGAGCTATTGTTTATATAGCACTTCAAGATTCACAAAGGGGAGTGCTAACTGGTGTGGTGACAGTAGGAATGAATTTGAGAGACTTTGTTAAGGAAGAACAGACAGGATTTGCTTACTAGGTATGGGTTTTAAGTATGAAGGGTCAGTTATAGATTTTAGAGGTGTAAGGAACCTAAGAGATCATCTAGTCTGAGGTCCTTATTTTACAGATGAATGCAGTTTTAGGCTGGGGGGGTGTATATTGTATAGGACTAGATCATTGGATAGTTCTGTTGTGCTCTCTTCTGGTTGGTAGAAACCTTGTCATGTGAGGATCAGTTGTAAGAATAGGGGATTTTTACTCTGAAGAAGTGAAGACTTGTTGAGGAAGGGGAGAAAAGGGAGTGTCCTGTGATCAAGTATTTTGAAGGATTGGTGATGTGAAAGAGGGATTAAGACACATTCTGCTTTGACCCACCTTCTACAGGAAGCCTTTCCCAACTCCTCTTAATTCCAGTGCCTTCTCTGTTATTTCTTATTTATCCTTTATATAGCTTGCTTTGTATATATTTGTTTTCGTGTTCTCTCCCCATTAAATTGTAAGTTCCTTGAGGGCAGGGCGTGTCTTTTGCCTCAGTGCCAATGCCTGGCATATAGTAGGCACTTTATAAATATTGATTGATTGATTGGTGGTAGCCACATTTGAGATGGGCATCAAAGAACAGGTAGGAAAACATAGAGCGTGTGCTGAGACTAGAGAGTTAGTTTAGTTTGCCTGAAACTGAAGGACATAACAGTAGGTGAGATTGGAAAAGTGGTGACAAGCTGGAGGGCCTTAAATGCCAGGCAAAGAGTTTGAACTCTCCTCCCTAGTAGGTAGGGAGCCACTGAAGCTCGTTGACAGAGGAGTGACATTATTGGATTTTTGCATAAGGAAGATGAATTTGGCTGGAATATGTAGGGTGGATTAGAGAAAGTTGAAGAAGGAAGGAAGAACATGAAGGAAGCTGTCACAATAATCTGGGTATGTGGTAATGAGCACCCATTCTTGGTCAAAGCAGAGGGAGTAGAGACAGAATGTGAAAGGTTTTAAAATTTTTTTGGTGAGGGATATTTTGAATAGAACTTAGTAGCTGAATGTACATGAGAGGAGAAGGAAAATTGAAAAGATAGCACCACTTTTTTTTTAAACATGGTAATTGAAGCTGGAGAAATGAAGAAATTAAGAGGAGAGAATATATATGGAGAAGAGGGTCAAAGATAGAACATTGGAAAGCACCCATTTTAAGGTGCCAATAAGAACATGAAAAGGCGGAAGGAAAACCTAGAGAGTGTGGCATCTTGGAAGCCAAGGAAGGGGAGTGTCAGTAGGGAGGGCCAGATGCCGTAGAGAGATCAAAAAAGATAAAGACTCAAAAAGGCTGTTGGATATGATTAATTGGTGATCTTAAAGTAGTTTTGTTGAAGTTGTGGGAATAGAATCCAAGATATAAAAAGTCTAGGGAAAAGTAAGAAGGTAAGGATGTGATAGCGTCAAGTATTGACAACTTTTGAAAGGATATGAATAAGCAGTATTTAAAAGAAGTTATCAACTAACACCTCCTCCTAATAAGAAATGCACTGTTGGAAAGAGAGTTGTACTTACATTGGGACACAGAACAGCAGTGTGAACTTTTGCTCAGTGCAAAACATTGAGAGTTGTTCTGAAATAGCTTCTAAGATTTTGTTTTTCCAAACTATGTTCTTTGCAACTCTGGTATCCTGAGTGATATGAAGAGGGGTTCAGTAAAGGAAGGAAAGAAACAGTTGCCTACTGTGTGTCAACCACAGTGCTGAGTGCTTTACAAATATTATCTCATTTGGTCCCTAGAGCAACCTGGGGGAGGCGGGGGAAGGGGGAGAGGTACTATTATTCTCTCTATTTTACAGTTGAAGAAACTCAGGCAGGGAGAGGTTAAGTGACTTGCCCAGGGTCACATAGCTAGTTAGGTATTGGAGGTGGGATTTGAACTCATACTTTCCTGCCTTCAAGTTCAGTGCTCTAGCCAGTGTGCCACCTGGAGATATTTTCTTCTAAAATATTAAATATGAAACTGTGTATGTATTTTGTGAACTGACTTACTAATATGGAAATAAATCTGATTTCTTCTTTTGCCCCAAAGCTTCCCTAATCCTCATGTATGTCAGCACTTACTAGTTCTATTAAAATATCAATATGATGATATAGGTTGCCTCTATGGGCCACACCCCTACAAGTAAATCTCTTGAAAAGCATATTGCAGGGGCGGCTAGGTGGTGCACTGAATACAGCACCGGCCCTTAAGTCAGGAGGACCTGAGTTCAAATTTGGCTTCAGACACGGAACACTTAACTAGCCGTGTGACCTTGGGCAAGTCATTTAATCCCAATTGCCCCGCCTTCCGCCAAAAAAGCAGAAAAGCATATGGCACTTGGGCCATGTCAGCCAGTCATTAAACATTTATTAAGCACCTACGTGTGTTAGGCTTTGGGGATACAAAAAGAGGCAAAATACAGTTCCTGTTCTCAAGGAGCTCACAGTCTTGTGGGGAATTCAACAAGTAAACATGTAAAATCTATATGCAAGATAAAAAGGAAGTAATAGGGAGAAGGTCCTAGAATTAAGAAGGGTAGAAAAGGCTTTCTGTCAGTAAGATTTTAGTTGGCACTTAAAGGACACCAGGAGGCAGAGATGAGAGGCTTGAGGGACAGCCAGAGAAAATACCTAGAGCTAGGGGTGGCTAGGTGGCACAGTGAGTAGAGCACTGGCTCTGGAGTCAGGAGGACCTGAGTTCAAATCCGGCCTCAGACACTTAACACTTACTAGCCATGTGACCTTGGGCAAGTCACTTAACCCCAATTGCCCTGCCTTCCCCCCTCTAAAAAGCAAAAAATAAACAAAAAAGAAAATATCTAGAGCTGAAAGATGGAGTGTCTTGTTTGTGGAATAGCCAGGAGGCCAGTGTCACTGAATCAGAGTACATGGCAGGAAGTTAGGTGTTAGAAGACTAGGAAGGGTGCTAGGTTATGCTGACCTTTGAATGCCAAACAGAGGATTTTATATTTGATACTGGAGGAAATAGGCAGCCACTGGAGATATATAGAATGGGAGTGATATGGTTAAACCTGCTTTTAGGAAAATTACTTTGGTGGCTGCATGGAGGATGGATTGGAGAGGGGGGGAGAGACTTAAGGCCAGCAGACCACCTGCAGCCTGTGGTAGTGATCCAGGCATGAGGGGAGGAGGGTCAGCGTCAGAGTAGGGGCAGTGTCGGGTGAAACGGCATATTGGAGAGAGGTTGCAAAGGTGAAATTGACAGGCATTGGAAAACAGCTTGGATATGAGAGATAGGAAGGAATCCTGGTGGATTCCTAGGTTATGAGTCCAAGGGACTGGGAGGATGTTGTTCTCTATTGTAATATGTGAGAAAGGAGGAGGGGAAGGTTTGGGGAAAAGATAATGATTCAGGTTTGGATGTGTTGAGTTGAAGATGTCTTCTGGAAATCCAGTTTGAGGTGTCTGAAAGGCCGTTGACGGTTTCTTGCTGCTTTCACTGAGTAACACCTTGCCATTTGGTCAAGAACGTCTACTCCCGATTTACTCTTGTTAGAAAATTAGGGTAGTCTCTGGCTTTGGCTTTGGCTTGTTACCCGAATCTGAGCATCTGGATGGGGGGGTTTTCCTCATAGTTACGGATTTGGATTTCTTACACTGGTGTGAAGTCATTGTCATTATAGGCTTTTAGGTACATTTCAAAACCAGAGTTTCGTGCCATGGCCTCTATGTTTCTTTGTTCTCTTCTCTTCATTCTCTATAGTTCTGATTAATAGTCTCAACAGTGCTGCCCAATTACTGCTTTACAAGTTTCAAGGAAAGATCAGGCAATGTAAATTAATTGCCTCAGGTTACATTGTACCAATTGTTGACTTGTAGTTTCGTGAGTCTCAACTACTGCACTCTCAGGTACACTCCGTCATTGCCTGTAGCGTCATTGCCTGTAGCATAGCCTTTTCCCAAGTAGGAGAATCCATTGAACAAGTATCTGTTTTCTGCTGCCACATATTTGTTGTTTATTGTCAACCAAAATTTCTGACCCAGTTTGTCTGGCTTGTTTGACATACATGGAATACATTTACAGCGTGCTTTGCAAGGCAGCAGTGGCTTATCAATTGGTATATGTACGTCAGGCAAAAGTTTCTTCGGACAACTGTCAACAGAAGGATTCCATGGTGAGGATTCTAGATAAACTTTTCCTGAGATAGATTTTGCTTTTTCAGTCTTCAGGTAAAAGTTGAAGATGCCTCATTATGTCTAGGAATTGTTTATATGGCATTGTTTTATTGAATAACCGTCAGGAGCTATGCCACATACTTTTATGAGTATGTTTCTGCAATTAATAATGCTGCAATAAACCAATGAACTTTTCTAATTCATCTGATGCCAGGGTGGGGAACCTGTGGTCTCAAGGTCATATGTGACCTTCTAGGTCTTCCTATGCAGCCTTTTGACTGAATCCAAATTTTACAGAATAAATCCTTTTGTTAGGGGATTTTTGTTCTGTGAAGTTTAGATTTAGTCAGAGGGCTGCAGTTGAGGACCTAGAGGGTCCCTAAATGTAACAGACCAGTTAGCATTACCCATTATTCACTGGCTCCCAGCATTTGTTCATTTCGGAATGTTTCTAAACATTGACTCACTAAATAAAGCTTGGGAAGAAGAAACAGGACTCTTCTTCACAGTACAGATCATGGAATTTGCAGTAGGGCCATATTGAAGTGTAATAGTATTTAGCTGTTGCATAGTCAAGAAGAACCATCTTTACCTTTCAGACATCGTGGCTCTTCAGAATAATAGCTAACATTTACATAGCACCTACTATGTGCCTGGCACTGGGCTAAGTGCTTTACAAATAGAATTTCATTTGATATTCATCTCTTTTTGTCATAAACTTAGGTCTGGCAAGAACTCCATTTCTCATTACCTTTTACATCTTCATCTGTAGAAGGAATGTAACTGATAGACTCATTGTTGCTGGAATCAGATAAAGAATACTCTTTCATTGCCTCTTGGGCTGCAGTTGTAGCATTTCCATGATCAAAGGCACTGAATGAAAGTTCACTATTACATTAGTAGGATGGGATATTACTAGTTCTAAAATCTATTCATCTGAGTGTCTCAGACATTTTATCAGTAAAGATTCAAGCAGAGTTATATTATTATGACAACTATACTATTTATATCAAACTATAAATTCTGAAAATCTGAAAAATCAAAAATAGTGGAAAACATGAAAAAAATGCTCAAAACCATAAATATATTAATCACAAGGCTTTATAAATGTTTGACCAGTTCTACTGATATTTCAAAGGGAAATGACTAATATGGGCAAGGAAGTGATCCAATAAAAATAAATGAACATTTTTCCTTATTTACAACAGAAGTACAAAGTATTTAAGCATATGTATCCTTTGATGCATGTAATCCTTATAGGTAGAAGCACATGCTTTATTTCTTTCATTATTTGAAAAGTTAAGGAATTTTGATAACAAAAATATAGAAAAAGTCATGAAGTATGAAATAGAAATATCTGAGTCTTTTTGCAGTTCAGATGTCTAAAATTTGTTTCAATTGATGTATCTGATTCTTCTACGGAAGCATCTAGGAGAATGCTTTGGATAAGAAAGCAAAATTCAACGATTTTCTATGTACAAGAAACATTTGAAAGTAGGCATATACAGTATGAAGAAAGTGTAAAACTTTAAAACTTGGAAAGCATTTTCTTTACAGCTGTGTGAGGTAAGTGATATAAGTATTGTGATTCCCATTTTACTTATAACTTGATTAGAGAAGAAGATTAATGTGTACATGGTGGATATTGGCACATGCCCTGAAAATTACCATATTTAAAATATTTTTTACCTTTTTAAAAAATTTACATTTCATTTTGTATATGTTGAGGTTCTACCTAGTGCCTGAGGCTTCACAATCTTAAATAAAATGGAAAAGTATTTATTAAGTACTTACTGTGTGCCGGGCACCGAGCTAAGCTCTGAGAGTACAAGTTTTTTTTTCTTCTCCTTATTAATTTGTTTACTTTTAGTTTACAAGATTCAGTTCCACAATCCCTTGAGTTTCAAATTTTCTCCCCCACTCTCTTCTCTCCCCCCTGCCCCCCATGGTGGCGTGCAATCAAGTATAGGATCTGCAAATACTTTCACATTAGACATTAATCTGGTTATAAAGAAGGATTGTAACCAATGGAATGAACAGGGGGAAAGAGGAAACAAAACCAAACAAGAAAATGAAAGAGAGCAGATAGTTTGCTTCAATCTGCATTCAAACTCTGTTCTTTCTAGTTCTTTCTCTAAATGTAGACATCTTTTTTCTGGGAGTACATATTAAAAACTGAGAATAGTTCCTGCTTTCAAGGAGCTCACATTCTAATGAAAGGGAGACAGCATACAAAGAAAAGTTTAAGAAGTCATTACTTTTCTGCTTATGGTGCTGAGTAAAGATTTAGGCCACTCTCTGGTTTTGTATAAGCTTTGACTAGGAGAAGGGGGGAAGTGCATTCTATATTCAGACCAGTATGGTACATTTCAAGGCCAAAAGTATTCCCATAGTAAGTCAGTTTGGAAAATACTATTTTAAGAAGTAGGGAGAATTTATGTTGCCAGGATATTCTGTCTTAATGAGTGTTGCTTTCCTGTAACATTTCTTAGAGATGGAAGGGAGGCATGGGGAGGGAACCTTATTCTCTTTGGATTATGGTATGGGTTGAAATCCATAGTAGTTCATTTGATCTTTTTATTAGTTTGTTTTATGGATTAGAATAACACCGATGAATAAAATGAACTTTTGAAAAGTTACTTGTTAGAGTGGTTCTAGAAAACACTGGATTTCCCTCCCTATAGTAGACTTCTTCAAAGTGAAAATCTAGAGAATGTGCTGCATTGACTTGTTAGCTGTTATTTCTCAGTCTGACCATGGGGTTAGGAATGTGTCCGTGCCCTAAAAATGACCATATTTGAATATTTTTACCTTTTTTCAATTTACATTTATTGTATGTACATTGATATTGTACCTAGTACCCGAGACACTTGCACAGCGGCACTAGATGAGCCGTTACACACTGGTGCAGCGTGAAAGGGCGCAGACACTTTTGATTATTGAAGGGGGCTTCTTAATCTGGTTTTAAAGAATTGAGTCAAACCAGCAGTGTGGTGCAGTGGAAAGAACATTCAGAGGACTTGGGTTCAAATTCCATGTCTGTTCCTGGTTGACCCCGGCAAGTAATTTCACCTCTGTGGATGATCTCCAGGGTCTGTCCTGGTTCTGAAGTTCTTAAAATAAGGCATCAGGCTAAAGGAATCTTCACTTAAAGCAGGCAGTATGGTATAATGGAAAAAACCATGAACTGGTAGTTTGTGGGTTCCACTGATGCCATTTAATCAGCCTTGTTACCTTAACAAGTCACGTTGTGTACTTTAATTTCCTTAAAATGAAAGGATTAGATTAAATAATCCTTTACTTCTCTTCTAACCCACAAATTCCATTCCTTGTGTTTTCCCCACTAGTTTTTCTTTTAATTTTAGGAATATAGCATGCACATTTTCAGTATGTTCTAGTTCAGCCCAAAAGGGATAGCAATGATATCTTGGATTTACATAATAGCTTTCTTTTTGCTGTTGAAATATGAAATACTATAGTATCTTAAAACAGCCTCAGGAGGTTTGTGTCTGTGGTAGGTAGTATTGTTCTTATTTTACAGTTAGAGAAACTAAGGCACAAAAAGGCAAAGAAAGACAGTCTCAGCCTGGATTGATAATCCAGGCCAGTAGTTCTTAGTCTTTTCCAAAGTTTATCAGGGAATTCAAGTGTTAGAAAGGCTGTCTAGCCTTCCTTGAACAGTAACCCAATGTGCAACATTCTCAGCAAATAGGCATCCAGTCTTTGTGTGAAGGTCTCTTATGAAGGGAACTACATCCCTCCTGAAGCAGTCCATTACACTCTTTTTTTTTTTTAACATCAGGTCTAAATGTGTTCCTCTACAACTTCTACTTGTTCTTGGTTTTGCCATCTGGAGGGAGCCAAGCAGAAGATCTCTTTCCCACATTGAGAGCCTTTCAAATGATTGTTGTGTCTCCCTTAAATTTTCTCTTCTCCATGTTAAACATCCCCTATTTTGAATACATCAACCAGTCCTCATATGGCATGGCCATGAATACTCTCACTGTCCAGGTTTCTGAAGCTTGTCTAAATTTGATCCAAAATATAACGCCCAAGATTCAAACCAGAATTCCAGATGTTGTCTGCCCAGGCCAGAGTCTGATGGCACCATTGCCTCTCATTCTGGAAAGCTCTCATCCGCTTCTTTTCGTTCCATTTCATATTACTGAATCAGATTGAGCTTGCACTGAGTTTGAGCCTCCCTATCCTGGATCAGTGAAATCTATTTTTACTACATTCCATTCTATTCAGTGAGCATTTATTAAGTGCCTACTTTGCTCATGACAGACAGCCTGTGTTCCTTTTTTGGCAGTAAGAGTTTAACCCCCATCCCAAAGCATTTATTTTATCTCTTTCTCACCCCATCCCCACCAATGAACAACAACAAAAGGAAAGACCCCAACAAATAGGCACAGTCAAGCAAAGTAGATTTCTTTCTTTTTTTTTTGGAGGGGGAAGGAAGGGCAGTTGGGGTTAAGTGACTTGCCCAAGGTCACACAATTAGTAAGTGTTAAGTGTCTGAGGCTGGATTTGAACTCAGGTCCTCCTGACTCCAGGGCCGGTGCTCTATTTACTGCAGCACCTAGCTGCCCCTGA
The DNA here is from genome assembly GCA_028627135.1 of Pseudochirops cupreus. Lineage (NCBI taxonomy): Eukaryota > Metazoa > Chordata > Mammalia > Diprotodontia > Pseudocheiridae > Pseudochirops > Pseudochirops cupreus. Next base: position 544,187,895 of record CM053580.1, read on the forward strand.
AAGTAGATTTCTTCATTGACCATATCCACATACCCTGGAGTCAGTCAGTAAACACTTGTTTACTAAGTGCCTGCTGTGGGTCAGGTACTGTGCTGAGTTCTGAAAACTGCTTTATGTCTTTTATGGGAGAGTTCTGAGTTTTTTGTCCCAAACAGAATGTTGCATGAGAATAATAGGGACGTGGGCATCTTTGGCTAAAACATTAGGAATCATTTTGATATGTGGTAGCATGTTAACGATGCTTTGTCTTGCAGTTACATAGCCTGAGCTTCTGAGTACTATTTAACTTTCAGTATCTAAAGATCTGGGGGGAGAGGAAGACCTAACTCATAAACAGTTTGTGTACTCCATTAGTATCCTTGTGATACGTAGTACAGATGAGGAAGGCTGTCCTCAGCTTAGGTAGACCCTTTGAAGCATGTTCTGGGAAAACTTAGCTAAGAATCATGTAATCTGCATGTGTAGTTGCCATCTATATTGTTGGATCAAATATGCACACTGTGAATTCAAGGGCTTACCGTGTGCAGGCATTGTGGAATCACAAAGGCAAAAGTAGGCCCTATTGTCAAGGAGCTCATGATAGAAAACCTGCAGGCACTTGGTACTGGCTGAGGAATAGAGTAGTGGATCAGTGGAATAGACTGGGTACAAAAGACTCAGTAATCAATGATTATAGTAATATACTGTTTGATAAACGCAAAGACCCCAGTTTTTAGGATAAGAACTCACTGTTTGACAAAAACTGCTGGGAAAATTGGAGTATAGTATGGCAGAAAAGGTACATAGACCATCATCTAATGCCCTACACCAAAATCAAGTCTAAATAGGTACATGATTCTAGGTATAAAGGCTGATACTGTTGAGTAATCTGGGGAAGCAAGGAATAGTTTACCTGTCAGATAGAATAAGAAAGACTTTATGAGTAAAGAAGAGTTAGAGAGCATTATAAAATGCAAAATGGATAATCTTGATTACATTAAACTGAGAAGTTTCTGTACAAACAAAGCCAATATAACCAAGATTAAGAGGGAAGTGGGAAATTGGGAAAGAATTTTTA
>CM053580.1:544189451-544214656 GCA_028627135.1 Pseudochirops cupreus
GGCAGTCCCTGGCACACACTGAAGTTCCCAGGGTCCAGCACATCTCAAACTCTTCACCATTTCTCTTGTCTGGAACTCAAGGATCAGCCAGGCCGCGAACAAACAAAGTCTTATCCTGGTCATGCTTCTTCAGACAAGCCCTCTCAGCCTGGCCCTCTTAGCCTTCCAGGCGGCCCTCGCCAATTCTGATCTCAGGAAAACTCCAACTCAGTTCTCAGTCAGTTCTCAGCTTCCAGATGCTGGGAGAGAAACTCTCTCTCTCTCCCTCTCTTTGTCTCTCTCTCAGCCAGCTCCAGTCTCCACAATTCTTCCCACACCCAGAGCAACATTCCAGTTCTGTCTGTCTCTGGAATTCCCGCTTATGTACACACCTCAGCCAGTCCCCTTCTTCCACTTCAACTGGGGAGTTGGTGCCTTCTCAACAGTGGGACAGGGTTTGCCCCTTCCACGCTTAGCACTTAAGTGCGAAGTATCCTGTTAAACTGATTACTGTTACAATGTTTCTGTCGTTTGCTTGTAGTTTTTGTTCTTTTTGGCATGATGATGACACTCATATATCACAATTTCCTCAACCATTCTTCAAATGATAGGTATCCATTTTGTTTTTTACTACCATGGGAAGTATGGCTATGACTATTTCGATAGTTAATTTTTGTTATTAACCTCTTTGGGGATCTCTAGGTTTAAGGGTATGAACTGTTTAGAAAATTTTATTGCATTATTTCAGATTGTTTTCTAGAATAGTTGGACAAATTCATAGCTCTATCAACAGTGTATTAATGTACCTATCTTCCAGCCTCTTTAATATTGACTTCTTCAGTCTCTTGTCTTTGTAAATTTGATAGATGTGAGTTGATACTTTATAGTACTTATAATTCATACTTATTCTTATTAGTGATTTGGAGCACTTTTATTTTTTAAAAAAAATTTTAAAATAGTATTTTTCCCAATTATATCTAAAGACAATTTTTACTATTCATTTAGTAAGATTTTTGAGTTCCAAATTTTTCTGTTCCCCCACTTCCTTGCCCTTCTTCCTAAAATGACAAACCATTTTATGTAGATTATATATGTACAGTCATGTAAAACATTTCCATGTAAGTCGTAATTATGAAAGAAGAAACAGAACAAAAGGAAAATAATGAAAAAAATAAAATAAGTGAAAAAAGTATGCTTCTGTCTGCTATCAGTTCTTTATCTGGACGTGGGTAACATTTTGTATCATGAGTCCTCCGTATTTATCTTAGACCATTGTGTTGCTGAGAAAAGATAAGTCATCCATAGTTGGCCATCACACAGTGTTGCTGTTACTGTGTACAGTGTTTTCCTGGTTCTGCTCACTTCTCCTTTTATCAGTTCGTACAAGTCTTTCCAGGTTTTTCTGACATTTCCCTGCTCATCATTTCTTATTGCACAATAGCATTCCATTACATTCTGGAGTACTTTTAATAGTTGCTTGAATTTTTCATTTTGAAAACTTCATATTCTTTGACCATTTAGCTATTGGGGAATCAGTCAATAAGCATTCATTAATTGTACTGTGTGTCAGGCACTGTGCTAGATATTGGGGACAAAAATACAAGTGAAACAGTCCATATTCTCAGGGAGCTTACATTCTATCAGGGGAGACAACATGTACTCAAAGAGGTATGTAGGAATAAATACAAGGTATTTTTGGTGAAGGGGCACTAACAGCTGGGAGATCAAGAAAGGTTTCATGTAGAAAATGATTTTTAATGTAAGATTCTAAGAGGCAGAGGTGAGGGAGAAGTGCATTCTAGGCATGAAGGAGACAGTCAGTGAAAAGGTATATGACAGGGCATATAAGAATAATAAGAAGGCTAGACTGAGTGGATCGTAGGGAATCAGAAGGAGAATAATGTGTAATAAGACAGATTGGGACCAGGATGTAAAAGCCAAATGAAATGACTTATGTGTGATCCTAAAGGCAAGAGGTAGCCTTGTGAGTGACATGATCAGATCTACACTTTCAGAAAATCACTTTGGCTTCTCCATGGAAGATAGACCGGAGCGGGCGCAGATTTGAGGCAGGGCCACTAGAGAGAGGCTAAGATTGGACATAAAGATCTACATGACATCCAGAAAGAGATTATAATTAACCTCCCCCTTTTTTCCCCCCACCTTTGCCATGTCATCTGCTGTAGAGAGGGAAGTCAGCTCCGGTACACCCCGAGGTATGGTGGGTGTGACATGAATGATGATCAAGCTAAGGAGAGACAGAAAAGAGCAGTCAGACAGTAGGAAGGGAACTGAGAGAGAGGACTGTCACAACAATCCAGAGGAGAGAGAGGGTGGTCAGCAGTGCTGCACGCTGCAGAGAGGTCCAGAATAAGGACGCTGAGAAAGCCGTTTGGCAGCCAAGAGATCATGGGTGATTATGGAGACAGCAGCTTCAGTGGAGTGAGGAGCTCAGAAACCAGCCTGGAAATGATTGAGAAGTGAGTGAGAGGGAAGAAGGTGAGGGGAAACTTACTTTTAGGTTTGTGTCAGTTCCCCTTATTGCTTTTATGAGAGAGGGCTGATGCAGAGATTTCCTTTGCTTGATAGTTTATTATTTTTGTTGTAGTTGTATTGATTTTGTTTGTATAAAAACTTTAATTTTATATAATTGAAATCGTCTGTTTTGGCTTTGTAATTATCATCTCTTTTTTGGTTATGAATTTTTCACTAACCATTGACGAGGTACTACTTTGTCTTCTTTGTTTCATGGTATTACCTTTTATGTTTAAGTTACTTATCCATTTAAAGTTATGTTCTTTGGTTGCTTGATCATTGAGCTATTATTTTGTTCTTTGGGTTTTAGGTCTCGCTTTACCTGTTCTGTTCTACTTTTAAAAAACACTGTCAGTGTGAATGATTATTATTTTATAGTCTCATTTCAGATTTGGTAATGCTAGGCATCTTTGTTTTTGAGCTAAAAATTTTCAGTATTTCCCTTAAAATTCCCTGTCTTTTTTCTTCCAAATGAATTTTGTTGTTATTTTGCCTGGTCTGTAAAGTAATTCCTTTGCTGTTTGTCTGTTTGTCTCAGTTTGAGATTTTATTCTCAGGATTGTGGATATTGAACACTATGGCTCTTGTAGAGTGAGTGTGGTGTAGCCAAGAGAGTCCTGGATTTGCAGTCAGGGAGCCCAGGGTGCAAATTTTGGCTTGGCCACGAACTGGAAATGTGACTCTGGACAAGGTAAATCCCATCTTTCCTCATCGGAGCCTAAGGCATCTCCTTCTACCTGTAAATTTTTGATTCTGTGATCCTATGTTTGGTAAGTTATTTAAGCAGTGTCTTCATTTTTAAAAATTATATTGGTGAAGCCTAACAGGGCAGAGGAAATAAGCTTTTGTATAGTGCCTCCTCGTGTCAGGCAGTGTGCCAGTAAGGGCATTTATAAGTGTTACCTCATTTTATCCTCACAGCATCCCTGTGAGGTAAGTGCCATTATTATCACCATTTTACAGTTGAGGAAATTGAGGCAAACAGAGAGTAAGTGACTTGCTCAGGATTGTGCAGCTAATCAGTATCTGAAACCAGATTTGAACTCAGGTCTTTCTGAGAGCAGACTTGGCATTCCATCCACTGAGCCACCTGCTGCTAGTGGGTGACTCTTCAGTTACTTAAGTACTCCTTTGTTAATACAGACAGTATTTTGTAGTGGTATTTGTGCGTCCTGAGTGGGTCTTGGTAGTCAGACTGCCAAATGCTTCGTGTGTTTGTGGTTATTTTGAGTGGACTTTTTCTTCCTGCTGTTTCCTTCTGGTTTTGTCGGTGCTGTGTAGAAATATTTTTTCCTTGGACTTATTTTGTATCGTGCTGTTTTACTAGAGCTATTAAAAACATTTTGATTTCTTTTCTAATTGTCTGGAGTTTTCCAAGGAGACCATCAGTAAATAAGGATAATTTTATCTCTTGTGTGTTTTTTTTAGAAGTAATCTGGTCTTTCTTATTTTATTTGCATTACTTTTTAGTTTTGGTTTTATTTTCAGTTTCAAAGTCTCTCCCTCCCCCACTTGTTGAGAAGTCAAGGGAAACAAAATTAGAAATTCCATATATAAATATGTGTAGTGATGGCAAAACAAATTTATGCATTAGCCATGTTTCTCCCCACACTCCTCCCCAAAAAAGAAAAATAGAAGAAAATCGCTCCAGATGTCTTTGCAGATGTTTCTACCTTTAATTTCATTCTTGTTTTATTACTATATCTAGCATTTCTAGAATAAAAGAATTGGGAGGAGATGGGGAGCATCTTGTTTTCATCAGTAAACATCTATTAAGCATTTACTGTGTGCCACACTGGGGGTACAACAATAACGACACTCCATACTCTTAAGGAGCTTGTATTCTGCTGGGGGAAAACAGCCCACATGCTTCTAAGTACAAACTATGTACATTGTAATGTGGGAATTCAGGCACCAGCTTTTTTTTTTTTGCAGGGGGGAAGGCAGGGCAGTTGGGGTTAAGTGACTTGCCCAAGGTCACATGGCTAGTAAGTGATTTGAACTCAGGTCCTCCTGACTCCAGGGCTGGTGCTCTATTCACTGTGCCACCTAGCTGTCCCCTTTTACCAAACTCTTTTACATGAAAAGCTTCCATTGTTTCTCCATTGCAAAATAGTGCTAGCTCTTGGTTTTAGATATTTACTTATGGTCATATTAAAGAAGGGCTCTTTCGTACCAAGGCTTCTTTTTAATGGGAAGGATTGGGAGCTCCTTGAGATCAGGGACTGTCTTTTGCCTCTTTTTGTACTCCTTCTCCCCCTTGTCCCCCATTCCCCCAGTGCTTACCACAGTAGCACTTAATAAATGTGTTTTGATTAATTGATTGGAAGGGGTATTGTATTTTGTTTAAGGCTTTTCTTCGTCTTTTGATATTATCACTTTTTTTGTTTATATAATTAATTATAATAGTTTTCCTAATGTTGAACCATTCATGAATTCCAGATAGAAATCCAACTTGGCTAATGAATAATTTGGGGGGAACGTATTGCTCTCATTTTGTTGGTATCCAAAACAGAACTGTCTTTTTTTCTAAACCCACTCCTCTTTCAAATTTTCCTTTTTACATTGAAGGTGCCACTGTTCTTCTGGTTTCCCAGGTTTGTAACCTCTGTGTCCTTGACTCTTTACTCTCCCTTACCCCCATACATCTGATAACTTGTCCAATTTTTCCATTTCTGCCTTCTTGTCTTACACGTTAGACACCCTTCTCTGTAATCAGACAGCACCCATTTGGGGCCTTCATCCCCTCTCCCAATGGCTTTCTCATTATCTTTCCTGTCTCAAATCTTCTCTTCTTGCCCATCCTCCACATAGCTGCCAAAATGATTTTCTTCAAGTGTAGTTCTTACCTTGTAATTTCCCTGCTCAGTAAACTACAGTGGCTCCTTATTACATCTAGGATAAAATGTAAACTCCTCTGTATAGCTGCACAACGTGATTACAGCCTGTCTTTGCAGGCTCCTTGGCATGAATACGTCCAGCCCAACTGGCTTCTCTCTTCCTTTTCTCAGGGCGCTCCATTTTCACCCTCGGTGGTGCCTTTGCATTGGCTGTCTCGCAGGCCTAGAATGAAATTCCTCCTCACTTCTACTTCCTAGACTCCCCTTTTTCCTTTAAAATGCACTTCACTTACCACCTTCAATAAAGAAGCCTTTCCTCATCCTGCCAATCAGTCACTTCTGTGGTTGTCGAGTTTTCTGTTTATTTGTATGTATGCTCTTTGTCTTTATTCTGTATGTACTTATATATGTACTTCTTATCTCCTTCATTGAAATGTAAGTAAGGTTCTTTGTCTTTGTATCACCAGAGCCTAGAAACATTTGCAGTCTAACCCATATGTGCTAGACTTCATTTAAGTGCTTGACTGGTTGAGTTTTGCTGCTATTCATTTAAAAGTTTTATGTGGAAATCTCTTAGTAAACTTGGTTTTTACTTCTCTTTCTCTGCTTTGTTTTTCCCTGGTTTGGATATCAGAACGATGTTTGCTGTGTAAAATGAATTTGATAGGGGGTCTTCTTTCTTGGTCATTAAGAACAATTTGTAGGCAGATTGTAGGCAGCTAGGTGGTACAGTAGAGCTTTGAATCTGGGGTCAGGAAAATCTGAGTTCAGATGTGGTGTCAGACTGTTGTGCGACCGAGCAAATTAACACCCTTCAGTCTCCGTTTCCTCATCTGTAAAATGGGGGTAATATTAGCATCTATCTCCCAGGACTGTTTTGAGAATAAAATAATATTTGTAAGGAGTTTAGCAAACAGCAGAGCACTATATAAATGCTATTGATTATTATTTTTATAGTATCAGCATTAATTGTTCTTCAGGTGTTTGAGGTAGTTCATTTACAGAGCTATATCGACCAGTTTTCCCCCTGCCCTTTAGTATTTAATTCATCTATGACTTATTCAATTTCTCTTTCAGAAATTGTCGTTTAAGTTTATTTTGGGGGGCTTATTTTTGAAATAAAAAAATATCGTCATCATTTCCTTTGTGGCATATGAATATATAGTAGTTCTGGATAATTCTATTCATATTTTTTGATCGTTTTTGTTTTATGATCCTCTTTAGTGGTTTATTTCGTTCTTTAAGCCCTTTGTTTTATCAGTTCTATAGCTTTTTTATTTTCAGTTTTGTTTATTTTCAAAGTTTTTCTTTTTGTGCTTGTTTTGAGGTTCTTTAATTTGTTGAGTTTTCTAAAAGGTTTTTTAAAAATTACATTTGGTGCCCCCTCCAGGGGTAAAGCTTGGGATGTAGCTTTGAGAGGTCAGAATATATGTGAAAGCGATTCAAAAAGTTTTCTATCAGGGATGATTTTTGAAGGAGATTCTATTTTTCTGAGGTGGATTTATGTAAAAGTACGGTCGTTTACTTACATTTCAGTTTGTTTTGTACAGTCCTTTGCTACAGTATTAACCCTGTGAAGGCCAAGACCGTATCTGTGCACCATCGCATCTCCTGTTGCCGAGTACAAACTATAAAAAATAATGTGTTTTTTCTCAGTTACACGCTAAAACAATTTTTGACATTAAAAAAAAAGTTTTTGGGAGGACGGCTGGGTGGAGCAGTGAACAGAGCACCGGCCCTGGAGTCAGGAGGAACTGAGTTCAAATCCGGCCTCAGACACTTAACACACACACACACACACACACACAAAACTAGCCGTGTGACCTTGGGCAAGTCACTTAACCCCAATTGCCCTCCAAAAAAGCAAAAAAAAAAAAGTTTTGAATTCCAGATTCTATCCCTCTCCCTTCCCTGAGATGGTAAGCAGTCTGAGATAGGTTATGCATGTGTAATCGTGTAAAATATTTCTCTATTCATTTTGTACAAGAAGACTCAAAAATTAAATAATAAAGTGAAAAATAGTATGCTTCAGTGTGTATTCAGAAAACATAAGTTCTTTCTCTGGAGTCTTTGTGAGAAATATCCTTAGTCTAGGAATAAATAATATTTATTTGAAAGCCAGGAAGGTTTTTATTACATTTATTTTACATTTATTCTTTCTGAATAAATAGGTAGCTCCATTAATGGAGTGTGCTGACTCAGACAAATGTGAGCCCTTTTATACTGCTTCCATTAAAATTTCCTGCCTTATTCTCCACTGGCGAAGTGTAACCTCCCAAACTGCCCATGCGTTGCTTCCCTTAAGCATGGGTACAACCTGATCAGAAGCCTGGCCCTGCTAGATCACAGCTCTGATTAGAGCCAGTCACCTCTGACCCACATTCTGCTATCAAAGATAGGAACACTTTTAACTATGTGGAAACAAAATTCTTCCCATCATTTCCCACAGCTTCTTTCTTATTGTGAGTCCTTTCAAGTTGTCTTAAATGATTGTGTTGATGAAAATATCCAAGTCATTCACAGTTCTTCACTGTACAGTATTGCTGTTGCTGTGTACAATGTTCTCCTGGTTCTTCTCATTTCACTTTGCCTCAGTTCATGTAAGTCCAGGTTTTTCTGAAATACACCTGCTCATAATTATTTTTTTTAGCTTTTTGGAAGAGGGAAGGCAGGGCAGTTGGGGTTAAGTGACTTGTCCAAGGTTACAAGTCTAGTTTTGTGTTAAGTGGCTGAGGCCGGATTTGAACTCAGATCTTCCTGACTCCAGGGCCGGTGCTCTATTCACTGTGCCACCTAGCCACTCCTACTCATAATTTTTTATAGCACAATAACATTCCATCACAATCATATACCACAACTTGTTCAGCCATTCCCCAATTGATGGGCATCCCCTCAATTTCCAATATTTTGTCATCACAGAAAGAGCTGCTATAAATATTTTTGTACATGTAGGTCCTTTTCCCTTTTTTATGATCTTTTTGGGATACAGACCTAGTAGTAGTATTGCTGGTTTAAAGGGTATGCACAGTTTTATAGCCTTTTGAACATAGTTCTGAATTGCTCTCCAGAATGGTTGGATCCGTTCACAATTCCACCAAAAATGTTTAGCACAAATGTTGCATGCAAATACATTTCAGAATCTGAATAATAGCATATTTTAAATATTATCTAGAACAGCGGTTCTCAGCCTGTGGGTTATGTTCAATTTGTAACAATGAAAATACATCCTGCACATCAGATAGAGTCATAACAGTAGCAAAATTAGTTATGAAGTAGCAACGAAAATAATTTTATGGTTGGGGGTCACCACCACATGAGGAACTGTATTAAAGGGTCACGGCATTAGGAAGGTTGAGAACCACTGATCTAGAAGGTCTCAAGAAATTGTTGTGTAAGCAGTAACAACAATCAACTACTTGTTTCCTCTTCTGCTATTCCTTACTTGGAGTTTACTGTTGCATTTACTTAAAAATATTTGATTACATTGTGTTATCAATGTTTAATTATAGTATATCAGTCACCCTCCCCTCCATCTATAGGATTTAGTTTGAGAAGTTGGGGGTGCTGTATGTGTGCAAATCACATGTGGCTCTAGAGTACAGCTACTGCATAGGATCAAGCAGGACCTGGTAGTCCTAGTTTTGACAGGTAAGAGTTCTCTGTGGCTGTCTATAATTGTCTTTCCTTTGTTTCAATATAAGGGATTTGAATTATTTTCCCTCCACTACTTGGCATTTTTACATTTACATGTCACACTATACTAATCTTACTTTCCTTTCTCAGCATGACTTAAGAAATAGTCGTATATTTTAAGTGGATTTTTTTTTTTTTGCTACTATTAAAATGTGGTGGCTCTCTGTCTCTCTTGGTAATCCCCATCTTTCTTTCTCTTTCTCCAGTTGTACCTCCATTTTTCCCCCTTCTCTTCCTCCACCCCTCCCATGCAAAGAGACAAAGACATTCAAAGGTTATATTAGTAGAGGATAACCTTTCAATAATTTTCATTCTTTTTTTTTCAAAAACATATTGTTTATTGTAGTACATAAGCAGAAATCTTACCAAAGAAGTGAGAAAAATAAGGGAAATGCACAGTTCACAAATGTCCTCAGATTAGTTCATCTCTTTCATCCATTATTCAGACAACAACTTCATATGGGATATGAAATACTGATTCTGTAAGAAGGATTGTGAAGAGAATGTCATTCAAAATTGATCACAAATGAAGCTCAAGAACTTTTGTAGGAGTTCCCATTACCTGGTATCTAGTAATCTGGGTTTTTTACAAGGCACAAATGAAGCAATAGGGTCTTGTTATTCCTGCCTCTACCGTATCTTTTGCAACTATGTCTTTCTCTCTGCACCTTAATTCAGGCTCACTTTACTCCCTCATCCAGGTTATGGCTTCCTAACTGTCCTCCCTATCTCAATATTCTTTATGTTTAAACTATTATCTGCATAGCTGATAAACCCTTTGATATTTCAGAATGTAACCTTTAAGAATATTGGAAAAGACACTGGACTTTAATTATAGAGACTTGTATTTAAATCTAGTTCCAGAGCTGACTATGTTTCCTTGGCCAAGTCATATCACTTGTTTATTCCTTAATTTCCTCACCTGTAAAATGAAAAACAAGGGTGGGGTAGGGGCTTGGACCAAATTATTTCTTTTTTTTTCTTTTTAAAAAAAATTATTTATTTTTAGTTTTCAACATTTATTTCCACGAGATTTTGAGTTATAAGTTTTTCTCTCCCCATTTTCCCCCTACTCCCTACCCCCAAATAGCAAGCCTACTGATTACTCCTTCCCCCAGTCTGTTCTCTTATATCCTCCCCCTTTACCTTCCTAACTTTCTAGTCGGGGAAGATGGGTTTCTATGCCCTAGTACCTGTATATCTTATTTCCCAGTTGCATGTAAAAAAAAAACCAAACCAATAAATTTTTAAAGATTTGTTTTTAAAACTTTGAGTTCCAGATTTTTCTTCCCTTCTTCCCTCCTCACCTGCCCCCACTGAGAAGATAAGCAATTCAATATAGATTGTACATGTGTGGTTACCCACATAATTTCCATAGTAGTTATATTGTGAAAGACTAAATATATTTCCTTCCATCCTATCCCGCCCCCCCCCCACTTAATCTATTTTCTCCTTTGACCTTATCCCTTTTCAAAAATGTTTGCTTCTAATTACCCTCTCCCCCAATCTGCCCTCTCTTCTGTCCTCCCCCATCGTATCCCCTACCCACCCTATTTTCCTGTAGGATAAGATACCCTATTGAGTGTGTTATTCTCTCCTTAGACCAAATTCAGTGAGAATCAGGTTGTCCCATTCCCTTTCACCTTCCTGCTCTTCCCCTCCATTGTAACAGTTTTCTTTTGTCTCTTTTATGTGAGATAATTTACCCTAATCTGTGTCTCCCTTTCTCCTTCCCCCAATATATTCTTCTCTCACCTCTTAATTTTATTTTTTTATATCATCCCTTCATATTCCGCTCATCCTGTACCCTCTATGTATACATGTATATACATATGCACACACTCACATATATATTTATACATACATATACCCTCCTATACAAAGATATATATGTATGTATACACACACACACACACACATATATGTATACATACACACACACATACATATTCCCTTCAGCTATCCTCAAATTGAGAATAGTCTTTTGAGTTACAGTGATCATTTTTCCATGTAGGAATATAAATAGTTCAACTTAATAAGTTCCTTATGATTTCTTTTTCCTGTTTACCTTCTCATGCTTCTCTTGCTTCTTGTATTTGAAAGTCAGATTTTCTGTTCAACTCTGGTTTTTTCATCAAGAATGCTTGAAAGTCCTCTATTTCATTGAATGACCATATTTTTCCCTGAAGCATTATACTCAGTTTTGCTGGGTAGGCAATTCTAGGTTTTAACCTGAGCTCCTTTGACCTCCAGAATATCATATTCCAAGCCCTTCAATCCCTTAATGTAGAAGCTGCTAGGTCTTGTGTTATCCTGATTGTGTTTCACAATAATCAAATTGTTTCTTCCTGACTACTTGTAGTAGTTTCTCCTTGATCTGGGAGCTCTGGGATTTGACTATAATATTCCTAGGGGTTTTCTTTTTAGGATCTTTTTCAAGAGATGATGAATTCTTTCAATTTCCATTTTGCCCTCTGGTTGTAGAATATCAGGGCAATTCTGCTTGATAATTTCTTGAAAGGTGGTGTCTAGGCTCTTTTTTTGATCATGGCTTTCAGTCCAATAATTTTAAAATTCTCTCTCCTGGATCTGTTTTCCAGGTCAGTGGTTTTTCCAATGAGATATTTCACATTGCCTTCTGTTTTTTCATTTATTTGGATCTGTTTTATAGTATCTTGATTTCTCATAAAGTCATTAGCTTCCAGTGCTTCAATCTAATTTTGAAGGAATTATTCTCTTAAGTGAGTTTTTGAAATTCCTTTTCCATCTGGCAAATTCTGCTTTTTAAAACATTCTTTTCCTCATTGGCTTTTTGGGCCTCTTTTGCCATTTGAGTTAGTCTGTTTTTTAAGGTGTTATTTTCTTCAGTGTATTTTTGGGTCTCCTTTAGCAGGCTGTTGACTTACTTTTCATGATTTTCTTACATCATTCTCATTTCTCTTCCCAATTTTTCCTCTACTTCTCTTACTTGATTTTCAGAATCCTTCTTGAGCTCCTCCATGGCCTGTAACCAGTTCATATATTTCTTGGAGCCTTTTGATGTAGGGGTTCTAACTTTGATGTCTTCCTCCTGTTCCATGTCTTGATCCTTTTTGTCACCAAGAAAAGATTCTATTGTCTGTCTGTGCTTCTGTTGCTTGCTCATATTGGCAGCCAGTTACTTGACTCTTGAGCCACGGTAGAACTTTTCTTCCAGAATGGAGAGAGCTATGTCCCAAATCACTGGGGTTTTTGCAGCTGCTGGAGTTTTAGATGGGCATCCTCTCTACAGCCTCCACATGCTCTGGCTCACTGGTCACACACCCCAAGACCACCACCCAAGACAGTGATCCGGATGTAAGCAGGTCAAAGCAAGAGTGCTTAACCTCTGAATGGTCACTTCCTCCTGCTTCCTGCAGGCTAGGAGCTCCAGAAGTAGCCACATGGCAGCGGCTGTAGCCACCACACCTACTCTGCTTCTCACTCCGGTGGTAGCAGCTGGATTGCACTCTTCTATCCGCCACTGGATCAACCAGGTTCCACACTGATCTTTTACTTTGTCTTTGGCATTTAATAGATTGAGAAGTCTGGAAACTGCTATAGCTGCTGGTGATTTACTCTCGTGAGGTCTGTTCAATAATTTTCATTCTTAAAGGTGGTAAACTGATAAGTTAGATTTCCCCTAGTTTCCATAATAATCTTACTGTTTGGTTGTTCTTCTGATCACTGCCTCTCTAGCTGGCTAAACAAAGTCTCTGCTAGATAACTCATGGGCTGGTCACTACCTTCTTTTTTCCTGGAAATTGTAGCCATGCCTCTAGGAGTCCCATTCAGGGTGAGTGAATGGGTACAAAAGTTCATGATCCCAGATCAGCCTGCAGATATTTCAGTAATAATAAGTCTGTTATAGTATTGCAAAGTGCTTGCATTGCCGTTTTAAATGTCTTGTCAGTTATGTGTAACCTCCAACAGAAGTTCTTTGTGATAAGTAAGGCTGAAGCTATCAGCTCCATACATTACTGTGTTCTCTAGGGTCCAAAAACACAGAAAATGCAAGAGAAAACATTAGCCACGGGGAAAGGGAAGCTGATTTAGTCATGGGTGACATTTTTCCTCTTAGTGAAAGATTTTGTAGTGCCTGCAAAAATTACATGGAATATGCTTGAAAAACTGCGGATGTACATCACAAATGCCATAATAAGAAACATATAAGGAAGGATATGAAGAAAAATAGTAATGTGGTATTGGATCCATGACCATGTTGATGGTATGAGAACCACTTGATTATGGCCTTAAATTTTCCATAAACACCTTTTCAAATTCAAATTGCTTATGGTAGTTGGTGATCCTTTTGTGGTTTAATTTTTTTTGGAGGAGATCAGCCTAATGCGTTGGTTGTTGATTGTGTTTGCTTCCTGTATGTTATCATTGAAAAGGCTTAAGGTGAACATAATATAATGGTATAAGCAATGGGTTTTGGAATGAGGAGAAATGAGTTTAGTACAAGAGTGTGGAGTCACTTCTGAGAGTCTGTTTTCTTATTTGTAAAATGGGGCTGATGCTTGTTTGATCTACCTCTTGTGATTGTTGTGAGGAAAATATTTTGCAAATCTTAAAGCACTAGAAGAATGTGAAATTATTCATTATTACTGGAAAAACTGACCATCTCAGCACAGTTGTTGTTATTAGTTTGAAGATATTATGGAGTCTAGCAGAGATTACAGTGTCAATCAACTAAAAAAAACTAAGAAATACTAGTTATGTATAGTTGGTCATGTGTGCTTTTCATAAATTTTAAAAGAAAACTTGCAAAACTGCACACTGCGGAAGGGAGAGTGGTACTTTCTCATTTCTTCTCTGGGACCAAGATTGATTACGCAGCATCCAGCTTTATTTTAGAGGGTATGTTCTTATTTTTGTTTGTTTTTTGGGTAGTCATTGTTCTTGGATTTCAGCTAGTTCACCAAGGGGTACCAGAAGGGAAGGGAGAGGAGGGTGTAGCCAGTGCTGGGGTGACAGAAAGAAACTGAGGAACAGAGAGAATAGAAGCCCACATGTCAAAGAACTGGGGTGGGGTGGGGTGGAATAGAATGATAAAAAAAATACATGATAAAGTAATTTCAGAATTCATGACTATGGAAGTAGAAACACTTGTGGGTGATAGAAAGTGGAGTAGGTCATGAAATTGAAATAGATTGAGGACCTGGGACATTCATATGTTTCAGGGGGTATGTATGTATGTCAAAGTACTCCAATATGAGTGTGAAGATTGGGTTGAAAAGGATGACTATAAGCCAGGCACTGAATTCCTTGAGGAAAGAAAAATGTTCTGGAGGTCCAAAGGAGAGTGATTTATAGAAAACAGCCACCAGGATCGGTATTGACTGATAAATTTGGATAATGTGAACCTCAAAGGAGAAGAGTTGTTTCCTTAAGGTGAAAGAAGAAGGATCTGGAACTGGCAGTTGGGAGCAAGAAGTGTTATGACTCTCCCACTCACAAACAATAGGTTGGGAGATATTAGCAAAAGTATAACCTCACCTAGAAAGAGGATGGCGGGGGGAAGTTCTTTGGGAGGGAGCCATGTTTCAGTAAGAGTCAGAATGTGGAAGATTTGAGAAAGAAGATTTATTATGAAAAGAAGTTTGTTAACTAGGGAGTAGGAATTCCAAAGGGCAGCATTGGGAGGGAAGGGAGGTAGATTTGAGGTGGATGGGTATGAAGGAACACAAATCAAGGATAAGGAATGGGGTTTGTGTATCAGCAGCTGGGAGTTTTACCTTAGTGAATTTGTTACTATATCCTAGGATATAGGATCCTGAAAGAATTGGTAAATGTGATTGCTGAAGCCTGTGTTGGTGATCTTTGAAAAATTATGGAGAGCAGGAGAAACACCAGAAGACTAGAGAAGGGCAAATGCCAGTTTTCACTAAAGGAAAGTGGACCCTTCCAACTGTAAGGTAGTAAGCTTGATGTCAACTTCTGGCAGAATTTTAGAATATATTATGAGATGGTTTATAATTATTTTTCTTTGTTTTTTAGGTTAAAACAAAAGCTTATCTTTTTAAAAATCAGTATTCCGTTGGTGGATGGCTGTAAGTCATAGAATACTGTAGTCTTTGAGGAATCAAAGTTGAGTATCACTCAGTGGGCATTTTCAGGCTTGAATAGTTACATCACAAACAAGGAATCATTGTTGAAGTTTTGTAAAAGATGTCATCAAAGAAATATATGATCAAAAAAGATGAAGACCAAAAAATAATTGAGAGCCCATGTGCTCCATTGATATCCTGGTGATGTCAAGAGAATGCAGTGAAGGCTCCCAGGTTGTCCCAGGTGGTAAATTTAGGAGAAGGCTTAGACAAGAGTAGAATAGGATTGACAGGCATGGTTGAGTATGATGTGTATAACTAGAGAGAATGCTCACAGTGATAGGGTCACAAATCAGTTGAATTATTGTGAACATTTAAAAAAGGAAATAGTGAGAGCCAGTGTAGCTTCATCAGTAATAACAGTAATGATAATAATAGCAACTAACATATGTATAAGGTTCACATAGTTCTTTACATATATTATTTCATTTGTTCCTCACAACAAACCTGTAAGGTAGGTGCCATTATTATCCCTGTTTTGCAGATGAGGAAACTAAGGCCAGTGGATATGAAGTGATTTGTCTAGGGTCATACAACTAGTAAGTATAGCTAGAACCCAGATCCTCCTGATTCTAAGTCTGACATATCTGCTATACTGTACTGCCTCCAAGCACAGGTCACATCAGACAAATTGTACTTGTTTTGTTTTAGACTGGTAGAATAGAGGAATGTCACAGTGTGTACCTATAGTTCAGCAAGCCATTTGACAAAATTTGTCACATTATCTTTTGTAATGGTAATGAAATTTAAAGATCCCTTTGTATTGGAAAGCTGAGAGGTACTTAGCACCTAGTTTCAAATTAAGCCTCTGTTAAAGAAATAGAAGGTATGAACCTCTTTTGCTGATGTAACAGGAAGGGGCTAAACAGGGAACCCCTGTTGCTGACGTGACAGGAAGGGGCTTAACATGGAGAAGCTAATACTGTATATAAGGAAGAGCACAAGCTGGACAGTCAGAACTTCTTGGGACAAGCATCTGGAGGCAGAGCAGCTGCTGCCAGAGAGAGAGAGAGAGAGAGAATTTCTCTCAGCAAGCATCTGAATGTGGGGCTGCTGCTGCTGGACTGGAACTTCTGTGGAGAAAGTGATTTTGATTTTGAGAACGGAGCTGCTGAAGGCTTCTGAGGGCCAGCTGGAGCTGCTGAGGACTTCTGAGGGCCAGCTGGAGCTGCCAGAGGAAGTATGACTGTGATGTCTGTCTGTGGCTCTGTTAAGTTTTCTCTTCCCAGAAACAGAAATTGTGAAGGACTTGAGGTGGACTGGACACTGTGAGCTTCAGTGTGGAGTGGGAACTGCATGGAGAGTTGGACAAGGACCTGAGAGCTGTCTGTCTTTGAACCCAGGTGACAGTTTGGTGGATTCAGGTAGAGCTACCTGCCTTGAGTCAAGGTGAAAAAACCTCTCTGTGGATACTGAATAGTGACTGATATTGTAACTTAATTGTACCCCATGGGTGGAGAACTTTGACTATTGTACTTTGTAAGGATGAGTGAGTTGAGGATTAAGGAGGCTCTCCTTAAGACTGATTGAATTAAGGATGATTGAATGAATAAGTCTTTTTTGATTGTACTTTGTTGAAAACTATGTGACCACTTTGGTGAAAACTGCGTTGCTGTTTTAGTGATAAATTGTTGAGTTGTGACATGGTGAATGCTATATTTTGATTTTCTGTGATAAGTTGTAACATTGTAAATGCTGTACCTTGACTTTCTGTGAATATTTTGCTCTGCTTCATTATTGAATAGAGAGTTCATTATACTATATAATCAGAACCTTAAAAGCTGTTCACAGTAGCAGTCCTCTGGAAAGCTGCTCCTTGTGCTTGGCTTTACATTTTTGTGCTCAGAATGTGGGCTACTTAGGTGTATTCAGGACTGGTTGAATAATGACCCAAAGACGAATCATTAGTGGAGTGACATCAGCTTGGAGAATAGAGGTTTTTAGTGGAGTGCCTCAGGAATCTGATCTTGACCTTGTGTTCACCATTTTTTTTTCAATGAATTGGATAAAAGCTGAGATGTATGTGAGACAGTTTGGAATAGGAAAAAAAAATACTGGTTCTAGAATCAGAGGCCTTGGGTTCATTTATATTAGCTCTGTGACCTTGGTCAAGTCAAGCTCCTTGAGTTAGTTTTCTTAGCTGTGCAGTGAGGAGGTCTGATTAGATGGTTGCTAAGGTCTCTTCTAGTTGTAGATCTAGGGTTCTCTGCTCTCGTGATAATAATTATCATTGTCAGGTAATGTGAAGCTGGGGAATAGAACTAGCACATTGGTGGGCAACCTGGGTCCCAGACAGTCTCACCAAGCTGTATTGACTGGCCAAATCTACTATGATGAGATTTAATAAAGATAAATCTGAAGTCTTGATCTTGGGTTAAAGGAATCAGCGATACAAATATAGTATGAGTGGTAGATGGCTTACACAAGTAGCTCTTACCAGAAGGGTTTTGGGGGGTGGTAATAGATTGTAAGCACAGTAGGAGTCAATAATGTGACAGATCAACCCCAAAAGCTGCCATAAACTGAGCCTCTATTGAGAGATGCATAATGTCCTGAGCAAGGGAAGAGACAGTTTTCTACTCTGTTCTGCCCTAATCAGACCACATACAGTATACATTTGGTTCTGGGCACTGTATTTTAAGAAGTATGCTACTAAGCTGGAGAATGTCCAGAGAAGGATGGTCAGTGTTGTGAGATAATTCAAGACTATGCTGTATGAGAACTTTTGAAGGAACTAGGGATATTGAGTCCAGAGACTAGAAAGAGATAGCAGTTTCAATATCTGATGGGCTGTTATGTGAAAGATAACTTAGACAGGCTGAGCTAGACCCCAGATGGCAGAACAGGAAAAACCAAGTAGAAGTTACAGAAAAGTTTGATGTTTAAAAAAAAAATTCACAATAATTAAAGCAGTGCCAAAGTTCAGTGGGTTGCCTGAGGATGTCATGGTTTTTCTGTCACTAGAGGTCTTCAAACAGAGGCCTGATGACCATTTGTTGAGGTTGTGGTAGAGAGACTTTCTCTTCAGGTGAAGGTTGGCCTCTGTGGCCCCTTTCTACCCTTTGATTCTGTGACTTGCCCCAAATTATAAAAATAGTAACTGGTTGAACCATCACTTAGAATTCATCTTGATCACTAGTTTAAGGCTCTTTCTATTACATTATTCTGAGTTAGCAGGCCTTGGAATGAGTCCCCAGTTCTATCCCTTACTTGACATTTCACTTGGACAAAAGTTCTTAACCTGGGGTGTGTGAATTTGTTTGCTTTTACACACACACACACACACACACACACACACACACACTATTATATATGTTAATACACACATACATAACTGTATTTCAGCATAATTGGTTTCTTTTATAATCTTATGTAATTCATTTTATATATTTAAAGTTCTGAGAAAGGGTTCTATGATACAGAAAAGGCTAAGAACTCTTGCTTTTGCAGAAGGAATGAAGTCTTTAAGCTAAAGCCTTAAGATGGAAAGTTAAGACACTTATTACTAAGCCTCAGTTTCCTCCAGATCTGTAAAATGATCGTGCTTATGCCTGTTCTCCCTGTGGCACAGGTTGTTTTGTTTGGTTTTTGGTAACTCACATGAGATCATGGATATAAAAGGGCTTTGTAAGTTGCACAGATGTGGAGGATTAATATTTTTATTAATTTGGTCATTCTAAGTAGTTTCTTACATTTCATGACCTGTCCCATCATCTTTAATCATGTTTACCTCTTTAATGCCAGTGATATTATTTGTAGCCACTTTTTTAAAAAGAGAACTCTGTGGTTTCTTGTCATTAGATGTGGTTATTCTACGCACTCCACATGCACACAAAGATGGTCAGACTCTTGATTTCAGTCACCCATAACAGTTTGAACTATATAAGCTAGGATTCTGACATTGTTCTCTCTGTCCCTTGCCCATTTATCTTTCCTCTGTCTCACTCCTCCTAAACCTGTTCTTTGTCCTTGCCTTTGACTTGCAGGCACTCTAGCTTTCTTTGCTCTCCTAGTCCCTCTCCTGTTCTGGCCTTGTTTTCTTCTCTTTGGAATCTTGACCTTACACTTCATTATTTTATACACTTTATTATAATGGCTATTATAATATTATAATGTCCTCTTCTCCCAAATCCCTTGCGCTTTTGTTTCATTGCTTATGCCTTGCCAAATTCCAACTCTTCATTGTCTCTCCATCCACCTTATTTATTCCTACCTCTGTGCCACTAGAGGAAATCACTCAGCTCTGCTGATGGGGTGCCCTGCAGATTTATTGTCTGCTGGGCCTTCACTGCTGTCCAGCACTCTTGCTCTTTCGTGATTCCCTCTCCATTGCTGTCTTCATAGCAGTGGTTCAGAATGTTGTCTCCTCCTTTTCAACAGCCACGTAATCTTTTCTGTGTACCGTTTCATGAGGGAACATCACCTTATATGCATCTCCTGGTGTTCTTTCCTTTGCCTCATTCTTTGATGAAGGGACGGCTTTTCTTTTTGCCAAGTCCATCCCCTCTGCTTGTACCTTTGATCCCCTCCCCTTCCATTGCTCCTGGGGGTTTGTTCACATTAATCATTCCATCTTTCTCTCTCAGCTTCACTTTCTCCTTATCCACTGGCTGCTTCTCTGCCACTGTAAGTGTGTCCCCTGAGCTCTCTAAACAGTTTTCCTTTGGCACTTCTGATCCCCTCGAGCTGCTGTCCCAGGTCCCTCTTTCTCATCGTTAAACTCCTAGGAAACATCGTTTTACTGATTGCCTCCTCTTCTTCACCTCCCATTCGCATCTCAACCTCTTAAGGTGGCTCCATGTATGGGGGGTTCTAGGCCCATCTGCCTCTGTTCTCTTCTTCGCTCTAGATTTAAAACCATGGATTTCAAAAATATGCCTTCTTTACTTCTGGTTCATCCTGGAACTTCTCTCAGAACCAGGGGCCTGGGGACGGAGCCAAGATGGTGGAGTAAAAGCAAGGATTTGCTTGAGCTCTCCCCCAAACCCTTCAAATACCTGTAAAAAATGACTCTAAACAAATTCTAGAGCAGTATAACCCAGAGTGAAACAAATTGACAGCCTAAGACAACCTGGAAGGTCGACAGGAAAGGTCTGTTGCATTGGTTTTGGAGGAGGGGCGTAGTACAGCACAAAATGCACCAGCATAGACTGGGCCCCCACAGACCTGGAGGAAGCCTCAGGGGACTGAATCATTGGCAGCTGTGGTGGTTTCCAGACTTCTCAACCCACAAACACTAAAGACAACTTAGAAGGTCAGTGGGAAAGGTCTGTCAGACCTGGCTGAGAGAGGAGCACAGTCCAGTCATAGTCCTAGTGCAATTCTGGGGCACTGGTGGTGGCGACAGCGGCAACAGCAGTAGCACCTGCTTCCAGAGCTCTCAGCCCACAGACGGTAAGGGGATGGAACAACTTGTCAGAAGGAGATTTCAGGGGTCTCTCAGAGGCACTGAGGCAAGACTCTGCTGCTTTGCCCATTCTTGGATCTGGGTTGCAGTTCTGGGGTGAGGAAGAGCACTGGCATAGCAAAGCTTGTGGCAGAAGTGGAGAGGGAAACCTCCTCACAGTACCAGGACAGAAAAGAGTACTTGTGGTCACTCGCAGACCAGAGCATGGGCCAGGAGAGAGTATAAACACCTCTCCTTTGATCATACCACCTTAGAAGAATTGAAAACTTGCAGATCCCTAGAAGTATCTCTGAAAACAGCTCCACAAAACCCCTGAAGCTTGGGATAGTATGCCCTCCACACTGGAAGCAGAGCTTTACCTTAACAAAGAGTTAAGAAGTCAAGTCATTGACTGAGAAAATGAGCTAACAGCAGAAAAAAAAAGTCAGACTATAGAGTCTTACTTTGGTGACAAGGAAGATCAAAGCATACACGCAGAAGACAACAAAGTCAGAGCTCCTACATCCAAAGCCTCCAAGAAAAATACGAATTGGTCTCAGGCCATGGAAGAGCTCAAAAAGGATTTTGAAAATCAAGCAAGAGAAGTAGAGGAAAAATTGGGAAGAGAAATGAGAATGATGCAGGAAAACCATGAAAAATGAGGCAACAGCTTGTTAAAGGTAACCCCCCCCAAAAATACTGAAGAAAATAAGTCAATAAATGAATGGAGATGTGGGGGTAGAGGAAGAGAACCTGGGGTCCCCCTTGTCTAGAAACAGACTAAAAGTGGTCACTGTCCCTGTGACTTTCTTGCCCTTCGCAGAGCCTGTGCCCCTTCTCCCCTTGGCGAGTTTCCCTGGAGACTCTGTTTGGTGGAAGGACTCCCCCATCTGTTCTCTTTTTTAAAATTCCTTTTCTGTGTCTTCTACCGTCAGAATACAAGTGCCTTGAGAGCAGAGATTTTCTTTCCTTTTGCTTGTATTTGTATCCCAGTATTTAGCACAGTACCTAGTAAATGAGCACTTAATAAATTCATTCCTCCCTCCCTTTGTTGCATTGTTCCTTCATTCCTTCCTTGTCTCTGCCATCCTCTCTTTTTTTTCTTTTCTTCCCTCCCTGAAACTGCTCTTTTGAAGGTTATCCACAGTTTCTTCATTGCTAAAGCTGAGGATTTTTTTGTCATTATTAATGTCTCTATAATTGTTGACATTATTAGCCATCTTTTCCCCCTTACATGAGGGTCCCCGCATTTTATAACAGTGTTTTCTCCTGATCTTCCTCCATTTGGTCTAACCAGTTCTCCATCTTCTCTATAGGATGTAGATATGTCCTGTTCCCTGACTGTGGATGTCATCCTAGATGGACCTCTTCTCTTTCTTCTCTCTCTTGGTGGTCATCAGGTCCCTGTTATTCTCTATGCAGATAACTACGTATACCCAGCTTTCATCCCTCTCCTGAGCTCCAAATTGTAATCATGAGCTCCCTGGAGCACAGTTCTGTATCTCCAACTTTCAGCTTAACCCTTTCCTGGTCCTCCCAGCTGCTAGTGCTTTCCACTTCAAGTTAACTCTGTGTGTACCCCAAAACTGTGTGCAACACAGAGATCCTTACCCAGATAATACTCGGGGGCTTCTCAAGGTAGGAAGCAGAAAAGAATGGTTTATTACTTTCTTGAGAAAGGGCCACCCTCCTGACAAACGGTCAGGGAGGAGAAGCAGTTTACAAAAGGAAATGGTGAAGTTATAAAGCCCTAACGGGGAATTCTCCCCCTCCACCTTTCTGCCCTTTTTCTTCCATTGGCTGGAAGTCAGGTGCACAATCTAAGCACGGCAATCTACCTCGAGTACTGGAATGAGGAAGCAGTGGACCACCCAGTGTACGTTTGAAAAAGCCCTTCTATCCTTGTTTGGCATGTCTTAGGCTGAGGTGTAACTGAGGAGAGGGGTGACTCTCTACTGCTTGGAGTTCTGAGTCCTTGTAGATATTGTGATGTCCAGTGAAGGGGAACCTAGCCTGTTTCCCACGAAAAGCCGTACTAGATTGGAGAGTATAGTCTGAGAAGTTTTCACTTCTTTCATTCAACTCTCTCTGCATCTTGTTTATAACCAAGTCTCCTATTAGAGTATAAACTTAATGAGGGCTAGGTCTGTTTTTGCTTTTTTTGTTTGTTTTTATCCCTAGCACTTATCACAGTGCCTGCCTGGCACGTAGTAGGCACTTCATAAAGGCTTGTGGATTGATTAAACCTGCCCCTCCTTCTGCTCACTTAACTATTTTTGTTGAAGACAGCACTACAAATGAATTTATTAATTGCTTACCATGTTCTAGGAACTTATGCTCTGGTGAATCAAATACAAAAGTGAGAGACTCTCTGCTCTCAAGGAGCTTACATTCTAATAGAAGAAGGCATAGTTGTCTTAATAACCTTCCTAAAGCATGAGGTCTGTACAAGACAGTTCCCTGCTCAAGAAACTTGAGTGGCCACCTGTTGTCTCTAGAATAAAATCCAAACTCTTTTGTTTGGCATTGTAAGTCCTTTACAGTCTGACACAAGCACATAGAATCATGACCCCGTCATTATAGTCTGTCATGTGGCCTGTGTGTTCTTCCCTATGACGTGATATTTTGTGTCTCAGTTTTGCACCATCTTCCTCAGTATCTGAATACTTTCCCTGCTTTCTCTCACCTCATGGGATCCCTGGTTTCTTTCATGCCACCTTCCTTCCCTTGCCTTCCAGCTTTACTATATGACTTGTCTTTTATTTTGGAATATGTTTTAACATCTCCCTCCAGCAAAAACGTAAGCCCTTTGAGAGCAGGCAGAGTGTTTCTTGAGGAATAGGCCTTGTTCGCATAATAGGAACATAATTCGTGTTTGGTTTTCGGTTAAATCTGATTTTATTTCACTGGACCCACGATGTTTTGTCTTTCAGATTTCTTTACTCTGATGAAGTTCAGATTGGACCAGAGACTGTTATGACCACACTTTACACAGCCAAAAAGTATGCTGTCCCTGCTCTCGAAGCGCACTGTGTGGAATTTCTGAAGAAAAATCTCCGAGCCGATAACGCTTTCATGCTTCTAACACAGGTATGTTTGGATTTATACTTTATTTTTAGCCATATGAAAGCTTCGTTATGTGACCATTTGTAGTTTGTTAACTGCAAATAGTTGTAAGCATTCTTACTTGTCAAATAGGAAGTTTGCCTTTGTTTAGGGGGAGAGAAGGAGTGTGTAAGTAGTTTTTATGTGATATCATTGGAAAAACCATTACATGACTGAAATGATTATAAAGTTTAAAACTGTACGCTTCTTCGTAAGGAGCTCTTTAGGAGAAGTCCTGGTTACATAGTAGGAGGAATTGAATTCTAGTTCACTAACTAGAAACATTGATCACATTTTGAATCTAAATGGCCCATTATCTAATGCTTTCTCAGGCATCAAAAGGGCCTAGTTTAAGGACACCTGGACTCCTCACAAAAATTTTTCCAATTTCAGCATACTTCTGAAAATGCACTTTTATTAAGGGTTAGATAGAGATAATTGCTTAAGCAGAGATAGCCTTATGATATATAAAACCCTGCACTGGAATATTAGGATCCAGCTTAAATGTCATATAAGAGAGATTATAACATAGAGCAAATAGATACTTCAGTTTAAAACAGCTTTACATTCAAGGAACAGTAGCAATTTCTTAGAGGATTGGATGATTCTTTTAACTTTTGTTGACAGGAAAGAATGCCAGCTGTATCCGACTCGAGGGTCCACTGGAAACCTTTAGCATAAAACATACTGTGTGGAGTGTAAGGTAGCAAACAGAAAATAAACGAGAGGCATCTGTTTATAATGTATTCATCAAGTGCCAAAGAACTGTTGGAACGTGTATACCGTGTAACACTACCAGCTCTCCTAGGGCATGGTTTTGTTGTTGTTTCTGCTTATGAATCAAAGTCAAGTGAAAACATTTATCTCGCCCCACAGAATCTCGGAGTGGAAGGGTCCTCCTTGAATCATTCCCTTCTTCTGGCTCCAGTTCCTGTCTTCTCCTTTCCCACTGCCTGTCCCTTACCTCCCCTTTCTCCAGTTCTTCTTTCTTCACCATAGTCTCACCCCTCCTTTTATAGACAAGGTTCAGAGATTTGCTAAAGGTCACGCAGAGTTTGTGACAGAGTTGGGACGGGAGTCCAAGTCTCACCGCTTTTAGTTCATAGTCCTTCCTGTTTTATCTTACTACCCTTCTTTGTATGAGAGGACAAGGCCTCAGATGTTCATGATTACTTGGTCACAATGAGGTTTTCAGAGAAAGCTCTTTACTTTCTTCCTTTCACAGTATTATTTTTCAAGGAATTAAATCTGAAATATTGTGTTAAAACCTCATTTCTTTTAACACCTTGTAGCACTTGACTGACTAGAAATGTAAATAGCTGCCCCAGACTGATTTCTGAGGAGCAGACCTTGAGATCACTCTGCCTCTGGCTTCCTTTTGGTTTGGGGACGTTGGAAGGAAGGCGGATACGTTGATACTTGATGTGGTCGGCAGTAGGTCATAGGTATGTTAGCCAGGGTAGTGCGATGAAAGAAAGGTTTCTTAAAAAATTTTTATTGATATCTTCTGTTTTTTACATTACCAGAATGTCTCCC
>CM053580.1:544215156-544244222 GCA_028627135.1 Pseudochirops cupreus
CTTATTTGGTTTTCAAAATCCTTCTTCATTTCATCTCTAGCTTTAAGGCAATCTTCATGTTTATTGGAAGCCCCTGGTGGGGGAGCTCTGGCTGTGCTGTCCTCCTGCAGCTCTCTGCCTTGGTCCTTTTTTTCTTCAAAGAAGGAATCTAGGGTTTGGTTGCTGTTCTTACCCTGCTTCTTATGCTTATTCTTACTCATGGTTGGTCAGTCTGTGATTTTTTTTTAAAATCTCTATGGGGCTCTGCTTCCAGAAGGGAAAGCTCTGTCCCAAATTGCTGGGGGTCCTCCTGGCTGCTGTAGCTCTCAGGAAGGTGCTGGGTCCCTTTCCCACTTCCGGCTCGCTGGATAAAGAGGACCCACAAGACCAAAGCCCAAGACCGCGATCCAGATCCAGGCCACTCAATGCGAGAGCACATGGCCTCTGAACGGTCACTTGGTCCTCCTGCAGTCCTGCAGGCCCAGGGCACGGAAGCTGCAATGCGGAGGTGGGTGCAGAACCTCTGCCTTTCGCTTTCCAGCCCTGGAGGCCTTTCCAGCTGGACCGCTTTTCTCCCCTGATTTCGCAAGTCCCACTGACCTAGTTCTGAACACTGCTGCAGCTGCCGCTAATCCGCTCACCTTGGCTCGTCACATCCAGCGGCCCGGGGCTCAGCCAGGGCTTCAGGCCAGGCTGGTTTTGGTTCACAGTGCTGGTATGGTTCCTCGTAGCCGAGCTGACTTTAGTGGGAAGTATCTTTGTGTGCGTTTTGGAGTTCTAGGATTGGTTTAGAGTCATATTTTATGGGTATTTTGGGGGGGCTGTGTGAGAGCTGCGATATGTTGCTGCTGCTACGCTGCCATCTTGGCTCCGCCCCCCAATAAATAACATTTTTAAAAAACAAAAGAAGAGAAACAAAACTGATCAGTACATCAGTAAAAGACTGAAAATATGTACAATATACCACACCCATGGACCTCTTAACTCTCCAAAGGAGTGGGGTAGGAGTGTCTTTCCATATTTTTTCTTTGGAGCCATGTTTGTTCTTTGTAATTTTGCAATATTAATTTGTGATCATTTTGTGGTCTTTCCATTTACATTGTCATAGCCTTGTGTATATTGTTTTCTTGTGTCTGCTTAAATTTGCTCTGCATCAAATCATGTAAAATCTTTCTGTGTTTCCCTATGTTCATAATAATTGTAGTGTCTTATGACAGAGGTATCATACTCAGAGCCTGAACTAGATTAAGTTGGGAAATGTTTAACAGAATAAAATATAATACAACATAGATGATGTTAATTTGTTGTTTTCAAAGTCAGACAGCCCATGGCAATCTGTTTCTATTTGAGTTTGACACTACTGCCTTACAGAATAGTAATATTCCATTACCTTCATTTACCACAGTTTGTTTAGCCGTTCCCCAATAAATGGGCATCTCCTTTGTTTCCAGTCTTTTCCTACCACAAAAAGTGCTAACATAAATATCTTGGTATTGGAAACTTTCTTCTTTGTTTTTTTTTAAATGTTTTTTTTGTTTGTTTTTTATTTTTGGAGGGGGCAAGGCAAGGCAATTGGGGTTAAGGGTGTTTATTTTTGTAACATGGCTGTAGGAAGCCATGTACATTAATGCATTTTCAGTGGAGCCATGAATTGGGCTGGCCGTTCTACAAAGCAATTTGAAATTATACCTAAAAGGCACTAAATTGACCCTGCTAGGGCTATCCCTCAGAAAAAGCAATGAATGAGGAAAATGTCTCATATGTACAAAAGTATTTATAGCAGCTCTTTTTGTAGTGGCAAAGAACTGGAAACTAACAGGGTGCCCATTGTGTGGGGTTATGGCTGAATGAATTTATTTATGTTAATTTAATGGAATACTATTATATTCTAAGAAATGATAAAAGGAATGGTTTCATTGAAACCTGAGTGAGCAGAAATAGGAGAAAAACTTAAACAGTAAGAATAATACTGTGACAGCAAACAGCTTTGAAAGACTTGAGAGCTCTAATCAGTGCAGTGACCACCATGATCCCAGAGAACAGAAGAGCGGTCATCCTACTCCCCTCCTCTCTGACAGGGGAGAGGCTTAGGACATAGAACGAGAGATGTTTTTGGATCAACCCAATGCACGTACTTGTTTTGCTTCACTGTGCAGATTTGTTTCAAGGGTTTTTTTTTTCCCAGTGCAGATGGGTAGGTGGAAGAGAAAGAAAATAGATTTTTGTTAATTGAAAAAAATAAAATTTAATTTTAAAAACTCCTATTTTATCCCTAACCATATAGGCCTCTAGAGATTGAAAGAACACACAAAATATATAGGAGACCAATGAAGAGTATCAGTATGTTGCATTTTCCTATATTGCCAAAGCAGATGAATTGTGTTTTGGGGCAGCTTAAGCTTTCAGGTGGTGTCTACAATTATGCTTACTGTAATATACAGGAAACTCATATTGGCTCACTCTGTGGAGGACCCAGTTAGAGAGCAAAAGGTAAGTAAACTTCCTGGTCATGTCACCAGCACTGCTTTTCATGACCCCTTAAACCTTTCCAAAACAAATTATGCATCAGATAAAGCAACAGCTGTCTCCATAGTCTAGGATACCTAGAACCCAAAGAAGGTTTAGAAACAAAAAAACAAAGCCCCATAAATTGATGCCTACCACACTACCAACAGTAAGTCTGTACTTACTGACCTAGTGACCTGACCCACAGGCTTCCAACAAAACCCAGCCCCACCCCTTGGTCTCTTCTCTTTCCAGTGCCTTGGAGACCCAGGCCCCTAGCTGTGGAAGTTTACTGGGGCCTCAGTAGCCAGTGCAACAGCAGTGTTCTGTGCTACGAAAATTTCTGTAGGACAGTGGAACAGAGGAAAAGGGGTAGGACATTTCTAAGCTTGAAAGAGAGCTCAACCTCCTGTCCCAACTGTCCTTTCTTCCTAGAGCCTCAAAGACTCAAACTCTAAATGAAAAAAATCACCCCTGGCTGTAGTGTCACCAGTGTGATGGCACTCTGCTGGGCCAGAGAGAACTGAGGAACAGGGGAATGAGGACCAGGACACTGTACATGGTGGGAAGGAGGGAGTGGAATATTTTTGGCACACCACTAAGCCTGAGGAAAAGAGCCCTAGGATCCAGCTGGGGCAATTCTGTACTCTCCAAAACCAGTTGGGGCAGAGACCTAGGCTGGTGAACAGTGACTTGTCTAGCATGAAAGGAGATTGAGGTGCTTTGAGATACAGACTTCAGGGAAAACAACATGAGTGGGGAGGGAGTCAGAAAGTGAGCAGAGAGAGGAAAAAACTGGAATTACCAAAGATCTCAGGAAGAAGAAATCAAAGACCTTGAAGATAAGAAGATGAGTCAGTAGAGGAAAACAGTAGGAGGAAATAAGATCTTTAGATCTAATTAATGAGTTCAGGCATCTGTGATTATATACTGCAAAACAAAGGAAAACAGCCCAAAATTTCATGAGGAGGATCCTTTGGAATTTGAGATCATGAAAGTATATGCTGTTTCAGAGTGTTTCAAAGTAAAAATGAAAATTATGAGAGCAGAATTTTGGCTTGAACAATAAAAATAATCGCTAGAATAGAAAAACTTGAATCAGTAATGGCAAGTCTCACTAAGAGGAAAAAAAACAAAAGAAAGAACAGTGGATTAAAGTAAATATACTGAAATGAAGGTCAATTTAGAAGAAGAGAAGCAAAAAACAGTAACATTAAAAGAAAATATGCTCTCTATTCAAGGCAGACATACCTACTGCTCTTGAAGACAGGATGTGTGGATATAGTGATCCTAGGTCTCCCAGAAGAACATTATATCAAATTACCTGAATTTCATAATGCAGGAAATAATAAGAGAAAAAACATATGTGGTGATTAAATTGAATAATTCGATTCAGAAGCAATAAGTTCCGAAAGTGATCAGGAGAAAGACTTTCAAATACAAAGGTAAAGAAATTCAAATAACACAAGACTATTTTGTACTCACCAGAAAATGCAAGAAAAGATTAAATAATATGTTCCAAAAAGCAGTGGAGCTTAGGATACAGCTCACGGTGACCTGCCCTAGTAATCAGAGCTTAACCGCAAATGAAAACAAGATGTACGCTCAACGGTAGAGAGGCGTTTGAAACATTCTTGGAAAGAAAGTGAGACCTGAAGAGATGATTTGCTTCTTTGAATACCCAGACATCAGAAACGCAGGAGCAATGAACAGCAACAAGAGCGACACCAGAGAGGCCAGTTAGAGATTTCTCTCTAAATGTATACAAGGGTGAAGGTATGTCAGGTAGAGGTAACAGTGAAGAGGTGGGTCTGGAACTTTATGGAGAGAACCTGGCCTATTGGTGAATCAGCAATTAAGGGTATGCCAGGCATTGGTTTAAGAAAAATAGATCAGTGGAATAGGCTGGACAAGAGAAAATCAGAAACAATGGAACTCAGTAACCCAATGGAAAATCCGTTTTGAAAAAGCAAAAAACATAGATTACCTAGCGGAAAAAGCTTCCTTATTTGATAAAAACCCCTGGAAAACTGGAAAGCAGTCTGGCAAAAATTAGACTTAGACCCACACCTTATACCATATTCCATAGTACGTTCCAAATGGATAAGTGACCTTAATATTAAAAATCATACTTTAAAAAAATTAGAAGAGAAGAAAATCTCAATTTTGATATCATGAAACTGAAAAGCTTCTCCACAGACAAAATAATTGTTCCTAGGATAAGAAGGGAAGCAGTCAAATGGGGGAAAAATTTGTATCGGATCTCTTTAGTAAGGGTTCGTATCCGAAACAGATTAAAAAGAATAAAAATATGTGACTTATAACCATTCCCCAATAGATAAGTGGTCAGAGTTCTCAAAAAGAATTGCAAAGTATTCACAGCCACATGACAGAATGCTCTAAATAACCAATAATAAGAGAAATGCAAATCAAAACAACCCTGAGGTTTCATCTCACACCCTACAAATCGGTGAAGGTGACAGAAATGGCAGCGGTCAGTGTTGGAGGGGGGGGAGGGGCTGTGCAGCAGTAGACACTAGTACGGTGCATTGTTAGTGAAGCTGTGAAATGATGTGACGATTTTGGAAAGCATTCTGCAATTAAGTGACTAAAACATCCATGCTCTGAACCAGGGACTCCCTTACTGGGCTGTCCTTGTTCGTAAATACTTACGAATGATTTGTTGGAAATGAACCTTTTTCATTCTGAACCCAACAGACACTAAAAAGAAAGGGTGTACACACACACACGTTTAACCTGTACTTTTCAAAACTTGTTCTGTTTCTTTCTTTTTTTAAATTCATTTTTAGTTTTCAACATTCATTTCCACAAGATTTTGAGTTACAAAATTTCTCCTTGTCTTTCCCCTACCCCATACCCCAAGATAGCAAGCATACTGAATACCCCCTCCCCCAATCTGCCCTCTCTTATATCCTCCCCCATCTCCCCTCTAACTTTCTAGTAGGGCAAGATGGATTTCTATACCCCAGTGCCTGTATATCGTATTTCCCAGTTGCAGGTAAAAAACACTTTTTTTTACCATTTGTTGTGAAAGACTGATTATATTTCCCTCCATCCTATCCCACCCCCCACTTGTTCTGTTTTCTACTTTGACCCTGTCCCTTTTCAACATGTGTGCTTCTAACTACCCTTTCCACCAATTGGGTAAGATACCCAAATGAGTGTGTATGTTATATCCTCCTTAAGCCAAATTCAATGAAAGTAAGGTTAACCCATTCCCTTTCGCCTTCCTGTTCTTCCCCTCCATTGTAACAGTTTTTTTCTTGCCTCTTTTATATGAGATAATTTATCCTATTCTGTGTCTCCCTTTTTCCTCATTATATTTCTCTCTCACCTCTTAATTTCATCTTTTAGATATCATCCTTTCCTGTTCAGCTGATCCTGTGCCCTCTATCTATGTATACATGTACACACACATATACACACACTCACATATGTATTTATACACACATACACCCTCCTATATACATATATATATATATATACATATATATGTATGTATACACATTTATATTTCCTTCAACTATCCTCATACTGAGAAAAGTCTCATGAGTCACAATTATCATTTTTCCATGTAGGAATGCTTCTCTCTTTCTATCTGGCCTTCTTTCTGTCTCTACATTTAAAAAATGATGCCTCAATGACCTTGTTTTCTGTCTTCTCTCCCTTCTTTGTCTCTTCCCTCCTTTTTCTACTCTCTTCACCTTCTATTCCTTCACCTACTCTATACTGGGGAAAAAAAGAAAACTAAAGCCTTTCCTCCCCTCCTTTCCTTTTACCCCAACGCTTATCTTCTTTTACTAATAGCTCCATTAGAAAAGTGAAGCCTTTGTAACAAACATGCATGGTTAAGCATAATTACATTAACTGTCAGTCCTTCACTTCTCTGTTAGTAAGTAGGCAAAATGCTTCATTATAAGTCTTAGAATCGTGGTTGATCATTATATTGATGAAAGTTTTCACATCTTCAAGTTGTTTTTCTTCATGGTGTTGTAATTGTATACATTTTTCACTTGGTCCTACTTACTTCATTTTGCATCAATTCATACAGGTCTTTTTAGGTTATTTCTGAAACTTTCCATTTTATCATTTCTTAGGGTACAATTATATTACATTATTTATATTCATATAGCATAATTTGTTTAACCATTCCCCAGTTGATGTACCTTCCCTTAGTTTCCAGTTCTTTGCTTATACAAACTATTATAAATAATTTTTTTACATATGGGTCCTTTTCTTTCTTTGATTTCTTTGGGGTATATGCCTAGTAGTGGTATAACTAGGTCAAAAGGCACGCACAGTTTACTGTCCTTGTGGGTATAGCTCCAAATTGTTTTCTAGAATAGCTGGAACAATTGACAGCAAAGAGATTTTATTCAAGTGAAACTACAACACCTATAGGTCAGTCAGTGGCCAGGGAAGGGAGCTTTGTTCTAGGCCAGTTGCAGGGATTGCGAGCGTAGCTGTAGGGCAATGGATTTCCCTTTAAAAAAATTATGGCTATCTTTTGTTTTTATATCATTTTCATTTCCAAATACATCCTTGCCTGAGAATCATTCTTGTGACAAAGAATTTTTGAAGGAGGAGGAATTTTTTTAAAACTTGGGATGCTTTATAGAGAACAGAACCAGTACAGCAGTTTATACAATAACAATATTGTAAAGACAACTTTAGAAGACTTAGGAATTCTGATCGACACCATGGGTAGATCTCCATAGTTCCAGAGGACTCATGATGAATGAGGAGTGGTGACGGGCATTTTTTTTAATGACTAATGTGGGGAAGGTCTTTTGTTTGGCTATACATATTTTTAGTGAATTTATTTTGGTTCTCATTGGGGCAGAGAGAGAGATGGGAAGCTAATTTGGAACCGAAAAATTTAAAAAACACTAAATGGCAAATCAGCAACACTAACAGTCCATCAACTGCATCCATCACAAAGGGATGAGATCTAAAAAATAAAATACACAGAGTTCTACTCCCACAGCGCTCAGTTTGTGGCTTTTTGTTCTTTTCATTTACATTATTTTAGTCATGTGTATTGTATTCCTGGTTTTGCGTGTTTGCACACAGATCTTCCCATGCTTCTCTCTTTCTCTTCTTTATTCTCTGTAGTTTTTATTTCTGTATTTGTAATTAGTACACAAATGCAGTAACATTCATGTATTACAATTTGTACATCCATTCCCCTAATCAAGGGTCATCTTACTTGTTTCTAGTTCTTTGCTATTACAGGAAGCATTGCTATAAATATTTTGGTGCACATAGGACCTATCTTTCGATCTTTAATCTTTTTGTACTATATGCCTAACAGTGTGAACACCCTTTCTAATAGCAATCTGTAATACTGATTTAATCATTATTCCCAGAGTGAGAGCAGGAGGTAGAAACATGTGAGGGAAAGGGATACGTGTGAGACGTCAGGGTACATGATAAGGTGCTCATGGTGGTCTAATGGATTACTGGATGAGATGTAAAAAACGGATTGAGGCCAACTGATACAGGGACTTGAGATGAGTTTTCACTCACCTACCAATCAACAGATCTGAGAGTCCCAGATTAAGTGGAATGACTCTCTCTAGTTGGGGTAAAAGTTCTCGGAGATTCAGAACAAGGCACTTGGTTACATTATATTGTTGTTGTTCCTTATGCGGCCAGTCTCCTTGAGAAGACCATCTGTAATAGGTTCCTCCGCTTCTTTTCCTCTTTTTAACTCTACAGTCTGGTTCCCAGCCTCATTATCCAACTTTCTGCTCTGAAGTTACTGTTGATCTCCTAATTGCCAAATCTTAAGTGCATTTGACACTGTTGAGTAATTCTCCCCTTAATTATTCTCTTCTTTGATTTTTCATAATAATGCCTTCTTCACCTGCTTCTCCTGCTTACCTGACTTGTTCTTGGTGTTTTCTGGAGCTTTATCCGTATCATGCCAACGGTGGGTATGCACAGCTGGTAACTCTGTCCTGGGCCCCCTTCTCTTCCTACATTTTCTCACCTGACAGTCTCTTTGGGTCCTGTGGATTGTTATCCTGGATCTGTCTGTCAGTGATGCCCCTAATTATCTCTGCCCTCAAACTACCCCCTCTTCCCAGTTCTCCAAAATCTTAGGATCACCCTCAACTCCTCACTTTTCTTTAACTTCTGTATCTAATCAGTTACTCAGTCTGGCACTTTCCATTTCTTCAGGTTAAAGCAAGGTAACATTTATTAAGTGTTTACTGTGTGCTGGTCACTATCTTAAGCACTGGGGAACTAAAGAAAGGCAAAAGACAATCCTTGACCTCAAGAAGTGAACAATTGAATGGAGGAGAGAACTTGGAGACAGCTGTGCGAACAGTATCCATGCAGGGTGGTATGGAGATGATCAGCACAGGGAGGGCACCGGCCCTAGAGACTGCAGAAACTTCTTGTGGAAGGTGGGCTTGCGGGCAGTCAGGAGCTGGGAAGCAGAGATGCGGGGGAGGATTCCAGGCGGACCCCTACGGCTGTACTGGCAAGCCCTTCTCGCCTCAAAGTTTCCATCCAGGTGCATGAACCCTTGTCACCTTTTGCCTGGATTATTGCGGTAGCTTTTCTTTTTAGATATTTGAAATGCAACTTTATTATGCTGTTAACAAAAAAGGAATAGGAATAATAGTAACCAACACCATTTCATCATTGAAATGTTGTGCTGGGACTGCATCGACCTTAGATTTGTTCTCAGGGAGAAAATAACTGTAATGCAAAACAGCTAAATTTACAAAATATGTCCAAAAGCAGGTCCCAAGTAAGAATTATATTTTAAAAATTGTTCTGTTCACCCCAAAGCCCGTTCATTTCCTTTAGTACCTCAGTGTTGCAAATGCTCTGTGCCCCTGGTGTCACAGGACGGTTGCTTATAAGATGTAAGCCCTGCTCTTGCTAGTCTCTCTGAGATGGCTCCTTGACAGCCTCTGGGAGCACAAAAGCAGGTGGGGCAACAAGCCCCCCAACAAGTTCTCTAACAACCCCGAGGAAGGCCCTTCAGGCACAGTCCCCGGGGCCCACGTGGCCCGC
This sequence comes from Pseudochirops cupreus, assembly GCA_028627135.1. Classification (NCBI taxonomy): domain Eukaryota; kingdom Metazoa; phylum Chordata; class Mammalia; order Diprotodontia; family Pseudocheiridae; genus Pseudochirops; species Pseudochirops cupreus. The sequence continues at coordinate 544,224,697 of CM053580.1, forward strand.
TTCCTGTGGAGGACACTGGGCTTGGCCTTGTCTTGGTTCTGTGTGATGCTTACTTTGGTGCTACACGATTCTTAGGGTACTTTTACCTACTTGTGTGAGATCTCTATGTCAGTTTGGTAGCTACTTGTAAATAACTGTTGATGTTACATCAGACATTATAATGGTACATTGAACTTGGATATAACTGTCTCTCAGGCCACCAAATATCTCTTGACCATCAGTATCCTATATGTTGAAATTAATAGGGTTGCCCCTCACATACAGTGCTGCATTCTCCATACACAAGCCTTTGTACTGGCTCCACCTCCCAGCTGGAATGCCCTTCTTTCTTACCTCTGACCCTTAAAACTCAGCTCAGGAGCCACCTGCTCTATGGAGACTTTCCCGATTCCTGCAACTGCTAGTGCATTTTCTCTCAGAAAACTGCTTTGTGTGTTGTCTACATTTGTGTCTACCTGGGTATGTAAATGTTTGTGTGCTCCGGTACATTGTACAATCCTTGAGGTCTAAGAGTGGCTCACTTCTGTCTCTGGCACAGTATTTGGCACATAGTAAGCATTTGGTTAATGCTTATCCCTTGATGGATAATGCTGGACTGTCAGACCTCAAAAGGACCTTAAAACAGAAGGTTAGAGCTTGAAAGGTGGCTTAGGACATATACTGTAGAATGTCAGAAGTCATGGATCTCTGGAGTCCATCTCTCCCCCCGCCCCCCATTTGTTTATTTACAGATTGAGAAGATTTAGAACTCAGTTCTGTGAAATTAAGCTATTTTGAAACAAAATCATTACATTTTTAGCCTGCAAAAATGTTTTATCAAAGCCATGGAATTGAGTTCTCTGTTCTAGGAAGGTATCTTTGGTGACTAGTATAGGATTATCAGAAAACTGTCTAAGGTTTCTTTTGCAATCCTTTCCCTAACTTTGAAGTGAAGTAGTTTTCTGATTCAGTTGTGGAGACGTGGTTTCATTGATTTCTTGGAAGTCAAATACTATGTGTTGTCAATGAATATAGACTCTTGGGAAGGGGCTGTTGAAGGGAAATAGAGGGTCTGTTCTGCTTTACTGAAAGGTCTTTAAGGCATTTGTGACTGGGTTTTTTCTTCCACTTTCCCTATTTGGATTTGTGTTAACTTGCTGTTCTTTTAAGTGATGCTCAATTAAACTCTCTCCTCTCTCCTGTTATTTAAAACAAAACAAAAAGCCCTTGATTTTCACTTGTTAAAGTTATTTACTTTGTTATACTTTTTGCTAGGAGGGGAGAGAAAGTGGGGCTTCTTGGAGGCAAAATCTAATAATTCCACTTTATAGATCAGACAGCAAGAGATACCTATCTAGCAACAAGCGTCCATCACATCAGTGTCCACCACTAACTCTCCCCTTACCCTCCCACCAAGAGCACAAGCAAGTCACAGACCATTTCACCTGATCACACCTTTCTGAAGAGCAAGGGACTCAAGGTACGAGCCTGGCTCTTTTGCTCCATTTCTGAAGTGCTGTTAGAAGCAGGCTGCTTTTACTCTCTGCCTGTCCAAGTCTAGCCTTGTGTCAGGCGCATTTCAGTTTATCTTAGCTGTTCCCTTTCTGTGCTCTAGTAAGGAGGCAAGCTGGCCCATTGGTCAGATTAGAAACAGCTGTGTGACGTTGTGGAGTCCTAAAAACTTCTCGTGATTTGGTGCTGATACTCAGTGACCTTGGACCACATCCCTTATCATCCCCCCTTTAGTCTCCTTATCTGTAAAAAGGAGGAGATACTGCATTGTGAGGAAAGCGTTGTGTGAACTGTAACTATACTGGGTCAGAATATGGAAGCTGTGCATCTCCATGGTTATTACCAACAGACTTAGAAGAATTACTGTGTGAGATTGATTGTCATGACTTAATCAACACTGTAAATTCCCAGAGAGGGACACAGGTCCTTTCCTCTGCAGTCACCCCTCCAGTGTGGCATTATTACCGTTTCCCACGTCCCCATGGCAATTATGTGATTTATCTAAAAGTGGCAGTCAGGGTATGAGAGGGCATTAGTTTATTTTGCTCTTCCCGAGTGATCTACTACTGAAGTTGGACACTGCTCCATGCCTGTAACCCTGGGCTTGCATACACTGGTCAGTCATTTGTGAAAAGCACACACTCCAGAACTTTGGGGGCGATGATGTGGTTTATAAATGATTGGTTTCTTAGAAATGTGGAGGGGCAAGAGTAAGATAGACGCGTGCCCTCAAGACAGACAGACAGAGGCCTCCCAGGACAGAAGACTGCGTGTGTCAGCAGCTGTGCTTACTGTGCCACATGGTTTTGCTTCATTATTTTTCTTTGTCACATGCGGGGGAAGGCAGCGTTTGAAATCACTGAGATTTAAGGACAAAAAGCATCAATAAAACATTAATGCATCAATACTTGACTTCTTATTGCTTTTGTTAGGCAAGACTCTTTGATGAACCCCAGCTGGCCAGCCTGTGCTTGGAGAATATAGATAAAAACACATCGGATGCCATCAATGCAGAGGGTTTCACAGACATTGATTTAGGTAATGTTGGCTCTTGAAATACCTTTACCCCCCCTGGTGACCTAGTGTGAAATAGGTTTCTGTGGCCCGAATGTGCTCACCACCTTGAGGTAGGGTAGCATTAGCCACTTTCACAGTCAGGGTTGTAATCTGCCCCAACTTTGGCTTTAAAATCCAGCAGTTCCTGTTTTAACCCCTAAGGCAGCTGGGCTGTGTGTGTGTGTGTGTGTGTGTGTGTGTGTGTGTGTGTGTTCATTGCATGATTTTGTTTTTATTAGCCGATGAAAAGCAAACAACAGAGATAAGAAGTCCTGAGTCTTGTTTGTAAATTGCCGGTCACCTTTAGTCACAGAGTGTGGGGACAGAGACTCATGCCTGTACTCTTTCTCTCAGAACTGTATCTTCAGGGAGTAAATTATTGTTCCAAATTGAGCTTCATGTGGCTCAACATTGGCTTGGGGAGAGATCTGCGCTGCCTTGGGCTGCGTTCCCCGCCTCAAAGCATTAACTGGTCAGAAGGCAGCGGGCAAGCAGGGGCCTCTGGAGGGCCTGTGGCAGTGGCAAGCTGAGGCTTGAGGTGGCTCTCCTCTCTCAGACGGTCGCTTCCTGGCCACCACCTAGGGGATCTCAACACAAGGCCTTTGGTTATAGTGCAGGAGGCACCTTTGACCAGGACACAGAGCAGCCTCCTCCTCTCAGAGGACCAACTCCTTCAATTAAAACTAATTAAAAATAAGTAAAAACTTGGAATGTACATGCAGATGGCATTCACTTGACTCAGTAACATGGTTCTTATTTTTTATTTTAGACACGCTTGTTGCTGTGTTGGAGCGGGACACCCTGGGCATTCGAGAGGTTCGTTTATTTAATGCAGTGGTCCGCTGGTCAGAAGCAGAGTGTCAGCGACAGCAGCTTCCAGTGACTCCAGAAAACAAGCGGAAAGTTTTGGGCAAAGCCCTTTCTCTTATTCGTTTCCCGCTGATGACAATTGAAGAATTTGCTGCAGGTAACTCACTGGTCTGGATCTGTAGTGTATTTAAAAACTCTTTAAGACAAGGAAGACCTGGGAGGATGTTGGCACAAAACCAACAGCCTAGTGAGTGGTTAATTCTTGAAAGATATGGAAACAAGTTCCTCTGAGGACGCTGGATCCCTCGGCAGCACCCAGGGCTGAGTGCAGAGGTGATGCAGGCTGCCCTCCAAACTCCATGGACCTCCTCCATGGAGAGCTCATCCATGGCCCAGAGATTGTCTGCTGTGCCCTTGTGGGTGTCCATATCAGTGTTGTGTTGAGTTTGTCCATCCGGTCCCCCCCTCCTCGCTTTGTAACTGACCATCTCCTTGTCCAGTCCACTGTGGGCTTCCGTGCCACTTGGGCTATGCAGGTGGTCTTCAGTAATATGTGGCAGCTTGCCATTTCCCTCTGGATCATCCATAGTTAGGATTGTTCTGAAATCCTGATGGTCCGTAGCCATCTAATGTCACCAACCACAGGATTTTGCTGTTAATAATGCACATTCCAGGCACTTAGTGTTTGTGGTTGAATGAAATGTAGCACACATTAGGCTCAGACTATAGTTTATTCATCACACAAAGGCTGTGTTTGACTTGTTGTGGGGCTTGGTTGCAGGTCAGGATGGCTGTTGATAATCAGTTCTTTAGACTTAGTTTGAGTCATGTTGACAGGGTGACCTTTCGCATTTTCTCAGTCTTCCAGATTTATGTATTATAATAGTCATCTCCCGTGGAGAGGCCTTTCTTCTATTTTGTGCACACATGTGCGCTCACACACACAGAATAGGCTAAGGTTTTTAGATGTCAGTTGGTTACTGAAAGCTTGAAGTACCATCCCTTACTTCCTGGAGCCTGGGAAATTCAGATCTTTTCTGGCTCTCGGAGTTTTCCGACCTTCTGAACTGAGTTCTCTTTTCAGTGCTTCTCAGAGAGTCATCTGGGTTCATCCTGTGTGAGACTTGTATCCTCACTATGTGGAATGTTATGTTTTGATTACTGTTTGAAATGATTATTTCCCATGAAAAATTCTGTCTCTGTGATAGCGGCTGTATTTTAGAGGCACCTTATTCATCTCTGCACACCCCAGGATGGTTAACCTAGGTCTTGGGACATATTCAGACACTCCTCTTTCTAGTAGGTGGAGGCTTGCAAAGTTCTTTCCTCCCAGGAGGCCCATTTGCCCCCTCAAAGGAGGGGGGAGCACAGAAAAGGGGGCAGAAAAGCTAGGAAAGGTAGAAAGTAACCCGTGTGTGCATGGCCAGTGCCACAGTCTTGAGCTCTTCAGTACAGAGTCAGTAGCCGTGCACCTCAGCAGACTCAGAGACCTTCACAGTGTCATCAGTTACTCCTCATAGTGCTGCCCCTGAGTCACTGAGAAAGGAATGCCTGTTGCTCTGAATCCTGTTTGAGAAAGCGGGATAAGATGGAATACATTTTAGAAAAATATCCATCAAAAATGGTCTTTAAAGAAAGACAGTTAAAAAGATGTTAAAATGGCGCTTCACTTATTTAGGAAATTCACATCCATGAATCATCTTCCCCAATGATAACAGATAAATGAGGCTTTCCTGTCCCTATAGATATGTGTATATGTATATATGTTTGTGTTCATTCATATATATGTGTATAGTATATAATTACCAGAACAAGTAACTATTACAGGCCACCAAATAGAAATACTATCCATTTATTATTGTTCCTTAGATGATTGTATGGTAATTGAATTTTATTTTTAATTCCTTCACTTACGCCCTGTAGAAAATTGTTCTAGAACATTAGCCTTCTGTTTTAGTACCTTTTTGAAAGCAAATTAAAGAGAGATATTTCCCATCTACACCCCTCCCTGTGACTTGATGTTTTAAGTATATTAGAGAAATGATTGTTCCTTAACACTTAACAGATTTGAAAATGGTTCCTATCTGGAATTTCATCTCTGAGACTAGACCAGGCCCAGAGAGTTAAGAATCTTGTGTTGCCTGGGAGGCTTGGGCTGGTCCTGGCCGGTTCCCTTGAGGTATTTGGCAGATCCTCCCTGTGTTTCTTCTTTGCTCCAGGACCTGCTCAGTCAGGCATCCTCACTGACCGGGAGGTGGTCAGCCTGTTTCTCCACTTTACCGTGAACCCAAAGCCTCGAGTGGAGTTCATTGACAGACCACGCTGCTGCCTTCGAGGGAAGGAGTGTAGCATCAACCGCTTTCAGCAGGTGGAGAGCCGCTGGGGCTACAGCGGGACTAGCGACCGGATCAGGTTGGCTTCACTTCTGTCCACACTGATGAGCCTGTGTGTTGTGTCTGTTTTCCTTCTGACTATGGAGTAAAGTCATTTTGGTGCCCTCGCTTCACTCGGGGGAAGGCTCTGTCCTTGCTTCTTCATTGCTCAGTCCTCACATGGGCCTGAGGAGGGAGGAGGGCAGCCCATCCTCATAATTCTGCACAGGCTCGAGGCCTCTCCTCCCCTTGCAAGGACACCCAGCACCTGACATGTGCTGAGTGTACCTTCTCCTGTCGTACTTTTACCTGATGAGTCCTTTGAAGCTCCTCATTTGTCATGGGGTGCCTCTCCATGGTTCTGTGTTCTCTGCCATGGTAGTTGTCATGTGACTGGAGGACATGGGACACGATGCCGATAGAATGGAGGTGTCTCAAATGCCACCTGTTGTTTTGGAGAAAGTAAGGGAGTTTTGCAGTTCCCTTAAGGGTCGCCCTCATTCACCTTGTGTAAATGCATATGCTCTTATGTAAGTGGGGCTGGTCCTTCTGGACTTTGGGAAGGGGCTGAAGTCCTTTTTTCATGCGGTCTTTTTCTCCAGCATCCCTTCCAAGGGCCATTGACCGAAGAATGAATGAAAAGGCTAGAGGCAGAACACTTTTTTTTGAAACAAGGCTGTAAAAGCCCAGCCTTCTGGGGACTTTCTTTGTGATAGAAGCAAATAGCCCTCCACACCACATAGCTCTGTAGAAAGCTGCAGAACATTTTCAAAGTATTTTGCTCTTGATACAGATCTAAAGCTTTTCTAATCTAGAGCAGTTGTTCTGTCTCAGTGGGGTAGATCTTATCCTCTATAAGTCCTAGAGAGGGTGAAAAGCAAAGTTTTGTCCCCAAATAAATGCTTTATGGAGGCCTGAGCCCCAGCACCCTGGCGCCGCATGGGCTGAACGGGCTTGGGGTGGTGCACTTCTGGTCAAAGTTAGAATTTAAAAAAAAGCTTACCCATCTCCTGGGAGAGTCAAATAAGTCTGTAAAACAAAGAGGGGAATCTTACTTGAGCAGAAACCTGGCTGGACCCAGCGAATGAGTCAACTGTTGAAGAAGTTGCTTTTTTCCTGTGTCTTTTGGAGACATTCTTCAATTAGAAGAATGCTTTTTGTTTCCTTCTGTGATTCCACACTCGGCTCTGTGATATCAGAATATTTTAAAAGGGTAACTCTCTTATCTCCTCAGGTTCTCAGTTAACAAAAGGATATTTGTGGTTGGGTTTGGATTATATGGATCAATACATGGACCAACGGATTATCAAGTCAACATACAGGTATCAGCCTTCCTTCATCTGAGGTTTGTATGGTTGTACAGACACATAAGACAGGCTTCACTGAAGGGTTAGGGCAGCTGGGTGGTGCAGTGGGTAGAGCACCAGCCCTGGAGTCAGGAGGACCTGAATTCAAATCCAGCCTCAGATACTTACTAACTATGTGACCTTGGGTGAGTCACTTAACCCCAGTTGCCCAAAAAAAGAAAAAAGAACTGATGTTCTGTACTACTTGGTATTAATTTTTGGAAATCAAATCGGAGATTGACTTTCTAGCTAGTACCCCAAAGTCATGCATGAAACCCTTAGAACTCACTCTTTGTACATCCTGCCTTATAAGCTCTCTGAATTTGTTTCCTCATCTTCAGAATGTGAATAATTATTCTTTTGTTCTATGTATCACAGAGTTGTTGAGATCAGACCACTTTGAATTGTTCTAGGAATGTGAGCGGGTGCTATTATCTGTTGTCAAAATTAGCAAATGTAGTGAGTTTTTGTATTGGAGTTCTGGCATTTTTTAATACAGTCTGAATGCAAGGGAAAGGATCGTAGAGATTAAGCCCACGCCCTTAATTTTATGAAGAGACACACAGGAACATGTGCTCTTTCCAAAGAAAAGTGAATTTTAAATCCTCCTTTAGGGAGTTTTGAAGCATCAGTTGTTAATCAGCATTTGTCCTGTAGAGCAGAGGAGACAGGTAGTCAAATGCCTGTAATGAGAAATGCCAAGTCTGTTTTTCTCACAAGCTCCACCTTTGGAGTTTTTCCATTCAGAAAATCCATTCTTTCTCTTCTCCTGCTTGTCAGATCATTCACACTGACAGCAACACGGTCCTGGGTCAGAATGACACTGGCTTCAGCTGTGACGGGTCCTCGAATACCTTCCGGGTCATGTTTAAAGAGCCTGTGGAGATCCTGCCCAATGTTAACTACACGGCGTGTGCCACACTGAAGGTACTGTGCTTCTGTGGGAGGGCCCAGGTCCCACCCTGATCGGGGGCTTTAGCATCTGACCAGCATCAGGCTAGTGAAGGGTGAAGCCCATTCCATACAGAGGCACCTTCTGCTGGTGTGCTCACATGACTGACTTGGCTGTGGAGTGAAAAAAAAGAGTTTGTGCCCACCCATACCAGCTTTGCCACCTACCAGCTGGGTAATCATGCACGAGATACTTCTCTGGGTCTGCTTCCTCATCTGTGATATAAATTCGTTCAGTAAACATTTGTTCAGCGTCTTCCACGTACAGTACTAAATTGGGTGTTGGGCATACAGACAAAAGTGAAGCTGTTCCTGCCCTCTGATAATTTATAGTTTAATGGTAAGCTACAACATGGACACAGGGAAAAGAGCCCTAACAATTGGGAGAGAAGGGGAAAAGGGAAGTTTTATGGAGGAGATGGTATATCACATTAGCTTTGAAGAATTCTAAGAAGCTCCCTTGAGGAGGGAGCACCTTTCTGGCTTAGAGGATTCCCAGTGGTAGTGGTTTGGACCAAGGTAGTTGCCATGGAACTTGGGAGAGGGGGATGGGTATGAGAGATACTGTGAATATAGAATTACCAAGAGTTGGTAGCTGATTGAGTGTGGGTGATGATGTAGAAAGGAGCCAGGGGTGATTTCTGAAGGGTTTAAACCCTGTTGACTAGAAGGTCGGTGGCCTTGACATAAATAGGGAAGTTTAGAGGATGATGTGTGTAGTGGGGAAGGTGATGAGGTCCATTTGGGACATGTTGAATTTTGGCTGCCGGCAGGGCAGTTGGAGACATCCAGGAGGGAAGCGGGGACACTATGTTAGGTTTCTGTAGAGACAGAGGCCAGACAGAGATCAGTAAGTCATCTCTGTAGAGATGATGATTGAGGAGGATCTGACATCTCTGAAGGAAAGAATGCACAGGGAGAAGAGAACGGGGCCCAGGGCAGAGCTTTGTGGGACTCCCAAGCTTAGGAGAGTGGAGACGGATGATAAAATAGCAGAAGAGACTGAGAGGGGAATGGTCCGAGAGCTAAGGAGCAGCAGGAGGAAGGGGTGTCACACAAACCAAGGAAAAAGAATGTCTAGTGGTTCTCAACCTTCCTAATGCCGCGACCCTTTGATACAGTTCCTCATGTTGTGGGGCCCCCCAACCATAAAATTATTTTCGTTGCTACTTCATAACTGTAATTTTGCTACTGTTATGAATCGTAATGTAAATATCTGATCTGCAGGATGTGTTTTCATTGTTACAAATTGAACATGACCCACGGGTTGAGAACCGCTGCTCTAGAGGAATGTGTGTATAGAGCATATAGATTGCCCCCAGAAGCTGCTCTGTGGCCAGGGAGAATGCCCATTCATAAAGGCAGGAGAACACAGTGAGAGACCCACCCGTGTCCTATATCACAAGGTTGTTGTGAGGAAAACATTTTAATGTGTGAAGTGCTTCAGAAATGTGATCTACAATGATTAGTCTGGAATTCTGTGGGCAATCTATATGCTCTATACACACATTCCTCTAGAGCAGAGGTTCTCAACCTGTGGGTTATGTTCAATTTGTAGCAATGAAAATACATCCTGCAGATCAGATATTCACATTACGATTCATAACAGTAGCAAAATTTACAGTTATGAAGTAGCAACTTAAGGAAAGTGCGACTGTTACTCACTGGGATCCTTAGACCTCGTTTACATGTTGTGAGGTCCGTTCTGTCCGGGTAGAAGTAAAATACTGTTCTTTCTGTCTCAGTATTACTAGTGCATCAGTGGTCCTGAAAGTATCAGTCCTTGCAAGGGGCCCACGAGGTCCAAACTATTTTCATGATGATACTAAGGTGTTTTAAGTTCTGATACAATAAAAATCAATAGATAAAATTCATAGAAACCAGAAGTTCTTGGTGGGAAAATCCTCAGTAATTTTAAGAGTGTGAAAGGGTCCTGAGAGTAAAAGGTTAGAGAACCACTGAAACACATAAACACACACACACACACACACACACACAAACACACACACACACACACACATATTCGTGCACATACACGCACATATATATTTATGTGGATAACTACATATGTGTGTGTGTATACACGGGTACAGATACATGTATACGCATATACATATACATGGTTCCCAAGCTTCTTGCTCTCAGGATCCTTTTACACACATATGTATGTGTGTGTGTGTGTGTGTGTGTGTGTGTGTGTGTGTGTGTGTGTGTGTTTATTATACATTACTATATTATATACACTATATATTTTACATATGTTACTATACATAATATATATTACTATATTACTTTTGGTACTCTATATTTTGTGCTGTATAAAGTTTAAAAGTGATAAAGTGATATATATGTGTGTGAATATATACATAAACACATACACATTCTGCCATGTGACGTAGGTGCTACTTTTGTTTCCATTTTGCAGTTGAGAAAATATAACTTGAGGGCAAAAGAAAATTTCTCAGTTATTGTCAGCCTTTGGGAAGCCCACCTTAAACCCACAAAACACCTTGGTTTAAACGAAGAAGCTTTGTTTGAAAATTCCAGTGCCCTTTGGTCATCGTAGATACTCCCTATGGGTAAAGCTTTGGAAAGGGCAGAGACAGAATCATTTTATAGAAGCCAAAGCCTGGGGCAGAGACGTTGACGTCTATGTCTGGTTGCAGCCTCTTCACCAAACCAATGCCTGAAAACCACTTTTAAAAATCAGATATAATCATGAAAAATAGTCCCCTTCAGGGCAAGCATTGAGGGTGGAGTCCGACTGTGGCTCTGTTGTCTAGTCCTGAGACTTCTCTGCTGGGGACCACGTCGCCACCTTCTCTCAACCATGAATCTGTCACTCATCTTTCAGGGGGCAGTGTGAGGAGAGCACTGTGTAAACCCACAGTACAGACTGGAGCTTGTGATTCCTGTCGTGGGGCAATCATGTCACCATCCATGTAGGAGTGTAGGTGCCTTTGGTCCGTCTTTTCCCACTGGTGCAGCAGGTTTCCTGATGGGTTATTGATACCACTGATACCCATATGTACATAACTGAGTTGAGCCCAGCTCTGTGACCTTGCTCTCCATGGTAAAGCGTGTAGTGAGTCCTTGTCGAATTGGATTAAATATGCAAAGTGCTACAGAGTAGGAGTCCCCCAACAGGCCTCTGCCATAGGCTGGCTATGTGACCTCAGCTGTAGAGTGGGAACGATTCCCTTTGCCCTCTCTGAATTACAGTGATGTTGTGATGATCCAAGTTGATAATTGATGTAGAAAGATTTGGGCAGAGCTTAGGTGCTGAACAGAAGGAAGGAGGTGTGTCATAACTGTGAACCTCAAACTTTCAGCCAACAATCAGTGGGTGAAAGAGGGAAGATTCAAAGCTGAGGGGAGATGTGAGAGCCCTGGTGCCCACAATGCTAGGTCTTGGATCTTGGGCCGACCCCTCCCTCGTGGAACTCTCAGAGGTCCTAATAGCACTTGTGCAGCCTACCTGGGAGGGGCGCTCGCAGAGGGCTTGTGGCTGTCATGACTATGTTCTGATGGTCAGGTGGGACAGAGGGGCTGGGGGTCAGGGAACGGGATGTCTGAATCGATCTTTAAGGGAATGGGTAAAATACCACAGGAAAAAAGATGGTGACTGCCTCTGAACCTCTTCATTGATGTGGCTTCCCCCCAGGGTCCAGATTCCCACTATGGCACCAAAGGCCTGCGCAAAGTGATCCGCGAGTCACCCACAACGGGGGCCAAGACCTGCTTCACCTTTTGTTACGCGGCCGGAAACAACAACGGCACCTCGGTGGAGGATGGACAGATCCCAGAGATCATCTTCTACACATAATGGCCTGCCTGGCACCACCGTCCTGGAGTGGCCCTCTCCCCCTCCTCTCCGGCTGAGTCTGACCGTGCCAACGGGCGCGGCTGGCCCAACACACACCTCCATGTTTCTGCCTCGTGTTAGTGACGCCGCTGCCGCTCTCCCCCACAGACTGGTTTACAGGAATCCACTAGAGTCACGTGGGGTAATAACTGCCTCCATTTTAGTGGTCATCTTACCCTCTGAGTTCATGAAAAGCATTTTTTAAAAAATTGTAATGAATGTAGATGCTTTTATGTTGATTAGAAGCATGAAAAAATACTTTGGTTGAGGTGGGAAGCTTCCTGTAATGAGACAATCCCTTAAGAGATTGGAGGGAAAAAAAAGGAGGGTCATATTGACCCCCAGGTCTCCTCCTCCCCTCTCCTCCCTCCCACACAGGGGAAAGAGCGTTTGTCCTTGGGGTCCAGGGATGCAGCATGATGGGGTGAGGTCTGTCTGAAGAGAGCCGTTCTTGAACGTTGGTCAGCCCTGCGGTGCCCGTTGGTCACTTGTGTCCCTTTGTTAACTAGAGACAATCTGTTGTGTGTCTTGCGAGTGGCACCACTGAACTGACCGCCTGTAAGAGGAGCAGAGGCCCCAACGGCCTCCTCCAGGGTCTGCGCAGTAGCACCGGCTTGTCCGGAAAGGAAGGCCTTTCAGCAGCAGGAGCTGTCCGGTGACCTCGCCTGGTCTCCGAGTCCCCCTGAAACTGCCGTGGTCTGTGTCACTGATTTTTGTAGACTGCACGTTGCAATGCATTCTGGGATTGACCCTTCTCCTGTAAGGAGGGGAATGTGTGGTGTGGGGGGAAGGGAAAGAAAACCTCGCTTTTATTTTGTGTGAGTGTGTGTGCGTGCGTGTGTGTGTGTGTGTGTGTGTGTGTGTGTGTGTGTGTGTGTGTGTGTGTCCGTGTGTGTGTCTGTGTTCCTGGATTCCCAGAGCCTAGGTCAGGAAACAGCCCAGAGGGCTCCTTCACGGATGGTCCAGGGAGGGCCTGAGGGAGCGTTTCAGGAACATGTTGCAGACTTTGTGCTTGTTCGCCCCCACTCTAGACGTCCTGTGGTCAGAAATGGGGTCGGGCCTGCGCTTGCCTGGGCCAGCCCCTTCCCTGTTTTCGTGCTGTAGTGGAGTAAGTCTCCCTGCAGCCTTTTTCTAAAGGCTTATGCTTGGGAAAAGGTCCTTAGTGCAGAAGGGGCAGCTTGTGCCCGCTTGCTTTTCGCCTTGCTCTTACCAGAGGGCGGGGGCGTCCCTTTCTCCCTCTCACTCTGTGCACGTTAGGGAATTGACGCCAAGAACTGATTTACAACTGGGTCACTTACAGTAACGTTGTTTTCTTTGTCTGAGAATTGTGTGGGGCCATTTCCCCATTCTTTTGTTTTGTATCTTGGTTAAATGATGCTACTCCGATCCCCAAAGGGCAAAAAGACCCGAGTTTGTGGTTTATTTGTTTTTCTCTTCGAGGCTGTGTCAGAAGGGAGGAAGACTCAGCCAGAATGCAGAGATGGGCCTGTCCTTCTGCCCTGTGTTGGAACATGGCACTTAACTCATTTGGTTTATCTCTGGGCGCTGAAACGTGCCTCAAACCCGCCTCCTGCCCTCACGCCTCCTCCCTCACAGCAACGAGCCAGGAAGATGCCTTCTGCCTTGCTGTTCGAGGTCTGAGGACTTGTATCTGAGGGCAGTTTTCTTATGGGGGTGAATAGCAATCCCCCTTTCTCCTTGACAGTAACTGTAGCTGGCCTTTGCTGTCCAGGCTAAGCTGGTAGTAGGCTAAAGCCGTGTGACCTGATTGAACAGAGTTGGTAGAGATCTAAGGCCCAGACTCGGTGGTGGCCGATGTTCACGTCATGGGTCTAGTCCTTGGGTCAGGAACCTGATATCAGACAGTGTGCTAGCTGAATTCCTCAGTGATTGGCCAGAGGGAAAGGTCTGCTAGAACACAGATACTGTGGCTGTCTTTGGTGAGCACTTGCCTTGCTTTTACCCTGATGTTGTTTCTGAATGTTGGCATTCTTTGCCTAAAGGTGCTGGAGGGACACCATTAGGTCTCCCTGCTTTTCCACTTCCATTTCCTCTGGTGCCCGCTTCCTTTCTCATCTTGTCCCATCCCCCTGCCCAAGAAAGCAGGATATTCCTTGGGCACTGTACCAAGCACTTGTAACAGGGGAAGACGATTTGCCAGTTTGTACGTGCGTGTGCATGTGTGTGCATGTGTGCGCATGCATGTGTATATGTGTGTGCATTGTGCGTGTGTGTGCGCACGCACGTGTGTGTGTTCATTCCAACAGTTTTTTTCAGTTTCAGTGATTCCTTCTGTTCTACAGAATCCCTCCTCCCAGAAGCCATGGCAAAGGTGTGATCCCTCACACCTCATCCTATTGAAATGATTTTTTAAAAAATAAAATAAAATAAATGTGTATACATCTTCTGAGCAATGTACATTCTTATGGCTTTCTGCAGTCTGGGCATTGTAGCTAGGATGAATGTAACTCATTGCTGAACTTGCCTGTCTCCTCAAGTGGGAGAATTTCCTTGTATCATGTCCACTCTTGACTTGGAGTTGGGAATGTCTAGATCCATAAGCATTGCTATATCGATGAATGTATCTAATGATTTCTCATATTCAGTGTTCAGACACTCTGCTTTTGGCCAGCTTTGTGACTTGTAAATAGGTAATCAATAAAGAAATGGGGTTGGTTGTCTTTAATGTTTTGCAGACACAGTGTTCATTCTGCTGAGGTGCCAGAGTGCACTGTCGGGGTGAGGAAGGAGCAGCCTTCTCAGGGAGCAGCATCTCTAGGAACTACTGGTCTGACCGGCCCCGTTTGAAGAGGGTGGCTATAACTCCTCAGTTTCACTCAATCTTTAGGGATCTCCCACCCCCAATAATTTATGGATCCGAAAGGAAGTCTTGAGTATGTCTTGACTTGTTTGAAAACAAGGATAAAATTACCCTTGCCTTTGGGTGGGAATATAGCCTCTTCTTTCTTTGTAATCCCATATAGGTCTTTGTACATAGCAGGCATTATTAAACGGTTTGTTAATTTAATTTGTTTCCTCACTCACTACACAATTGAGATATTTGTGGGCAGAGAGCCCACCATGCAAGTGGGCTCCTTGGTTTGAGAAGCCCATCCCATCCCAGCACAGAAGGCACCTGAGGATTGCCTAAGAACATTTTCCCCCATTACAGTGTTGACATTGGTGATCTCAGCAGATCAAATGGCCCGCCCCTTTCTATCTCAAGCTATGGGTTAGTTCTTTCTTAGACACACAGGTTGTGTGTGTTTGCTTCTGTCACCTTTTGTGGTTCAGAAGTCATGTTTCTTCTGTTTCTATTGGACTGGTGGGAATGGGAAACGGCTTCCTTCTCCCCCTCCCCTTCCCTCTCCTTTTCTGGTCTTCCTCCCTTCCCCTCCCTGAATATTCGTTGTACTTGGATGTGCCCTGACCTGAGCTGAGCACAAAACTATCATCTTCCTCCTTGTGGTCACCGCACCTCTCAGTGCAGCCTCTGACTACACTCCCATCGAGCTTTCAATCCACTGAAGTCCTCGGCACCGGTGCCTCCCTCTTTTGTGCTTGTGAAATTGCCTTTTTAAAAATTCACGTATAGGCCCAGTGAAATCTCACTGCCTTAGATGTGGCCCAGCGTTGAGCTGCTTCAGAACTCTCTGGGTCCTCACCATGTTGTTGTAGACACTGAAGTAGAGATCTAGCTTGTGTCCAGTGACCCACCCAAGCAAGATCACACAAAGGACAAAGTCAGGTGTGACCTCAGGTTTATTACTCTTTGCTACACGTGTTCATTTAGGGGATTCACAGGATTTGATAACTGTGTCATGCCTGCCAGGGCATAGGAGCCCACGAAGACGATGCCAAGAGGGACCTCTGCAGAGCCTGGCCCTGCCTGCCTCTCCAGCTTGTTCGTAAGGAAACATAAGAGGCTTTGCAGATGCTTTCCTAGGCTACACTTTACCTAGTATAAGTCTGCTATGCCTACAACATTCCTCTGATCTCACGGTCTAATAACTAGTCGAAAGAGGAAACGTGACTAGTTTGGTAGGAGCCATGTTTGATGAAGCTGTGCTGACATGGTGGCTGCTGGCACGTGTAGAGAGCACTGGGCCTGGAGTCCAAGGACCTGAGTTCCTCTCTGGCCTCAAGAGCCTGCTAGCTCTGTGACTCTGGACAGATCACTATCTCTGTCTGCATCTGCAGCACCTGCCTCCCAGGATCAAACAACACAGTCATTGTAAAGTCATTGGCATGGTGCCCAGCATATAGTAGGCACTTAATATAGGATGATTTCCTTTTCTAAGTACTCACAACTCACCTTTAAATAATTCATTTTGGATTTTGCCAGTAATTAAAAGTCGAGCTTGGGGACCATTAGTCCCCAGGTTTGTTAACTTTTTAAAAAAACTAAACGAAACACTGGTATTTGCTCTTCTTTACCCCTCTCCTTGAGGATCGATCTTTCAGGGACTGCTGCCAGCAGCTCCGTAGTCAGACCCACTGGTTTTCCTTACCCGAGGATGTAGTTAGTGACTTGACCTTATCCAGATCCTTGAAGAGCATCTACTTTGGATGCTAGCTTTCAGCTTCTTGCCAACCATTTTGTTTCTCAGTCCAAAGATGGTTCTTTTTTTTTTGTTTTTGAAGGCAGCAAAATCTGTTGGAGTTGTCATGAAGTCCCTGCTGTCACTGGCTGCACCCGCCCACCCTGAGCAGCAGCTGCGGCCTACTCAGGCCCACAGATCCCTGGGATTGCTGTGGCCTTCATGGTGGGCCTTGCACCATAGTATGCCTGGTGTCCTTTCTCTACACCAGAGACTCCTGTGTGCTGATCATCCTCCCTTGCTTTTGGGCGAGTTGTTCACGCATTCACATTGAGCTTTTTAGGCAGCCTCTAAGTCTTTGTCGTTGGAGTTGTTTGCATCATTAGGTTTAAATTTATAGAGGGAAATAAACACTAAAATAGGGCAGCTCAGCGGCACAGTGGACAGACCACCAGGCCTGGAGACGGGAACACTCAACTTCCTGAGCTCAAATCCTCAGACACTTACTAGCTGTGTGACCCTGGGCAAGTCATGTCACCCTGTTTGCCTCAGTTTCTTCATCTGCCAAACGAGCTGGAGAAGGAAATGGCAAACCGCTCCAGTGTCTTTGCCAAGAAAACCCCAGATGGAATCAGGGAGAAGTCAGACACGACTGAACGATGACTCAGCAACAACAAAAAACGTTAAAATAGAATTTAACGTACTATGTAGGTTGGAGCCTCTGCTTCAGGCACTGGCTCACGCTCACCTAGCACACCCCTGTTGTGTGCAGGGGACACAAAAGACAAGCCCTTGAGAGGCTTTTCCTTCCCAGACCGATTCCCTGAGATCACTCCCTCCCTGCTACAACTTTCGTGTCTGTCCAAAGGGCTGGTCTGGTCTGTCAGCCTCCCGAGCAGGGCAAAAGAGCACTGATTTTGGAGTCAGAAGAGGTGGATTTGAACTCTGGCCCTGCTGCTTCCTTGGGTTCTGGTGCTTTGAGAAGTGTTGTGCTGCGGGCCACGCACGGCCCCTTCCAGCCCCACAGCTCTGCCTGAGCGCCTCCTCTGTAGGCCATCCTGTGTACACTCACGCACATGCACACGTCACTGTGCACTCTGGAGCCCTTCCTCTATCTGGAGGTGTTTGATGTCACTCCTTGAGAATCGTGGCTGGTCATTACACCGATGAGAGTCCCTCGTTCTTTCTACATTGTCATTATAGAAATGGTTCTGGTTCTGGTCATTTCACTCTGCACCAGCTCATCAGAGTCTCCCAGCTTTCTGTGAAGCCATCTCTTCATTTATTACAGCCCCGTAGCATTCGATATAAAACAATTCTCCAGTTAATTGGCATCCTCTCAAATTCCCATTCTTTGCCACCTCAGAGAGTTACAAATGTTTTTACACGTCCTCATCCTTAGTTGTTTTGTTGAGGATGAATCTGGCCCTTAATCTGCCTTCCTTTAATTTCCCCTCCCCCTTCTCCTATTTTTTGCTGTTGAATGCGTGTATTTCTGGTGAGAATAAGGTTCAAGCCTCAGGCCCTCACTTAACCCCCTGCTGCCCTGCTTGTTTGTATAGACTGTAATAGACTCTTGTACCCTGATTATCGGAAATCATTTTCCCTTCCCTTCTTTCCCCTCCCTCTCTCCTCTTCCCTTCTCTCCCTCTCATCTCACTCTTCTTTGAAGATATCAAGATGATCTTAACACCACTGAAAACCACTGTTAGGCCTTCAGCCTAATTAGACTGAGCACTAATGACAGGGCTCAGAGGGGACACATGCATCACCTCCCCAGAGGGCAGGCACCTTATCCTTGTTCAGACCCTCACTCGTTTTTTACCTTTCTCCAAGCTACTGTGTTTGGAATTCCCTTTCAGCGGAATTCTGGCCTTTTTATTCCATTCAAGGTCTGTTTTCCCCCCAGCAGGACCATCCTCAGTTTTGCTGGTGGTTGTTCTTGACTGTGAGCTTGAATTCATTGCCTTCTGGAGTAATCATTTTGCAGGCTCTGGTAAGCCTTTGGTGAGCCAGCTTAGGCTTCCTTTGTCCGTGAAATCTTTCTGGCTGCTGGCAGAATTTCTTCTTTGACTAGAAAGCCTGGGTTTTGGCTCTTACATTCCTGTGAGTTTTCCTTTTTGTTAGGACATGACCAATAGATCTTTTATGTTCACATTTTTGCCCTCTGGGTCTAAGATCTGGGCAGTTTTCTTCTAAAATTTCTTGAGATTCTGGTCATGACTTTCATGTGGTCCAATGATTCCTAATTTAATTCTTGGTCTGTTTTCGAGATAATTTGTTTTTGCTTTGAGATGCCTTATGTTTCTTCTGTTTTCTTTTTTTTAGTCTCTTGACTTTTGGTTGAATATTTCTTGTTTCCTAAAATTTTCAGGGAGTTTATTGCTTAGGTTCCAAGTTCCTAATTCCTTTGGATATTCCCATCAGGATTCTGTCTGGTGAATTTTCTAGATGTTTGGAGTACTTTTTTAGAAGGATCTTACTGTACTACTTCCTGCTACGTTCCCTTTCTGGAATCCCCTGGACCCTCTCTAGAATTCTGAATTCTTTGAAGTCTACCCTCCCAGACTCTAGAGTGCATGTCAGACTACACCTGGCTTTTTTTTCCTTTATCAAAAATTCAAGGAAGGGGCATTCACTCTCCACCCCACTCCCTGCCCAGGCTTCTGTCATTTCTGCCTCAGTATCCATTTCTTTCTTGTTGGTTAGAATTGAGTCCACAATAGCAGTTCTTGTTATTTCCTCAATTTTTTTGAAAACTTAAATTTTATCATTAAGGCAAACCAAGAACATCTGTGCACTCACTGCTCCTTCTCAAATTCTGTCAGATGTCCAGATCATCAAAGTCCTTCATCACGACCTTGTCTCTAGGACAGGTTTGTAATCTTGTTTCCCAATCTCTTCCCTTCTCTCTCTCTCTCATACACACAGTCACACACACACACACACACACACACACACACACACACACTCCTTCACTGTCTCTCCCCCCGTTTTCTCTCAGTTTCTCTCTCTCTCTCTCTATCTCTCTCACACACACACACACACACTTTCTCCCTCCCTCTTTCTCAGTTTTCTCTTCCCCTCCTCTCTC
>CM053580.1:544244322-544265562 GCA_028627135.1 Pseudochirops cupreus
CTGTCGTGTTCCTCTGCAGAGTCAGTTTGGCTTAGCAGATAAGAGCATATTGGCCACAGAATCAAAAACACTCGAATTCAAATCTTGCCTCCCCAACTGTGTGATCCTGGGCAAGTCACTTCACCTCAACCTAAGTTGTCCTTACCTGCAAAAAGAGGCCAAAGCTCAATGTGCTTGCTCACTGGACTGGTGGTGTGAGGTGAGGCCTCAATGGGACAACAACAAAAAAGCATTTTGCACACCTTTGGGGTGTCTGCAGGGCACACCCAAAGGGGAAGACAGCCTCCAGACCTTTGACTTGGGACCCCCTTGCAGAAGCAGGTTCTGGGCCTGAATCCCATCCCTTAAAGGATCTATGGTAACTGTGGGCTTACATGTTCTCCCTTCTGGTGGGATCCTTGGCTCTGGGTGCATTTGTATCGAGGAATCCAAGACCATGGACTTTTCTTGCCGGCTTCCTTCTTGGATATTTATTGCCTCATGTAGACAACCGCTAGATGTGTTTTCTGCTGTTTTTACTTGGTTGCAACTGCATCACTCTGGTACCTGGTTTGTGCACGTGTGTAAGTTATGTATGTGACTATACAGACACACAGAGAGCTGTGTGCATAACACACATATGTATATAACATACACATAAACACATACATGCATGGAGACAGTTTTCTCCCAACCCCTCCCTTTTCTGCCTAAAATCCTCTTGCTTAGATCTGTAAGAGGCCAGATAAACATCTTTTTTACTGGTCTGTATGTGTCGTACACACTCCTCAGCCCCAAATCTCTCAGCTCATTCAACTCCTTAAGCAAGGGTCTCCTCCCATGTCTGCCTTTTTCATCAGAAGCGCCCCTACTGTCCACGAGCAGCAGGGACGAAAACCAGCCCCAGCTGTGTAGCCTTCAGTTTGGGACCCAGGACTTCATGGGCTCTGTCAATGCTAACCACTCCTCGGTCACCAAGTATGTATACACGAGTGCCTACTGTGTGCCAGGCCTTGGCTAATCCCTGGAGATACAACAGACACAAAAGCCAGTCGTGCCCAAGATGGGGAGACAGCGAGCCAATGTCTGTGTACAAGCTGTATGTGTGTGTTATGTGTGTGTACACACACATACACTGGAAACATGCGGTGAGGTGAACTCAGAAGGGTGTGAGGGGGGAAACCATCAGGAAAGGCTTCACAAGGTGGGATTTTTAGCTGAGACTTCAGCAGGCAGAGGTGAGGAGAGGGAGTATTCCAGGCGTGGGGGATTGAAAAGGCACAAAGGGTGGAGATGTGCAAGAAACAGCAAGGAGGACAGAGTCAGTGGGTCATGGGGAGAGGGGCAGCTTTAGAGGCCAAACAAAAATCCACATTTGGTCCTTGGAGGTAATGAGAAGTCACTGTAGTTTTTCAAGTGGGATGGGGGTGCAGATGGAAAGGTCCTAGGGAGGGGGGATAATGTGGATCAGACCCATGCTTTAAGAAAATCACTGGCCCATGAGTGGAGAATGGGGAGGTGAGGCAGGGAGACCTGCCAGAAGGAAGGCTATTGCAGCGCTCCAAGAGTGAGAGGATGAGGGTTTAGACCAGCGGTTCTCAACATGTGGGTCGTGACCCCCTTTGGGGGTCAAACAACCCTTTCACAGGGGTCGTCTAAGACCATCAGAAAACACTTATTTCCGATGGTCTTAGGAACTGAGACACTGCTCCTCCACCTCCAGGCGGGTCTGCCTACATGTGAGTATTACAGGGTAGCGGCATTAGGAAGGTTGAGAATCACTGGGTTAGACCAAGATGGCAGCAACATGGAAGACGATGGGCCTTGGAGGTGGGGGTGGAAAGCAGTTAGGGAGAGTGAGTGTAAGGATGACACCAACACCCTGGTTGTGACCTGGCTGGAAGGATGCAGGACTCTTAGCAGTAACAGGTTGAGGGGAAATGGAATGAGTTCAGTTTTGGCCGTGTCAAGCTTTCTGATACCTGCCAACATGTACAGGAGGCAGCTGGAGACATCTGGAACTTAGGGCTGGATAAATGTGAGAGTTGTTTATATAGAAGATGGTCATTGGATCCACGGGAGCTGATGTGACCACCAAGTGAAAACAGCATAGAGGTGGAAGTCACCTGTGACCTGGCAGAGACTGAGAACCAGGGGAGATAAGTGTCACAGAAACCAGAAGAGAATGGAGGGGAAAGAGGGTGGAGAGAACCAGAGGGAATGTAGAAGGATGAGAAGAGAGAGGAGACCAGAGCTAGGAGGGATGGTTGGAACAAGTGGTTTTTTAAGGATGACAGAGACAAGGGCATGTTTGTATGCATCAGGAGAGCAACCAGTAGAGAGTAAGAGGTTGATGACTGGGAGGAGAAAGCAAATCTGCTGGAAAACATGGGATGGAATGGGAAATGCTCGTGCAAAGCAAGGGGTTTGCGTTGGCAAGTAACAGGGTCGCCTCTTAATGAGGATGTGGGAATGGCATCTGCATGCTGTGCGGAGGGAGCTCTTAGGGAAGTAGGAGGCAAAGTTCTCAGGTGAGGGTGGGGAGAGAGGCATCTTCGGAGGTTGAAAGAGCCCTAAAAGGAGATGGAAAGTCTACTGAGAGGGAAAGCAGATCAAGCAGGGAGGTGTAAACAGACTGCCTTTCTGCAGTGAGGGAGGGACCAGCTGAGATGATATAACATGAATTTACAGTGGCCCCAGTCAGCATGTTTGTCACTTTCCCCTTCTCCATCCAGAAACATGAAAATAGGAGAATTACTGGATGAGGCTTAGGGTTGGCATCAAGGGAGTTGAGCTGAACTGTTGAACTGGGTCAAGAATGTAGCAAATTCCCAGCAATACTGAGATCTAAGACCATTCTGCGGGAACTATGAGGAAAAGATGTTAGCCATCTCCAGAGCAAGAACTGAATGCAGACTGAAGCATGCTGATAGTTTTATTTTTTCTTGGGTTTTTTGGGAATCTATTTTCTTTCACAAGATGACTAACATGGAAATGTTTTGCATGACCACAAAGTATAACCTTTATCAAACTGCTTGCTTTCTCAGTGATGGGGCAGGGGAAGGAAGGTGGGGGAGAATTTGGAACTCAAAATTGTAAAAAAAACCAAACCAATTCAAAACCAAAAAAGTTTAAAATGGGTTTTTACATGTCATTGGGGGAAAATATTAGAAATTCTTTAAAAATATATAGCAAGTACAGTGGAGAGACTGGATATCACAACAAAGGGGGCAGAAATAAGACAGTAAGGTCAAAGGATGGATGATGAAATGATGAAAGATTGATCAGATAAAGGAATTTCTGAATTTGTGAAGATGGAAGTAGAAGGCTTTGGGGTTATGTCTGCATCTGTGTGTACATGTGCTGGGTGAAGAAGGTCATGGGAAATGAGTAAACTGAGGGTCTGGGAAGGCAGGGTATTAGAGGGAATATTAATACACTGAAATCCCCTTGTGTGATGACAGGAGTTAGGGAGGAGAGGCCTGAGTTATGCACTGAACTTGCTGAAGGAGCGGGGGTAAGAAATTAGAAAGACCATCCTGGAGGTCCATGAATAGCTACCAGAACCTTGATTGGGTGAGAAATATGGATTGGATCAACCTTGAAGGTTCATGAGTGATAGTGGCAGAAAGAAGAGTCTGGAAGTGGCACAGTTGGAAACCCAGTGTTATGACTCCCTCCCCCACCAAGCGTGAGTGTGGCAGTGGGGAGAGGGGAGAGGGGTCCGAGTAAAAGTGTGACTAATGCTGGAAAAGCCAGGGAGGCCACATCACCAGGAGGGAGCAGGTCGTTAACGTTGGTTCCTATGTGAATCATCACAAGTACAGGGCAAGCTGTTTGCCAGGTCGAGACCTGACACATTCTAGACCCACATCGTGGCAAGACAGCATCCCTCTCATTTTTTCAGGGTCAAAATACCTGCTTCCATGCTGGCTTTACCGACAGTCATTCCTCTTTCCCTGATCATCCATTATTCCTTGGAGTGCATGAAAGGAGGCCACCTCTCTCCCCTCTGCAAAGTCCCACAGTGATTAGTGGTCCTTCTGCCACATCCTTCCACCCTACAACCTTGTGACAACGAGCTAAGGATTTTCCAATGACTTTTTGTATCCTGAGATACCATTTATTTTTGAAGCACTTCTGCTCTTTCAGGGAAGACTTCATTCTCCCCGTTATAAAGGGTAGATGATGTCCTCCACTTATGACATTTCCTGCAGCCCAGTCCCTCTATTCTCTGCTCCTGTATCTGATGCACAATGTTTTTCTTATGCCTTCCTGTGAGGGCAGTCTGCTTAGGTCTTGTCCAAAAGCCCAGCAGGAGTACAGCCTCTGAAGCCCTTTGCTGGCCTGGGGCTCTGACAGAGAGCCAGCAGTGAGCTGGGGTTCTAGAACCTGCAGAGAACCGGCAAGACCTGGCCGAGTCCAGATCCTGCCCACAGCCCACTCGGGATCCTGTTCTTCATCTGTATGAATACATGACCACATCAGCCTGACCAGGGGCCCTTCAAATCCCATCCAACAACAAGCAATCGTTAAGTCCCTTTTGTGGTCCGGGCATTAAAGAAAGTCAAAAATGGGACAGACAGTGCGAGCTTTGGGAAGTGGTGAGCTTTGACGGCGTCTGAGGGAGTTGGCCGACTGAGTTTGGCTCCTGGTGGCCTAAGAGCACATTTTCATCCTGAATATTTTTTGACACTCTGTGAAAAGCTTTTTCAAACACGCTTGGCAGATGACAGATTAAGGCTGGACAAAAGCTCCCATGAGAAAGTGATAATAAACAAGTGCCCCTTTCTCTAGTGATGCCCCTCTCAGCTTCCTGACAAGGACAGATGCAGAGGGGAGGCAACTTCTTGCTCCCAATTGGCCCATGGCTGTGGGGGGGGAGGGGGAGGGAGCCAGGACCACACAGGTCCTCCCCTCTACACTGGGAGGTTGTGAGGATCTCAGCACCCGGAGAAAAGAGCATTCCCAGACTACTCTTAGGTTCTAATCTGTATGTGACCCGTCTGCTCTAGGGCAGATGGTGGGGTGAGAAATGGGAAGATCTGAGGTCACGTCCTTGGCATGTCTGTGAAATGGGGATGAGGATCCTCACCCTGCCTACCTCTCCCCACAAATGAGACTGTGGGCCCTGAACCACCTTCCCTCTCTTCCAAGGTTGGGTGAAGTCTATTATGGGCCACTGCCCTTCTGAATCAGCAGACAGCAAGTTCAAAGTGGTTTTGGCACGATGGTGTTTTAGCATGATCTTATTTTTTTGTAAGAAGACACTGTGGTATGGTAAAAAGAGCATGAAGTTTAGTGTCCTAAGCCATGGATTTGAATCCTGACTTTGCCACTAATTTTCTGTGGTCTGACGCAAGTTACATCTTGGTTTTTTAGACAAAACAGCCTGTGAGGCTTCTTCCGTTCTGACATCTTATGCTCTAAGAGCCCTATGTCCCAGAGAACTACATGCAATGTGATGCTCCGGCACCACCTGGACGTCTCTTCCCTGCCCCTCTCCTCTCCCCAGGTATGCCCAAGCAAGGAAAGGCCTAGGCCTTGAGTTCTTTTTCATTTTTGTTTATTTTTTTTAAAAAAGCCCCTAAATTCTATGGCTTCCAGGAAGCATCAGAGAAATGTAAATGCCATTTCTGTACACTTTGTAAAGCAGTAACTAAACTCACAATGGACGCTTGCTCGCCTGCTGTGGAGCTGCGCAGGTACGGTCTTTACGCTGGGACTCGGGTCTGGAACAGGGAGTCTTCTAGCCTCAAGCTGCTGCTTTTCAGCCAAGCCAGACACATGGACCAAAAGAAGTGAGACTTGACAGGCAGAGATTCATGGACAGACTGGGCCAACGCTCCCTTGGACCGTTTCCTTTGGGGAGGAGGAGGTGAAAGGGCGCCTGGGTTTAGGTTTGTTTGCTGTGGCCACCAGTGACTGCACCCCTTTCCCCGGCCACACATACTCATCCTCGGACCCTCTCCTGGGGTACCGGGGTGTTAAGGCGTTTTGTCGTCCTTGGCGCTGGCTGGGGAGAAGGGGAATGCCCAGTGTGCATCGCCAGCTCTTAGAGAGTGCCCTTGGGGGATAGGGATGTTACGGGAGCCGCTGTCCCCTGGACACTGGTAGGGGGTGGATCTGATGAGGGGGGCTGACCTGGAGTCTCTGGACAGCCTTTAGTGAGAAGGTAAATGGATGAGGGGGTTGGGGGTGATGGGAGAGGATCAGGGTTTGGGACAGCACTGAGGGCAAGGGGTATTTCAGGCCCTATGCCTTGTCCCAGGGCCACCAAAGAGGGCCCAAGTACCCACTGCAGACCTCTCTCGGCTGCTCGCCAGGCCGCGCCACCGTTGTGGGGTACAGCCGGCTGAGCTCGCCTTTCCCCGAGGTGGATGGGGGTGTGAGAGGGGACTTGGCTGCTGCAGGCAGCCCTGCCCCTGGGTCCCCATCCTACCCTAACCAGGGGGGACCCAAATTCCCCAGGGCTTTGGTGCAGCATTTTTGGCTCCAAGTAGGGTGGGGCAGGGGAGAAAAGGGAACATGCAAAGTAGCTTGAACCACCCTGCATGTCAGGTGAGACCTTGGGGTGGCATCTCCTTTCCCAGCTGTGGGGAATAGCTTCCCCCTTCCCTTTGGTTTCAGACTCCCCCAGCCTGTCCGAGAGGGGCTGGGGGCTATCTATTTCGACCTCCCTCAGCTCGTTCCTAGCTTCTGCTGCCCCCCCCCCAACTGCTGGATGATCAAAGTGCACGGGTGACAAGGCACAGCCCAGCCCCCACAAAACACGCAAGGGAAGGGGATGGGTGCCTCAACCATGGAGAAGCTGCCTCCCCAACTCCATCCTCCCCCCACCATGATATAACGGCCTTTCTGAAAGAGGAAGAGAAAAAGGCTGGATTTTATAACACTAAGTGGTGAAGAACTGAGGAGGACGGAGACTCGTGTGCCTCCCAGGCTTCACCTTAGACCTAAGCGCACTGGAAACGAGTCTGCAGGGATCGAGCCCTGATGTGCGCAGGTCAAACCTCAAACTGAAGGGTGAGGGGAAGGGGGGGAAGTGCTTTCTCGGTGGGCTTCGGTTCTCAGCGTGTGGTTTTTAAATAGTGAGCGCTCTCAAGGTGGACTGGACGAGACACAGATGTAGGAATTTCTGCCAAAGTCTTGCTTGGAGTAGGTGAGCCCTGGGCCCAGGGGGGCGGGGGCTGGGGCTAGTGGTCCCCCTTCCTCCCCCTGGCTTCTCTGTTCCTGGCCTCTCTCCAGGCCGCCCCCTGCCCCGGCTGCAGGAGGCAGGGCCACAGGCAGGGGCCACCTGCCATCTCAGGGGCCACAAAGGGTGGAGACGACAGCTCCGCTCGGTCCGCCTGGGCCCCAGAGGCTCACTTGTGCCGCTGCGTGGATTTCCTCTTCCTCCTCTTGAAGAAACAGCAGCACCTGGAGGGCAAAGGAGATGGATGAAAGGCTGCCAAGGAGGGCTGGCACATGCCACACCCCTCTCCTGTAAATGGGGACCATGACGGCTCCCACCTCCCGGGGTCATGGGGCTCAAAGTGCTTGGCTCCTAGGAGGCTCTATATAAATGCCGCTGTTACTGATCCCCAGGGGCCTCATCAGCTCAATCATCTTGTCCCTGCAGACACCATCCGGGGCCAGCCCCAGCCCTCATCTGTCCTAGCACCCAATCCCATATACCATCTGCCTGGAGAGCTTTTCAAACTGGATGTCCCAGAGAAAGATGGAAGCCCCCTTCCCACCCTGAGCCCACTCCTTTTTCCAGCACCCCAGTTTCTGCAAACAACACTGGCGTTTTGGGGTATGCTCTCCCACCCCTTCGTCTCCAGTCAGTAGCCAATCTCCTCCCACATTCCGTGGTGCCCCGTCCTTCTCTGTACTCAGCCCATGGCCCCCCACTCCTCTGGCTCAGAATGGGCCTCCCCCCACATCTCCCCCATGCTGGCTGGAGAGTGGCTGCAGCATTACTCCAGCTCCACAGGCCCCCATGGCTCCCTCTGTTTCTGAGAGGTCTTCACAAACAGATCCCAACCTGGCTTTCTCCCTGCTTCCCAATGCTGCCCTCTCCGGCCCAGACAAGCCAGCCTTCTTTCCGCTCTTTCTGTCCTTTCATGCTGTCTGTTCCTCAGGCCTGGAATACCCTCTTTTCCCTGTGCCATCTCAGGGAGTCCCTGTTGCCCTCAAGATGTGGCTTAAGCACCTGGTCCTGCTGGGCCCAGCCTCCTCAGCTTGCTCTCTGTATATTCTGATACAACACGCATGCATTCTCTTTACGATTCTTCTCTACTTCCTACGTTGCTGCCACCATCCTGGGGGCCATGAGCATGCCCCTGGACGCTGGCAGCAGCAGCCTGGTGGATGGTCCCTCGGCTGCCAGAGTCTGACCTCGTCTCCCCCTACTCACGACACTCCAGCGACTCCCTCATCAGATATAAAAGCCTCTTTCACCTTGCGCGGCTCTCCTGCCTCGCTATCCAGGTCTCCCCCGTTCTCTGTGACTCCACACATGCTCCCTGACCATCCCCCATGCCTGGAATTGTCCATCTCCTCCCCTCCACCCCTGGCCTCCCTTGATCTCCCCTCAGCTACTGCCTTTCCCGCTGACGCAGCCTTCCGTTCATGCAGCATGCAGCTTGGGGACACGGACTGTGCACTATCTCCCCCTTAGACTGGGAGCTCCCTGAGGGCAGGGGCTTTCTGGCCTTCTGTTGTGTCCCCAGTGCTTAGCACAGTGCCGGGTACACTGCGGGAACTTAATAAGCACTCCCCGACAGAAGGCAAGGTCCTTTACAGGGGGGACTGTCCTGGCACAGAGCAGCAAGTAACGGCTGCCTGCTGGCCGAGGAAGGGTGGGGCCCAGCATGGGCACCTTACTTTGTTTCATCAGCCACCTCCACTTCCGCAGGGGCCGTGATGGGGGCGTTGGAGTGGCCGGCCGTGGGGTCGTCAGTGTTTAGTTCACCATTGGTGGAACTCATCACCTGGGGAGAACGAGAGGGGAGGGTGAGGCAGGTGCAGCACCTGCCTGGAAGATCACTGTGCTAGGGTCATTGCATCATTGCGGGAAGCTCCGGCCTTGCAAGTCCCTCTCCCCATGCAGGAACTGAGCAGACGAGCCCCAGGGCTCGAGGTTCACATGAGTCAGGATTGGAATTCAGGTCTCCCTGACTTCCAGCTCAGACTTCCCTTTCCCGTGCCAAGGGCAGAATCAGATAAAGAATAAGGGCTGAGGAGCCACATTCTCCATCATGCCAGCTCGGAGCCCTACGGTCGTGCCTGAGCCTGCCCACCCCGAAGGAGCCGCTGACCTGAGCCCTCCTCTGCGCATGGCTCCCCATCTCACACCCAGCTCCCGCCTCCCGCCTCCTGCCGTGCTCCCGGGGCAAGCTTTCACAGAGCTGCCAAAATCACCTTCCTCCAGGAGAGTCCCCCGGGCGACCACTGCTCTCTGCCACCAAGTCCTAAGACTGCACAGGATGGACATTCCCACCCCCGGCCCTGCGGCTGCCGCTGGGTCTCCACCCCGCACAGGACTCCGGAGTTTGCCCGCGTGTGCTGATGTGCACACGGGCCCCTGGGGCCGGGCCCAGCTCCTGCTGGCACAGGACCCCATACAAAGCAAGTGCTTCAGGAAGGGCTCCGAGAGCATGCAAGGGGAGCCGTGGGTGCTGATCCCCACAAACACTCCCTTACCTGGTGTTTGGTGTGAGGCTGAGCTTTGTCCCGGTTCACTGGCTGGACAGAGACCTCATTGTGGATGGTGCCAATCGGGGTTGGCTGGAAGGCAGGACAAAGGAAGGTCAAGGGTTGTGGGCCCCATGTCTGAGACCCACCTCCCCACAGTAACAGGGCAGGATGGCAGGTGGGTCCCCTGGGGGTGGGGCCACGGCAGGTGTGCCCTTCAGCCCCCAGCTCCAGCCCTGGGTCAGAAGCTGAAGTGGGGTGGGCCTCCGAGCTGGGGGTGGGGGTGGTGTCGTACCAGGGGTTTTCCAGCCCAGTCATATTCATAATCAAACACGAATCCATGGCGATCAAACAGGTCCGTGAAGAGTTTCCGTAGATAGTCATAGTCGGGTTTCTCAAAGAAATCCAGCCGCCGCACATAGCGCAGGTATGTGGCCATCTCCTCTGCAGAGATATGAGGTGGGGGACACCATGTAAGGAAGCTGCCCTTTGTAACAGTGATTTCTACATGCTGGTTGTGGGGCACAGAGCTCAGGGCTCACTCTGAGAGGCCAGGAGGACTTTCTGCCTGCTCAGATCAGGGCCCTGCACCTCTTGGCTACCCCAGGGCCTGGAAGCAGCACTTGCTCAACTCCTGAGACTTCAACCATACAAAGAGCTGCCCAAGTTACAGGGGCCTCTCCTGAAGGTGACATCAGGCTCAGCCAGAGAGTGGGAACCTCACTGGCCTTGTGGGTGAGGGACAGGAAGCAGACTTAAGCCACGTATACTTCAGATGAAAGAGACTCCGGAGCACCCAGTGGGGCAATCTGGGCTCTTCCTGCCACTTCTGATATGGCCTAGAGAACAGAGAGGTTCCCCTACGAGACCTGGTCAGATGCTGAGTGGCATCACTGCAGGGGCAGAGGCTGAAGGGAGAAGGGCCGTATACCTGGGAAATTCTCACAGAGGACCTCAACCGGCGTCGCTCTCTTGGTGTCTCCGATCTTCTGATAACGTTCCTTCAGGGTGTCTGCCTAGAAGAGAAGACCAGAGCTGGGCCAAAGCTTGGTGCTGCTGTCCACACTGAGCCCTGGGGGTGCTGAGGCTACTTGGACAAAGACACTGTCATTTCTAAGGTTGAGGAGAAGGAGCTGCCACAACAGTCCTTTCCAGGGCCAGGCAGCCTTCTTGGTGGGTACCTGCTGCACTGTCAGATCCACTTCAGACAGCCCACAATGGCACCATCGTGCATACAAGTGTCCCTGTGGCTACTACTGTAAAACATCCCTAAGCTGTCAATGAAATGTCAATGAGCCTGAGCCTGACCCCTGAGGTTCTGGCAAACTGCCGCCTGCTCTTGACTTCTGAAGCTGAAACACTGCAGTAGACAGGCCTGCCACACACCAGGCTTTGGGCTAGAGTGGGCAAACTGACTGTGGTCTCCAAGTGTGAAAAGCTGGGTGTGGGGCACTCCAGGCTTGGTTCTTTTGGTAATCTGCTCTCTCTGCTGGGGTCTGTAAAGGAGAAAACACCATCCCAGCTCCTCTCTGACCTTCAGGGGGCTTGTGTGGAAAAGGTGAGATGATAAAAGTGGGTTCTGGAATGGGCCAGTATGGATGAACCAAAGCAGAAAGATGAGGTGCAGAACTCAGGTGTCTCCAAATGCCCTGAGCACACACAACAGAAACCATTTAATTCAAATGATGCAAAGATGAACCAGGGCATGCATGGCGCAGTTAGCTACCCTTCAGACCAAAATGTGAAACACCACATTGGGGTCAAGAGTTAGCAATCTGGCTCTAAGCTCCTTAGTCCTGCAGCTGCTGGTCACTATTTACCTTAAGACCTTGCCAGGGGAGGCTCCCACGGAGAAAGTACATGAACATGTGGCCTAGTGCTTCCAGGTCATCCCGCCGACTCTGCTCTGCAGAAAGAGCACACGGGAAGCGTGTCACAACATCAGTCAATGCCCACCTACTACGTGCCTGCAGGGGGGGGGAGTGGGGGGGTGGGGGGGTCTGGCATCAGGTCCTCTGCTCCCTCGACTCCTGGAGCCAGGTGCATTCTGCTAATACACTTGTCAATGACACTGCCTGGTCACCTACGCTGGGGTTTGATCTAATCGGACTGGGAGCTCAGCAAGTGAAAGCACCAGGCTTATCTAAACTTTGTACGACCACCAGCCCCAGCCCCAGCACTGTGGGAGCCCTTCCCATGGCAGGCACAAATCTTTGCTGAAGGAAAGCCCTGCTCCAAGAGGGAGATACAGTTCTCTTGCCTGATCTGAGGACTCGGATGAGACACTAGAGACAGGTCTAGAGACACTCAGAACTGCTGGGCTCCAAAGGGATGACCAAACCCTGGACATGCATAGGCACCACAGGGGCCTAGGCCACTCTCTGTGCCAGGCTGGGCTACATGCCTCTTCTCTCCCTCCCAATATGAGCACATGCCTACAGGGGATGTGACCCCGGGGTGTGTGAGGCTCTCTGACAGGCCTCACGGGGCTTTCTTGGAAACCACGGCTAACATGGCCGCTATTCTTCCACCAAGACTCTTCCTCATTCTATTCTCTTTGAACAGCACACCTCTACTGTTTTTTCCTCAAGGACTTCGGTTAAAGTCCAACATTCCTGGACTGACATCCCTCCTCAGCGTGCTCCCCAGTAGAGGCAGGTCCCGCCTGCCCACGCCCTGCCCACGCCCTGCCCACACGCACACTCCCCTGCTCCCTCCCTCCCTCCCCTGCAGCACTGGGTTCTGGGTGAGGGCTCACCCAGCTGCCAGCCCCCCAACCCCCAGTACCGCTCCTCCCTTCTCCCCAGGAACACGCCTACTTACCTTTCCCCAGGTGAGTGTTGATGCTCATGTAGCGCGCCGTGCCTGTCAGGCTCTTGTGCTCGCGATAGGGGATGTGCTTTTTGGTCTCAGGGTCGATGTACTCCTTGGCCAGGCCGAAGTCGATGATGTGGATGGTATGTTGGCGCTTGCTCCCCGGTCGGCCCACCAAGAAGTTCTCCGGCTTCACGTCCCGGTATATCAGGCTCTTGGTGTGGACATATTCCATCCGTGTGATCTAGGGAGTATGCGGGACGTGGAACTCCCTCAACCCATGGCCAGGCCTGTCTGGTGCCTGGCCTGCTGCCCCTTCCATGTTCTTCCCTGCTGCTCTTCTCAGCCCTCTCCCTGCTGTACTCCATGTCTATTCTCACCCTGTGTCAGTCTCTGGGCCTGGAACTTGGAGAGCCCAGGGTGGGCTCTGCTTCTCACCTACTTGAAAACTCCTCTGACCAGAGAAAGAGGGCAAAGACAACAGATACTTCATAGCCCTGGAGAGGGGGTGCCTGTAATCGTCTGACACAGAGGGGCCTCTCTAGACTGGGAAGGAACAGGAGAGGGCAGATGCCGGGCTGATCATTCAGGACTAGATGCGTATATGGGGGCGGGGGGGGGGGAGAGCTCTAGTCTCATCCGTGCAGGAAGCTCTTGGATGGGCAACTGAGGAGAATACCGGGTGTATTGAGGGTGACAGCCAAGAGGACAGCTCTGCTGGCCCTCTCCCCACGGAACCCCTGACTAGGGGAGATGGGGCCTGAAGTAAGGACCAGGGGCTCCTGGAGTCCCTGGGTCTAGAGCCTCACACACACATTCAGGGGCTTCTCAGCCTCTCCCAGTGTCCTCTCTCCAAGTTCTCTGTTCTAATTGCGCTCAGTGGCCCACATTCCTGCTGTGCTGTGGGCCCTCAGGCCCTTAGAGGCAGATACAGATCCCTGTCTACTCTGCCCTGAGGACGCTCTTCTCCCCTTCTCCTCCAGCCCAGGCCACATGCCATCCCTGTCGCCCCGGGTCCTCACCAGCTGGATAGCGATCATCAGCACAGTTTTCAGAGTGAATGTCCGGTCACACAAGTCAAACAGGTCTTCCAGGCTGGGTCCCAGCAACTCCAGCACCATGGCGTTGTATTTCCCACATGGGCCAAAGTAGTAAACCTGAGGAATCCCTTCTGCAGGAGATAAGAGTGGAAAAGAGCAGTAGAGACATGAGCAGTGAGGCTGCTGGGAAGCGGAAAGAATCCTGGCTCTGGGCTCTGACTAGCGGCTACCTGGTGACCTTGGGCAAGTCACTTTCCCATGAAAGCGAGGAGGTTGGACTAGATGATCTTTAATGGTCCTTCCAGCTCTACATCCTATTCCCGTCATGTTACCCTTAGCCCATCCTGGAGCCCACTGAGCGAGATGGGTGGCCTCCACAGGTCACCTGGATCCCACTCCCCTCACCATCTCGGCACTATCTGACCACATTCTCATATTTCTCAGGTCTCCCATAAACTACCAATAGTGACTGGGGGAGAAATGAGGGGTGTGTGTGACTTGCCCAAGGTCACACTGTAAGTCAGTGGTGGGACTAGGACTCCAACCCAGGGCTCCTGACTCTCAGGCTAGGGCTCTTTCCACTGTCCTCAGATGAGTGACATCTCCTGCTGCTGGAAAGCATTTGGGGCAAACAGCAATCTGGCTATGCCAGCTGCCCTCTCCCATGGCAGGCTCCTGGGGTGTCTTGGGGGTTGGGCAATGGCCAGGCCTCTTCCCCACACCCCACTTCATAAAGGATGTCCTCTCTAACCCCAGTCCCCTAGGGCTCCCCTCTCCTCTGACCTCCCACAGGGCTCAGCACTGCACCCGATTCATCTCAGGCTACCCACACTGAAACAGCTCTTACACTGTCTCTCTTGTTCCAATGAACAAATACACTTTCCTACCCCTGTATCTGATTTGTTGAAAAACTGGAAAGTGGCTTGGGGAAGTGGTCCTAGGCCTCAGTCCCTGTGGAAGGCTAGGAGTGTGATGCTAACCATGACTCCTCAAAGGTCAGAGCTGGAAGGGATCTTAGGAATCACAGAGTCTAACCTTTCATTTAACAATGGGGGAAACTGAGGCCCTGGATAAGGGAAGCAACTCACCCAAGGTCATACAGCAGAGTTGGGACTTGAACATGGGTGTCTTGACTCTCAGACTAGAATAATATTTCTTCAACCCCGACACTGCCTCCCCTGGCTCCTGTGAGGCGATCCCTGACCCGGAGCACATCTCCTTACCTGAACTGCCGAGCTGTTTGTAAAACCGGTACTCCAAATGCAGCTGTGGGGCTCTGGACTTTATAGGTTCCTTCAGAGGACAGGGAGAGAGGGAAGGAGAAAGAGAACAAGAAGCAGAGGTCACAGTTAATGACATGAACAGGCCCAGGGGATGGGCTGCAGCTCTTCCACCACCCAGGTCAGAATGACAACAAGGCTGCCATCACCAGCAATCTGGTCAGTAGAATCTCATAAAAAGGATCAGATGGAAAGAATCCAGTGAATGAAAAAAAAAAGAGGGCAGCTTTGGGGGTAGCCTGGGCCCTGCTGAAGTCTAAGGAAGGGCGACTTCATTAACAAATCCCTCATGAAGGGAGAGAATTTGCTTAGGGAACCTCTGGCTTCTGGCACTTGAGACATTTCCTCTAAACCACAGGCAGAACCACTCAGACTCCATGGAGCTGGTTCTCCTGAGCCCTGATGGCATCTCCAGCAGGGTTTATGGGCCCATCTTGTTGCTGAGGTTCCCCCACACTTAACTGCCTCGGACCAAAGTTCTAGGATGTGCCAGGGGAATGGAGTAGAACCAACTGGGTTACATGAAGACAGAACCCATGGCCTTGGCCCTATCGGTGCAGGTTGGTAAGCACTAATGTAAACTAATTTCTCAGATCCATCTGAGATGTAGAATTGTCCCCACCTTCTACCAAAGGCAAAGGTGAAAGAGTTCTGGGCTGGGAGACCAGAGATCTGGCTTTTCTATTCCTAGCTCTGCCACTGAATTATAGTGTGACCTTGGTCAAGTCCCTCTTCCTCTTTGGGCCTGTTTCACATCTGTAGAATAAGGGTGTTGAATGAGATGAGCTCCAAGATTCTATGATTCTCTATCCTATGGTGCTTTCCATCTCAGATGGGTTCTGTGTTCTAGGGTCTCCCTTAGCTCTGACATTCCATGTTCTCTGGTCTCTTCCAAGTCTGATGTTCTATAGTTCAGCGCCAAGAATCCCCAGGAAGTCATGGCTGCAGCTGCATGGTTCCTGTGTGAATCAGTGGGTTTCATTCTGCTCTAAGCCCCCAAAGGAACCCAGACTCTGATCGTGTGTGCTATGGGTCAAGGCCTGTCCCTAAAGCCGGAGGCATGTAGCTCAGAGTCCCTATGCTATGAAGGCTGTATGTGAAGCAATGTGAGCCCAAGAAAATGCTATTTATGTTTTGCCTTTTCCCAACTGGAAAATAAATGTGGCCAAGTCCTTTTGCATACCTCCAAAACCAGTCCTTTTCCCACTTGGAGCCCTGACTTTAATTTAGGGAAGAGAGAACATCCTCCACTGGAGGAAGATGGTTTTCTCCCTCCTCCAGATTAAAACCAGGGGTCTAGTGGGGCAAAAGTCAGATATGTGGGATGCTGGAAGAGTTACAAATGCAAGCAAGGGTCCATTCCTGAAAGCTTGATCACAGAATTTAAAGCTGAAAGAGACCTTGGAGATTATCTAACCCAACTCCTTAAACCCCTTTCAATTTACAGATGAGGAAATTACAGCCCAGAAAAGGGAGGGGACTAACCAAGGTCACAGAGCAAAGACCTGAGGCAGGAGCTGAGAACCTGGGGAATCCCACCCCAGATGCAATGTTCTTGTTTCAGCCTGTCTCTGGGCCTCAAAGCAAGATCTTGCTGGTGCAGTGCAGGCCAAAGCTGAGGCTGAGGCCAAGGCCCTGACACAGCGTATGGGCAGCTCCAGGAAGCCAGCTTCCAGGCTTCTCACTGTCCAGGCCTTCAGGGAGTCTATGGGGTCATGGCAAGCTGGAGTCCCCGTCCTCTGAACCAGGACCAATGATGGATTATTCTGGCTCAGGTACAATTCAGGAAAGGCTTTGCTGTACTGGTTCAACAGCTCTAGTGAGTCCCACCTCTTCCAGAGGCCTCCATAACTAACTGAGTCTGTGGTGTCCTCTCCCTCAGACTCCACCATGCTCTGTCCTCCTCATCTTGGGGCTGACAACCCTGCCCTATCTGCTGTAATAGCCGAGCTGGACTGTTAGCCCCTTTCTAAGATTTCTTTTATTTCCTCTCTGCCCCCATGGGGCTGGCTGAAGGGCATGAAAACTACAGAAGCTTGGGATTTAGCAAATCAGTGTAGTCTCTGTAGTTCAAGGTTGGGGGAAGGGCTTGGGCTGGGAAAAAAACAATTCAAAGCTGCCATGAGAAAAGGTGGGATTAGGGAGGCCAGAGAGTAGCACTTACCAATTTGATAGCTACGTATTCATTTGTATAGAGATTCTTTCCTGTAGAAAGAAAGAAAGGGATTGTAAACACATTGTTGGCAAGACCAGCACAACCTGAGACACTCCGGAACAAACCATCTGGACTGGGTTCTAAGCCACATGTTCAGGTGAAGATCAAAGCCATTTTCCAGGCCCCGCATACCCTGTCCCCAACCACCTATCTCTCCTGCCACTGCCTGGATAATTTTTCTTATGAAGAGACTGAGGAACAATCTTCACTAGCTCTCTCTTGTCTCCAGGGTCAGGGTGACTCTTCTCTTTGGCACTGCAATTCACTTATAAAGTGCTTTCCTTACCACAACCCATGGAGGTAGCAGCCTTTTATTTTGCAGGGGGAAAACTGAGGCTCAGAAGGAGTAAGTGACATCCCTATCTGCGGCCACAGGTCTGTGAAGTAGTGGAGCAGGATCCGAGTTGAAGTTTTCTGACCCCAGGTCCAGTGCCCTGCCTACCACTGTAAGCTCAGCCTGCTCCACCTTCCAAGTTTAACTCCATCTTGTCCCTGCTTATAGAGCATCTGGGCCCTGTGTCTTTGTCCACATGCCTCCTCTCCTCTTCTTCAGGC
The DNA here is from genome assembly GCA_028627135.1 of Pseudochirops cupreus. Classification (NCBI taxonomy): domain Eukaryota; kingdom Metazoa; phylum Chordata; class Mammalia; order Diprotodontia; family Pseudocheiridae; genus Pseudochirops; species Pseudochirops cupreus. The sequence continues at coordinate 544,261,887 of CM053580.1, forward strand.
TGAATTCTGTGAAACGTCTCCTTTGCAAAGATACGGTCCTTGAGAGCCTGGCCTCCTTCCTTCCCCTTCCCCCAGCTGCTGCCGCCTTCACAAAGTCCTCTGTCTGCACTGGCCATGGAAGAGCATCTACCTGTTACGAGTTGCCTCATCCCTCTTCTACCTACGGGCCCACAAGGAGACGGGCTGTGGCTGGCTCTGCACAGGCAGTTCAACGTCTGCTGAATTAATACTGAATTTCAGAAAGCTCAGAAGCACATACACAGACGCTTGCTCCTGAGGAAGGGAGAAGGGAAGTGCAGCAGCACGAGTGAAGGTTGTCCATGGGAGGGTACCCCGAGAGCACCAAGTGGCCAAGCCCTCATCAGTCTCAGGGAGCACTCTCTAACACGGGCAGAAGAAGGGCCTTGATGGCCCTCCACAGGCTCACAGGATTTAGACATCGCCTAGCCTGGTTGGGCAACATGTTGGCCCCTCAAGGACAGGGCCTGGCTTTTTTGGGGGGTAGGAGGCGTCTTTGTACCCTCAATATCCAGCACAGGGCCTTACACATAAGAAGCTTAAGAAATCCTCTGTTCGAATGAACTCCTCCCTCCGCGTTGGACAAAGGAGGAAACAAGCTCCAAGAGAGAATAAAACTTGTTCCATTTAATAAGCTGCAGAGCTCGAATCTGAACCTAAATGTTCTGATGTCAAACTGTGTTCTCTCCCTGTGCCATGCCGGGCTCTGACTGTATGTAGTTCAAGGGACAAGATGAAGCAGGCGGCCAAGCTGAGGGGGCCTTCGTCCTCACTGCTGCTGGAGCCCTTCTAGCATGAAACATGCAATCACCCACCATGAAATCACCCTGCCCCAACAAGATAGTCTTTTGGTCCTGGAACTCTCCCCCTCCTTCCGGGAAACATTTTCCAGGGTTCTACTTCTAACCTCAACCCAAGGCATCCCCCAGGGAGGAAGTTCCTAGGCACAGAAGTGGGAGGGAGAATGCTGAAGGTCAAACCCTTTACATCTAGGCACTAAGAGAATGACAAGAAACCTCCTTTCTCAGGCCTCAGTTCTTTTTTTTTAATCCATAAAATGGGAATAATACCACCTACTTTAAAACACCTTCCCTAAGCTATTATAGGAAAGTAAATGGCTAAGGGGGAGAGAAATGTAGCCCGTTTCCATGATTATTCTTCTCTACTCCAAATGTCAGCAAGCAAGCCTTTGCAGCTCATCTGGGGATGGTTAGGGAGTGCAAACAACCCAGGGAGAAGAAACTATAGAACTGGTCCAAACTTAATCCCCAAATGGAACTGCCTTCCTCCCCTCCAAAAGTGTATCTCTTGGCATTTTTAAAAAATTGAGTATTTTACTTTTCCCCAGTTACATGTAAAAATAATTTTTAACATTCATTTTTAAAACTTTAGAGTTCCAAATTGTTTCCTTCATTTGATGTTATACATGTGCAGTCATGCAAAACACATCCATAACACTCATGTTGTGAAAGAAAACAGACCAAAAAAGACCCTCAAGAAAATAAAGTAAAAAAAAAGTATGTTTGTATCCAGACCCCATTAGTTCTTTCTCTGGGGATGGATGCATTTTTCACCATTAAGTCCTTCAGAGCCGACTTGGATCGTTGCATTGCTGACAATCGCCAAGTCATTTATGGTGGATCCTCTTACAATACTGTTACTTCCCCTTGCATCAATCAGGCCACACAAGTCCAAAAGGACATTCATTTCTATCTCCACTCAAAACTGCCCTTCTCTCTTGCACAGGTTCTCCTCTGATCAGCCTGGCCCACCTTATCCCTGCACCAGACCACTGCTCATGCTGATCCTCCCCGCCCCCCTCCATCTGCCAAGTTCCTCCTTCCCTTGGAAGCGCCAGTCCAGGTACCACCTTCTCCATGAAGTTTCTGCTGGATCCCCAACCAAAGGGGTTTTCTTCACCCTTCAGTTCTCCCAAATTGTTGCCTGGCTCCTGTCCTTGTCACGCTCCACCCTGTAATCTTTACTTATGTCCACATCCTATCCCTTCCATTCAGCCATAACCTCCGATGGCGAGGCGCTGCATTCCAAGGCTTTCCGTCTTCACCCCACACCGAGTACAGGGCTTTCTGTACAGCAAAGACATTTTTTGCTGAATTAAGTGGGGCTACACTGAGTATTAATACCAATTACACGCTGCGCTAAGGGTTGGTTCAAGCAAGAATTGGAGGAGAAGTGGCAGTTATGTTTAGACTGATGTTGTATTTGTGCTGATGGGGGATGGATAGTGGGACCAAAGAGCCCTGCCCAGGACCAGCCCAGAGAGACCACTGGAAAAAGTGAGCCCACCAACACTAGGCTAACAGGCTCAGGGTAAAGAAAGGGCAATGGGCCAGAGACACCATCACTGACGATCGGGCCACAGAGGCTTGGGAGCTTTGCAGAGAGACAAGGGCTGAGGAGCCAGATGTTTGCATCAAAGACAGACAGAGCTCCCAAACGCCTCTTGCTCTTCCAGCAGAGGTAGCTCTAGGAACCACAGAAGGCAAAGAGATGGGATGCCAATTTATATATTATGGGGGGGGGAATTATTATTTATGTATTACGGGGGGAGCTGGGCAGGGAGAAGCATGAGGAAACAGGCAGCTCTTGATAGCGACGAACAGCATAAAAACACAGCTCCCCACCAAAAAAACACCAGCTCCCAAATGAGGCTTATTCAAATAATAATAATAGGCTTGATCAGAGCAAAGAGAATGGATATAAATTCAGACCAAGGTATGGAACTTATCAGTTAGCATATGTAAAATGGAAACTATGCTATCTGCATTGCCAAGCTGCCTAAACTCTGAGAAAAGCACACTGTTCATCCTCAAAGCTACAGAAATGGGGTCAGTATTTTGGGTACCACAATCTAAGGACAGAGCCAAGCTGGAGGGTCACTAGGATGGGTGAGGGGCTAGCAGAAAGGACTGGGGTCACAGAGCCTAGATAACTAAACAGTGGGGCCCCACAGGGGTGGGTGGAAAGGAGGGGCATGTGATTGGGTTGAGTCAACAAACATGTTTACAGTGTCTGCTCTGATGAAGGCACTGCCTAGGCACAAGGGATCCAGAAAAGAAGGCCCTCAAGGAGGTTCCATAGGACTCAAGAGCTACAACATGCACACAATTAAATACACTTGAGGATGTTCTAGTATCTGAAGGCCTGTCATATACAAGTGCAATTAGCCTTGTTCTGGATCGACAGGGCAGACTCTGGAACAATGGAGACTTTCAGTCTGATATAAGAAAAAACTTCCTAAAAACAGTGAGTTCCCCAATCTTAGAAGTCTTCCACTGGAGGTTATAGAGACTTGTTAAGGATTCATGGCTAGTTAGGGAGAGGTTGCATTTCATGTTGCCTGAGGGGGCTTCTAACTCAGATCTCTGATCTGTGCTTCACTGGACACTGCTGGGCAAAGGGAGATTTGCTGGCATAGGGGAATAATAATAGCTTCCGTCCCTGGATCCCAGGGGCAATGACTGGCATGGCAGCAGGCAGGTAGGCTGATCAGTAAGCTGAATTCAAAGAGGTGCCCAGTTTTAAGAGGCTTTACAATGAGGAAATCTCTCCCTACCCTACTCCCCAATTCACCCTATGTCACTCTGAGGAGGTAAATTGGACACACACAAACAAGTCCAAGGTGTGGGGGGGGGGG
>CM053580.1:544265662-544278367 GCA_028627135.1 Pseudochirops cupreus
TACTGTTATGAATCGTAATGTAAATATCTGATACTCAGGATATATTTAAATTGAACATAACCCACAGGTTGAGAAATGCTGGTCTAGGCCATGGGAGTAGCAAGAAGTGCCACCTTTTACAAGGGGGTCCAATCTGCACCAACTGCCTTTAAAGTAAGTTGTAGCAAGCACTGTATCCAAGGAGGGAAATGAGGCACAGAGTGTGGACAAAAGCTCTTGAGCAGCCTGGGGCCTGTGTCCTTAGAACAGCAGCAATGTGCTACAGTCTAAAGCGAGGCTTCTTAAACTGGAGGTCACAACTCCATACGTCTATGTCCATACTGAGCTGTGACCCACAGTTTAAGAACTGCTGGTCTAGGGAGCACCCTGGACTGGGCGGCAAAAAGAGCCAGGTGTTCTGATGAAGTCTCAGGTCAGCTACCAATTGGGTATGCAAGTGATTTCCCCTTTCTGGACTTTACTGTCTCCATGTGAAAAAGAAGAACCATTTTTTCCTTCTTTGTAAAATCTGCCTTACTTCTCTTTCTAGGGTCACTGCATGAACTCTTTGAAAAGTAGGAAGTATGACAGCATACAAATCTGTTTATTCTCTCAACCATCACATACTTGCTTCCATGTCTCAGACTGAAGGTTAGTTTGAACGGGGGATGGGGAAGTGGGGTGTGTGTGGCAGAGCTGGACAAGGCATGCTCCTTTCCCTTACAGGGCAAAGGAATTCTAGGTCTCAAGTCTATTATTCCCCACTTCCTTGGCTCTGCAAAGATTCCTGTCCTAGACTGTGTCCTTTGGGGCTCAGCCCCAAAGCAAGTAGACTCTCTGTGTTCCCAACCAGTAGGGACCTGTGTGTTGGAGGTAGGTGGGTGCCGCGCTACAGCGAAGATCACTGCTGGCTGGAGGACTGAAGGGAGAGGCAGGCTGAAACATTTCCTACACTTTCCCATTTCTGCACCTTTGCTTGGGCTGTTTTGGTCTCTCTGCCTGGAATGCCCTACTTTGGCCTAGTGAGTCCCTCAAGGCCCTGCTCAAAGCATATGTATCTATATAGATATCTATATCTATATATATCTTTCTTGTTTGCTTTTTGGGGGGATAACTGGGGTTAAGTGACTTGCCCAAGGCCACGCGGCTAGTTTTTGTGTTAAGTGTCCGAGGCTGGATTTGCAGGTCCTCCTGACTCCAGGGCTGGTGCTCCATTCACTGTGCCACCTAGCTGCCCCGCATATTTCTTTCTTAAAGCAGGCCTTCTCTGCGTGCCTCTCACCCCCACCTGCAGCTCACTGCAGCTGCACTTTGTACCCTTTCTACATTTACCCAACCTGAAACTGCAACACATTTAGCCTTAACCTTGGGCACCCATGGCTTCTCTCCCACTAGACTACTCCATTCTTGAAGCCAGGGATTGTGGGTCATGCATTTGCATCTCCCTGGCCCACCATATTTCACTGAATGAGTCTCTGGTGGCCTAAGCACACAGAGGTAGGCAGAGAAGGGTGATAGGGGTACTGCTAAGGAATAAATGAGATCTGGGGGCTAGAGACAAGCTAAAAGGTCAGACCTAGAGATCTGCAATGGTTTGGAATCAAGAGGATGCTTTATAAATACAAGTTAGGTAGGTTGTGAAATTAAGGAATGAAAACAAGTTCAGAATGAAGTCAAGACCCCAGAACATAGAAGAGGAAGAAAGCTAAGTTAAGGCACTAGAAAATGAAGATACTTCTGAGAAAGCCGGGGCAATAAGGACACTTTGGCAATTTCTTTCTAATTTTATGCCTAGAGAAAAACCAGTCTCTACAACAGAACGTGTTGGAAATAGCACTAGCACAGGCATCAGGACACTGGGGTGCAAGCCCTGGTTATGGCTCTGACTCCATGTGACTTTGGCCACATCATTTCCCCTCTCCGGGCCTCGGTTTCTTCCTCTATCAAATGAGCTGGCTAAACACTAAGTGCCCTATGGAGACCCTTTCCCAGATATCCGGCCTATGCTCTGTGTCAGCCAGGTGGGAGCCCCCAGTCTTGGCCCAGGGATGGCTTATGCTGGGGGCCAACGGGCTGAGGGCTGATGGGTGACAGAGCTATGGGCCTGGACCCAGGACATCTGTCTTTTACACTAATACATAGACACACACACCCCACATGTACATATATGTGCATCATCATGGGCAAGTCAAAATTCCTCAAAACTTCAATTTCTTCACCTGCAAATGAAGACTGATATCTCACTACTTATCCCACAAGACTATTGTGAACAAAATGATTTACAAGCTTTAAAATATCATATAAATATGGACTACTCTTATCCCAGGTTTATGTATTGGATTTTCCCCAAGTTTGATACTGAGGAGTGGGATGAGAATATATGGCTTTTAGCTAAATAACTTCCACAATAGCTGGAATCAAGGTGAATGTTTGCCTCTGTCCATCTTCCCTGAATGGTTCTTGGTAGCAGCTGGCTGTCCCTATGGCATGCAAACATCTTGGTGGACACCTTCTAAAAGGGTTTACTCAGAAATATGTCCTATCCACGAGTCTTAAAGGAACTGCAGGATTCCAAAACAAGATTCTATGGATAAGGCTAAAGGTCTGGATTTCTAATAGGGAGAAAAGGGTGTTCATGGGTAGGTCCAAGCTCCAAAAAAAAAAGGAAACTCAGACCATCTGATGAACCTTTCAAGAGCAGAGGCAGTATCGATGACTAAAATAATGGTCATGAAATTAATAAAATGAAGCCGCAAATTGTAGCATGTATTATAATTGCTCTAAGTCCCAGAGAAACTCCCTCCTTTCATTCGAGAAGTGGGAGTCTATGGGTTTAGAATGTTGCATATACCATTAAAATACAGTTCATGGTCCACTGGTTTTGTTGGACTGTTTTCCTTTTCTTTGTTACAAGGGAAGACACATTAGGTGGGGAGTGGAGAAAGGTGGAGGGTATATCCAGAAATTATGTTACTTATGATAAGACAACAAAGAACAGGTGATGAGATGGAACCCCTGGTTTTCCCTGAACTGGGGCTTTGTAGCATTAAGTTAATCACACTCTCCAAGCCCAAGCTCCCTGGTGAAAGAAAGCAAAGTATTTCTCAGAAAACTGTCCAGGAACCAGCAAAGTAAAGCTTCAAGTTTGGAGAGTGAACTCTTGACCTCGGACCTCCTTTACCCTCACCCATTGTCTGGTCTCAGAAGGACCTCCTCTCCTTCTGGAACATCACGCAGATGTATAGTGTCCTAAGGGAAGAGATGTGGGCAGAAAGCCCGCGGGGCTGCCCCGCCTTTGTTCCTGAGGTCCTCTGCTCAGAGGGCAGTAAAGATCACGCCATCTGGCTGTGGGGGTGGTGCTGAGTTTTCTAGGATATGAGGCCAGAAACCCTGCAGGACCAGCTGCCCCGGGGCCCCCAGGACAGCAAGATAATCAGTGTTCTAACTGCTACTTTAATTTAAGCCTTTGTCTGTCCTCCTCCCTGCCTTTGTGGTAGTGGCAAAAAGCTTCGGAGAAGGTCCCTTGGAGTTCAGGGTGAATGAGGCTCTAGGGAGGTCCACTGGCACAGGGAAAGCGGGACTTAAGGCTTGTAGCATTCCGGAAACAGAACATAAATGCACAGGCTTAATGTGCATCCATCTGACACACCTTCCAGAAGTAAATAGGTCAAAAAGAAGGCCAGGGGTTTGAACAGGCATTCAAGCCAAGTGCTACCAAGGAAAGGCTGGAAGGAAGGAGGGAGAGACGATAAAGAGGTTATTTTCATAAAGAACAGAATCTTGGATTTGTAAGAGAACTTATATCTGAGCAGAAATCTGCTCTATAACATTCTAGACAAGAGGGTTACGAAGCCCTCCTGTGACAGGAAACTGATTTTCAAGGCCACTGAGTCACAGATGACAGGACAGTTAAGGGCCATTCCCCTCACTTTACAAGAATAGAAAATGCATCCCAAGAAAGTGAAATGACTTGGAACAGTCACACAGGTGTCAGAAGTAGGACCTGTGGTTCTCTGCTGCTGGACAGCCTTTCCCTTTTGGGCACACTGTCAGTGTCCTCTCTAACTTTCCTGTCAGGCCCGTTCTAAAGCTTCTCTTCAGGTGAAGCAGCCCCACTTCCTGGGAATGATTGTTTGGTGACAGTCACTTTTTCATCTTAGTCTGCCCATCCTGGGCATATTCCAGTTCCTCAATTTCGTTGCTAAAATACGGCACCAGGGCTAAACACGACACCATCAAGAGGGTCTGAGCAACTCTCCACTTCCCTCATTCTAGATCCACTGAGCACTGCAACTGGAGCCTGAAGATCCAGATTCAAACCCTGACTCTGCCTCACAGCCTTTCTGGCTGCCACATCCCACTGTGGGTAAGTCTCACCTCCCACAGACCAGGTGCGATCACTCAAAGGATAACGGGATAGGGGAGGCAATGAGGTGCTGGGGCCCTGGGGCCACAGAAGAGAAGCTGATGGGAGTGGGGGAGAGGTCAGGTGGGGCAGATGGCTTCACTTGGCCATCAGCCAGAACAGGCTCCCCATCTGTGGGAGTAATCTGACAACAGGGGGTGCTGACAGCCCACTCGTGTGGTACAGCTTCTGTCTGGGGCTGGTCCTGAAGTAGGCAAGAGGATGGCTCCCCTTTCTGAGATTTCTCAGCACAGCTGCCAATGCAAAGGCCCAGGTGAGCATCAAGACCAGGGGAGGGCAGAGCCACAGCCAAGCAAGAAGCAAACGCTGCTGTCTGGCAGCACAGAATCATGGTTAGAACACTGGGTCTGCAGCCTTAAGACTTGGATTAAAACCTGACTCTGCACAGCCCTGAGCAAGTCACTGGAGCTGCCAGTCTCAGTTTTCTCATCTGTAAAATGAAGGGGCTGGACTACATCTCTCAGACTTCTCTAGCTCTGAATGCTATGAAACTATTGCCCTGTAAGAGTGCAGCTGAGGTACACCAATTTATAACAAGGCATTCAGAGAGATGAGGATTCAGTGAGGGTCAAAGCAGACAAGGAGGGCTTTGAGGGAATGATGGGGCCCCGCTAGGGTTCCTGGGGAGTTTGACATGAAATAAGGTGAAGTTATCAGTGAAGGCCTTGAGAGCCAATCTGAAGAACTTGGGTTTGACATAACAGACAACCACAGGTTCTGACACTGACAAGAGGTACAATGCAAACAGTCCTGACAAGATGACACACTGATAGACAGAGATGGAGATGAGGAAGTACTTCTAGGGAAAGTATTGAGTTCAGAGGGTCAAATTCTTACTCTCAACAGTTCTGTGCCTCAGTTTCCCCATAGCCATAAAATGAAAATAGAGCTCCCCTCCCCAATAGTTCTATATCTGAACTGCTTTGAAAACCTTGTCTCAAATAACTTAAAGCTGAGGGGCAGCTAGGTGGTCCAGTGAATAGAGCACCGGCCCTGGAGTCAGGAGGACCTGGGTTCAAATGCGGCCTCAGATACTTAACACTTACAAGTGTTAAGTTACCCTGGGCAAGTCGCTTAACCCCAATTGCCCTCCCCCTCAAAAAAAAAAAAGAACTGCTAGAAGGGATTCTGGAGCTTTAAATTCGTCCAGTCCTTTATTTCACAGGAGGGCCCCATGCGTCCCATGAGTCAAGTGATCTTGGGTGCTTGGGGTGAGCTTCCTGTCCTTTCCTGGGGCCTCTAGTGCACCAGACTCCAGATGAAGCCATGAGAAAGAGGATTAAATGAGGACAAGATACCACCTTAACTAGTCTAACTGTCTGATCATCCCTCAGCCCAGGAAACAGAAAGATGGCTAGAGGTGGTGGGTGAGAGGGAAAGATCCTGGTTCTCCCAGCTCCTCCCCTGGCCCCAGGGCCTAGAAGTCCATTGCTGGTCACTAAAGTGTCTGGTCTCCTCTTTTAGGATGTGGCCTGCGGTAGGGTGGGGGGCTGGGTAGAGTGTAACTTGATATTTATGATCTCAGGTTTGATGCCTCACAGTGAGAAAGTTTAACTGGATGACAAAACAGAAAAACTGGACAAGAAGCTTATTGAAGGAATGGAGAGAAGCCTCACCAGGGCTGACTCCATGACAGAGTCACACAGTCAAAGAATCTCAGGGCTGGATGGGAAGTCAGTGACCACCTGCCTTCCCCTATCTCATTTGAACAAGAAATCAGTCAGCTAGTTTGTTCTTGGGGACCTCCAATGAGGGAGAGCTCACTATCTTTCAAACCCATTCCATTCAGATTATTAGTAAGTTTTTCCTTACAATGCATCAAAATCTGCTTTTCTACAAATTCTGTCCACAGCTCCAAGCCCAGCCCTCAGAGGGTAAATGGAACAAGCCTAATCTTTCTTCTCTGTGACAACCATTTGGACATCAAAGACCATGTTCATGTTCTTTCTAAACTTCTGGTTCCTAAATTGATCATGGTATCCAGCTTCCTTATGATCTTGGTTATTTCCTTCTATTCATTTATCGATGTTAATTCTGCCTGGGGTCCTCTTCCTTCCAATACAGCTGACATGTTCATAGGGGCAGAGGTTAGCTTAACTGAAGGTGGGTATTCATTCACAGAAGTTCAAATAAAATGTTAACATTTAAGTTAATTCACCCTGAACCTCCATCCCAGGACATGAACCCCAAACACATCCCTTGTGGGATCTAACCCCACTGAGATATTTTAGAGACCAGAAGGGTATGAAAATAAATGTGCCCATTTGCTCAGACCCCTACCAACCAGTTTCAGTCCACCAAGTGTTAAGGGGCCAGTCTGTGCTGTGCTGAAACAGACGAGATAAGAACTAAAACAGGTAAAGACCAGGGCTCCGGGACTCTTAGAGAAGACTCACTTAAGGAAAGAAGAAAACAGGTCTCACACTCTCCCCAGAGGTGGCCCATCAGGGCAGCCAGGGATCAGGAGCAGTCAAGAAGTCGGCGGAGCTCAGGGACTCCCCAGAAAAGCTGAGAGGAGGTGGGAAGGTATAGAGGGCTTCTGACGTTCAGTGAACAAGGCTCCTGTCCCTCTGCTGTCTGGAGGGGTTGGGGGTGGGGGGGTCCAGGAGGTGGCAACGAGCTAAAGAAAGCTCTGGCTCAGTCATCAGCCGCCTGCAATTGAGATGCTGCTCCCTCTAAGCTCCAAGGAGTTACTGGCCTCTGGGTAAGGGTCAGCACTAAGCAATAAGAATTCTTGGCCTCTGGACAAGACTTGAGGATGAAAGCATTTGTTAAATTATTTGGGGGAACAAAAGGTGCTGGTTTAAGTATTATATGTTTTAAAAAGAAAAACAGAGATATATAAAGAAGATGTCGTCAAGCAACAGGGCCCTTGCCTACCATCCCCCTACCTCCAATTACTTAAGGCAAGTAGACCAACTGAGAATTGACTCACAGCTCCCAGGTAGGTCCAGCTTAGGTTGTGTTAACAAATAAAACAAGCTGTCCTGTAAGACAAGGGGTGGGAAGGTGGTGGGGCTGGGGATGGGAGAGAAAACCTACTACCAGGCACAAGAAATAGGTGAGAGTGCCTTCAAGGGATTATAGGATTTTAAGAGATGGAAAGTCAATCAAGAGATCCAGTGCAACAGCCATTAATGAACAAATGAGCTCAAAAGCCCCAGGCTGTGGTGACTTCCCCCCTGTCACTCAAGAGGCAGAACCAGGATAGGAACGTAAGTGATATGACTCTCAAGCCCTTCTTTGACACGAGCACACTGTTTCATAGCTGGGGAAAAGGCTAACTAAAGGTGGGGAGGTAGGAAGGGGAATAGAGGATTCAGGGAAAGATGAACAAAATGTAGAGGGATAGAAGGGGAGAGAAAACTAGGAACAAGGAACCTCTGAGATGGACAGAGTTGGGAGGGCCCTTATAGCATAGAATGTCAATCCACTTTAACAAACATTTGTCAAGGGCTGACCCCAGGCTAGGTACTGGAGACATGCGCGTTAAAATTAGTCACCGTCCCTTAGGGAGTTCTTAGAACACAGCACAAAGAACATCAGAGCTAGGGAACTTAGAATATCAGACCTGCAACGCAATTTAGAATACAGAATGGAACACAGAACCAGAATGAACTCTAGAACCTGGAAGTCAGACCTGGAATATACCTTAGAACACAGAATGCCAGTGCTGGAACTTTGAGGGTATCTTCTCTAACTTATTAACAAGGGAAGGAATTCCATCAATGACATCCCTTACTAGTGGTCACCCAGTTTCCACCTGTATCACTTCCAAAAAATTCTACCTCTGCCTCCGGCATCTCATGTCAACGCTGGACAGGAAAGTCTAGTTAGTGTCTGCTGAGCTAAAGCCCGACTCCTCATATTCCTTTTATTGCTGCTAATTCTCCCAACAAGGGGCCAAGCAGAACAGTTCTTGATTCTTTCCTCTGATCATAACCTTCAGCTATTACAGGATTATAACCATGTCAGTCCCTGCCCCCCTTTTAGGCTTTTCTTCTCCAAGCTAAACATCCCCAGTTTCTTTGATGATTCTTTTATGACAAGGTTTCTAAGTCCTCCTTAGTCTCCCCCCAGTTTAATCTTCCTAAAAACTGGCTTTTGGTACAGCACATAACATTCTAGATAGGATGTGACTTATGAAATAAGATGATGAAGAACTCACCAGAAAGAAGAGTAGTTGATAATCAACTCATTACAAGCCCCTGTAACAGGATCCAGCAACCCTGAGCTCTTTAGGCGTATCTACCTACACGTGACTCTTTTAGACAAAAGGGGTATGTAGCACAACAATCACTCTGTACTAGTGGGAATATCTAGCACTGTTCAGGCGGACAGAAAGCTGTAATGCATTATGGCTTCCTCTGACTGCCAAGAAAATTGGAGCCCACATTCAGGGCTCCTACCTTTGGCTGCTGGCCTTGTCTAGTTGACCCTCTTCACTGCCCAATCTACTACTACTTCTCCTTAAAAGGATCAGGCTTTCCCCTGACTACCAAAGTAACAATCTACTAATCTGAAAAACTCACTTTACAGCTTTGTTATAAACCACAGAGAAGGTTAAAGGAAACTCTCAACATGCCCTTCCTTCAGTTCCCAGAACAGAAATAAATGCTAGCTGTAAAGGCAGCTAGGTGACTCAATGGATAAAGCCAGCCCAGGAGTCAGGAAAATCTGAGTTCAAATACGGCCTCAGATACTTACTAGTTGTGTGACCTTGGGAAAGTCACTTAAAGTTTGCCTCAGTTTCCTCACCTGTAAAATGTAGATACTACATCCCAGGGTAGCTGTGAGAATCAAACGAAATAATAATTGTAAAATGTTTGCCAAACTTCCTGGCACGTAGTAAGTGCTCCAGAATGGTTGGCTATTATCACTATTATTGGCTATTACATATATACTATAACAAGGGTCTTCTGGCAACAATAATAATTATTTGGTCTACTATTTGTGTAAATTAACAAAAATGAAAACATAAGTACAGATATGGTTGGTATAGAATATATTATCAACTAAAAAATATGTAAAAATCTAGTTCTTTTAAAAAAAGTACTAAAATAGCTCTTCTTGCTTAAAAAGTTGCTGACTACTGGGCTAAGAATAGAGTCTGGGCATATTGTAAAACAGACCCCTATATTTTGGGAGAGCAGATCTGAAAGGGTTTGCAGTATCTAATGAATGAATATTCTGCATGGGAAGATGACCCAATAAGGATGACAAGTTAAAGATAAGAATTCTGAATGTACAACAAAAAATTATTCCAATGACAAAGAAAAATAAGAACTGCTCAGCACTGATGCAGATGCACAGAGAACTCAGCCAGCTTGGAATTTATTTTTTTACATCTAAAAGGCCATCTTTTGTTTTCAGGATAATCTATTTCCAAATAAATGTCTCTTCCCACTCTCCCCAAGCAGTGGGCCCTCCTTTAGTGAGAGAGAATAATTCGGTAAAACCAACCGACCATGGACTTCGTCTGAAGACACACATACACTTTTAGTCCCCCTCTACCTCCCAACCGTGGCCAATCTTGATCATTATATTACAAAGTTTTTACCACCTTCGATTTTAAAAGAATTTGTTCAGAAAACTGAATCAAAGGTTGTAAACTAAGGATAGATATAAAAGAGCATTATGGCATAGTAAGAACAGCATTAAGAGAGCTAATGTCTAAAATAACCCAAGTCTAACAATGAACACAAAGGATTAATTAGAGTAATCTAAAATTTTCATTAGAAGAAAAAAGATGAAGGAAGGCACAGAAGCGCTGCTCCAAGGGGGTGGGGAGAGGGTGACAGGCAGCCGTGAGAAGGCTCAGGCTCAGATCTGACGTTCAGGTGGCTGCCACATCTGTAAAATAAAGGGGGTAATGATCTCTGAGGTCCTGGGAAATTCCAAATCTTTAATCCTATTCAACTCTTATTTTGCTGCTTCTTTTTCTTTTTTTAAAAAAGAATGATCTATGGATGGGGAAGGAGAAGACTCAACATAAGTAATGAAATCATGAGAGTACCTCAGTAAGTTGAAGTCATCAATCTTACACAAATGATATCCTGAGGTACTGAAAAAACCGGCAGGTGGAATTGCTGACCTCCTGTCACTGGAGGCACTTTGATTCTCTGTATCTGGATACCCACTGCCTGGCATGCTGCCTGTTACACAGCAGGAGCAGGCACTTAAATACTTACTGATCACGAAGATAAGAACTGATGCAAAGTGAAAATAAGCAGAACCAGGAAAACAAGAAAAAAAATTACAGCTAAGTAAATGGAAAGAACAAAACCAAAACATGAAAACTGGTATCAAATGATTATGACCCAGCTCGGTTCCAAAGAAAAGAAGGGAGACTGTACTGCCCTCTTTTTTGAGGGGAGAAGAGGGACACTCGAAGTGTAGCACACTTACAGGTTGTTGGTGTTAATCAGTTTTACTGATCTTGTTTTTTTAGGTAAACCGTTATTATAAGGGATGGCTCACCAAGTAGTGAAGGGTTATAGTTGGAAGTTACATGTAAAAACAAAATTATGTTAAATTTAAATTTACAACAAAAAAATTACTTTGAAAGACTTTCATGGGAAAGAGGAGCACATTTGTTCTGTTTGGCCCCCGAGGGCAGAAATAGAACCAAAAGGAACTTCATGGAGGCAATTCTGACTTATTAAGAGTAGGCATTTCTTAACAACCTGAGATGACCAACAATGAAAGGCACTGTTTCTAGCAGTTTGTCTTTAAAGGCTGGATGACCACCTGTCAAGGGCACTACTGGGGGGATGCCACCTACCTTGGATGAGAAGTTGGGCAAGATGATTAAGTGTGCTGTCTGGCCTTAGAATTCAAAGATTCTAGGCTCTCAACATTTCCTGAATGCTTGGACTTCAAGGATCTATGATTTCTTCAGTATAGTTAGTATCCTGCCATGTCCTCCCCATCACCTTATTAGAAGATCACTGTGAGTGGTAATGCTGAAAAATGCATCACTGGTGATAACTGTCTGCACACTCCGACTGTCCCTCAGTCAACAAATAGTCATTCTGTCCCTGGGCCCTCCATGATGCCTCTGAAGCTTCAATGGACCTGCTACTGCACTGCCTCCAAGAGTGCAGGGTTACTTCTTCACTGTAATGAAGCATCAGAGAAAGACAATTTTAATGAATATTTACTTTAACTTTTTTTTTGAAGGGCAGAAGGCAGGGCAACTGGGGTTAAGTGACTTGCCCAAGGTCACACAGCTAGTTTTTGTGTTAAGTGTCTGAGGCTGGGTTTGAACTCAGGTCCTCCCGACTCTGGGGCCAGTACTCTATTCACTGCATCACCTAGCTGCCCTTTATTTTAACTTTTTAAAAAAAGTTTCACCACTTTATAATTATGCCCCTTTTGGTCTTTCCTCTCACTTTTAGAACCAATAACAGTATCCATGGGCCCTGTGCAGGCCCATCAATGGGGCTGCAAACCAAAGGTAATGGTGATAGTTCCACAGCAATCCTTCTGGTTGACTCTGGAGAAGCAACAATTAAATCTGGCTCTGAGAATGAGCTGCAGGCACAGCCTCTGGTCTAAAAAGTCTGGAAGGGTAGGGGGCCTTTGGAGAAGCAAAGGATTTTTGCCTAGAGCAAACACTTTCTTACTAGATGTGTCCAGTAGCTAATTTTGAAGATTAGTATCTTGGCTATCTGAAAGCTCATAGTGAGACCAAAATTCTGCAGTCAAACTTAAAAAAAAAAATCTTTTAAAGTAGCTTTTGGTTGAAGGGCACCAGCTTCCATTTGAATGAAAAAGCCAAACTAACCTTGAGCCCACCTCAGTCCCCCAAATCTTAACATCAGTACAGCAGAATTCAGGTTATAATGCTCCAAGGCGGGGTGGAGCCAAGATGGCGGTGTAGCAGTAGCAACATATCGCAGCTCTCACATAGCCACCCCAAAATACCCATAAAATAGGACTCTAAACCAATCCTAGAACTCCAAAACGCACACAAAGATACTTCCCACTAAAGTCAGCTTGGCTACGAGGAACCATATCAGCACTGCAAACCAAAACCAGCCTGGCCTAAAGCCACGGCTGTGCCCCGGGGGCAGCTGGACGGGAGGAGCTGAGGAGCTTCAGGTGAGCAGATAAGCAGCAGCTGTGAATGGGAATCGTGAAAGGGGGAGATAAGCAGTCCAGCCGGAAGGCCTCCAGAGCGGAAAAGCTAAAGGCAGAGGTTTTGCACCCACCTCGGCTTTGCAGCTTCCCGCCCGCGGCCTGCAGGCAGCAGGGGGACTGAGCGACTGTTCTCAGGCCAGAGCTCTCGCGTTGAG
>CM053580.1:544278867-544297867 GCA_028627135.1 Pseudochirops cupreus
GATACACAGGCACTGCAGTTGGGAGATCCATCCTGCCCTACCAAAAAGTGACATAGGCGAGAATAGACTGGGGGAGGGGGGAAACACTGGGATGGCTGTTTTGGGGTGGTGGGCGGGGGAAAGACGGGGAGAATATATGTAACGCAAAAAAATTTAATAAAATGAATTTTAAAAAAATAATGCTCCAAGGCTTCTACCCCTCAAAATAAATGTTCTCAAATTCTGAGTGGGGCCTTCTGAGTGGGGCCCCCTGACTCTGGGCTGATAATGTTTGTTCAGAACCCTGAATGTGGCTCTTAGTGGTATGTCAGGGCCGTGAGTTGGTAGGCTTAGCACTGAAAACAGAGGTAGGTGAGGCTGAAGACTCTGGGCTCTGGTTGAGCTTCACCAAAACACTTTCCTAGGAAGGGCATCAAACATATAGAAAAGGAACTCAATCTTCAAGAGTCTGATTAGGGTTAATCCTTTACTGTGATCATGCAAGCTCTGTATTATATGGTATGTGATATAGTGAAAACAGTACTAGACCTGAATTCAAATCCTGCCTCTACCACTTAATACCTGTGTTACCTCTGTATTCTAATCTATAAAATGATGGGGCTAGACTGAAAGGTTTCCTTTCAGCTCTAAATCGATGGTTTAACAAAATATTACCTTTGTGGGCTGGTCATGTGCACATCTATAAAATTGGCAGGCAAAATAAATTGTAAGACTAACATCCCCCATTCTAAGGTTCCTCTCAGCTCTGACATCTATAATTACGATTTTAGTTGAGTGGGAGAATATACCCTTCTCTCTCTCCCCCCCTCTTTTTTTGATTTGGGGCCACATTGCTCCCTTAAATTTTATATGTATGTATGTACATATACATATCGATAGATAGATAGACAGATATAGATATGAAAGGTGAAAAGCATTCAAATGTGTTTTTCACACACGGCTATGTGTTCACAGTTTTTAAAGTCAAGAAACTAACAAAACTTCCTTAAAAAAACAAAATTAAATAATTATTTCACAGATGCTAATGGAAAGTGACCTAGAAGTTGGCAATGGAGTCAGGAGACCTGAGGCTTAAGTTCTAGGTCTATGATCCTGGGCAAATCCCTCAACCTCTCAAAGACCCAAGTAACTCAATTATGTTACAAAAAAGTTGATGATACGTCACTACGTACGAAGTTTCTACACTAGGATTTCCCCCATCAATGAAATAATATATTTAGACCTAAAAAAAAAGACTGCATAGCATACTAAACTAGTTAGTCACCACAGCAATATTTTCCCTTGGTCTCCATTTGTGACATGCAACTTAACACTGCCTCCAATAAAGGCTCTATGACACACTTAGCTTTCAGACCTAAGATAAGGCTCTGCGTTGGATCTGTTCTGCTACCTCCTGGATCATTATCCAGTCAGTCTGAGGCCATGAAGTACCATGGGTATCAAAGAGAAGTTATTTAACGTGTATCTTTAAGCAAAACAAGTTGCACTGATCCTTTCTAGTCAGTTACCCCTCCAGATAATTCCATGGGAGAACTAAACAGATAGAAAAATCTTTAGTTGACAAAGCAAAGCTACAAAGTACACAGACTCAGATTACCCCCCCCCCACCCCACCCCCCCACCCATGCCTGTCTCAATCCCCCTGGGGAACATCTCACATCAATTTCAACAGCATCAACCAACCTCAGACATGTTCACTTTTTAAATGGATTCCCAGGAAGCCATCGAACTTTCCCATCCCCCAAAGACAAACTGAAAAGACCAGCCTCACGCACACATAAGAGTATGGGTTCAGCAACCAACAAGTTACTATTAAACATTCTTCAAAATGTTTAATGTTTCTTACAGGCTTAATGAAAGCCAGTTTTCCTTTTTTGGCCAAATCCTAGATTATAAGATTAAAAAGGTCAGAGATCTGGAGCTAAAAGGGACCTCAAAGGCCATTTATAACCCAACCTCCTAATTTTACAAATGAGGAAACTGAGGACCAACGAGGTCAGGTGATATGCCCAAAATCCCTCAAGTTCTGAGATCGCCATTAAAGTCACGTCTTCTAATTCCACAGACAGAATTCTCTTCCATCAAATTACAGCCTGGGAGGTGGTTCCTTCTCTCCTGAGAAAAGTGATTACTCTGAATACTCTGAATAAATTGACTACTTGGGCTTATGTGACCCAAAACTGGTCCAACACCATGGGAAAGTCTCTTGCTGTTTCTGGGACTCAGTTCCCCTGCCTATAAAAGGGGATGACTAAGGTTTATTCCACCTCTACAATTTAAGACCCACAGCTCATGAGGTTTTGGTGATGTAAGGGTCCTCAAAGACTATTCAGCCCGTTTGTCTTACTGATGAGAAAAACTCAGGTGCTACCACTAACTTGTTTAAGAGAAAAAAAAACAACTTAACCCTTCTGGTCCCTCTGTTGCATCAACTGTTGTCCATAAAATGGGGGTAACACAAATGGAAATAATTTTGAAAAGGCGGGTAAAATCCAAGTGTTCCTTTACTATCACAACTACTTAACAGGGCTAAATTGACACTTCTTGCCATTACAAAGGGTAGCTATCTCGAGTTCCAAAAGTTCCAAAAGACTGAAGTAAAGAATGAATGTGGCAGTGCTGGACCCAATATTCTTCTCTGGCCCTCCTCCCTCTAATCCCTCAGAAGCACCCTGTGGCCAGACAGGAAGAGGCTGTTTCTCACTGGTTTTGTGCGTCACGTTCAATACTCTTTCCTCCAGATGGATCAAAGTTCACTCAATGGTGAGTCACTCCCTCTCATCTGGCCTCCTGAAAAATGTTCATTTCCATGGACCAGCAGGGCTAATGGGTTCTGCAGCAGGATGCTCACCCACCAGGGAGGCACCAGTAGCCTGCACAGAGCTGTGAGCTGGGGAAGGTCTTTAGGGTATCCATGCAGGCCCATCTAACTCAAGGAAATGAGCGCATCACTGGAGTTAAATGGAGGGAAGGACTCAGCTCTGCACACAGTATCCACAAACAATCCTAAAGGAAGGAATCACTTTGAATCTGCTGTCTCCCCCCCCCCCCATTATTCTATTCCTTGATTTCTCAAGTAAAGTATTACAATGTAATTACAATTACAATTATAAAGTATTACAAATATCACAACAAAAGAGTTGAGGGAATTGAAAAAAAAGCAGAGCTTCTCAGTTCCAAGTCTAAGTGGAAATCCTCTCAGCTGCCTTCAGGGTGGAACCTGGTGAGTTAAACATTAGAAGTGTCTCCAATATCAAAACCAAAAAACTTTCTGAAAGAAATGAACACGTTCTCCCAGAACCATCTGAGAGCACAGGGGCTGAGGTGTCTAAATCCCCTGGATGTTAATAATGGTCACAGCAGAACAGGTGAGGTTCTCTGCCTGGTTTGGCCCATCACAGTACGCATGGAAGTGAGAGGGAATCAGGGTATAGTCTATCACCTGTGTGAAAAAACCACCAGATTAATAGGAACCAGCCTTCTTGGCTTTGCTGCTATGTCCCTATGTGACTTCCCTTCTCTAGAGCTGTTTCCCCATCAATAAAATGAGGAGGGAAAGACTAGATGGTATCCAGGTTCCTTTAGATTTAACCCTGTACAAAGAACTCTTCCAGATCTGACACTTGGCATAGTAAGGTCCCTCCTACCCCCAGCATTCAGCATTGTTACCAAAAGACCTAGGTTAAAATCCCAGCAGTAATTTTCCATTTGAATGACACTGAACCATAAAAGTCATTAAACTTCTTTGAGACTCAGTTTCCTCACTTGTAGAATAAACATGTTGGAAGCAAAGCCTTCAGCAAACCTTAAAATGCTACAGAAATGGAAGTCATCTCCCCAATAATTAAGTAGTCAAAGAATATAAAGAATTCTCAAAAGAAGTGAAAATGATTAGCAACTATGTTTCAGTTCACAAATAAGAGAAATGCAAATCTAAACACCTAGAATTTGCCTCATAACCAACACACTGGCAAAAAAGAGTGAGAAAAGTCAATATTGGAGGGATGCTAGAAATAATGGCACGCTAATACACTGTTGGTGGAGCTGTGAATTGCTGCACCCTATCTGGAAAGCAGCTCACAAAGAGTGGGAGGACTGAAAAAACACACACACACAACACACACATACACACACACACGAAAGAAAAGGGAGTTTAGTTCATGCCCTCTGACCAAAAGATTCCATTGCTAGGCATATACCCAAGGAAGTCAATGACAAAAAAATTATAGTGGCACTTTTTTTTTTACAGTAACAAAGAACCAGAAACAAAGTACATACCCATTTACTGGAGAAAAGATAAATTATGGTGTATGAATATAATGGAATATTACTGTACTGTAAGAAATAGTGAATATGATGATACAGAGAAGCATGGAAAAAATTCACATGAACTGATGCAGAGTGAGTGAAACAAGTAGAATCAAGAAGACAATACACATAATAAGTGAAAATGGAAAGAACAACAAAACAATTTAAACTGAATACACATTACACTCCTTCGGCTTCTTTGCAGAAAAGGCCATGGGTGAGGAATACTATATACAACCTAAGACTTTTCTGTGATATGTTGATTAGTTTTGCTGAATTTTTCCCCTCCCTCTCACCACTCTTATTTTAAAGGACAACCTTCTCGGAGAGCTAAGCAGTGAGAAACGTAGGTAGCAATAAGTAAAATAGATAAAATTTAGTTTTTAAAATGGAAGTTATTTTTTTAGTATTCACAAGTTTCTGTTAGAGTTATAATTCTATCATTCCACAAGAGCCCAAGTAGCAAGATTCTCACCCTAAAGCTATTTTTAACCACAACCTCTGGAAGACACATTCAGTGACAGTCTAGTCTCTATGGTAGTTCAGTGTATTTGTTCTCTTCCCCAAGAAGTAGTGAGAGAACTGGCTTTCCCTATTCTGTAAGAGATCCTTTACTGGAGTACACACAAGTACCACCATCTGCAAATGGACTCAAAATTGGATCAGAATGCTCAGAGCAGAAGCAATGGACCTGGGTGATGAGGGTCGGCCCTAGGCTTTGCTAAGATTAGACTAATAAGAAAGTTTTCTACCTGGGCTTCCCATCTATCCATTCTTTTGTCAAGACAGAACTCAGATCAGAGGATGAGGAAGAGGGAATAAGGAACCTAAGCTTTAAGCATCATGACTTAAGAACAAATGAGGCACCTGAAACAAAGGAGTGTAGAGTTGCTGTCAGCTGCTTTGATCAGACAACTGTGTCTCCTTCTGCATGTATGCCACAAAGCCACATTCCAGAAAGGACATAGGAAGGATGAAATGCATCTACAGGAAGGCAAAGCAGCACAAGGAGGGGACTAGAAGAGCAAGGACTGAAGGAAGGAACAGGGAAGGTTACCTTGAAAAATTTAGGGGAGCTTATCACTTCCTCCAATTATCTAAAAGACTATCATGGGGGAAGCAGGAGTAAAGTTGTTCAATGCAGCTCGAGGAGACAAACAGGAAGGGGGGAGGGGAATATAGTAAAATAGATTTCAACTCCATAAAAGGAAAAGCTTTTTAGCATGAGGGGTCTAATGATACAAGGGGCTTCCTCTGGTGGCCAAGCAGAACCCATCTTTGAGGGATTTGGAAAATGGACATATTTCCAAAGATAATGAGACAGGCTGGGTTGTGAGATTTGTCAGTCTGTAAGCTTTTCTGACCCAGCCCATAGGAACAAAGAGTGTTTGGTCCCCGCAGAACAATTTATTTTCCAGATCCTCTCAGTTGAAGCCACACTCTCCTTTGAAAGTATCAAGAATTCATCCAAATGACACATTCCATCCCCACATGCAGACATCTTCCTTCCCTTCTCTTTCAAAATATTCAGACTCAATTAGTTTTCAGGCTAGTTCTCTAAACAAGCCTGGTCAAAAATCCATTCAATTTCCTCCTCACCTTCTCCACTGACAGCTGACAGACCCAATGTATTCCATCTAAAACTCCCTTAGATGGAGGAGTCAGTGGGGCTCCCTCCCTCAACCAAGTGCCAGGTCTCCCCAACCGCTTTGGGCCCTTGGACCTTCTAATTAGTTAGGAGGACCCCTAGACCCTGAGACGTATCTGTAGTGTCCCAGAAAAACTAGTTAACTTTTCCTGCAATCCCAGGAGCAAGCCTCCTGGCCTTGTATTATAACCCTATTCAGCCGGGAGGAGTTTGGTCTAAGGCGCTTATTAGATCCCATTCCAAAAAGTAATGTATGAAGAGAAAGAGCATAAGTCTTGGAGTCAGGAGACCTGGGTTCTGCCAGGAGGCTCAAGAGACTGGCTGGGCAACCTTGGGCAAAGCCAGTGCCTTCTCAGAGGTTTCCCATCTGTCAAATAAGAACATTGTTTGCAATATGTTGATTCTGCGCAAGAGTCTAAGGAGGTGCCAGGACAGCGTGACATAGTCCCAGTTGGGCTACTGACCCTGTGAAACAACAGGTAAACTCCTTAAACTTCTTGAGTCTCAATCTCCTCATCTGTAAAATGAGGATGAAGTGGACTAGATTATCTCTAAAGTCTGTCTCAACTCTGAATTCTGTGGTCTTTTAAAAGGTCAGTGAAATGCTAATAGATTTCATTTAATTCAAACATTTAAATTTCTAATATATACTAGGTACAGTTCTAGACCCTAAAGATAGACTAAAATAGAATACTCCTTGCCCTCAAGGAAATTACACATTCTACTGGAACAATACAGGTATGAAAGAAAGCAAATGCAAAGTCATGTGAGGGGGAACAACTTGAGGGAGGAGGCCCTGTGAAGTATCAGAGCAGAATCTAATAGGAAGGAAAGGATCATGAAATGAGGGGCAGTCCAGGCATCGGGAAGGTACAGAGATGAGAGCCAGAACACTGATCTCAGAACTGTTACTAGTCCAAATTGGCTTAAATATAGAACGCGTGAAAAGGACTAATACAAAGTCTGGAAAGACAGGCCAGAATTAGATCAGAGAGGGTTTTATAAGAATGAAGTTTTCACTTTAATCCTGCAGGTCACTGGGAGTCACAGAGGGCTTATGACCAGCTGAGTAACATGGTAGGGCCTATTAAGACGATCTGGGCAGCTGTGTGAAAGACAGACTGAAGAAGGGAGACCAATTAAAAAAACATCTCATGACTTACGACTTCCTGAGGTGCCCCTGCCCCACCTACCACCTAGTCTTTATGCTTTACAATTCAGAAATACATCAAGAAGCATCATTACACATGTGCTCTCATTTGATTTTACCAAATGCTGACTGAAAAGGGCAGGGCAAGAAGTCTGTGTGTTATGTGTGCCTGTATGTGCATGCACGCTGGGAGCTGCAAGGCACACTCAACTCAGATTCTGTAGACCTGGAGTGCCCTCTGTGGTTCAACACCAATTTCCTCTGCTTCCCCTCACTATTTCTCTGCTTCTCCTGTACATTATTCAATAAACATTTATTAAGTGCCTACTGCATACCAGGCACTGTGCTGAGTGCTAGGGATACAAAAAGAGGCAAGTCTCTACCCTCAAGAGTTTACCATCTAAAAGGGGGGGGGGGGCGGGAAGGGACACACAACATATAAACCAGTCTATACAAAGCAGTCTACACACACACACACGCAGACACACACACACACACACACACACCCATAAATAGGAGATAATTAACAGAGGAAGGCACTGGAATGAAGAGGACCTGGGGAAGACTTCCTGCACAAAGTTAGATCTTAGTTGAACTTAGTGTAGGAAGACTAAAAAGGTAGGAGGGGGTGAGGTTATAAAGGGTTCTGAAGATCAAACAGAAGATTTTGTGTCTATTCCTAGAGGTAACAGGGAACCACTGGAGTTCACTGCGCAGGAGGATGACATTGGTTGGACCTGTCCTTCAGAAAATCACTTTAGTGATTGAATAGAGAATGGGAGATGCTGGTACAGGACAATCCAGCATGGCATGCACGAAGGCGCCTGTATTCTATGAGCAAAGCAGAATCGCAGCAGCACAAAAGAAATGTGAGCTACACAAATCTAAACATACTTCCATCCCAAGTGTTCAAATGAACTATTTGTGTCTGACCTGTGGTACAGACTTCCAAGCTCAAATTAGACTGATTGGCCACAGTTGAACACGCTGTACCTTGACCCCAACATCATGATGCCACGGGTCCCCTCTGAGTACATAGGAAGAGGGACTGGGAAGATGATGTTGCCCTCTCCAGTAATGGTGATGGTGGGGTTAGGGGGGAAGGCTTAAGGGGAAAGATAAGGAGTTCAGTTTTGGACAAGCTGAGTTTAAGATGTTTACAGATCATCCAGTTCAAGACATATGAAAGAGGTAGAGATGTAAGATTGTAGGTCAGCAGAGAGACTGAAGTAGGATAGGCAGATCTGAGAATCATCAGCATAGAGAGGGTAATTAAATCGATGGGGGCTGATGAGATCAACAGGTGAAGTGAAAGAGGGAAGAGAAAGCAGCCCAGGACAGAAAGAACCCTGTGGGATATCTACAGTTAAAGGGATGATCTGGAGGATCCAACAAAGGAGACAGAGAAGGAGAGGTCAGAGAGGCAGGAGAACCAGGAAAGAGTGGTATCCTAAAAACCTAAAGACACAAGAGTATTAAGGAGAAGGTGATCAACAACATTAAAAGCTGCAAAGAGGTCCAGGAGAATAAGGATTGGGATCACTTGCTCCCTCTGTCCTCTCCCCAACAGGACGCTGGTAGACATCATTGAAGATATACCTCCTTGGTTCAAATATAGGCTTGTCTACTAAAATTAGATGTCTTTGAAACACCTTCCCACTCCTATCTATTCTCCACATCATCTGTTCTTTACTGCCAAAGTGATGTTCCTAGCCATGTCCCTGCCCTCCTTGACAAACCCCAGCGCCGCCTCACCGTCTAGGATGAAACAGAATCACTTCTATTTGGCTTCTATTTTCTTCTCTATTTGATTTTTAAAGTCCTTCACAAAATGGCTCCAACTCCTTCAGAGTTCTCTGTTCCTTACACAAAGACATGTCCCATGCCTTGGCACCAGCTATAACTTGTGGCTGGAATACATTCTATCCTGAGCTCTACTTCACAAAATCCCTCACTTTCTTCAAGCAAAAACAGTTTCTATACAATGTCATTCCTGATCTCTCTCTCCATAGGGAAGAGCACTAGGGTCCTTCCAAACTCCCATGTATTTATTTCGTAAATAGTTTGCATATATTTATGTATGTACACATCTTGTCCAAAAGAATGCCCGCTGCCAGAGAACAGGAATCATTTGGTTATTTCTTTGGTTTTGTATCTCTAGTGCCTGGCATGGTTCCTGTTACAGATGCTTACTGATTAAAAGGAGAAATACAGAAACACTGGGGTAAAAAAATCTATGAAGCCACACCTTTCTGATGTAAACTAATACAGAGAATAAGTGGTACCTATTTGGTTTGAATTTTGGTTTCCCTGCCCTGTATTCCACATATTGAGATGGCTGGCATGGGGTTGGGAAAAAATGTATCTAAGTAACTGGATGTTTAGATGTAACTGAACACAATTCACATAGAATAAACCTGATTTTAGTCAGTCAACAAGCATTTACTATTACTACGTCCCCAGGTTCTATGCTAAGCTGTGGGTATACAAAGAAAGGTTAAAAAAAAAAAGTCCCTATTCTCATGGAGCTCACTATTCTAGTGGAGGTGATTTCATGCAAAAAAAAAAGTGCATTCAAATGTATGTGGTATAAATGAAAGACAAGCAAGGAAGGGGCCTGGAGGAAGGGAAGGAATCTGGAAAGGCTCCTGCAGATGACAAGATTTGAGCTGAAACTTCAAAGAAGGCAGGAGGCAGAGGTGAGGAAGAGGAGCACTCCAAGTCTGAGGAAGAACTAGGGAAAAGTCATAGACCCAGAAGACTGAGTATTGTGTACATGGAGAAGTAAGAAGGCCAGTGACGTAGAAAAGGCAGGTTATGAAGGGCTTTAAAAGCCAGAGGATTGTCTATTTGATCCTGAAGGTTAACAGGGAGCACATGGAGTTTGGCATTTTAGTGAAATACAAGCTCAATAATGATGAATGGGATGTAGCAGACAAGGAAGCTAATGTCTCCTGAGTCCACACTGAGAGAATAAGAGTTCCCTGTCCCCCATCCAAGCTGGTTTGAATTCTGTTCCATGTTGGGTAGAAAGGCTACTTAAGAAGGACAAACTGGCATGTGCCCAAAGGAAGTGGAATGAGATGTGGAAAGGCTATCTATAAAAACATACCTGAAAAAAAATGACCAGAAGAACTGAAGTCACTTAGGCTAAAGAGAAAAAAGTGGAAACTTGGATGAATTCTGTTTGGCCCCAAAGGGCAGAATTTAGAGAGATCAGTGGCTAGACGCTAGAATATACAGAAAGGTGGTAAATTTCAGTTTAGCATCTGGAAAAATTTGCTAACAGAGTGCTGTACAGAACTGCAAAGGTTATGTCTCAGGAAAGTGACTCATGAAGGCCTAAGTGCTACAAGTGTCCGGAGATGGGATGACCATACCAGGGATGGTATGTCAAGGAATCTTGTTCAGGATCAATCTAGATTAGGTATCCTGAGATACTTTCCAGCTCTGAGATTCAAAGATTCAGAATTATACACCTACAGAGATAAAAAGGGCCTCAGTGGTGACTCTGTCTTGACATATACCTGAAGAAAAGAATTCCTTCTATAACATAACTTGCCAAGAAGTCATCTAGTCTCTGCTCAGACTTTTTTTTTCAATTTCAATTTTAATTTTATTCTAAACTAATACCAAATAAAATGAGCATTTCCAGGAGAGGACTGTACAGTAAACTCTCTCTTTCCCTCACACCCTCTAACTATAACATTAAGCTCCTACTAAGTGCCAGGTTTTATGCTAAATACAGGAGATACAAAGAAGACAGTTCCTGCTTGCAATCTAATGGGAAGACAACATGAAAACAACCATGCACAAACAAGCTACACACAGGATAAATGGGAAATTATCAGCAGAGGAAAAGCACTAGAATTAAGAGAGATTTAAAAAGTTTTTCCTGTAGAAGATGGGATTTTAGCTGGGACCTGAGGCGGAGATGGGGAGGGAGATTATTCCATGCATGAGAGACAGAAAGTAAAAATATGCAATCAACAGATGGAATGTTGTGTGAAAGGAGCCAGGAGGTTCTAGGCAGCTGGCTGGGAGAGCTCTGGAGATGGCCTTGAGGAGCTTAACCATAAAAGGCTGGAGAAAGGTGGGACAGAAATTGCTGTGGATAAATGGATCAAGTGTTTTTTGAGGCTAAAGAAGACATGAGGCACAAGCATGTATGTAGGCAGAAGGAAGCAGCCAACAGGAAGGGAGAGATAGCAGGTAAGTGAGAGAGAGGAACTGGTTTGCTAAGGGCTCAAGATGGGGAAGGGAAGAAAGTATAGCTAGTACAGGAGTAGTGACCCAGGGTGAGGTGAATAACAACAGACTGTGCTCAGATCCAGGAATTTCAGAGATCACGAACAAGGAAGTGGTGGCATGCATGGGTATCGGCAAGATCAAGGGTAGGACCATCTTTGTGTGTAGCTGTCCTGCTTATCTGATTCTTTCTGCTATTCTCTTTTTTTGAGTGGGGTGGGTGGAATCGAGAGGATGAGGAGTCCTGTCCTCAGCCACTGTCTCCTTACAACTTACGTTCACAATAGACAAAAAGAAAAAGAAGACTCTTGTGAAAAAATTACATAGACTAATTCCCATACATTGGTAATGACCAAAAATGTTTGAACACTTCTAATTAGGAGAACCCACTGCTTTCTGAGGCAGCCCATTCCACCTCCATACCCTCCCCTGACCCCCCACTGCTCCTAGGTCAATCCTCTGGGGCCAAGGAGCACAAGTCCAATCCCTCTGCTAGGTTACAATCCTTCATACAGTTGAAGGAAGTTTCTTCCACATTGTCTTCTCCAAGGTAAATATTCTCAGCTCATTTGACTGATTCTCAAACGGCATGAACTTAAGGACCAAGTATCTTCTTCTGAAACTCTCCATCTTATCAATATCTTTCCCAAAATGTGGCACCCACACTATACTCCAGATGTGATTGGATCAGGGCAGAATACAGCAGGACTGTCACTTCCTTATTTCTGGAAGCATGTTCTTGATGCATACACTCTTATGCATCTTATCATGATGTTTCTTGGCTGCCACACTTACCTCTTTCCCCTCAATTTAACTCTGAGAAAGCCAAAATTCCCTTTTGTTCATCCTTAGGTATCCTTCCCAGTTTTGATTCATTCCGAGCTTTAGCACTCTTGATAGTGATTTAAAAGAAACATGCTATGCTTCTGTATTAATACTCCACTACTGCCCTTGCTTCCACTTTCTGTATATATTTTTTATTTTTTAAAATCCAGATTGTTCAGTGAGTTCTTTTGAGTATCTACTTGTTTCTTTAGGAATCTCCTACTTCTGTTCCTCATAGGAATTTTCTCCTCTTTGTAATTTCAGAATTTCATTCTTGAATGCTTCCCATCCACTTGAGCTTCAGGCCTGGATATGCAGGAGATGCCTTCACTACCTGTCTCCCACAACTGCCCTTCCAAATATTCCTATTTCTATCAAGGTACCACTATCATTCTAGCTTCCCAGATTGGCAACTTCATCATTATCCTGGATTCCTCACTTATTGCCAATCCAGTTTCTACTTACACATCTTACATCCAACCTTTTCTCTCTATTCACATAGCTACTGTCCTAGTTCAGACTCTCATCACCTCCCACCTAGATTACTGTAATTGGCCTCCCTGCTTCAAGTCTCTATGCTCCATTCTGAACAATGCTGCCAAAATATTTTTCTTAAACACCAAACTTACCATGTGATCCCCCTACTCAACCAACTCCAATCTCTAGAATCAAATAGACATTCCTGTTTAGTGTTTAATGTCCTAAACAACCTGGTTCTAACATCTCTTTCCAACATTGCTGGACATTACTTCCTCTTGCACACTGTTGTGATCTACCAAAACAGCCTTTTTTCCCCACACCCAACACTCCATCTCCCATCTCCATGCCTTTGCATCAGTCATCTAATATGCCTGGAATGCAATTCTTCCTTACCTGTACTTCATATAATTCCTTTCTTTCTTTCTTAAAAATTTATTTTTAGATTTCAACCTACACTTACATAAGTTTTAAATTTTCTCTCCCTCCCTCCCTAAGATGGCATGTAATCTGATATGGGCTCTTCACAAGCATTCCTTTTATACACATTTTCACATTAGTCATGTTGCACAGAAGAATCATAACAAATGGGAGAAGCCATGAGAAAGAAAAAAAAGCAAAACAAAAATAAAACAAACAAACAAAAACACCAGTCTGCTTCTCTCTGCACTCCAACTCCATAGCTCTTTCTCTGGATATAGATGGCATTTTCCATCATGAGTCCTTTTGAATTGTTTAGGTCCTTGCATTGCTGAGGAGGGATAAATTTATCAAAATCAGTCATCACACACTATCGCTGCGAACAATGTTGTCCTGGTTCTTCTCACTTCACTCAGCATCAGTTCATATATGTCTTTCCAGGATTTTCTGAAGTCCACCTGTTTATCATTTCTTACAGCACAATAGTATTTCATTGCATTCATATACCACAACTTGGTCAGCCATTCCTCAATTGATGGGCATCCCCTCAATTTTCAGTTCTTGGCCACCACAAAAAGAGCTGCTATATTTTTGTACTTGTGGGTCCTTTCCCCATTTTATGATCTCTTTGGGCTACAGCCATAGAAGTGATATTGCTGGGTCAAAGGGTATGCACATTTTTATAACCCTTTGGGTATAGTTTCAAATTGCTCTCCAGAATGGTTGGATCAGCTCACGGCTCCACCAATGATGAATCAGTGTTCCAACTTTCTCACATCTTCTCTAACATTTATCTTTTTCCTGTTTTGTCATGTTAGCCAATCTCATAGGTATGATGTAGTACCTCAGAGTTGTTTCAATTTGCACTTCTCTAATCAACAGTGATTTAGAGCATTTTTTCATGATTATATGCAGCTTTAATTTCTTCCTCTGAAAACTGCCTGTTCATATCCTTGAACCATTTATCATTGGGGAACGACTTGCATTCTTTTCTTTAAAATTTAATTATTTATTTACTTTTAGTTTACGACATTCAGTTCCACGAGCTTTTGAGTTCCAGATTTTCTCCCCCTATCTCTCTTTCGCCCTCCCCCACAATGGCAGCATGCAATCTGATTTGGGTTCTATAAATACCTTCACATTAAATATTAGTCAAGTTGTAAAGAAGTATCATAGGCAACAGAATGAACAATGGGAAAAAAGGAAAAAACAAAATAGAGAGAGAGCAAGTAGTCTACTTCAATCTGCATTCAGACTCCATAATTCTTTCTCTGGATGTGGATAGCCCTTTCCATCATGAGTCTTCTGGAATTGTCTTATAGCCTTGCATTGCTGAGAGGAACTCAATCTATCAAAGACAACTTGCATTCTTGTAAATTTGACTCAGTTCTCTATATATTTTAGAAATGAGGCCTTTAGCCCTTTCCCTTTCCTGCTGCTCAAGGAGCTGGCTGCCACCATGAATAACACTGTAACCATCAAAACTAGGAAGTTCATGACAGACTTGTTCAGCATAAACAGATGGTTACAGGTGTCCTTCATCCTGGAAAGGCCACAGTGCCCAAGACTGAAATTCAAGAAAAACTGGCCAAGACGTACAAGACAACTCCAGATGTCATTTTTGTCTTTGGATTCAGAACCCATTTTGGTGGTGGCAAAACAACAGGCTTTGGCATGATTTATGATTCCCTTGACTATGCAAAGAAAAATGAACCAAAGCACAGACTTGCAAGTCATGGTCTATATGAGAAGAAAAAGACATCAAGAAAGCAGTGAAAGGCACACAAGAACAGAATGAAGAAAGTCAGGGGTACTGCAAAGGCAAATGTCAGTGCTGGCAAAAAGAAGGAATAAAAGGCACTATGGATTATGTTTATCTGTGAAGATAATTTTTCACCAGACCATAAATAAACTATGTAAAACTTCAAAAAAAAATGAGGCCTTTATCAGAGACACTAGTTGTAAAAATTCTTTCCCTGTTTTCTGCTTCCCTCCTAATCTTGGCTTCATTCGCTTTGTTTGTGCAGAAACTTTTCAATTTAATGTAATCAAAATGATCTATTTTGCATTTCATAATGTTCTCTATCCCTTGTTTGGTCATAAATTCTTCCATTCTCCATAAATCTGACAGATAAGCTATTCCTTGCTCCCCTCATTTGTTTGCAGGATCAGCCTTTATACCTAAATTGTGTACCCATTTGGACTTTATTTTGGTATACACTGTCAGACGTTTGTCTATGCCCAGTTTCTGCCATACCATTTTCCAGTTTTCCCAGCAGTTTTTGTCAAAGAGTGAGTTCTTATCCCAGAAGCTGGGTCTCTGGGTTTATCAAACAGTAGATTTTTATAATCACTGACTACTGTGTCTTGTGTACTTAACCTATTCCACTGATCTACCCCTCTATTTCTTAGCCAGCACCAAGTAGTTTTGATGATTGCTGCTTTGTAATACAATTTAAGATCTGGTATGGCTAGGCTGCCTTCCCTAGGATTTCTTTTCATTAATTCCCTTTGATATTCTAGGCCTTTTGTTTTTCCAGATGAATTCTGATATTTTTTTCTAGCCCTATAAAATAATTCTTTGGTGGTCTGACTGGTATGCACTGAATAAGTGAATTGAAAAAATTTCGTTAGAATTGTCATTTTTATTATATTAGTTCAGCCTACCCACAAGCAACTGATGTTTTTCCAATTATTTAGATCTGACTTGATTTGTGTGAAGTGTTTTGTAACTGTGTTCATATAGTTCCTGCGTTTGTTTTGGCAGGTAGACTCCCAAATATTTTATAATGTCTACACTACAGGAACTTAAAATGGAATTTCTTTTTCCATCTCTTGCTATTGGGTTTTGTTAGTAATATATGGAAATTTCAATGATTTATGTGGGTTTATTTTAATATCCTACAACTCTGTTAAAGCTGTTTATTATTTCAAGCAATTTTTTACTTGATTCTCTAAGTATATCATTGTATCATCTGCAAAGAGTGATAACTCAATTTCTTTGCCTATTCTAATTCCTTCAATTTCTTTTTCTTCTTTTATTGCTAAAGCTAACATCTCTAGCATCACAATGAATAACAGTAGTGATAATGGACATCCTTGTTTCACCTCCAATCCTATTGGAAATGCATCTAGCTTATCCCAATTACATGTAATACTTGGGGAAGATTTTAGGTAGATACTACTTATCATTTTAAGGAGGGTTCCATTTATTCCTATGTTCTCTAGCGTTTTTAATAGGAATCAGTGCTGTATTTTGTCAAAAGCTTTTTCTGCATTTATTGAGATAATCATATGGTTTCTCTTAGGTTTGTTGTTAGTAAGATCAATTACGCTCATAGTTTTCCTAATATTGAACCAGCCCTGCATTCCTGGTATAAATCTTACCTGATCAAAGTGTATTATTCTCGTGATAGGTTGCTATAATCTTTTTGCTAATATTTTATTTAAAATTTTTATATCTATATTCATTAAGGAAATTGGTCTATAATTTTCTTTTTCTGTTTTGGCTCTTCCTAGTTTAGGTATCACTACTATATTTGTATCATCAAAAGAATTTGGTAGGACTGGAATTAATTGTTCTTTAAATGTTCGATAGGATTCACTTATAAATCCATCTGGCTCTGGAGATTTTTTCTTAGCGAGAGTTCACTGATGGCTTGTTCAATTTCTTTTTCTGAGATGGGGTTAAGTATTTTACTTCCCTTTCTTTCAATATGTAGCTCAAGGACCATCTTACAAATGAAGCCTTTCCTGAATCTCCCAGTTGCTGGTGCTCCCCCCACCACTTCCT
Organism: Pseudochirops cupreus; assembly: GCA_028627135.1. Lineage (NCBI taxonomy): Eukaryota > Metazoa > Chordata > Mammalia > Diprotodontia > Pseudocheiridae > Pseudochirops > Pseudochirops cupreus. Next base: position 544,295,736 of record CM053580.1, read on the forward strand.
TGTATGTAACTGCTATGTATATTTTTTACTTCACTATAGATATGGTATGTGTATACTTTTTATCTTCCCCATTAGTAAGCTCCTTGCAAGCAGGGATTGCTTTATTCTTTGTGCTGGGTCCCCTAGCACAATGCTAACATGAAGTAGGTCCTTAATATTTGTTGACTAATGAACTGATTCCTGAGTTAACTTCCCCTAATGATTTTTAGTTCTCAGGATCTTTCTTCTATACCCTCTCCCAGAATCTTGAGTGTATGTCAGACTATGCCCAGCTTCCCTCTCCAACTCGATCACAAATTCTAACAGGGAAGGCTCATGTGCCACTAAGGCTCCCATTCTATCTGCTCTACCCATCAGTTTCTTACCTGTTGATGAAAATTTCCTTTTGTTACCTGAGATTACCATTAAGGACAGTCAAGAAATTATCAGCTGCTCTGCTTTTAGCAGAGAGCATTCGGGCTGATTTTCAGACAACTGAAATCTTGTGCTACTATATCATGCCTTGGTGTCAGACATATAACTCAAGTCTTCAAACTTCTCATCTGCTTCCTTTTTCTATCTAGGTAGTCTGTAGTACAGTCCAATAGCATAATTGCTCTCATTTTCTACCAGAAAGCACTCCACCTCTGGTTCCTGGATTCCAGCTCACAAAAGTATCTTCTTAAGAGGCAAGGCTACTTGACCCCACTTTTACCTATCCTGTTTCTTCTGAAGGTATAGCATTCCAGAGTCATGTTCCAGTCATAGGTCTTTTACCCCATTAAGTCTCAGTGATACCTTGGAGGTCAAATTTGTGTCCTTGTGTTCACATGATTATTAAAAAAAAATGGGTGACTTCTTCCCCCTCCAGCTAACCACTATCCCTTGCCATTACTCACAGAAGTGACTTTCAAAGGTTCAAAGTGAATGACAACAACAGCTCGCATTTCTGTATCACCTTACACTTTACAAGCATATACAACAGCTCTGAGTAGCTTTTTGTGGGCAAATCACTTCCCCAGTTTCCTCATCTGTACAACGGGACTAACATTGTTCTCACCTCCAAGGACTGTTGCAAAGAAAATATCTTTCTGTGATCCCCTGTTGCTGAAGACCTTCCCCCCAAAGACTTCACAGAGCATTTTGCTTTGTAACTTTTTACTGTCACACCATGTGGTAGAGTTATGTAAGTTTGTGTCTTATCCCCTTACCAGAATTAATCTCCATCGGGAGACAAGCCAGATCTTACTGAAGCTCTAGCACAGAGACGGCGCTCTGCACCGCGAAGAAACTTAATGTTTTATGATGTTTGTAAACAAGATCAGCTAACACTTCAGACTGAGCTCCTTGAGAAGAGAGACTGTCTTTTGTCTTTCTTGGTGTCTATCTCCAGCACTCAGCACTTAGTGACAATAGTAAACATTAACAAAGGTTTACCAACTATCACTGTCATTATGTTCATGACATTCCTACTTTTGCAACACTAAGGGGCTTACAAAGGGTCTTTCTCAAAACGAATCCGGCAGGTAGTACAAGCATTTATTTATCCTCATTTTGATGAATAGGAGGTTCAGAGTAGAAATGACTTGCCCAAAGTCACATAACTGGGAAGGAGCATTTTGAAGCCTCGTCTCCTGGTTCCAAGTCTGGTTCTCTTTCCACTATGCCATGTTGCCTTTCTGATCATGAAGAGAACAGACAGGTTGCTATAATGGTCCCTCTTCACAGCCTGTGTAAGACAGTAGCTCCAGACATACCAAAAGCACAGAAATCAGGGCAAGTTTAAGAGACAATTGGCTCTTAGATTACTCTAAGTAAAAGCAAGGAGTCAAGAGGCCACTAGTTTTAAGAACTTAACATTTAGGCTCATGTCCCTAGTGACAGTGGTCTCCAGAACCCTCTTCAGACATAACGGTTATAAGGATTTCCATCAGGAGAAAGCGTATACAGCTAGACCAACAATCTGACTATCAATAGGCCAATGAACTCACAGGATATTATCCCCTGATGATAAGGGAAGATAGTTTAGGGACAGAGACAAATAGGCAGAATACAAGTTGTGGGCAACACACTAGACCAATGCCTTGGGCAGCTTTGCCAATCAACTAGTGGCAAGGGTAGCAGCACACACAGGAAGTACTGTTTTTTTTTTT
>CM053580.1:544298367-544341590 GCA_028627135.1 Pseudochirops cupreus
TATTTCTCTTCCCAATTTTTCTTCTCCTTCTCTCATTTGGTTTTCAAAATCCTTCTTCAGCTGATGTCTAGCTTTTAGGCAATCTTCATGTTTCTTGGAAGATTGTGGTGTGGGAGTTCTGACTGTGTTGTCTTCCTCCCATTCCCTGCTTTGATCCTTCTTTTCCCCAAAGAAGGAATCTAGGGTTTGGTTGCTGTTCTTACTTTGCTTCCTGTGCTTATTCATGGCTGGCCAGTCCGTGATTTTTTTAGCTCTGTGGAACTCTGCTTCCAGAGGGGAAAGCTCTGTCCCAAATCGCTGGGGTTTTCCCAGCTGCTGGAGGTTTTAGGACGCTGCTGGGGCCCTCCCTGACTCTGGCTCACGGAAAAGACACCCAGGACCACCACCCAAGACTGCGATCCGGATCCAGGCCGCTCAACGTGAGAGCACTTGGCCTCTGAACGATCGGTTGGCCCCCCTGCAGTCTGCCGGGAGCTCCAAAGCAGCAATGTAGAGGCGAGTGCAGGACCTCTGCTTCCACTGCTTTCTTGCCCTGGAGGCGGTTTGGCCGGACCCACTTTTCTCCCCTGATTTTTAGCCGAGTTCCACTAACCTTTTAGTCCTTTTTTTTTTCTTTATGGCTTGATAATTCTGGAAACTGCCACAGCTGCCACAGATCCGCTCTTCTGTTGCTCCAACTGCAGCTCAGCTCATCCAGCTGCCTCCAGGGCCAAGGCGCCATTTCAGGCTGAGCTGATTTTGGCTTCCAGCCCTGAGATGGTGCCTCCTGGCCGAGCTGCCTTTAGCAGAAAGTATATTTGTGTGCATTTTAGAGTTCTAGAATTTGTTTAGAGTCATATTTTATGGGTATTTTGAAGTGGCTATGTGGGAGCTGCAATACTTTGCTGCTCCTATGCCGCCATCTTGGCTCCACCCCCCAGGAAGTACTGTTAAGGAAAATATACTTTCTTCTGGACAGGCCAGACTTCTACCTCTAGACTCTCAGGGGCTCAAATTCATATATCTAACCAGGATCCTAAACTGAGATCAAGATCACTGTTGAGAACTGCCCCAAAGCCTACAAGAAACACACTTAACAGATACAAAACACTCCAGAAGTTAATCTCACTATGTGAAGTAGACACAGTTCTAGGAAAAACTGGACATAAATTTTAATTCAATCTTTTCTGATTTCTGATCATATCAATGTCAGTGCACATCACAACTTATCAACCATTCAAAATTAAATGTCTTAAATGCACCAGGGAAGATTACTAGGGATTTTAAAAGGCACTCTATTATGAATTTTTCTGTAAAATGAAGAGTCACTCCTTACTTCCTCTTTTGAACAACTCCTACCCCAAGATTCTGAGGAGTTAAAGTCTTACTGAATATTTTAAAATCTTAAGATGCTTCCTATTCAACTCTACGGTACTTGGTCCTTCCTCAGAAACTTTGAGGGAATATACCTCCATTTTGGTTGGTTGCCAGTACCACTACAAGCAATAGTCTCCACTTGTCCAGCCTGTTAAATGGTCATCTTACAGGCAGAATATATCTGCCTCTATTCTGACCTCATTCTTCACAATGATTTGAGATCACTGTCACATAGGGTAAATTAATACATTCATTAGAGCAGCAACTATAAAAGTTGAATCCTTCTGACCTGGGTTATTTACAAAGGCACTGTCCAATGTTTTGGACATTTCATATGCAATGTAGGAGTCAGTGAACTGGCCCCAGCAACTTGTGCTCCCTCTGTTGGAGGTGCTGCTCTTGCTAACACAGTTGTTTCTGTCTAAGAGAAGAAAAAGGAAGCAAAAGAAGAATCCAAGGAGCCAGATGATGACATGAACTTGTGGTCTTTTTGACTAAATAGCTTTTGTAACATATGAATAAAAAGCTGAACTAAAAACAAATTATATTAGAGAGCCAAGAACTTGCAACCAAAACCTTTATTTTAAGCATATGTGATGGAAATTACTCCCAAGACACTAATACATTGTTGGTGGAGTTGTGAACTGATCCAACCATTTTGGAGAGCAATTTAGAACTGTGCCCAAAGGGTATACCACCAGCAATACTACTATCACGTCTGTGTCCCAAAGAGATTTTTAAAAAAGGATTTATTTGTACAGAAATACTTTTAACAAGCTCTTTTTGTAGTGGCAAAAAGTTGCAAATTGGGGAGATGCCCATCAAGTGGAGAATGGTTGAACAAGCTGTGGCATATGATTTGTAATGGAATATTGCTACGCTCTAAGAAATGATGAGCAGGCAAAATTTAGAAAAACCTGGAAAGACTTACATGAACTGATGCTAAGTGAAGTCAGCAAAACCAGGAGAACATTGTACACAGTAACAGTAATCCTATACAATGATCAACTGTGAACGACTTATCAGCAAACTCATGATGAAAAATACTAACCACCTCCAGAGAAAAAACTGATGGAGTTTGAATGCAGACTGAAACATACATTTTTCCACTTTCTGTAATTTTTTCTGTGTATTTTTTACTTTTGGTTTGTGTCTTCTTTCACAATATGACTAATATGGTAATATTTTGCATGATTGAACAATATAAGCTATATCAAATCACTTACTGTCTCAGGGAGGGAGGAGATAAGGAAAGGAGAGAAAATTTAGAACTCAAAAATTTTTTTAAATGAATGTAAAAAATTGTCTTTACATATAACTTGGGGAAAAATAAATTACGATTAAAAAAAAAATTACTCCCAGGGATTACGTACTTCCTTGCCTTCTTTAACAGAGTATATTAAACATCATTTTTCTTTTTATTGATAGCTCGGCACCACTGTAAACTTCCACTACTGTAAGCTGCCATCACTTATGTACAACATCAAGAATGCATATACTGGAGAGAGGAGACATTTGTTTGCCGTCATGAGGGGTATTTGCAGAAAGTCCAAGTTGCCTTGCTAGCCATACAACAGTAAAAGAATCATATGAAGACCCCTCATGTACTGGATAACGCCTCTCTGGATGGTTTAAGTAAAGGCAAGATCAGAAATTGCACCCAAAAGGAGAACAACGTAGATGGACATTTTGATCAACACTACAGGGAGTTGCATTCTTGGCAATGATAGCACAGATTTACTTAATTCTTTAAAGCACTGCTTCTTTTGAAAGGTGTGAAACTTTTTCCCCTTTCACAACATTACCCTGTTCATAGGGCCTGAGTGCTCAGTTTTGATCAGTTTTTCTAACTTTCTGCTGAGTCATAAAGCTGATGCTGTTAAGACCCATAGATATTCTTCCCCCTCCTTTACTTTGGAAAGAATGCAGGGATCATAATAGCTGTCCCTAGGTATTTCAAGGACAAACATGTTGAAAAAGGACTATCTATACTTTTCTGTTTGGCCCCAAAGGGCAGAACTGGGACCAATGGGAAGCTACAAAGAGAGAAATTTAGTGTTAATACAGACTTCCTAGCCACCTGAGGTGCTCCAAGTGGAATGAATCACTTGAGAGGTGGTGGGTTTCCCTTCCTTGGCAATCTCCAATAAATAATAAGTGAGTGTTGATTTACTGATTCAAGCAGAAGGTAGAGGACCACATGTCAGTATCCTGTAATGAGGATTCCTTCAGTGCACTGGCTACACTAGATAGCTGCTAAAGTACCCTCCAATCAACTGTGAACTAGGAAAAAAGGTTGTCCAAATCATGAAAATTATGAAAAAGAGAACTTCTTTTCTAGGTTTGAGGGGATAAGTTATCCACTGAGGAATGTACGTTGATTCTGGTTGCTTTCTTCCTAGCTCTTGTCTCTGTTATAAACAGAGAAACTTGCAAAGCTGCACAAAGAAGTGTTTCTAGGGCAAGTTCTATTGGCTGGGAAATCTAGCTGAGCCAAGACTCTGGTTAACTGAAGAGTTGCCATATATACAAATCATGGGACACCAAACTTAATGAATGAGATAATAAAAAGCATTCCAAATGAAAACTACCTGAATTAAACCCTTCTTTAGGATGGCATTTCAAAATTGTGCAATCACTTCTTGGAACATCAGTTACCAACATGCTGGAGACACACAGAACTGTCAACTAATAAAAGTTCAGGTTGTTATTATTAATATTTATATATTGTTTAACTACTTACTACCTGCGTGACGTTTAGCAAGTGACTTCACCTCTGGGCCTCAGTTTCCTCATCAGCAAAATGAAGGAGTTGGCTGGGTGGCTTTTGAATCTCTTTCTATGTCTATGATCCTATGAATGTCAGATAACTGAAAGTTTACAATTTTATACTTGTTCAACTTTACTGTTTACAAAGAAATGGGAGAGAAAATCAGAGAAAAGGTGGGAAAGGAGAAAAAGACAGGAAGAGGGAACAGGAAAAAAAGAGGGAGGAGGAAGGAGAACATGGAGGCTGAACACGGAGGCTGTCCTGGTATGGCATGCTGACTTCTTCACCTACAGTTAAATGCAGGAGTTGGATTAACAGACTGCACTGAGCCTAAGATCCAACGGAAGCAGAGTTAATACTAGTAAACATCTGTCCTTTGTCCTGTTAAGAAGGAATCATTTGAGTATTCTTTCTGGGAAAAGAGGAAACTCAAGGAAAGATCTGCATGTATTCTATGACCTCAGATTGTTTCATGGCTGCTGCCTCCTTTAAAAATAGTCTCAGAATTTGTTAAGTGATCAGATCTCCGGCTGCTTCCTGGGAGCTAGCCACTCTCTTCCCCAACAATTTGTTCAAAGGAACAAGTTGGAACAGGAGAACAGGGAGCAAGAAGGGAAAAGACTTTCCTTCTTTTGTTCTTCTGTTTCAAAGTACCGGCATCTATTGTGTTGGTAATGACACCCTTTATCACTGATGAACAAAGAAAACTAGGCCAAAGTCCTTTCTAAGCTGATGGTCCCCCAAATATTTGTCAAAGGGAACTAATTTTCACTTCTCTGAAGCCCTATGATCATTTTTTTCTGGGGATGGGAGGGAGTGGGCAATAATACCTTACAAGTGGAACAAGAGGTATATAAGCTTTCTGCTCCTCTCCAAAAGAGAACATACTCGATGCCATATATTAAATCTCCTGATCTAGGCATGCATAACAGTGTAAAAACATTCTCACCTAGTCGGAGCTCCCCGAAATTGCCACATCCGATCTTCTTCCCAACCCGGAAATTGGGGCCCACCATTAAGACTCCCGAGTTGGTCCCCGTATTCCGACAGCCATGGGTGTTCCTTCCCCCCCCTGTCTTGGCCATTCTTTTGCCTTCCTCCGTCTCCCCTTTCCCTCCTCTCTTGTCAAAATCCATAAGTTTGTGATACCCTGGCCTCTCCACGGTTACGCTGCTGCCATACAAAACCCCAATCCACCGAAACTCAAGGACAAAGCGTGGTTCTTCTGCAATCAATACACCATTGCGGCCCAAGGCAGAGGCGGTAGGTGGGGTGAAGGGGAAATCGTCACCCGCAAGCTCCCAGCTACTGAAATGTTAGTGGTTTCCAAAGTCCTAGTGTGGCTCTCATCTTTGTTGCCTGTAGGTCACTCTTTGGTGGAGAAGGCATTCTGTGGGAAGGTTCCTTCCAGCTTAGATCCTTTGACTCCCAGCTGACCAAAAAAAAAACAAAAAACAGAAGAAATTAGTCAGGAAACTTAGATTGATAGTTCTATTAATAATAATGATGTTAACAGTAACTACTCACATTTTTATAGCACATTAAGCTTTATAAAATGCTTTCTTTCAATAACTAGATGATAAATCATACAAGTAATAAATCATACAAGTAATAACAGATGCAGGGAAGCAGAAAAAGCTCTAGATTTGAAATCCTGGGTTCAAATTCTAGCTCAGCTACTTATTAGTTACCTGGATCACACCTTTGGCAGGTCCCTAAACCTCTCTGAGCATTACTAACTCCTAATACTAAGTCCAGTGCACTTTCCAAAACATGTTTCCCCTTTATGTCTACAAATTCAAACCACCACAAAACAAGAAATAATATTTTTTCCTCCAAGAAAATACTAGACTGAAACCAATAAAATCAGGATCACTTCATAAAATCAATACATATAACAAATATTTAATGAAATAAAGGATAAAATGTGATTTCTGCCCTACAGGAGCTAACTGTAAGGAGATAATACACTGTTTTTAATACAAGACAACACCATGAGACAAATTACAAAGCAGGGTTAATTGTTAAGAATCATATACCTAAAAAATCTTAGGCTAGCGAAATGACCACCACTCTGTACCAAGAACACTTCCTAGGAGTATGAATTTAGCCTAGCTTTGAGGATAGGAGGGATAGGAGGGGCAGACAATAGGGAAGAATGCTATTAAGGGCAAGAGACCAGAGGATGGCGGGGGGGGGGGGGACCTGTAGTCTAGTGGCATGTGTGGCATTCTGGGTCCTGAGGTCTGGTCTTGTGACTGACCTCAAGTTTTACAGAACAAATAAATTCTTTTATGAAGGACCTAGATGCTAGGGCCTAGCATCTGAGGTTTATCTCCCTAGCCCTTCTGGATGCTTCTACTGTAGGATCCCACCACTTCAGTTTCCTCCAACTGTAAGACAGCTGGCAATACACTCACCTGCTGAGTTTTTGTCACAAAAAGTCATGTCAAATAGGACAAGTAAAAAAAAAAGGACAGGAAATATATGATGTAAAGCAAAGACTGGGGTCAGGAGACCTCAATTCTAACCCCAGATCTGACACAATTATAAGGTCACTTTAAACAAGCCCCTCTCTGAGCCACACTTTTTCTATATCAATAAAATGGGAGAGTTGAATTATATCTCTCAGGCCATTTTGGGCACTAAGATTCTACTTTTATCTATATTAAAAACATTTTATCTGTACAGATGAAGTCCCAAACAAGGGAACTGACCTGGTCTCCTGACTCTCTTTCTGACCCTCTTATACTTCTAGGGAAGAGCAAAGAAGACAGAATACAGAGGGAAGAAAGCCAGCCCTTTGCCCAGGCAAGGAATCGGACACTGCTAATAATAGCCCCGCCCCAATACTAATGCCTAACACATTCTTCACTGGGAAAATACCACAGGATGATCAGTGGGCGCAGAACAAACCAGCCTGGCCCTAGGATAGCAAAAGGTCAGAGCAGGGGAAATCCAAATGGCTGCTTCTAGCAACTCTGACCCAAAACTAACCAAGGAAGGCCAAAAGGCCTGAAAGCTAAGTAGCTCTGGCCCTGGGCTTCCTCAGGGGCAGGTGTACAAATACCTCCATTGTTCTTAGGGAGGAAGTGATCTCAGGGGAGTCGTAACTATGGGTTCTACAGCAGTTTGCTAGAGGAAGTCAAGAGGAGGTACCGTGCCAAATGTACACACAACCCTTTGAGGGCAGGGCCGGGCAAGGACCATGGGGAAGAAGCCAACGGGCTCAAGATCAGTAGCAGTTAGGGGTCTGGGTTCAGCAAAGCTTTGGGTACAAAATGCCTCCTTTCAAAAGTGCAGGGACAGTCAGTGGAGACTGGGAAAGTAGCTACTCTAGGGCAGTAGAGAGGAAAAACTCCACTTTTCAGTTTTGTTTTCAAAGAGATGGTAGCTAGGATCAATAAAACTGACAACAACAGAGTTGGCTCTCTGCTCAGCAGCATTAATTTACAGAAAGGAAGTATATTCAAAGTATATTCAAAAGTATTCTTTCTCTGGCCTTAAACCTAGATAGTTCACTACCTAGGCACAGTTTCTTTCTTTTTTTGGGGGGGTGTAGGGGGAGAGGATCTATTTACTCTCATAGAATCTTATGCTTTTTTTGAAGCCTAAGGTTAATTCTAAAATATCTAGTCTAATATTTTCATTTTACAGAAGAGAAAAATGAGGCCTAGAAGGTCTGTCCCAAGGTTACATAGAGACTTAATGCAAAAGCCAGGAATTGAATCCAGGGCTCCTAATTCACTGCCAATATCTTCCTACCTGAATAGGACACTTGCTCTTTACCTACTTGTGTGATGTGTGGCTACACATTATGAAATTTTTTAAAAGAAAATAAATTTGTGTTGGGGAAGCAGGGAACAACAAAGAATAGAAGAATGGAGGCCACAAATATTTCATAAAACACAGGAGAGAGTCAGAGAAGGGAGAAAAAGGAAGCAAGAGGACGAATCTGTGGACGCTTGTTAAATTTGTCTGATACACGTTCAAATTCACTGTCATCTCAAGGCTGGGAGAGAGTTAGCTCTACCCAAAGCCCTAGATGTAGATCTAAGTAGACACAGCAATGGCAATCATTTTTGTACCAAAGAAAAACTTCTTTGACCAGGTATTTTTCCTCCTGTTTTCCTTTCTGCTCCCACTTTCGTTTGGCTGAGATTTCAAATGGATCGCTGGGAAGTGAATTAAATTCAATTCACCAAATACGCACTAACTGTTACTATGTGCAAGGTCTTTGTCCCCATGGAACTTACAATCTAACAGGGAAGATGGAGACACACACAAAAGTAACTAGAACATGAGGGAGAGTGAGATAAGCAAGAATGAAAGGTCCAGGCAAAGTGCATGAGAAATCTGAGGAGGGAGAGATCACTTTCCCAGTGGAGATGGGGAAATTCAATTCAAGGGTCATTCACTAATCACCTAACACTGGTATAAAGTACCAAAGGCTATCCCCAATCCCCCAAAGAGTCAAAGAGGGCTTCCTGAGAGAGGTGGCACTTGAGTTGGATGAAAGGGAGAGTAGGGACTTCAGAAGATAAATATAAAAGAGAAATAAAGTCCAGGCACAGGGTAATTCAATAAGAAACATGAGCACCTCACTTAATGCAGTTTTAACAAAAGCAAATATTAATAGAACAAAAGACTAAAATAAGAAATAAAAGTCACAATTTGGCTGCAAAAGAATCCATAAAAGGGATTAATTAGTTGTATGAAATAAAGTTGGAGTCAGTTTATGGAAGGTCTTGAGTGCTAAGATCATGAACTTATACTATATTCAGTAAGTAACAAGGCTGCTTAGGGTTTTTAACAGGAAAATGTTATGAGAGGGGTGGGAGATGATGATGATGATGATGATGATGATGATGATGATGATGATCACTCAGGCACCAAAGCAGAAGATGGGTTGGAAAATGAAGAAAACCAAGAAGAGGCCTGTCAGTAGGTAATTCAATAATGAAGAATTGAATTTGATTCAACATTTGCTGAGTACTTACTATGAAACAGTGCTGGGCATACAAGGATGAGTAAGCTTATGGTCTTTTGGAGAAGGGGGTGCAAATAAGGAGGCAGAATGCAATAAAGTTGAGAGGGAGATCCAAGGAGGTAGGTGACATAAGGGATTAAAGTGCTATACTAGGAATCAGGAAGGGCCAGAGTTAAAATCTTGCCTCAGATGCTAGCCATGTGACCTTGAGCAAGTCAATTAGCCTTTGTCTGCCTGTTTCCTCATATGTAAAATGGAAATAATAACACTTATCTGGAAAGATTGTTTTGAGGATCAGGATAAATAACATATGTAAAACTGTAAAGTGCAAGGTGCTGTATAAATATTAAGTTGTTATTATTGTCATCATTATTATTATTATTACCATTAAAATACTTGTGGAAAGAGATGGGAGAGGCAGTTAGGTGGCACAGTGGATAAAGCACCAAGCCTGGAGTCAGAAAGACCTGAATTCAAATCCAGTCTCAGACACTTGACACTTAATAGCTTAATAGCTGGGTAAGTCACTTAACCCTGACTGCCTCACCAAAAAAAAAAAAAAAAAAAAAAAAAGGGAAAAATCAGTTTCAGAAACGGAAATGGGACAGCTTCAAGAAGGAAAAAGTACCTGAGGTGGGTCTTAAGAGGTAAAAAAAAAAAGGTATAAACCTAGACAAGAACACTCTTCCAGTATGGAAAATGCAGTCAACGTACAGAGGCGAGAGAAAGAAGGATGAGATGAGAAAAGAGAATATCTAGCTGTTTAGTTGGCTTAGAACAGAGAGTTGGGGTGGGGTGGGTAGAACAAAATAAAACTGGAAAGATAGTCTAAAAAAATGAATGTGAGAATATCAAAGAAATGTGCAAAGATTTGCATGTAACTGATAAAAGAAAAAAAGAGAGAACAATATATACAATGACTACAGCAAGGTAAATGCAAAAAAAATATATCACCATAAAGAAGTCTGGGTAATGGAAAAATCAAAGGTTGTATAAGAGAGATAACAAAACATACCTCCATACCTCCTCCTTCCACGCATCTGTAGCAGATGTTTTTTGCTTAATTATTTTTCTTTGTCAAAAAAAGAGAAGGTTCAATCTGAGAGTATGTGGGTGGGAAATGACTGACATGTGAAGACAACTTATCAATAAAATAAATTTTTTAAAAAGGTATTAGGAGTCTAGCTGTAAAGGGTCAGTTATGCCAGAAGTTGTTCATATTTTATGCTATAGGTAACAGGTTTTGACGATGGGTGATCTGACCTGTTCATTAGTGATGTCATTTTCATAGCCAGATGAAAGAAGAGTTGGAGAAGGGAGAAAAAGGAAGCAAGAGGATAAATCTGTAGATGCTTACTAAATATGTCTGATACACCTGCAAGTTCACTGTCACCTCAAGGCTGGGAGAGGGTTGACTCTACCCAAAGCCCTCAAGTTTGGGTTGGCACAGTTATCTATACATTCACAGGACTAAAGCTAGAAGATCTCACTGGCCTTCTAATCCAACCCTCTCATTTTAAACACGAGGAAACGGAGGCCCAAGGGAGTTAATGGACTAGGCAAAGTTATATGGACAGTAATCAGAAGCTAAATATGGAACGAGATTCTCTGATTTCAGAGTCATTGCCCCTTCCAACTCCATTACCTCCTACAGCACATGTGGATCACACTATGAAAACCAACAGCCTGAGGGCCTGAGATAAGGTCAGGCCTAGGTGTCCAGATTTAGGATATGGCCTGAGAGAATGCACAGAAGTAAGAGGGCAAGATAAGAGAGACTAGGTTTCAGGGCAGAGATTTCTGAACTCCAAAAGTGATATGAAGTCCACTCTAGGTGGAAGGGGAGAGAACAAATGCTTGTTGGTTGGAAAAATAAAATAAATATTAATTAAAAAACAAACAAACAAGTATTTAACTGCTACATGCCAGGCACTGTTAGGCATGGAGATTCAAATACAACGAATGACACAATCCTTACTTGCAAGAAGCTTGCAAGAAGATAGCCCTCTTTTTCTCAAAGGACAAAATGTTTAGAAGCAATTCCTGTCAAGAGGAGGTTGAAAATAAATGACCTCTCATATCTCTCCCAAAACTGATATGTCATGAAGCAGAAACTCTCACGGCAAAGTTTATTTCCAGGGATAAAGTAAAAGATGACTTCATCTCACTTTCATGCCGGTGAGTTACATACTGCTTTCAAAGATCAACATCATACTGATTCATGTAATGGAGGTAGCGGAGAGGGGGAGAGACAAAGACACATGCCTGGGCTTGCACCTTTTCAACCTCAGCACGGTACTGGAGAGGTGTGGGCCTGAGAAAACAAAGTGGAGTCTCTCAGCTGGGTATTTGTATATCCAGATACGTGCTGGAAGTCCATGGGGATGACAGTGTGAGCAGCTTTCCACCAGGCTCGGTCATTCTAGGTTTCAACTGGAACAAGCCACTGAGAAAAGCCCCCACCCCCACACTTCCTGAGGCCCTCCTCTTTGATGAGCTCTAGGCACAAACTGCAAAAGGAGCCAGAGGATCTGGGAAAGCCACATTCTCCTCTTTCCAAGCTGGGCTGGAAGGTGCCCAGCCCTTTTACCTGTGAGTTGAATAAAAAAAATGCCACCCTCCAGGAAATGACCCTATTGAGGGTGGTTTGCTCAAACCTCATTAAGCTTTCCCCACTGTCGATATTAACAGCAGAAAGGGTCTGTAGGCACGGACATGTAAAGGAGGTTGGAGGGACAGAGGCCTGCAATCTAAGATGGGGGAAGGCACATTAGCTAAGGGAGAGCAGAGGGATTCTGCTTAGACCCAGGAACCATAAACTTCTAGGGTTGGAAGCTCAGTCTTTTGGGAAGACAGGGCAGAAAAACACCCCAAAATATTTAAGTTCCCAATGGCTTTTTCTTAATCCTCATCCTTTTTTACTTCTCTATAAAATTAAACCATTTTCTTTCCTCCTGGTGTTTTCCTAACACTCCCTGCCTAGCCCTTCTCCAACGTCATCCACATCCAACCCCGCTAATTGTGGGTTCCCTCTGTCCTGTCTCCCTTTATGCTCTCTTGATGATCTTATAATATCTGGTGGATTTGATTATCATCTCTACACAATATTCCAGAGGCAGCCGGTGGAACAGCAAATAGAATACTGGGCCTGGAATGTGGAAGTCCTGAGTTCAAATCCCACCTCAGACACTTATTAGTTGTGTGACCCCCTAGGCAAGTCATTAAATCTGCTTTCCTCTCCTCAGCTAAAAAATGGGGATAACAACAGCATTTACCTTGCAGGGTTTTGTGAGGATCAAACGATTCATTATATGTAAAAAGCATTTAGCGTAGTGCCGGGGCACATACTAGAAATGCTTATTTCCCTTCCTCTCCTAGATTTCTCTATATAATCTCTAGCCTTCTCTCCACAAATGCCCCTCTTCTTGGTTAAATTTTTATTGCATTATAATCAGCGAAGTACATATTAATATTTCTGTTTTGGTGCATTTGAGTTAAATCCTAGCATGATTTTTTTATGAGATGGTATCTATGCAAAGCTGAAAAATATATCTATTCCTTTCAATGCCCACTCAGTGTTCACCAGACATCTCTTACATCTAACTCAACTCACAACATCTCTAGCTTCTCTCAATTCATACAAAACACCCCCCAGTTCAGACACTCCTTATCCCCCAGCTGTACGCGATAGACTTCACTCGGTAATCCCGCTTCCAAGTCTCTCCTCTCTCGTCAGTCCTCCCTACAGCAGCTACGTCATTCCTAAATTACAGTTCTGACCATGTCATTTCCCTGCCTAATGAAAAAGCATTTATTAAGTGCCAACCATGTGCCAAGCATGATGCTAGGTGCTAAGAGAGACAGACAGACCAAAAAAAATCTCTCCAGAGCTTATATTCTATCAGGGAAGAAAAAGAAACTCTAGTGGCTCCCTAGTAACTCTAGTTATTAGTAATTAAATATAATTTCTTCAGTACTTAAATTCTTTCACAGCTTTCCTCCAATCTACCTTTCTAGTCTTATATACAACACACTCTTCAGATCAACCAAACACCACCCTTCTTGCTAGCCTAGCTCTACACACAGTAGGCATTCAATAAATATTGGTGGAATTAAATTTTTTTTAATTGCAGGCTAATTAAGTCAAATTTTTGGTGTTTTAATAAAACAACCTTTTTCTAAGAACTCTTTAAAAGGTCCAAGGACCTGGGAATTTTTCCTGAAAAATTTTACCTAAAAGCTACCAGAAACAAAGAAAAACTGACTACAAATTCAGACTTGACATAAAGAAATATACTCTTTTTTAAAGAGGCTATTATTGTCTCATTCTGTCCTCCAATCCCAAATGCATCTTCTCCCCTGTGGAGCCCTAACTCTTTGAATAGGGCTAGTCTAAGGCTAGTCCACATCTAAAGCTTATCAGCTTCACACACGTTCAGTTCTTCAAAGCAGAAATAAAGAGGATATAGTATGGGAGGCTCAACCCAGATATTAGATAAGATGAAGAAGAATTTAGAGTCCTTGGGTACCAGACTTGAGAAAACCAGCTTACAAGGTGTGAATTTTGAGCTAGGCTAAGAGGAAATACAGTTATGGGAAGTTCATTTCTGCATGCCACCTCAAACTCCCCTCCCACACCCAATAGATAGTCGTTGCCCTTTTGACCCAGTGATCCCACTACTGGGCATATATGCCAAGAAAGCCAAAGAGACAAAGTTCTAATATAATAAATATTTACAGCAACACTTTGTTGTAGCAAATAACTGGAATCAAAATAGGCATCCATCAGTTGAGGGAATGGCTGAAAAAAACTATCATTCAAACATAATGAAATATGATTATCTAGTTAGCAACAATTATGAGGAATGCTGAGAAACAAAGGAAGATCTATCTGAACAGATGCAAAGGTAAATAAACAGAATCACGGAACTGTTGGGAGGAAAGCACTTTGCAAACTGTAAAGCAATATAGCCATGAGTTATGTCATTGGGATGGGATGAGATCAGTAGGAATTTGGCTCAATTTTCTAGTTTTAGGGTAAGGAACCTTTCAAACTGACAACCTACTACAGGAGAAAACACAATGGCATTAGAGTAAAAGGAATCAAGTTCTAGCTCTGACTGCCATTAACTTCCCATGTGATGTTAAGTAAGTCATTTCCTGTCCTTAGGTCTCCCATTTGTTTAGATGAAGGATACTGGACTGGATCACTGAGAAGTCTCCCAATTCTTACCTTCTATTGGCCTCTGGACCCAACTCTTACTTTCCATGAGTCTCTGGAATGCCATGGTTCTAATCCCTGCTTTTCTATTGGGCTGAAGATAGTGAGGGGTGACTAAGTGCCAGTTAACCATAAACTTATGGATGTTACGGTGGCAGCTGTGAGTGGCTAGTGGCAATTATAAGCAGGATGGAGAAAACCCTAGTCGGTTGGGTCCAACCTTTGCAGCTCTCCAACATTGTCCCCATGCCATAAGCTGTAGCACTTTTGCCATAGACAGTAAACATCAATCCTATACTTTTCTACATTACAGCATGAGAATTGGTTGGTGATTGCTGACTGACTAGAACAATGGCTCCACAAAAAGCTCAATCTACCAAAAGTCAACTCAGATAAAATTATTTTCACTCTGCTATTCTTATTAAGGCAAGAGAATAAATGCCCACAACTTGAAGAAATTCATTAACAGAGACTTAAAAACAGGGTTTTCTGCTTGAAACAAATTTTTAAAAATCATAATTCATTCCATTATGAATCACTATACAGAAAAATAACCATATTAGATGATAGGGCAGGTCTGAGGTCTGGTCACAGTCTTCAACACTTTAAAGCACATATCATAGGGGATACAACTGTCAAAAATTTTGCAAGATGATTTGGATTCTGGTATCCTTTCTGATAAAAAAAAAATCACCTAGAGCAGTTGTTCTCAACCTTCCTAATGCCACAACCCTTTAATACTTGTATGTGGGCGTATCTGCATGTGGGTGGATCTGCCTGGGACGGATAGAGGAGCAATGTCTTGATTCCTAAGACCACTGGAAATATGTATTTTCCAATGGTCTTAGGCAACCCCTGTGACCCCTGTGAAAGGGGTCACAACCCACAGGTTGAGAACCGCTGACCTACAGGTAACATGGCATAGTTGGAAAAATACCGCATTGCTCTTTTCGTTCTCTGAGTTCCCACAGGTGGGAACACTCTCTTAAGTCTGTACCACTTGGTACTTATAGAGATAGGGACTGGATTTTTCTAGTTTGGGGAACTCCCCAGTGAAGAAACTACACTACCAATATAGGCCATCACCTTCTCTGCAATATTTAGTGTTCAGAAGATTGCTAAGAGCACTGAGAAGTAAAGTGATTTTCCCAATCATGCAGACATTATATGTCAAGGAAGGATTTAAATGAAAATCCTCCTGGTTCAGAGACTGGCTGTCTATCTACTATGCCAGGCTGCTATTTATATATATATATATATATATATATATATATATATATATATATATATATATATATATATATATATATATATATAATTTCCCTAACCAGACTGCAGCTTCCTGAAGGAAGCTAACATCACTTATACAATCTATGGATTTCCCCCAATACAATCACATCAGTTTCACG
Source organism: Pseudochirops cupreus (assembly GCA_028627135.1). NCBI lineage: Eukaryota > Metazoa > Chordata > Mammalia > Diprotodontia > Pseudocheiridae > Pseudochirops > Pseudochirops cupreus. The sequence goes on from CM053580.1 coordinate 544,314,114, forward strand.
AAAACACAATAACCAGCAGAGCAATGTTAGAGTACAGTAGGTAGTTGCAAAGGATATTTTTTAATATGAAAGCTATAAACAATGTTCCAATGACAGGCAGGCTGGGGTTCAAGCACTAAAATGTATTACTGCCAATCAGCCATTCTACAATTAGCTGAGGGATGTCACAGTAGACATTTGCAAAACCACAGTGGGGTTTGTTTAAAAAATGCCCATCATTGTCCTGTGAGGTGGTGCTGGTCCACTTTATGTCACATAGGGTATCTTCATACCTATGACAGGCTTTTCATATAACTATTAGGTGTTCCATAAATATCCTTAAGTTGATGGAAGACTGCTCTGGCCTCTACAACATGGCACTCAAAACAAGCCCTAGGCCTGGCTTTATCTGGGAATTATCCCGGGGTGATAGCTGGAGCTCCCTCCTCACTTGGGAGATTCCCATCTCAGCTTGCTATCTTCCCCTGACAAAGTGGCCTGGGGTTCCCATTGGCTATCTGAGTGCCAAGCTCAAGCAAAACGATGATGGATGGATGGACCAACAGATGCATGGACCAACAGATGGATGCCTGTCAATTCTGTGTCCTTGCCTGCACAGAATTTCCCATGCTCTCAGCTTATCTCCACTTCTCCAGCCGGCAACAAAAAGGTCACTTGGCAATTTTTCCTCTCTGAAACACATCACTTTAACATTCATTTCTGTCAAAACCTCATCAGCTGCTTCTCCACCTTCTCACTGAGTTGTAAGGTTTTCTGAAGAGGCTCTCAGTCACTCAGATACAGTACCTCTGGGCCATTAGTACTGCAACCAAGAGGCAACAGCCTGACCTCAGATGAAAGGGAAGCCATGCAGTTAGTGATGGAAGTCATGAAGACACACTACTTACTCTATAAATATGACATTTTACTTATATCCATTTAGGATGTTGTGTCATCTAGTTGTGTCCCTTGTTAAGGAAAGGAGTAAGAAACCAACATTGGCAATACAGGACCAAATAACTTCAAGAAATATAAAATTTCTGAGATAGACGGGACCTTAGGCAACCTGTAGTCCAAACTCCACCTTGAATATGAATCCTCTTTAAAGCATTCACAACAAATGATCTTAATTCTTACTGTCATCCATTCTCATCAGTCCAAACAAAAGAGGGATTTTGAGTTAAAAAGCCTCAAAGGTCATCTGTCCAAGCCTTCATTTCACAGATGAGGAAACCAAGGTTAACTGACTTGCTCAAGAGTTCACAGAGCTAGTACGCAGCAAGTGGCTGGGGATGTGAACCCAGAACCCCTGATTCCAGAGGCAGAGCACTAAATCCACCCCCGCCTCCACTTAAAACCCTTGTTAATGGTGAACCCCTTCCTTCCTGAAGCAGCCCTGGATGATCTTCATAATAAGGAGCCAAAAATCTGCCTCCCTGTAATTTCTACTCACTGGGCCTAATTTGGTCTCTGGAACCAACTGGAGCAAATTTTAAACAGCTCTTCAGATACCAGAAGACAAAGATCATTTCCCATCCACCCCCTGTAGTTTTTCTTCTGCAAGATAATCATGTGCAAGTAACTCAACCCTCTTATGGCATGGTTTCTGAGTCAGAGGACCTAGGTCTGAATCTCCACAATTTGTGTAACTTTGGACAAATCACTTGCTCTCTCTGACCCTCAATTTTTCCCTTCTGTAAAATAATGGTATTAGACTAAATGATCTCTAAGGTTTTCTGGGGTCTATAAATTCCATTACTGTACCCCTTACTAAAGTGAGGTTAGACGTGAACACAACAGTTCAGGTATAGGGTGATTACAGTAAAGAACAGCAGGAACATAACTTCCCTCAATCACAAAATTGTACATAATTCTCTCTTTGATGGTTTTAAGATCCTTTCAAAAACTGTCGACATATCATGGTCAGCATTAAGGATATCAAAATTCTTATTTCAAGGGCTAAAAATAGTAGCATATTAAGTTAGATCTGCAGTGACCAACCATAGAGGTTCCTTTTAAGAAGAGACAGGCTATGCAACATGTCCTTGGAAATGCAATCTCCAAGTGAACTGCTTTGAGGTGAACTCCTGACTGTACCTGAGTTAGATTGTGGTCACAGGTGTTCAGTCACCGTAATCTAAATGGCTATCATCAGAAAGCTGCAAAAATAAGATGGTAGTGTCAAATAAAAGGAGAAAGGAAATGCAAAACGACAAAAAGTGGAATCTGCCTGTGCCTGTTTGCTTGTGGCGTGAATATCGGCCTCAAAAGTTGGAACACTTGGGTTCAACTGCTGGCTCTACTATTTCCTAGCTATATGACTATGAGCAGGTCTACTATGGCTGGATTCTGCTTTACTCATCTGTAAAAAGAGAAAAATGGTGTGCATGTGTGTGTGCTTATGGAAGCATATGGTCCAGCTTACAAGGCTGCGAAATGGAGTTACCATTATCTTGATTTTGTAACAGTTAAGTGTAGGGTTGTTGGGTGTTTGGTTTTTTAAACAATTCTGATTTTCTCACTTACAGTGATGGTTTTAATTGCCAAGATTCTAACCCTGTTCCTAGGGCTTTCTAAAGGGAATAAAGCTGAATCCTGCAGGTGTATGCTATTGTTAGCCAACTCTCATCAGCAAAAAGAAAGGCAATGAAGATGGATCTCATAAGCAAAAGCGGTCATCCCCATCCTCATTCTCACTTAACAGGTGAGCAAAAGGAGCTGCAGAAAGTCAGAGTTCACACAGAACATCTAGTTCATGGCAGAGAATGGATTACAGAATCTTTCTTGTTTCTTAGTCCTTTATCTTTTTTTTCCCAACAGCACACTTACTTAATCTGACAGATGAATGGGCAAGAATCTAGACTCTGGTGTTCTTTGCTCAGTATTACTACTCTATTATTAGGCAAGGGTTGGAAGACAGGGCATCTAGGGTGTTTCTGCGCCTTCATCTGTGGTACTGTGATGGGCAACATACAAAACAGCAACGGAGGAAAAGTAGCCTAGGTTCTTTAGAGAAATGGTACAGAACAACAAAGCATCTCCCCACTCTGTGACTGAATAAAGCCTAACAATCCCAGGAACTGTCAATCTTGAGTCAAGGACAACTGTGTAGTGGCTCCCATATTCCTTTAAAAAACCAAACCAAACTCCAAGTGGTTTCTCCCTGCTCACTCTTCCAGGCCAAGGAAAAGGTGTAGGAGACAGCACCTTTTAGCAGAGAAAACTACTGATCACAGAGTTCAAAGACCTGGGCTTGAATCTCAGCTCCACCCCTTCTTAGTCACGTGCCTTTACACTTATCCCCCACGAATACCAAGTTTACTCATTTGTAAAAGAAGGATAATTAATAACACTTGTACAGTCTAACATTCATAAATTTTTTTGAAAATCATCTAGTCCAACTTTTCACCTTACAAATCAGGAAACTGAGACCAAGGGAGTTTAAAAGCCTTGCCCAAAATAACAAAAATAGTAAGTGGCACAACTAGAACACATTTAAGGATTGCTGTGAGGAAGGTAATTTCTTAAAGTTAATCTTAAAGTACTAAGTAAATGAGCTACTGCTAATCAAGTTTTCCAAATAGACTATGGTATAAAAAATTTTTCTCTCCTTTCTTCACAGAGAGTCACTGGAGAAATGTCTCCCTTTGCCACAAAGGATGGTGTGACTTTCCACAAAATTCTTGCTCTGCCTTTGAGGACAAAAACAAAGAAGAAATTTTTATTCACTCTGGGAGTTCAAGACTAGTGAAACATTCAGAGGTGTGTGTGTGTGCGCGTGCAAACACGCGCTGCAGGGGATGTTAGGGTAGGGTAAAGTTGGACCTCTAGATGAAGGTATCTATGCATCTTGCATTTTAAGTAAAACAAAAGTTTATGTTTGGACACACAGAATGGCCTCAGACATTCCAGTGAAAACACTGATAAGAATCCCAGCTACTCCAAAATTACTTTCTGGAAAGGGGGGTAAGGCAGGAGAAGGGGACACAAGAAAAAAACATCCATTTAACTTGAATCCAACAACTAGAAAGCTCCCCACAAAAGTGGCATTTTCTCTGAGTTTTACAACTGGAGGGAGTTGGAAGGGACTTTTGAAGGGTAATCTGGTCCAACATCCTCCTCAAAGTAGGGATCATCTCTACTACATCTCTTCTCATGAGAACACACAAAACTGGATTTAAAAGCCAGACCTTGAGTTGAGGTCCTTCCTCTGACACTCACTAACTAATGATCCTGCTTGAATCACTTAATCTTAACATCGGAAAAATGGAGGTATCACTTTTACTATCTACCTCATGGGACTGTTGTAAAGAAAATGTTTTATAAACCTTAAAGTGCTATGAAAATGTGAGTTATTATTACCACTGAGGAAGGCCATTCCATTAGCAGTCATTTCAACTTGATAAGAATACCCTCTTTATATCATGCCAAAGGCTATCAACATCTGGTTGGGCCTAGTTCAGTCTTCAGGGCCAACCATGTGATACAGTGGACAGTGCAGGGCAGAGTCAGTCATCTTCCTGAGATCAAATATGGGCCTACGCAAGTCACTGTTTGCCTCAGTTTCCTCATCTGTCAAATGCGCTAGAGAAGGAGACGGCAAACTACTTCTCTGTATCTCTGCCTTCAAAGTTCTGAGCTCAGGTTTAACTTCCTCTGATCATCCTTCCCAATAGTGTTAGTTCTTTTCTCAAATTATCTGGTCCTCACGGATACATTTTCTCTCAGTTAAATCTAAGTTCCATGAGAGAAGATAATCTTTAGTTTGCCTCTGTATTGTGGGCACCTGACATAGCACAGAGCAGGTACACAACTACTCAAAAAAAAAATGGAAGAAAGCCACCTCTAGACTACATCATGGAGTCCATTCTACTACACTTTCTATCTCTCTAATTTTGCATGCTGTGGACAGATGTTACAAAGAAGGAAGTTCTGAGGCCCCATGCTATCTCAAGTATCTCCTAGAAAGGAAATGTAGGATCATTACCACTATCGTTTGGATATCAAATCCCAATTCTCTAAAAAGTGACCATACATGTATGAGAAAGATGGTAGAGATTTGCTGAGAATTTGTGCATGTGGTACAACTGAAAGAAATTGACCTGAAGGTCTAAAGCCAAGATTCACATTTTGATTCGGATACTTAATAGCTAGTGCCTGCATGACCTAGGTTGACTCAACTTTTCTGAGCCAATGCCTCCATCTGTCAAGACGGAAACAGCTTTAGCACTACTTACTTCCACTGGACTGCTGTAAGGAAGTGCTTTGTAAATGCTAAAGGGTTATAAAACTGCAAGTTACTGTTGTTAATAATAGCTCTCAGTTAGCAAGACCATTCAGGTCCCCAGAACATAGGATAACTAAGATCTAAAGCTAGAAGGGACATCAGAGATCTAGTTTAACTCTCCTGTTGAAACGAAGGCCCAGTGCAGTCTCCCATCTTCATTCTGTGATGTGGTAACCAGTCCTTTGTCAGAGAACAAACTGATGGTCCTAATCACCAAAATCCCTCTGCACCTCAGACCAGACGCTCAAACCTGCCTTTATTTCATGTTCAAAGCCAAATTAATGTCAAGACAGCTTAGAACTAATTAATCAACAAATACTATGTTGTCTTTGTGCACACTACCATGCCCTAGGCTGTGTGTGTGTGTGTCTCTACAAAAGTATGTGGGCTCTTTTGTATAACAGACACTAACCATCTGTTGAAAGGACTAACAATTCAACATTAGGCATCTATTATGTACAAGGCACTGGGGATACAAAAATGAAAAATGCTTCTTGCCCTAAAGGAGCTTAGAATCTACTGAGTCAGTGCTAGACATGGTCAATGTGGGAATTTGTTTTGTTTGATTATGCAGGCTTGTTACCAGGGTTTTAATTTTTCTTTCTCCCCTTCCCTATCAATGACTAGGGGGTAGAGACAGGTGAGAAGAGAGAAAATAAATGCTAAAATCAAAAAAGGAAAACCTCAACTAAAAAATATTGAATCCGAACAAAATCCTGAAGAGGAGAATTTTAACAGGTAAGGATGAGGAGGAAGTAATACATTCCAGGCATGAAGGCTGGCCTGCCCAAAAGCCTCTAGGCAAGAGACAGAATGCTGAGTTCAGGGAACAAATAGTTCAATTTGGCTGAACATGCAGCGTTGTAAAGGGACTGAATGTGAATTAAAACTAAAAAAAGGTAGGCTGAAACCAAAGTGTACAGGGCTTTGAACGCCAAGACGAGGACTGTGGATTTTATCCTGTAGGTCATGAGGAGTGATAGCAAGTTTTTGAGCAGGTGAGTCACATGGAGGGAAAGGAAGTCAGAGTCTTCTGACTTTGAGAAGAAGGTCAAACCCAGGAATGAAAGGGTCACCTAAGAAGATCACCAAATGACCAATGAAGTGAATGAAGAGTTCAAAGGAGGGAAACAATACTGCTGTCTTAAAGAATGGGAAGGTACAATGGAAGGTTTCTGGAGCCAGAAAATATGGAGGACAGCAATTTTAAGAGACAGAGGCATTTCTGCAAGGTAACAGGGGCATTTTTTTCCAGACGGAAGAAGTAAAAAGAGCAAAAGCTGAGGGAGTTAGAAAGAACAAAGTCTTGGGCTCACCGAGTGAAGAGGCTGGACAGGGCTAAGCTAAAAAGAGGACTCCAAGAGATGAATACTTCTCCCATGGTGGACACAACCAAACCATGCCAACAAGCTCCACTGGGCATGCTCTTATCCCTAAGAGATGCCACTCTACAACCTCTAAATGAATAAATGAGATCTTATCATCTACTGTATACAAAAACCTTCTGTAAACCAGGATTAAGCCATACCAGTTGACAAATTTTACTGTAATTCTCCCAAGGGAAAGGTCAACATTTACTCTATTTTGTAGAGAACAAGTAATTTATGCCACAAAAAATTCTTGTCACCTAACAGAGCAAACTGCTGCTGAAATTAATTAAATTACCTTTTTTTCCTCAGGGAATCCATCACAGAAAATCTTTTATTATTATTACCAAAAATAGTATCGTATACGTATATGTATATGTGTGTGTGTGTGTGTGTGTGTGTGTGCGTGTGTGTGTATGTATGTATATATGGGGCAGTTAGGTAGCATAGTGGATAAAGTGCTGGGCCGAGAGTCAGGCTGACTTATCTTCCTGACTGCAAATCTGGCCTCAGATACTTACTAGCTGTGAGACCCTGGGCAAGTCACTTAACCCCATTTACCTCAGTTTCCCCACCTGTAAAATGAGCTGAAGAAGGAAAAGGCAAAGTAGTCCTGCATCTCTGTCAAGAAAATCCCCAAAAGGAGTCATGATGAGTCTGACATGATTGAAAACGACTGGACAAATATTTATGTAGAAAGCTTTAGGGTTTGCAAAGCACATTATGTTATCTCATTTGATCCTCACAACAGTCCTGTAACATAGATACTTAAATTATTATGAGGAAAGGTTAGGTGACTTACCAACTTACCAACGGTAAGTGTGTGAGGCAGGATTTGAACTTGGGTCTTCTGGCTCCAAGTCCAGCACTTTACCACCTAGCTGTATTAGAGGCAAAGGGGCTCTCAGAGTTCATCTGATCCAATCTTCTCACTTTCATATAAGGCAACTTCTGAAGCCCAGGAAGGTTTGATTATACTACTAGCAACTTAGCAGAGAGCAGGGATCTGGACCCAAATTTCCTGACTCTAAGACCTAGGTTCTTTGCACTTCATTTATGCTGCCTCCTTTCCAAATGAATTATTTCCAAATAATTATCCTTTAGCTCCACAAGGAGCTAGTGGACAAACCAAAACCATGGTGTGTCTTCAGTAAGATTTTAGACCAGAAGAGCTCCAGCTACGGATGCCATCCATACTATGCTGTTACAAGGGAAGTGAAGTTTTCTGAAGTCTTTCTTATCTCCCCGTTTCTTCCTCCTCCCTACCTTTTCTTTTTTACCAGATTCCCTAACGCAGTATTAGTAACTGCCAATCAATTATCTGCTTGCATCTCTTATTGTCTCAGTCACACCTGCCTGGAAAATATAAACCATAAAACACAAAGATATAAGAAATGCCATGATGGAAATTTCAGCAGAAGCACAAGCCTCAATAATCAAACTAAAAATAATTCTGTACTAGAAGTGTAGAGGGATAGGAAGAGTCCAAACACACAGAGTTTCTAAAATTAAAGAAAAATTGAATCTAAGGGCCAAGTAAACAATTTAAGACTGACTTCTAGGAACTCTTCCAGAGCTCCCAAGTGCCCATTTGAAATGGTGAAATCCACTTCAGTTCAGCAGTCATTAGAATTTAGAATGAATGGAAACCTCCAATGTGACTCAAGCTATGGTGCATCTCTGCAGGGTGGGACTCAGGAAAACTGGTCAGTCACCAAGTAAATGGTATTTAGACAAAAGGGTATTCATGCAAACTAACCTGCTGTATCAGCAAACACATCTCTACTCTGATTCCCCAGATGGGGTCCTCAAAAATCAATAATAAAACTAATTACAAAGTACGCACTATACTTCTTATTCAAAGAGGATATTCTTACTACTGGAAAGGATCTGAGAGAGCATCTATTCCAATTCTCTCCTCTTACAGGTGTGGAAACTGAGGCTCAGACCTATCTGTTTTACATTGTTTCCTAGCAGCAAGAATGTGCTAAGCTGAGTTATTAACATTCCCTCATTCTCGAGGGCAAGTCCAGCTTGACATGGCTGCCATCTGCAGCTGTGGACAGACAAAGTTATGAGGCAGGATGGTTATGAGAACCGACTCTGTGACCAGGACCATGAGGATCACCAACTGAACCAATCATGGAATTAGAGGTCAGTATTAGAATGATTCCTTAGAGTTCATCTAATAGATCTACCTTGTTTTTTCAGATGGCAATGGGGAAAAAAAGAGCCAGGCAGGGGAGGGCCTTCCTCAAGAGGCCACACAATAAGATAACTGAAGATCTAGAACAAGAATCCATGTCTCCTGACTTCCAGGCCAGTGCTTTCATTACAGTATTGCTGCTGCTCCTAACTGACCCCCAAAACACTATGTTCAAAGACCCAGGGCTATTGTGAGGGTGTGCTCTCTAGAGCCCAACCAGCATTTTTATGAGGGTGGTTTGATCAGTGAATATTTCTGTGTTAAGACTGGACACCTGGTCCCCAATAGAGTTGGCATGGTTTACATTTTAGCTGTGCATCCCAGTTATAGTCTTGCAAGTTCTGTCACAAGTTTTTGTCAAAGGCCTAGTTACCTGTCATGTTCTTTTGGGCATTTCCCATCTTGTCAAGGCCAATGACCTGGTCCCCTTTGATGGACCCAGGAATCTACTTCTCTTCTAACCTGCTCCATTCAGTGATGTCACAGTTCCTGGAGCTGACATCACTCAATACATTAGACAAGGGTGGATTTCAAAAAAGCTGGATGGTTTCCAACGTGCTTTTTTCATGCTAGAGGCACTGACATGTCTAGGAAAGAGAAGTGGATTTAGAGGAAGAGGACTTGGATTTGAATTTTGTCTGCGCCACTTCCTGTGTAAGGTCGACCTTGGGTAAGTCATTTCTACTCCTCTGGGCCTCAGTTTCCTCATCTGTAAAATGAAAAGGCTGGAACAGTCCCTTTCTAGCTTTAAAATCTATAAAATAATCTATGGGAATTAAAAAAGCCATTGGGGCCCTTCTCACCTTAATTAGCACCCAGGGGAGTGGGAGAAAAGGGACCTCAGACCTTCTAAGGTCCTTGCTTTCCTCATTCCTCCCTTACCAGTAAAATCATTCCACTGTTTCCCATGGGCCACTAGATTTCATTCATTCCATTTAGAACATAATCTAAAGCAGAAGTGACCACAAAAATAGAAGTTCCTTGAGACCAAGGACTTTTCATATTAGTCTTTATCTCTCCTGGCACACAAGAAACATTTAAGAAATATTTGTTCAATTTTTACAGGCAGCAACGTATCTCAATTCTACCTTCTCAGGGCCTCAGATTCCTCACCTGGAAAATGGGCATTATAATGATAGCCAACAAAGAGTGTTTGGAAAGTACCTCAAGATTCTCAGATGAAAGGTGTTATAAGGAGGCAGCTATTATTTTAATTACAGCCCCACTCATAATGTAGGTACATTCTGCTTGCTTTACCAAAGGGCAAACTACATCCTCAAAAGGGTTTGAAAAACACACCAGAGAAGATGAAAGCTCTGGAGTTGGCAACACTACCATAAAACCAGCATCTGGGGGCGGTAAGGCTCACACAATCTCAGAGCTGGAAGAGAGATCCCAGAGGTCATCTAGTCCAACCCATAATTAAAGAGGAATCCCTTCATCCCCAACAAATATTCCTAAAGACAAAGATCATGACCGAATTAAGTAATTTTTCCTTTTTTTTTTTAAAAAAAACAGACATAGAACTTGAAGCCCCAAGCCACTATCTGTAGAAACTTCTGCCACACCACCTCAGTGACCTTGGACAAATCACAACTTCTAGGCCTCAGTTTCCCCACTGGAAAATTGGGGAGAGGGGAGAAAATTAGATAACTTCTAAGGTCCCTTGCAGTTCTAAATCCCTGCTCCTACTGGATGTGGCCTCGCCAGGACAGAGGAACTATCATCTCCTTCTATCTGTACACTAAACCTTAATCTAAAATAAAGACTATGTTAAAGGTTTGTTTGTTTTTTTTTAATAATAGGAACTAAGCTGGCAAAGAAAAAATATCTTCAGGAGGCTTTCTCCTTCCACAGGCTCCTCAAAGACTAGTCTCACCAGTAGCTGACCCAGTGAAAAAGGCAGTCTGTTTCCCCAAAGTCAGGTCTTTTTCTTCAATAAGCAGCTACAGGTTAGTATTTCCCAGCTCCAAACACTCTGGATGCTGGGTTCTATGGGCCAGAGGAACAGTAAAGATCAGAAAATGTTAAAGCTGGAAGGGATGAGGGAGATTATCTAGTCCAGACCTAAAAGGTATTAAGCATAATGATTATTCAAGATTACAAAACCAATTAGTACATCGACAAGAACCAGAACCCAGTTATTCTGATTTCTAATTCAATGTACTTGACATTACACAGTGTTGCCTCTCTGACTGAAAAGCTGTCTGGAGTCTGAAGACCAAAGGCTGGATGCAGTATTTCTAATGACTAATTCCACATCTGGGGGCAATTTCTGAACTGCTTTTGAGTCTCAGCTTCCTCATCTTCACAATGGGGATAACACATATCCTATCTACTTTATAGGGTCTGTGTGAGGATCAAATAAAAAAAAAACCCACTTCAGAAATTATCAAGTGCCTATGATTATCAGGATCCTAAGACTGAGAAATTATCCAACCACCCATGCGGCACAAAAGGCTTCAGCCTAAAGATGTGAGCTAAATGCCTAAAGACACACAGGGGAAAGGAACAGAGTAATCTAGGTTGTGGGAAGCTCCTCTGTCTCCAAATTCCATGACACCATGCAGCTCTGCCAGTCCTGCTATCCAGGCCAGCAACACATAACCCTCAAACTTGCAATAACATTAACAATGAGGGTGATGATAATAACAAAAGGAACAGCAATTCATACTTAGGCTTTAAGACTTGAAGAACACCATATGTATTAATCTGAAGGAAGAATGCTGTCAGGCCTTCCTCCTACCTACTAAATTTCTGTGTATCATGCACAGGATGGTCAGCATGAGGTAGCAGAGGTCAGAATGAGCACTGTTAAGCCTGAATCAAGATGGGGCTATGGCCTCAAATACCTAGGCTACATTGATAAAGTAAAGAGTGTCCAAGATAAACAAAATGAGAGTTCCTTTAATAATTCTTTGCCCGAAGGGGCAGCTAGGTGGGACAGTGAAAAGAACACTGGCTCTGGAGTCAGGAAGACCTATGTTCAAATACAGTTCAAACACTTGACACACTTACTAGCTGTGTGACTTTGGGAAAGTCACTTAACCTCAATTACCTTGCCTTCCCCCCTCCAATAATAATAATAATTCTTTGCCCTGGTCATTCACCATCTGCAATACTATGCCCAGTTCTAGGTGCCACCTTTTAGGAAAAATACTGACAAGCCGTAGAATGTCCTGAGGAGAATACTAGGATGGTAAGGGAAGTGGAGGGTCAGTTCAAGGAAACGGATGTGGGCTCAGTAGAGAGAAAATTTAGTGGGGATATGGCCAGGATCTTCACGCATCTGAAGGATTGTTGGGGATAACAGAGATTGGATCTATCCTGCTTCAGTCCTAGAAGGGATAACTAGAAACAAGAGTGGGAGAGAAGAAGATTTTAGCTCAATTTAAGAAAGTACCATCTAAAAAGGAAGACTGTCCCAAACTGAAAGAGGCTGCATTACCTTTAAGACCTTCAAGCAGGGACTGGATGACCACTTGTTGAGTATGCAGTACAGGGGATTGAACTAATGACCAGCACCTAGCACAGAGCCTGGAGAAAGAGAGAGAGAAACAGAAAGAAAGAGAGAGAGAGAGAGAGAGAGAAAGAGAGAGAGAAGGAGAGAGAGATGGTCTCGTGGGTCCCTTCTAAATCTGAGGTTTTATTGTTCTATGAAAAAATTCAGGACCATGGAGTTCATGCTTGAGGAGAATGTAGAATGTGCTGGGCTAGGGAAGGATGACATAATGCTGCAAAATCAGCCATTCCTCTAGTCCAACTAAATAAACCCCTGGATCTTGTGTAATCAAAATTACACACCAACCATTCAGCATTCCCTCCAGAACCCACGGCAAAGAAAAGCTTTGTTAGGTCGTGCATGTCATCTGAACTGAGAGTCCTAAGAGCACACAGCGCAAACTACAAGCTCCAAGGACACTGCTACTTTAGCGGCTCCCTGCAACAGTCTCTAATTTGGTTCTCACAGAGCATGAGTTTTGATTACAAAGTTCCTCACCCCCCCCCCCCCCATACACACACACTTGCCATTACCCTGCCAGGTAAGAACTGAAGAAAGGCAAAGTAACTCTTAAACCACAGGACTTTCCTATTTCTGACCTCTTCCCAAGAGCCAACCCTGGACAATGCTCCAGAGAAGGGTGAAAGAAAAGAAACATGGGCCTTGGGACACCCAGAACTTTCTGGGTCTGCTAACAATAAAAAGTCCTCCTAAGTGTCCAATTCAGTCTAAGACTGCCACTTCTCATGTGAGATGCTTGAAGGATACACAATTTAATTTCTTCCTTCTACTGACACAGACAAGAATGTCCTCTTTGCCTTAGAAAACAATCTGTGTGTCTTCCTATGGCCAAAAAACCCCACCACCTGGCAGCCAACCCTCTGGTGATAAGCTCATCTTTGCACAAAGCTAAGATGGGTCTTGGATAACAAGCAAACAACTCATCATTGGGGCTGTACTCAAAATCTTTCTAGTTTGGTAGAAAGTGTCATAGACTTTTCAAAGGGCTCTAGATCTACCAGCTGGAAGGGACCAAAGGCTCAAGGCCAGGGTCACTCCCTTCATGACACAATGACACATTTTATCAGAAGAAAGACAAAAAACAATCACTCGGCAACGTATGACAAAAGGCAAAGGAAGAAGAATTGGGCTAGAGTTAGAGACCCTTTCTGGCTGACATTAATGAAATGCTCTCCCCTCCTTCTTCCCTCATCCTCCCACACTTCCCCCAACTATCCTCAATTCAAAAGCATTTATTAAGCACCTATTATGTGCCACACAACTTTAGATACAAAGAAAAAAATAAAACTGTCCAGGGACTCAAGGGGCTCACATTCTATTGAATTCTTCTCCATCCACAGAAGAACAGGCTGTGTTGGGTATAAATACCCAAAACTGTATTAGGTTAAATGTTTTTCTAGAGTGCCACATTCTGGCCTACCACTTGGAATAAGAAGCTGCCAGAAAAAACCTTTTCTTTTCATGGTGGCCCCATGCAGTTGAAGAACACACTGGATTTGCTGCAAGAGGGCCTAGCTTTCAATCTCAAGCTCAGACTTTGGCTACCTGTGAGACTAAACCAAGTCTCTTCACCTCTCTGGGTCTTGGTTTTCTCAACTGGACTATAAGAGTTCACTAAGGTCTTTTCTGTTTCTTAAATCTGTTATTCGATGTGCCTTCCAGATATCAAAATATCCTAAATGTCATCAAATCTGTGTGACCAGGGACATCAGTTGTTTTACCTGTCAGGCTTAGCAGAGAATCAAATTGAGATGTATTTGAAAACAGTCTATAAACTGTTTAATACTTGATAGATATAAAAGTATTATGACAACATTTGGCACTTCCTGAAACATTTTCCATCTTCCTGAAATTGGAGAAACCTATTTTCCCTCCCAACACGCCCCTTTCAATAACATCTACATATTCAAAAGACAAATTCATTTCATTTCTGAGTTTAACAAGTTAATCAAGTTATCCTGTGCCTTTCAGACTGACTACTTTAATTACCAAAGAACATATTTTCTCCCCCATTCCTGAAATTTCATCCACTACTTAAGCCTATTTAGATGTCAACTCCCTTTTGTGACATCAGGTTATCATCCATGCCTCCCAAAGGCTTGACCAATTACAGCGCTGCCAGACATTACATACAGACTAAACTGCAGAAGGACACTGCTAGGCAACTGACTTCTGTATCCAAATGAGGCCTACAGTAAAAAGGAGCAAACAGTAGACAAACATGTTGGAATGCTTTTGTTACACCAGAAGTGTTTCCAGAGAGAATTTGGTTTCCAGTTTTCCATGGGCACAAGTAGATTCAAAACAGGCCAGTACCAATTACATTTATGTGTTGTTAGGTGATGTTATGCCAAATCATAACAGGAAAGAGCAACACGACAAGCCAGGTCAGAAATTCAGGCTCCAAGAGAGGTCAGAGAAGGCAATGAGGTCATGACTATGTCAAGTTAGTTTGAAGACAAGTCATGGACACCCTAATCCAGATAGTACAGAAGATCCTAGAGTCAGGAAAAATGAACAAGCTAAGAGGAACATGAGGGGAAATGTGGCTGCAAGGAGATTGGCCAAGTGGAAAAGTCCAAGTAACACAGGTCTAAGGAAGCAGGAATCTTATAAGTATTTAGGTGGACAAAGCTGGTGGGGGCTGCAAAAAAACGACAGCCCCCTAATAGCTCTGGCAGCTGGGAAAACCCCAGCGATTTGGGACAGAGCTTTCCCCTCTGGAAGCAGAGTTCCACAGAGCTAAAAAATCACTGACTGGCCAACATGAGCAGGCAAAGGAAGCAAAGTAAGAACAGCAACCAAACTCTAGATTCCTTCTTTGGGGACAAGAAGGATCGAAGCATGGAACGGGAGGAAGACAACACAGTCAGAACTCCTGCACCAAAAGCTTCCAAGAAACATGAAGACTACCTAAAAGCCATCGATCAGCTTAAGAAGGATTTTGAAAACCAAATGAGAGAAGTGGAGGAAAAATTGGAAGAGAAATAAGAAGGATGCAAGAAAATCATGAAAAGAGAGTTAACCTGACTAAAGAAAATAACACCTCAAAAAACAGATTAACTCAAATGGCAAAAGAGGCCCAAAAAAGCCAATGAGGAGAAGAATGCCTTAAAAAGTCGAATTTGCCAATGGAAAAAGAAATCTCAAAAGCTTTCTGAAGAGAATAATTCCTTCAGAATTAGAGTGGAGCAAATGGAAGCAAATGACTTTATGAGAAATCAAGATACTATTAAACAGATCCAAACAAATGAAAAAATAGAAAGCAATGTGAAACATCTCCTTGAAAAAAACCACTGACCTGGAAAACAGTATTTAGGTGGACAAGTTGATTTCAAAGGGGAAAGAAATGAAGGAGCAAGAATCAGAAACCCAGAATAGGTGCCTGAAAACAAAGGCATTGGGGCTCAGACAGAAATGAAGGTGTTTTTGTATTCCAGGCAAAGGCCTTTCTTTCTTAGTCTTGATGTTACTTCCTTCCTGAGGTTTCCGCCTTTTAGTATAAGACTGCCTGGGTCAATGGGCCAAGGACTTGAAGTTTTTCCTTTCCAATGTGATGTTTGCTGCACGACCTGGATTTCAGGGATGTGTGTTCCAGAGAGGTTCAGAGAACCAAGGCCTAGAAGGACTGAGTAATACCCAGAAATTCAACAAGAGAAGAAGCAAGTGGCTCAGTCCACAAGAACCACTAACAGTAGAATTGAGACTCCTGAACCTTGAGCAGAGGCTAGTTTTATAATCATAGCTGACTAAAGCTGACAAGTATATACTGGATCTAACTTCACAGCATACTTGATCACAGCAGGAGCAGAAAAACTGGAACTTTTGCTTTCTTGTTTGTTTTTAATCACTTGCAGCTCTGGGTAAGAAAGACTAGGGCAGAAGTGAATGACAGACATAGAAATGACACCCCCTAAACACAGAGTGGCAAAAACAGCAAAAACAGTGTGCCACCATTGGGCACCTAGCTACAAAATACCAAAACTAAGGACATGGTTAGGGAACATGCGTTTTCAATGAAATGATCAGATGAGGAAATGCCCTCTACCAGTGGAGGCTGGCACCATCTCTACAATGAAGAGTCCTTGAGTGTGGCCTAGAACACCAAGACGAGTAACTTGAACGTGACAATCCAGTCCAGATGTGACAGAGATAGGACGGAAATATGGACCTTCCTGATCTCACAGCCAGCTCTCTAACCACTATTTCTCTGGGTCTCTCCAGAACACACATCCCTGAAATCCAGGTCATGTAACAAGCATCACACTGGAAGACTGGGAAAAACTTCTTCAAGTCCTGGCCCCACTGACCCAGGCAGTCATACTAAAAGGGGAAAATCTCAGGAAGGAAGTAACATCAAGACTAGGAAAGAATGGCCTTTGCCTGGAATATAAAAACATACCTTCATGTATTAGAAAAAAATGAATTCTCCATTCAAATTTAATCTTGTGGTGCCACTTAAAAAGGAAACACTAACTTTTAGGTAGAGGTATTAAAAATTTTTTTTTCTTTTCCATTTTATTATTTTTTTCTATTAGCAATTACTTATTTTTTTCTCCCTCCCACAACTATTTCCCACTGAAAATTAAAAGACAATAACAAACCCTGTAACCATGCATATCGAAGCAAAACAAACTCTCTACTTTGGTTGTGTCCAAAGCGTATGTCCCAATTTTCATGCTGAGTCCATCAATTATATCAGGTGGGCAGCCTGCCTCATCAATGATCCCCTAGAATCACGGTCGGTCTTTGCACTGAGTTTAGTTTTTCACAGTTGAAACTCAACTGTTAAAGACAGAACATTTCTAGAAACAGGACTAGAATTTCTTCTGTAAGTTCCTTTCATGAAAGAATCATAATGTCATGGTCCTTTCAGGAAAGGACCTTAGAAGCACAGAATACATGTCACTTTCTCAGCACTTACCACAAGTATCTGTTATGTAATAGGTGCTTAATAAATGCTTGTTGACTTGAATCTCCTAGTTTTAACATCATGAAACACAGGGACTTGATAAATGCTTATGAAACTGAACTGAGTTCTGTGTCTTAATGTCCTTTCTACAGTTAATATTTTATTCTTCCGAAAGGACTAAGTCAGAAATGTTCAGAGAACAAAGATTACTGACTTTCCCCATTTTATATATATATATGTATATATGTTGAGTATATCCCACTTTGTTTGGCAAATAGTCTGTGCTTCTTTAGCCCCTTTTCTAAGTAAACTGAAATGTGTATGTGTGTGCATATACAATCCACACATGTATGTAATACACATTCATATGTGTGTATGTGCATATATATATATACATACACACACACACACACACACACACATATGGATTGGAAAGACGTGTGTATATATGCTTCTGCTCCTTCACAACCAGGAAATGAAATATCAATAGCTTTTGGATTTGGTATTTCAGGTTTTTCACAATCTTGCCTCTACCTACAGCACACCTTATCTGTAGTACCATCCAGTCCAACTAGATGAGTCTAACAAGTTCTCAAATCATAATGCATTTGAAATTCATATAAAATATTTTCCTCAAAATCCTATGAGATAGTATATCATCCTCCTTCTATGGATGAAAAAAAATCAAGGCTCAGGGAGACATGGGGTGACTCAGGACCACATATTTAGAGCTAGAAGGAACCTACTAGTCCAACTCCCTCATTTTACAGATGAGGTAACTGAGGTCCAGAAGTGAAGTAAAGTTGCAAAGTTAAGTAGGTCCTTGGAGCGGAATCACAAACCCAATTCTTCTAACAATACTCTTTCCACTACACAACACTGCAACTCAGACTTTCAAACTTTTGCTCTTATCATTTCAACATCTGGGAATGCCCTCCCCACGCTGGTCCAAATCTTCCCTCTCTTCTAGAACGCTCTCAATGTCTATTTTTATTCAGTAAGTCATCATGCGTTTCCTTTGTGACATTTGTCATTGTCTTGAAGCATTACATTTTACAAACATACACCATCTTCCCTACTGGACTCTAGGCTCCTCAAGGAAGGCATCTAGTCTAACCTAAATCAGAATTCCCATCATTCCCAAAAAGAAGTAATCCAGGCTCTACTTGAATATCTTCAACAAGGTGGGACCTACTACAACCATCCCAAATACTACTTCCAGACAGCTCTATGTGTTAAGATGAGGTACATGGATCCATAATAGATGGAGGGCAAGACTTGAAATCAAGAAGAGTTAAATTAAAGTCTTGCCTCTAACACATACTAGCTGGGTGACCATGAGTAGGTCACTTAATCTTTTAGTGGCCCAGGCAAATCTCTAAGAAGTTACAAATGTTACTAATTTGCACTGGCGAGGGGATTTTTCATACCAGGAATTTTTAACATGGATGAAATCACAGGTTTTGACCAAAAAAAAAAAAAAATCAAAGAAGTTGAAAGCTTCCTCTCTGTAGCCAATACCCAATGCTCCTAGATCTGCCCTCCAGGGCCAAAGCACAAGTAACCTTTCTCAAATATGAGGGTCCTTCAAATACCTGAAGACAATTATCATATACACTAAAAACTCTCTCTCTCTCTCTCTAGACTAAATAGCCTCAATTTCCTCAATAGTCCTTGCAAGGTATGATCTTTGGCCCTTTCAACATCCTTGCCACCAATGACAAACTGTATACAATTCTTTCCATCACTCAGTCCAGAGCACAAAATATAAAATCAACAGATATTTATGGATCTGATTCCACAACATATTCCACATACGGCAGTAAGGTTTCATAAGCGGCGGAACAACAGGTGTTGAGAAAAGACTACTAGACTGGGAGGCAAGGACCTGGGGTCATACTTAGTATTTGTGTGACACTGGGCAAGTCATTGGGAAATAATCTTGAGTCCTCACTTTTTCACACGTAAAATGAAGGGGTTAGATTTCTTTTGACTGGGAAAAAATTAATTCAATAAAAAATAATAAGAATTGGCTGAATTTTCATGAACTGAAAAAATAATTAAGAAATAAAGTACAAAGGGGCTAGAATAGATAATCTCTCCCAGCTCTGATATTCTAGGGGACTATATTTTAGAAATTAAGAACTAATCAAGTTCAGATCTAATGATTCTATGATACTGAACTTCATCGGGGAACATAGTATTTTTGGCAAAGGTTTACTCAATGCTACAGAATCGTGCTTCACTTTTCCCCCTCACACCTGTCCATTCAGTTTAATTATGAACTTGAAAAGAAATAGTCCAACACACTAAAGATAGCATAATTTGATTCAAATAGCAACAGGGGCCTTCCTAGCCACCAGAGCTGCTCTAAGAAGTGGGGTCTAAAAAGGAGGGAAAGAGGAAAGGAAGGAATATGGATGGTGAAGGGAAGGGACCACTGAATGCTAGGTTTCTGCTGATACAGTATCTTTAGATATAGGAAGTAACCTAGACAAAATGTACATGTTCTGTTCCTTCTTTGACTCTTAACTAGATATTCCTTCCAGATCTTTGGTAGACTATCATTGACTTCAATGGTTAACATACTACCTTTCTCCTCACCCCACCATTTTTTTCCCTTTCCCAAAAGGCTAAAAATTTGTTTTGCTTCTAAGAGAACCAGATTTGAAATCAGATGACCTCGGTTAGAATTTCAGCCCTACTACTTACCACCTATACAAACTTGGCAAGTCATTTCTTCTCTCCAGGCCCCAGTTACCTCATCTTTCAAATGAGAAGATGAGACTAGAGCAACTCTAATTCCTACCAAATATGCCAAGTGTCTTAGTAGGGAAATTAGCCAAAATGGCAAAACATCTCACCAATTCCTACTTCTTCCACATTTCTCTCTCTTTCTCTCTCTCTCTCTCTCTCTCTCTCTCACACACACACACACACAGGTATGTACATGTATACATATATGCGCACATATGTATGCATATATACATATATATATATATATATATATACACACACCTTTCTATTCCCTTAAAAATAAATATTTACAGTTTAAGAGAAGCAGTCTCCAAGTTATTATAGTCATAAATGCAGGTTAAATATTGGCACTAGATAAGCAGACAGTGTACCTTTGAATCACCTGGCCTTTGTTGCTAGGCTTTGTACTTTGACTCCTGGCTCACAATAGAAACCATGGGAGAGACCTAGCCTGACATTCCACCCTAAGTGTCCCACCAGCCTCACTGAATGATGCCTTCTAATGCCTTTCTAATCTCAGAGGCCACCCAAAATATACATGCAAGGACTATACCTTGAAAAATGACTAAATCTTGAAAATGACAAAATACAGAAAGGCAGCAAGGCAGATCCAGCTCCCCTTTACTGGAAAAAAAATGTTTAAGAATAAAATTAGGAAACAATTGAGCCTCAAATCTCAATACTTATTAAGCATCTACTAACATGATGAGAATTATACTTGGTCCTGGGGAATACATAATCCTTAACTTCATAAACTCACAATCTGGGGGTAGAAGGATAGGAGAGTACAGCATTCATCTCTCAATAATACTGAGATTCTCTTTTAGGCCTGAGATTCAATAGGAAAAAAAATCCATACGAGCAAACTGGGGTAACTTCATCTGTATAAGTGAATAAAAGAATGTTATTCCTGCCATTTCTAACTCATCATAACACACACAAAAAAACCCCTATAATACAAAATAACATCACGTTCATGAAAGAAGTAAAAAGCAAACTAAGGGCCAAGTGGGAAAAGATCATTTCCAGGTTAGAAAATATCATTAGACTTCAGAGAAGAGGCGGCATCTAAGCTGGGTTTAGAAGACAGGTAGAATTTCAACAGGTAAATAGAACAAGACAAAGGAGAGGGGGAGGGTTTTTACAGTGTAAGGAACAATGAGCAAAGGTCCAGAGGTGGAATATCACAGGCAGTGGCTACTGAACCATGCACTTTCACTGGGGCATAAAGATACAGAGGTAAGTGGGGTGAGATAAGGCAGAAAGGGTAGGAAGGTGCCAGACTCCAGAGGCCCTGGAATGGCTAGGGAGGAGGGACTTGATTAGATAGGCAATAAAGAATGACTGAAGGGTTTTGAGCAAGAAATGATATAGACACAACAAACATTTTGTAAATGTTTATAGTATATAGGACATTAAGGACACCAAGGTTAAAAAATAAAATTAGTCCCTGCCTTCTAAGAGCTCAGACTGGATGAGGAAACATAATTTAGCCATAGATGAAGGAATCTGGATGGGAGTAGAAACTGCAGACAGAGAGACCAATCAGGAAGCAAACACAACAGTCCAAATGAGTGGTAATTAATGAAGGCCTAATAGCGTAAAGGTAGTAGTTAGAATACAGGGTAGCCGGGCAGCTCAGCAGATAGAATACCAGGCCTGGAGTCAGGAAGACCTGAATTCAAATCTGGCTTTAGTTACTAGCTGTGTGACCCTATTTGCCTTAACATGTCACTTAACCCTATTTGCCTCAGTTTCCTCCTCTCTATAAAATAAGCTGGAGAAGGAAATGGCAAACCAACAAGAAGCAGTAAAAGAACAAAGTGGAAGGGACAGGATTCCACATAATTTCTAGACAGTAGGAAGAATCACCAGCCAAAATTAAAGTATTTTGGTTTTGTTCTTTAATGTAGAGAGGAAGCACGATTCACTGAAACTATTAAAACTTCAGCCTTCATGGCAAGATCCAGGGGTTAGTCTTAATAGTCACTATGGCTCCACACTGCAATGTGTGAGTGTGAGTGTGTGTGTGTGTGTGTGTGTGTGTGTGTGTGTGTGTAATGAAGTCTGCTACATGACAACTCAAATTAACAGCCCTTGTTCAGTAGAAAGCCATATTTGTAATCCCCCCTACTTCCCAGGGTAGTGGTGAGGGTCAAATGAGTTAACAATTATAAAACACTTAGCACAGTGCCTGGCATACAACAAGCACTATGGAAATGGTAGTTCTTACTATCATCACTGTTATTTAGTTCAGAATAATCTTCAACTATTCTGTGCCATCCCTATTCTCTGGGCTCCCAGACCAAAAGCACAGTCATTGCAGCAAATAAGCAAGCCCCTAGTCCTTTAACCTAGGGAAGAAAATCAATTGTGCCCCGAATTCAGCTCTTTCAGACTAGAATCCCATTCTCATTTAGACTTTGCCATTTTGTTCCAATACAATTCCAACTGCCTAACTGATGACTAGTTAACAAGTAAACAATTTCACATAACAGAGTTAGAGTTGGAAAGCACCTGAGAACACAATGTCAAAGCTGCAGGAACTTTATAATATAGACCATAAGCACTGGGACAGACTGAACATAAAAAAGTTCAACTGGAATATGGCCCCCAGAGAGCATCTTGGCCCAGAACTTCATTTTATAGAGGGGCAGAAAAGCTGTGCTGAGGGTAAAGTGAGATGGTTCGGGTAACCACTGGCTAAGAGGGCCTCTCTGTTGTATCACTATGCTATTTCCTTGCATTCTCACTGGACATGTCATCCAAGGATACAAGCTGCTTGAGGATTAATCTATGTTGGACCCAGGCTACATGAGCTAGTTTTCTGTATATACTGATGCACTTTTTTATACCCCCATCCATGAAAGCTTTCACCTTCATTGCTCTAATGCTTCCTCATTCGTAAAAGGTTTCATTTCAAATAAGCACACTTCAGTTTTTCATTCTCTAAATTTAGGTAAAGAATTCACAAGGTAATTGCCATGATACTCCCTAGAACCAGGGCTCTTGTGAATAGTTTTCCAGAGTTCCATGGACTTGGATGGGGAAAAAAATTACATCTTTATTTTCACGAAATTCTAACTGAAATTTAGCATTTCCTTCAACTATGAATTTAGGCAATGAACCACAAAATTATCAACAGTACCTATGACTCTGTCACCAACAGAAATCAGATTATTTTGATATCATATTACAGTTGCAGTTCTCAAAATGTTATAAGCTCACCACTACTTCAAAACTGCTATACATATACCCATGATTAGATTACATGTGATCTGTCTTCCTAACCTACAGACTGTATTTCAAACTTACTAGTTTCTCTTCTAATCCTATGTATTTTTATTTTATGCATTTAAAAACATTTTAAAACATTGTGAGAAGGGATCCAAGCTTCTGAGGTAAGAATGAGGGCAAGTGGACAGAAGCCGCAGGGAAGCAGATTTTGTTTCAGTAAGAGGACTTCCTAATTAGAGTTAATAATGGAGCAGACTGCCTTGTAAGGTCCTTAGCTCCTAGACACTGGAGGTCTTTAAACACTAGATGACTACTTGTCAGGGATGTGGCTGGCAGTGCTTGGCACACAGAAAGCACTTAATATGTTTTCTGATTGATTCAAATTTCAGATAAGGATTGAACTAGATGATTTCCAAGGTCTCCTTTGGCCATGGAATTCCATGAAATAAAACCACTGTATCCTGTATAATAATAACTCATATTAAGAAGGCAGCCTGGCAGTACCAGATTTCAAGCTACATTACAAAGCAGTAATCATCAAAACAATCCGGTACTGGCTAAGAAACAGTGATGGACCAGTGGAACAGATTAGGTACACCACACACAATAGTAAAAGATCACAGTAATCTAGTATTTGATAAACCCAAAGATCCAAAGTTTCAGGACAAGAACTCACTATTTGACAAAAAATGCTAGGGAAATTAAAAAGCAGTTTGACAAAAACTAGGTAGGTAAACCAATATCTCACACTGTATGCCAAGATATGGCCAAAATGGGTACATGACTTAGACATAAAGGATGAAATCATAAGCAAATTAGGGAAACATGGAAAATTTTACCTGTTAATCTATGATAAGGGAAGAATTAATGAGCAAACAAGAGACAGAGAACATCATAGTATGTAAAATGGATAATTTTGATTACATTAAATTAAAAAGGTTTTGCAAAAAAACCTAATGCAGCCAAGACTACAAGGAAAGAAGAAAATTGGGAAATTAATTTTATAGCAAGTTTTTCTGACAAAGGCCTCATTTCTCAAATATATAGAGAATTGAGTCAAATGTATAAGAATACAAGTCATTTCCCAATGGATAAATGGTCAAAGGACATGAACAGGCAGTTTTCAGAAGAAATCAAAGCTACCTAGAATTATATTTTAAAATGCTCTGAATTACTATTCATTAGAGGAATGCAAATGAAAAGGACTCTGAAGCACCACATCACAACTCTCAGATTGACTAATATGACAGAAAAGGAAAATGACAAATGTTGGAGGGGGTTTGGAAAAGTAGGGACACTAATGCACTGTTGGCAGAATTGTGAACTGATCGAACAAAACATTCTGTGTAGGGGACAGATGGAAACAACCCTCAGTGGTTCTCAACCTTCCTAATGCCGTGACCCTTTAATACTTGTATGTGGGCATATCTGCACTTGGGAGGACCCGCCTGGAGACAGAGAAGTGGTATCTTGGTTTCTAAGACCATAGGAAATATGTGTTTTCCGACGGTCTTAGGCGACCCCTGTGAAAGGGTCGTTCGACCCCCCCCAATGGGGTCAAAACCCACAGGTTGAAAGCCGCTGCTCTAACCAAACTCCTTTTTATTGGGGTTGGGGGCAGGGGTATAAGAAGAGGGTGGGAAGAATCTCAGATACTTTCCCCCCAACACAACTGTGCATTATGCTCTCACCCTCCTTGAATTCCTTTATTGTCAACATCATTCATTTTGCACTTCTACATTTCACCATCGTGAAACAGGTGTTGGTCATAGTTCTACCACTTGTATGACTCCAGAAAGCCACCTGCCTTGTCTGAGCCTCAGGCTCCTCACATATAAAGAATAACCTTTATAACCAGTCCTAGTCTGTCTCTCTTTAGAAAAACCTGGAAAGACTTATATGAACTGATGCTGAGTGAAATGAGCAGAACCAGAACACTACACAGTAAACAGTGTGACGACTGACTTTGATAGACTTAGCTCTTCTCAGCAATGCAAGGATCTAAGAAAACTCCAAAAGACTCACAAAGGAAAATGCTATCCACATCCAGAGAAAGAATTCTGGAGTCTGAAGGCAGATGGAAGCATACTATTTGCTATCCTTTTCTTCTACAGCTTTCTTTGTTTCTTTCTTTTTGTGGTTTCTCCCTTTAGTTCTAATTCTTTACATCACAACTAATGTGAAAATGCTTAATATGAATGTATAAGTAGAGCCTATATCCCTATCTTGAGGAGGGGGGAGGAGAGGGAAGGGGAGAAAATTGAAAACTCAAAATCTTATGGAAGTAAATGCTGAAAAATAAATATAAATTTTTTTAAAAGCCTTCCTGATTCCTGTGTCTCCCATCTCTCCAAAATCTTCAGTTTCCAAAATAATGCAACTAAAGCAAAGGTCTGACTATGCCACACCCCTGATCAAGAAGCCTTAGTGGGTCCCAACTGCTTTCAAAATACAATAAAATGCAAATGTCCTCATTTGCCTTTAAAGCTCCAGAGTTTATAGCTCCTGCCTACTCACCAAGGCTTCATGCCTCTGCATAGGTATAACTAAAAGGCACTCCCTTTTCCCAGTCTTCTGAAATCCTCAATTTCTTTAAGAATCAATTTTAGAGGCCACCGCCCATGGAAAATTCTTCCTGATCATCCTGGTTGTTCATGCTCTTCCTATCCTTAAATTATATTTTATTTCTATTTCCTTAGGCTTACATGATCACAGATCTAAAGTGAGAAAGGACTCCAAATGCCATCTAGTACAACCCCTTCATTTTACAGATGTGAAAATCGAGGTCTATTTATCAGTTCACATGCTGTTTTACCCAGTAGAACATAATCTCCCTAAAAAGAACTATTTTCAGCTGTTTCTTGTAGTCCCAACATCTAGCATTGCTTGCATAAGACAGGCACTTAGTAAGTGCATGCTGACTTAAAGGAAATTACTATATTTGTACTGGCCACCTCACAAAATTTTAAGTGTCCACAAGAACACTAAACTCTTCAAGGGGAACAAGCCAACTTAGATCACCCATAGCACCTATATCTGGTGCTCAAATACTCAGCAGTTTACTGAATCATCGTATATAGAGCAAATAGCCTTTCAGCTATTTTCAGTGCATAACATTAACACATGCCCTGCAAAAAAATTGGAAATTGAGGGGATGCTCATCAATTGGGGAATGGCCAAACAAGTATATGATTAAATGACAAGTAGAATGGTTTCAGAGAAACCTAGAGAAGTTACATCAACTGATACAAAGCAACGTGGGCAAAACCAGGAAAATACTATATTCAGTAACAGCAACTGTATGATGATCAACTGTGAATGATTCAGACAACGATTCAAGACAATTCTGAAGGACTTATGATGAAAAATGCTATCCATCTCTAAAGAAAGAATTGATGAAGTCTGAATGGAGATCAAAGTTTTGTTTGTTTTCTCTCCCAACATGGCTAAAATGGAAATACGTTTTGCATGACTGGACATGTATAATCTATATCAAATTGCTTACCTTCTCAAGGAGGGGAGAGAGGAGGAAGGAAAGGAGTTTGGAACTTAAAATTAAAAAAAAAGACTTAAAAATTGTTTTTACATATAATTGAAAAAAATTAAATTTAAAAGCTTAAAAAAAAAAGTGCCCTGGAAGCACATCTGAAAAGGAATCCTATTTAGTAATAATGTCCTTTGCCCAATCCTAAAAACTCCTAATCTTCCCTTAGCCCATAGTTCTCAACATGTAGTCCAGGGACCCCAAGACCCTTTCAGAGAGTCCACAAGGTCAACGTTATTTCATAATAATATGAAGATGTTTTAATTTCTAATAAGGTAAATGCTGACAGATATATCCACAAAATGACAAAAGCTCTTTGGAGAAATACTAAATAAATCTTAAGAATGTCAAAGGGAAAATTACTAATATGGAAATGTTTTACATGATTGTACATATATATTTACCATCTCAGGAAGGGGACAGGAAGGGAATTTGGAACTCAAAACTTAAAAAAAAAAAAGCAAATGTTAAAAAAAATTGAATATATAATTAGGGAAAAAAATAAAAGACATTAAAATTTTTTTTAAAAGAATGTCAAGGGACATCATACATATGATGACCAACCTTGATAAACTGGACTATCCTCAACAACGCACAGCTAAAGACAACTCTACAAGCCTCAGGATGGAAGGAGATACCTAAACTCAGAGAAAGATATAGAAAGA
>CM053580.1:544342090-544376166 GCA_028627135.1 Pseudochirops cupreus
TAAAAAAAATAAAAAAAATAAAAAAAAATAAAAAAAGAATGTCAAGGGGTCCTAAAACCAATCAATTTGAGAATTTCCACCAGTCATTACACAGTAGTTTATGGATTACCACGGGCAAGTCATGTTCCTTCTGTGCAGACATCTGTAAGAAGGTTGAACTAGATCACCTTTTGGTTCTAACATTGTTCTAAGATCCCATCCAACTCACAGAATTTCAGCAGTTGAAGGAACCTCAAATGGCACATATTCTAGCCCATAGCTTACTGAGAATCCTGACTACATTCCAACAGGAAGTCTTAGGAGCCTTTATCTGAGAGGGAATCCACTAGCTCTCCAAAGAGCCCATTCCACTTCTGGAAAGCTCTGATTGTTACAAGTTTTTCTTTACATCAAGTCTCAATTTGCCACTTGGGGAGGGGAGAGGGGGGTGCCAAGCAGAACAAACTGAATGCCTTAATACCTCTTCTACAAGGGAGTCTTTCAAGTACTTCAGAACCATTAGCATGTCTAACCCATCTCCCATCTTTTCTTTTCCAGGTTATCCATCCCACATTTCTTCACACTATCCTGGCACAGCAGGGTCCTTCATCATCATGGTTCCCCCCCTCTAGACACTCTCTAATTTACCAATGTAACTGATGCCCATGACTGAACAGAGAGCACTATAGTGTGGTCTGACTAGAGTACTGTCTCATTCCATACACCATTTCTCTCATGAAAACCAAAATATTCATTTTTTTGACTGCCATACCAAAATATACTGCTGATGAATATTAAACTTACAATCCACTAAGACCATGACATTCTGTGTTCTAAGGTCCTTTCCACATCTTACAATGTGTTCTATATTCTAATGATCCTTTTCAGCAGTAACATTTTACATTCTGTACTCGCTGAGCCTTTGAAGCACTAATATTCTACATTCTAAAATTCCTCTCTGACAATCTATATTCAAAGATTTCTAGATTTTAAATTATAAAATAAACCCTTCTAATTCTGACACTGTGTTCTAAATGAAAATTTCACTTGTAACATAAAGCAGAAAAACACATTGACCCTAAATCTGAATGCAGACCTAAAAAGCAGATAAACAATTCTGAAGCCTGAGTCAGTAAGCAGGGGATTCCTGGCTACATAATAGCCCCACTCAGTGCCACAGAGACTCAGACTTTCAAGGAATTTCACACCAAGAAGTCCAATCGGAAAGAACTTGTTGCCAATGTAACACTAACCTTGCTCTGGAAAGACTCTGGTGACCCAGGAGGGTGTAATTACATTTGTTACAGACACATCCTGCTGACGATGAAAGGTGTGATGAAAGCTTCAAAATTCACTTGGGCACAAAGGTGGAAGAGCAGACTTGAGAGGAGGTGGTTGAGAAACAAGCAATTCATGCCAACATGAAAGTGCATGGTGGGTTTGAAAGTGGCCTTCCTGTTATTTGCCATAGGGAGTGTTATCTTTGAAACAAAGTACATGCATGAGGTAGGTCCCTACAAGCAAAGTTACATTCCAACATCCCATCAACAGAGATAAGAATCCATTGTCTTTCAAGACAACAGATTCTATTAAGTAGCTTCAAGGTACAATGAGTCTAAACTTTTGTTTTTAAATTATAGCAAAAGCCTCTGAGGAACAAGGTATTCCAGACAGCTGTTTTCCTGACAGCTGAAGGTTATTAAATACTTCCCAGCCTTCTTAAAAAGCACACAATGAACATAATTTAAACTTTTCTTGACAACTTAAAATCACCACTGTAACATCTTATGATAGTGTGGTATGTGGGGCAAAAAAACCAAACTTGGGAGTCAGATGAACTGAATTTGACTCATGGTTCCTCCACTTACTCGTGTGACTATAGATGGGCCAATCAGCATCGTGTGGTAGAAAGAATACTGACTTGGGGATTAGAGAACTTGGATTTATATGTCGACAGTTACTCATGGATGCATCATCTTCTTGGGCAAGTCACTTCACTCCAAAGCCTTAGTTTCCTCACCCTTCAAATGAGATGACTAAATAATCTTTAAAGTCTCTCCTTGTTCTTAAGACTATGCTTCAAATCACTTCAACCTTATGAGGCTCAGTTAGCTAATCTTTATAATAAGAAAAATCTCAGTCAACCCAAATTAATTCATTTTCCCCCTCAAATTGGATTCACTCAACTGTGGTCTACCACTAACGTTATTTTGTATTTCTATAGAACTCTTTCTTAAGAAGTCTTCCTTTAGAAAGTAGCCTGTATTGAATCAAAAGGGGCATAAATGAAGAGAAGAGGAATGTGATACATTATGGGACTGTTTTGTTTGACTATGTGTCTTTGTTACAAGAGTTTGGTTTTTCTTTTTGTTTTCAATGGGAAGGAGGAGGGAAGGGAAAGGGAAGTAGGATGATAGGGTTGTACCCCTAAAATAAGAGAACAGAAGAAAAGCCAAGAGGAATCACAAACAAGAAAGACAACTTTGAAAGTTCCATGTGGAATTTATTATATATTTGAAAAGAAAGCTCTACAAAAGAGATGTGCAAATTCATGTACAATCTTCTGTTCATTTGTATATGGAAATATTTTATTTATTAGCATTGAGTTTAGAATAAAAATATACTTGTAATCCATACTAATATCACCTACCACAAAAAATAAGAATGTGAGTTGCTAGTAAATATCTTACATTTGCACAGTGCTTCACAGTTTACAAAAGCACTTTTATATATATTTTTAAATTCTTAAAACAAGTTTTAGAGATAGCTGAACATAAACACTATTGTGCCCATTCTCCGGAAGCACAGGAGAAGGAAAATCTCTTAGCTGAGTTTTCTTCCAATAAAAAAGGAGAGCTGCTTGTTGAATCAGGCAGACACCAAGAGCTGCTGTTTCAAGGAGATTCAGTAACAAGACAACATTAACAGCAGAGGCTGGGAGGGTCCCAGGAAACAGAGAGGATGCTTGATAAATAATTGTTGAATTTCTTTATCTACAAATCCACTGTCTCCCAAACATAAGCTCTCGGGTTACAAGGGGGTGATTTTCTGAAATCCATTCCAGGAAATGTCATGAATTTTCACAATGCGGTGCCTACATTTCCCCCAATCACTTCTACTGAATTTGTGTTATGTTTGTAAACATTTCTCATCTCCCCCTACTACCTCCCTCCCTAGGCCTAGCCAAATCACTTAATCTCTGTCAGCCTCAAGTTTCCTCAGCAGAAAATAGAGATAATCATAGCATGTACCTCCCAGGATTGCTGAAAGGATAGAATGAGATGTCTGTAAAGTGCTCTGCAAATATTAAAATGCTAGATGGACGCTAGCTATTACTACTAGCTCCATATTTGAACTTAGCATTGCAGATAGTAGGTGCTTACTAAATGGTTCCAGAGACTACAAAAAGACCTGGGGATCTAACTGGCTACAAAAAGATGTGAAAATAACAAGGAAAGCTCCTTCTACCAATTCAAGTCTTCACCTTCTTGGTAATGTAAAGTGAAAGTCGAGAGTTGCCTAGAGCAGTGGATTAAAACTTACTTATACTGGGTCACACAGCCCCACGCCTCAGAAGCAGGATCTGAACCCAGATCTTCTGGGAGGCCAGCTCTTAGACTCTGCTAAGGTATCTCGGGTGCTGGAGATAAAAAGATTTTCAGGAGCACATTCTACTAAGAGACAAGACCCAGTCAGATGTAAATCCCTGAGGCCCACCTCAGGATCATCCCTGACTTTCCCTTCTCCCTCAGCACCCATTATACAGTTTTCAAATCTCATGGATCTACGAACCCGGCCACCACTCTAGTCAAGTCCCACATCATGCTGCAACTGGAGGATTCTAACCGGTTTTCCTGTTTCACTTTCTCTCCTCTTTGAGCTCTCCTTCATACTAGCTGCCAAATTGTTATTCCTAAATCCAAGGTGTGGCCATGTCACTTCCCTGATCCCAGGTTCCCAGAACTTCCACAGTTCTCTTGCCACAGGATAAAAAACTCTTGTATTAGAGATGGAAAGCTGCAGCCTACCTCTCCAGACTTATTTCCCATCATTCTCTTCACTGTAGGCTCCAATGAAATGATGAGCTATTTGCATTTCCCTGTGCACAATATAGTCCCTCCAGTATCCTTTGCCCAGGAGGCCTTGGATGCTCTTCCCACTACTGTGCCTTAAAATCCTGAGATTCTCCATGAGGCCTTTCCTCCTCCCTTCCCCAACTATAAGCATTCTCCTGGTCCCCATCAAAATTATTTTACTCATCAGTGTACACACTGCCAACAGTAAAATATAAGTTCCTGGAATGCAGAGCCCTGGTCCATGTTGATCCCTGGCAACCAGGAACCCTAGTATTCAAGGATCCCAACACCCAGGGACCTTCAGCACCTGAGGACCCAGGGATCCCCCAGCATGATCTCTTACATGGAACTATTTTTTGATAAATGCTTGCTGCCTGGCACTGAATTCCTGGCAGTTTTCTGAAGTGGCACCTGGAGTTGGCCTTAAAAACTAAAGAGCATTTCAACAGGTGGTGAAGGATGGGAAGGGAGAAAGGCCTTTCTAACACAAAGAATGGCTGAAACACAGGCAGAAAGAAGGATGGGTTTTGGGGGACGGCAGGTTGGGGGATTTGGCAGAGGTGCTGGAGATGCCAGGCCATGGATGGCCTCCTGGTTTCATGCCTCCTGCCTCCTCACATTCTAATTCTTCCTCCAGAGAACTGCCAAAGTAATTTTCCTAAAGCACATGTCCTTGTGCGCTCCAACAGCAACTCCTTCTCATTTCGAGGCTTAAATAGAAACTCTTGTTTGGTATTCAAAGGTCTTTCTTCACAAACTTGCCTCAACTTACTCTTTTAGCTTTAATACATATTGCTCCCCTCCCCGTTATAGTCTAGGTCCTAATTATCCTAACAAATGTAACTGGGAAAGAATTAATGAAATAAATAAAAACACAACACAACACAACACTGACCATGCTAATTTGTGGCTTTCGAAGTCAACATGCGGCCCACAGGGGTTGAGGCCGGCCGAGCTATCCGGCACTCACTCGAGATGCGTCTTCTCATTGCCAGGTCTCTGCGTGTCCTCTTCACTTCTGGCTCTGAGAATCACCAGTTCCCTTCAAATCTTAGCTCAAGCACCACCAAGACCTCTCTCTCCACGAACAACTGTCCTGTGTTTATTCTGAATTAGACTTAATGTATGGTTGCCTGCCTGGCAGAAAGAATGATACACACCTTCTTGAAGGAGGAAGAATTGTACTTTTGTGTCTGTAATCACAGCACCTAAGAAGCACTTTAAAAATGCTCATTTATTGATCAGTAAGAACTCTGAACTTTACTCTGTATTCCATCTACAACCACTGAAAGGACTTGAGTCCTTCTGTAATAATGGAAGAGTGCTAAGATCAGATCTCTACATCAGATAATGAATCTGGCAGTGGTATAAATGATGGATTGGAAAAGGGATGGGCTATGGGAACAAAGCCTAGACCCCTCCTTCCACTGCAACAGCTGTCAGACATCCTCAGTTGCTTCAACTCATCCTTGTCCACTGTGGTCTCCAAACCTGCCCCCATCCTATGACTACACAGATTTGTCAAAATTCTTCCCCAAAATGTAGTAGACAGAAGAGATCACAATGAAAAATGGTAACAGAAAGGCCTGGACCACAAAGGAGTCAGTGGAAACAGAGAAAAGGAGACAAATATGAGATATTATAGAGGTAAAATCTTAGAAGTTAGGGTAACTAAAGTGTTATTGGAGGGGATGGGAAGTAAAAAATCAAATACCAAGGTTTCAAACACAGTAGATTTGGAAAATAAGTTTTACCACTTACAGGAAAAGAGGCACAACAGCTGTCTGAAAGGTAAGGCAGCCTCATTTTAGCAGGATACTTATAAATGCAGATATATCCATGTTAAGAGACTGCTGGCTTCCAATACATTCTACCTACATATAGACAAGGGGGGGGGGGTCTTTACCAAAATAATTTCCAGACTCCCTTACTATCCTGGTAACCTGTCTCTAGAAGAACTCTAGATTTTCAAAATGCAAGAGTTAGAATTTTATTTAAACACATTAAATAATTTAAAAATTTTATTTAACACTCCAGATGTGATCTGATCAGGGTAGGGGACTTGGGACCATTATTCTACCTGAGCAGAATGCCTCTGTTAAGGTAAGATGGACCTAGTCTATTCAGGGAAGTTACCATGTATGAAGTCTCCATGGAAATAAAAGGATATTGTATCAAGCCATTTAATTATGTTAAAAAAAATAAATTAAAAAAACTTGTTCAGAATTATGGGTTTCTGACCACAGAAAATTTCTGTTTGAGTGACTTGTGATGACAATACGGATCCGTCAAACAAATATCACACTGACAGATAACCCCCTTCCCCCAAGATAAAAACAGCTGACATTATATAGACCTTTGAGGTTTACAAAGTATGTTACCTAATCTTATTCAACAGAACAACCCTGGGAGTTGGTAGATGGTAAGAAATATTATTATACCAAAGGTATGATAAAATGCCCATTTTACAAGTCTTTGTAGAGACGAGATTCAGACTCAGACCTCTGCTAGCTAGTAAGCTAGGCTTACTAGTACTATACCTTGTTAATTCTAATAGAGAAGTATGTATTATACTAAATATAATTATACTTCTTGAAAGCAGGGCCTTTGTCTTTGTATACCCAGGACCTTCTCCAAAATATAGGGCTAAATGTTTGGACTATATGCCATAGTTCAAAAAAGAGATCTCTTTGAAAGTAAATATAGGTAAGAAAAAAAAGCCAATTACATAGACCATACTCATAGTATAGCTGTAGGATATAGGTAGTGCCAGGGAGCACATGCTCAACCTGATATCACATAAAGTACCTACTATGTGCCCTAATACAGAAGCAGTATTTGATAGCTTCTGCATTCAAGGAGCATAGTCTAACTCAGAAAATCAGCTTTAGTGGTTTTTGCCACTGGTCAGCTTTTAAGGTCACTTTAATCAAGCTTTATTACTGCTTGGCTAGAACCAGTTCAGAGTGCTTTCCTGACTAAGAAGCTCTGACATACTATGGCTCTAACTAAAAGTTAGAGTTGATAGAGACTCCCTAATCCAACAACCCCTCCCGAATTTTGTAGCTGACTAAACAGGTTTCAAGAAAGAGAAATAACTTGCCCAAAGTCAGCAGGCCACAAAGACCTACACTCCAAGTGTCCTGACTCCCAGTTCAGTGTTCTTTACAACATAACATACAGGACACTCAGTATGACACCTCAGTTACAGTAAGTACAGTAAGTACACATGCTTTGTGTTTGGACACTGATGAGGACCGTCAAACTCACAAATACAAATAAGTGCTGATGCACAAACGATTATTAGAAAGTGTCAAACAGTCCTTATCTGACTAGGGGATGGTAGCAAGAAGACCTGTTCAAAGTCCCAAAGGGAGTAGTCAGTCACAGCTCTATGGGGAAACATTCCAACTACCAACTTTAACTCCCTTTCCTAGACATCTGAGAGAATCCATTTTCTAGGTGATACTATACCCCCAAAATATCTTTTCCAGACATCAGAATCCATTTTCCAGGTGATACTGTACCCCTAAGATATCTTAAGAGCCCAGAGCAGCCATAGTTCCCCTCAAAGCACCAAGATTAGAAAAATTCCAGCTTCTATGAGCTGGAAACATTTGGGAAACATCCCAAACCTCAATTAACCATCAAATAAGATCACCAGAGAAGGAAGAGAAGAGTCTTCAATTCAGCAGTAGTTACACCTAGAACAATGTTTCCTGAACGATGCTCCATAGAATCCTGCTATTCCAGACTATGTGAACAGAGGTTCCATGAGAAAATGTCAATGCTAATTGTTTTGTCCTATAATTTATTTCTTAAACTATTTTCATGTGGCAATTTTTGAGCATAAAAAAGGTTTAAATTTCATCTACCAAGAATTCTATGACAGACGAAATTTCCATGCCTAGCTCCCTTTTTATCCTAGGGTTTTTCCCCCCATGCCCCGACACGTTCCTATGATTCATGGATTCTGTCCATATACTTTGAGCCCAAGTACTTCCAGGGTAAATTTGTGTTGAGACTCTGTCCTAAGGGTTGGCTGGCAGCTTCTGGGGTGAAGGCTGCCTCAAGCCAGAAGTTACTTTTTTAAGTTGTAAAGTAACCTAAGATTCCTTAGAATCACTAAATTGTGCACAAATTTCACATCCAATCAATAGCCAAAAAGTGCTTGAATGTTAAACGGCCTCTCATGATATTGCTAAACTAGAGTCATGGCAACCACCAGCTTTAAACAGAAAATGCCTGGTAGCAGATCTGAGGAGGAAGAGAACAAACTTGATACTCTGATATTTCCTAGTCTCATTCAGATCACACTTACCCTATTACATGTGACAACACATGAGGGAGGAGAGCACAGATTAGGGCAGAGGTCCCCAACAGGTCAACTGGGAAACGTGATTTGGTCAATCTTGAGCTGGCAAGCTAACGAGACTTCTCTAAGGTTTGAAAGGGGGTGGGGGCAGGGAAAGAGGAGGAGAAAAGAAATGGAAGCAAAGAACAATGGCTTTAAAAAAATGCCAATATGGTCCTCTTCTCACCTAAGGGTAAGGAGGCTAGAAGCTGTACTCCACAGGATCAAATAATCATCCCCAAGAAGGAAGTCTTACACTTTTGATCTCTTGGGGTACTCAATCTTTCTCACATCACACTGAAAATAAATGGATCCTTGTATTAGACTATGATCTAGCAAAGGGAGTGAACAGGGCCCAGCCTCAGCAAGTAGAAATTCCTCTGGTTGGAGCCTACACAGAATGTCAGGGACTGAGGAAGGAAAAGAAAGTATAATGAACCACAGAATGGCATTAAGCCTAAATCCAGTAAACATATTTACTGGCAACGGGTGTGAGAAGACTTAGCTTCTCCAGTCCAAGGTGAAAAGCTCAATGTCCACAACAGCAATCTTCAGCCAGTTTTCAGAGTCCCTGAGTCACTCCAGTATTAACACTCTGGGCAGCAAGTAAACCTCGGGTGGATGGAGCAGGGGCATGAAGTTAGTTTATGCACATACACTGATACATAAATACATAAACACATCTATACACTAGTAGAAAAAGCCACATCTCTCTCCAAGTACAAACACCTTTACTGTACTTCCTTTAAAATTTTCCTGAAGGGTAAAAACCATGGATATACAGGAATCCTATCAAATTTATCACCTCCTCTTACAATTCCTCAAACTCCTAATGTAACTACCACCCAATTTTTTAACAACATGAACAACAAAGGGAGGGGTGCTAACCTTAGACACTAATCAGTGAGTCAAAGAAATCACTGGGAATAATAAAACACAGTATCATAAACAAGGACCCTTTCCCTCTCCTTTCCTCAA
This sequence comes from Pseudochirops cupreus, assembly GCA_028627135.1. Classification (NCBI taxonomy): domain Eukaryota; kingdom Metazoa; phylum Chordata; class Mammalia; order Diprotodontia; family Pseudocheiridae; genus Pseudochirops; species Pseudochirops cupreus. Next base: position 544,351,478 of record CM053580.1, read on the forward strand.
ACACATACCAGTTCTAACAATTCTATGGCTTATGGTAACTGAACCACATACACTACCAATTAATTATTCAAGCCCAAGATATTTCAGTGAAACAATATCAAGCAAAAACCACTCTCATGTTGGCTGAGCATTTTCAATATCAAACTTTAAAAAGGCAAAATTTTCTTGGGCAAATTTTATATATCAAGATGAGCAATTTCTAAGGTAGTCTCACCCTGAAAAAGTAGCTGTTGCTGGATGGTAACTAATCTAGTGGAGCAGCTGACACACACATAGGCCCCTTCCCCCTTTCCCTAAAATTCATAGTACAGTCAAACTTCTGGCTTTAAGAAAAGGGTGTCCAAACATCAACCACATTTTGTAATGCATCTAAAGCCATTTTCAAAAATCCTGCCCTCCCCCATACCTACCACCCTTCTCACATGTGGCTACCCTGCTCTTTCCAGCAGAACCTTCCTACTTCCATCCTCAAGCTGTTTGTTCACAGGCAGACTGCAAAAATCTCCAATGATCTTTCTTTTAAAAAAAAACAGCTTCTGCTCTGGAGAAGAGAGGAGACAGGCTGTGTATGTGACTTCAAGAACTGCCTAACTGCCTGTTTGGATAATTCTTCTATCAAGAATGTTCACCAGGTCCATGGCATTTTATCTCCATTTGGTGGCAAGCAATTTGAATGAGGCCCTAGTCATACAAGCCAAGGGTCTTTTCCCCTATGCACAGTAATATTAACTTCCCTCCCTCAGGCCTAGTATCCTGGTCGCCCTCTCAGTTTGTCTGATATCTATCTGTTCTTTTCCGGTGGCGAGTGGCCTAGAAAAACGGCTACAAATTCGCTATAAACCACCTCTATCCTCCCCTATCCCCCTTCCCACCAACATCTTGTCACACTAATTCCATATACACCCCAGCCTCCTCTTTGGTTATTTTTTAAAAGTTCCCCTTCTCCTTGGTTCCTCCTAACCTCTCCCCAACCTCCCCCAGGTTGAATCCTTTGTACTTTTTAAGCCTCCCTCTCATCCGAGAGTTGAGCAGATGGATTTTGTCCATGAGCTGGGGAGCACTCTGGGAAGGGGAAATGGAGACTAATAGAGGCCACCCACAGTGAAGGGGGGGAGGGGAAGCCCACTGGGAAGCAGTTGGAGTGGGGGGTTTTGGCCAGCATCACCATCCTTTTAATTTTCCAAAGTAAGGCACAACCCCTCCACCAAAGGACAAACCTGAAAGGGGGAGTATGGGGGAGGTGAGAGGGTAAGGAGATGGGAAAGTAGTATGAAAACATGGCCCTCAAAAGGGCTATAAAAAGAGTCTAGGCCCCAAATCCCACCAGCTTTAAGCCTTGAGAAAGGGGAAAAGGAGAAGGGTGTGGGAAACTATGGGAAAAACCTCCCTTCCCGAAGTGGGGGAAGGGTACAATACTCTCCAGACAGCTCAAAATCTCCGGTCTGAAAGGGTGGAGTGGGGTAGGGGTGAGACAGGAAGACCTCGCCCCTTCAAGCCCCCTCTCCCCCCGACTAAGGGAAGGGTACGAGGGCTCCAGACACGAAGGCCCAACAGCCCAGACCCCTGCATAGGGGGAAGAGGGTGGGGGTGGGGGCTGTGTATGTCAGACATAGAGAGAAAATAGGAAAACCACACCAAAACCCAGCAGCTTGGGGCCCTGCAGAAAGGGGTGTGTGTGTGTGAGAGAGAGAGAGAGAGAGAGAGAGAGAGAGAGAGAGAGAGAGAGAGAGAGAGAGAGAGAGAGAAATGGGTGTGTGGGTGACAGCGGGCACACACACACGCACACACACGGGATAAACCTCTCCTGGCCCTCCCTTCCACAGGGAGGAGGGGGGACAAAGTGCCCGGGCGGGTTACCTTCGGTGGCGGGGAGCACCCACCTACACCTGGGGGAGACCTCCCCGCCTCAGTTTCAGGGTTTCCTGAAAACAAAGCCAAGGGGAGGAGGGCTGCTGCTGAGGAAAGGGGGAGCAAAGTGGGGAAAAGGGGGTGCCTGAGCCGGGAGCCTCAGAGGACGGAGAGGGGCAGGGAAGCGGGTGGGGGGACCCAGCAGGAAGTCTGGGAAAGGGAAGGGGAGGTTTTGGGGGGAGGGGAGGGTCCTGGGAGGAAAAACTCAGCAGGGAGTCTGGGAAAGAGGAGGGGGAATCTCAGCAAAAGGAGGGGTCTCAACTGAGGGGGGGAGGGTCACGGAAAGGGGAGGGGGAACAGTGTGGGGAAAAGGGAGGGGTCTCAGCAGAGGTGGGGGTCAGGGAAGGAGGGGAACAGAGAGCTAGAGAAAGGGGGGAGTTACAGGAGGCGGGGGAGGGGGGGAGTCTGAGCAGGATCTGAGAGAAAATGCGTGTCTCGCCACCCTTTCAACAGTCCGGGGACTGCGGGCGGCAGCAAGACCAAGGCCAGGAGCAGGGTCGCCCCCGCCCCCTGCCCAGGGGTTTTACCTCAGGGTCCGGGCGATTACCAGTGGGGCCCCGCAGCCCCCACCCCCGCCGCTGCCGCCGCCCTCCTCCTCATAGCTGGGGTGGGGGGCCGCCGCCTCCGCCGCCGTAACCGACGCTCCTCCTCCTCCTCTTCCTCAGCGTCTGCTTGCTCGGCCCTACCCGGCCTGTGGTCTCTTTAAGCCCCCGTAGACGCCGCCACCGCCTCTTCCTCCCCGCCGGCTTCGACTCAAGCTCCGGCTCCGGCTTCCCCTCCCCCGCCCGCCGCGGCGGCCCGAAGCCCGCCCCGCAGCAGCCAGTGTGGGCAGAGCGACGCCTCCACGTACGCCTCCAGCGTAAGGGCAGCGCCGGCAGGGGTAGGCAGGAAGAGGCAGCTACGCCACGCTCTTGGCGCAGACTTCTTTCGGGGATGCCGGCGGCGGGTGGAGGGGGAGGGGCGGGTGCTACGCCACGCTTTCGGCGCAGTCGCCTTTCGGAAAACGGGGGGAAGAGGAGGCCGCTACGCCGCCTTCTTGGCGCAGCCGCCTTTCGGGGATGCCGAAGTGGGAGGAGGAGGAGGACGACGACGACGACAACAACTATGAGGGGAGGGGGGAGTGGAGGAGAAAGAGAAGGAAGAAACGTGCGCAGGCGGCGGGCCAGCCCCACGCAGCCCGCCCGCGCAACTGGCGCAGGAAGTGTTCGAGAATGAGACTGGGCGGGATAGGCAAGGAGGAAGCGCGGAGGCGGCAGAGACGCGGCTTTGAGGAAAGCCGAAAGAGCTGCCGTTTCACGACAACGACCGCGCTTTCCGGCCGCTGGAAAGGTGACGTAGGCAGTCGTCTCCCGCCCACCGTCCTCGCCAATCGCGAGTCAACAGACACTGAGCCAGCCGAGGAAAGGGCTCGGATCCTCGGAGGCCTCTTGGCACTCCCCTCTACCCCACCCCACCCTGGCGTTTCCATGATGCCGCGGAGGCGGGTTGCCATGACGCCGCCCGCTCCGTCGTGGGCATTGCGTCACAATCTCGCCATTTTACGTCAATAGCGTGAGCCACCGCGAGGCACCGCCCTCCCTCCTGGGGCGGATGTCGCGATAGTTCCGGCTCCCTGCGGCGACAAGGCGATAGGAGAGTGGGGCCTGTCCTTAAGTGACCTGGAAAAAAAACCCTTCCTTTTGATGCCCAAGTTATGTGACTCTTGTCTAGCCCCTCCTCCCTCTGGGCCTCAGTTTCCTCATTTGTAAAATTAGGGGATTGGGCTCCAGGACCCACTTTTAAATAAATCCTAGGAACCTCACGAGAGTCAGAGACACGCAAAGGATCTCACAGAAGGCCCGAGCTGGGAAAAACCTTAGAGACCACTCAAGTCCAACAGCCTCATAGTAACAGAACAGAACCAAGGGTCGCCTAGGAAGCAGATGTCCGAGCTACCATTCCAGACCAGAGTGGGGCGATTTCCAGGAATCCCCCCAACCGAAAAAGGACCCCAGCAAATAGCCGTCCCAACCCCTAAGCACGTAGACATCTCTGCACCCTCCCCCTTGAACGCTGCCAGCCACTGGGACATTTGATGCTGGACAGCTGTCATTGTTAGGAAATTTTTTTTTTTAAGTCAAGCCAGAAATCTGACCATGTAACTTTCACCACTGCCCCTAGTTATAATAATAACTCACACTTCAACCTCACTCGTGAACTGTTGCTATATCCGGCTGGTCGGCTTCCCCCTTTGAAATCTCTTCCCACTCTAGACCGTCCATCCAGAATCATCCGTCAAATTGATCTACAGTGCCAGTCTGACCATGTTACCTCCAGTGGGTCTCCATTGCTTCCCGGATCAAGGATTAAAATCCTATTTGACGTTTAAAGTCCTTCACAACCAGCCTCACTCCCCCCCCCACTTTTCCAGTTTTCTTACACCTTACGACTCCCACCCCCACCTCCACATACACCTCTATCTTGTCCCTCTGGTCTTCTTGCTGTTCCTTGCCTAGATACATTCATCTGCCACCTTTGGGCATTTTTAGTGGATGTCCCCCATGCCTGGAATTCTTTCCCTCCTCCTCTCTATCCTGGTCCCGCATGCCTGGAACTCTTTCACTCCTCATCTCTATCCTGGCTTCTTTCAAATCTCAGCTAAGCTGCCACCTTCTGCAAGAAGTCTTTCCCTTTCTTCTTTCAGTCCTCCTTGATTTTTTTTTTTTGTAGAGACAATGGGGTTAAGTGACTTGCCCAGGCACATAGCTATTAAGTGTCAAGTGTTTGAGACTGGATTTAAACTCAGCTCTTCCTGACTCCAGCGGTGGTGCTCTATACATTTGTACCACATAGCTGCCCCCAGTCCTCCTTAATCTTAAAAGTGCCTTCCCTCTGAGATTATTCCCAATTTATCTACTGTTGGTACATAGTGTTTGTTTGTTGTCTCCCCCATTAGACTCTGATCCTTGAGAGCAGGGACTGTTTCTTGCATTTCTTTGTATCCCCACCCCATAGTACAATACCAGGCATAGAACATGTGCTGAATGAATGCTTGTTGACTTGACTAGTATTTTAAAGTTTACCGAGTCTCCTCACCATCATCAAAGTGGCAAAGATAATAACAGATAGAAATAGTTGATGAGCTGCAAGAAGACTGACATACCAGTATACTGTTGGTAGAACTGAATATTGGAAACTTCTGGAAAAGTTTGAAAATGTGGAAAAATAATCACTTTCGTACCCTTCAATCCAATGATCCCTTTAGTGAGTATAAGCCCCAAGGGAATCAAAGACAGAAAAATAAGGCCCCATATGCCAAAATAAGGATACTTTTATAGTAGCAAAATAATAATAATAGTAAAATTTAAATTCTACCTTCACTACAGTCATTCAATATTCTTTCCTTCTCTGAGGTTCACTCTGTCCAAATTCTTCACTCAGTCTAGATGTTGGTGGCTAGTATCTAACAGGAAATTCTTCCATTCTTGATGAGTTCACTATCTGGTTTACAGTATCCCTCTCTAACTGAAATCCTGCCCTCATATTAGGAGTCTTCAGTATGTATGTTGATGTTCGTTGCCTGCAATCTGTTTACAGTGGCCCATTTAAAGTTTCTCAAACATAACAATTCATCTTCTGCCTTTGCTTTGGCTGTCCCCCATGCCTAGAATGCTCTGCTCCTTTACCTCTACGTTGTGGTTTTATCTTCCTTAAAGATGCAGATCAAAGCCTGCCTTCTGCAGGAGGCTTTTCCTAGTTGCCTTAGTTTTTAATGTCTCCCCTCCCTTTTAGATTGCCTTCCATCTTGTATATATTTTGTATATATCTAATAATTTATATGTTGGGTTGCCCCCTCAGAGCATGTGCAGAGTGTGATGACCTATACGGAAATGGGCATTACCCCAATTCAGAGCATGAGCAGATATCCCATGACTGTTTCCTGCCAATTTACTGCTTGGTGCCAGTGGATGAGCAGAGAGCTGGAGCAGCAATCTCTCAAACTCTGAAAGGTTGCAGGAAACACTAGAGATCACATGGCAGAGATCCATGGCCCAGACAGTCATGGCTGCTATAGCCGAGGCAAATAAGCCAGAGCAGCCTCAAGGCACTATGGTCTGTGAGGGAATTGAGGGGATTAGGGCAGCAAACGGTTAATTGTGAGGCTTGAGTGAACCACACTGACTCCATCTTGTGATTGGAGCTAGCTCAGTTCCCTTTCCATTCAATTGTGGGTCTGGTTCAGTTTCTGTCTTGTGAGAAAACTTTATTCAATTGTGGTAATTGGGAGAAAACCTTAAGCTTAATTAACAACCACAATGTCATCTTCTACTCCTTACTCTCCCTTACCTCACAAATCCAATCAGGTGCCAAATCTGGTTGTTCCTACCATCACCGTGTCTTTCACATACCTTCCTCTGCATTTATGAAGTACCACCCTAGTTTGGGATCTCATCACCTCAACACCAGGTTTATTGCAATAATCTCCTATTTGGTCTCCCTAGTTCCAGCTTCCCCATTCTAATACATCCTAAAGTGGAGGTCTGACTTGTACTCTTCCACCTCCAAACTCAATAAACTCCAATGGCTCCGTATTAACCACCAGAATCAAATATAAAATTCTTTGTTTTGGTGTTTAAATAACCTCTTGACCTCTTCTTATCCTTCCAGTCTTCATTATACATTTGTTTTTCCACAGAAGGAGCCAGACTGAGCTACTTTCTGTTCTCTCTAGAGAACCTTCCATGTCTAGTCTCCATGCCTTCACACTGGCTGGCCCCTATGCCTAGGATGTTCTCCCTCCTCACCTTTCCCTTTAACATTCAGCTAAAATTTCATCTTTTTTTTTTTTTTGCTTTTTGGAGGGGAGAATGCAGAGCAATTGGGGTTAAGTGACTTGCCCAAGGTCACACAGCTAGTTTTTATGTTAAGTGTCTGAGGCTGGATTTGAACTCAGGTCCTCCTGACTCCAAGACCAGTGATCTATTCACTGCACCATCTAGCCGTCCCAAGTTTCATCTTTAATATGAAACCTTTCTTGATTTTGCCTCTCCTCTCCCCCCAGTTTCTTGTGTACTCCCTCCAAAAATTATTTTGTTTTCATTTTGTGTACATTATGCAAATACTTAAGGGTAGAGAAGGGGAAAATTGGGTTCACTGGCAGAGTAGCCTTGGCCAATGGTTTCCCTCCATCCACCCACATCAACTCAGTTGATACACTCATTGGATGTAATCACGAATGGTAGTGTTTTAATTGTCAACAAAGTGTTAACACCCTGAAATCCTTTACGAAGTATTAACACGCCTTTCTAAGTCAGAAAGTGACAAACTCATTGGATAAATAATAATTGACCACTTCCCTGGGTGATCCTTAAAAGACATAGTCCAACCAGTTTGAATCAGTCTAAAAGAGAGCCAGGAGTCAGGGAAGAACCCAGCTCCTACTGGGGAGCTGGGGGGTAGGAGGAAGAGAAAGGTATCTTTTCTCCTACCTTGTGGGTCTCTGCTATCCCCAGCATTGGCTATAGCATCTAGTAGGAGTAGCAGACTTACTTATTATCAAGAGGTAAACTTATACTCAAAGCAGCAATCAGAGTTAGTTCAAGAGAGTTTAAGGTGCAATTGAGGAAGACACAGACTTTAAAAAGACACAGACAAAGGACAGTCCACCTGAGGCTGAAAGCAGCTTATAGAAGTAGAAGACCTATAGAAGACCTATAGAAGACCTCTCTGACAAAGAAGAAAGTTACCTCAAGAAAGAGCTAACCTTGGCAATTAAGAATTATTCTCCAGAAAGGACTCTTAAAAGGAGAAAAAGGGGATTTTGAGGCCATTCAGGCCTAACTGGCAGAGAAGCCTTGGCCTCATGGTTTCCTTCCATTGGTGTATTCCAAGTTTGTACCCACTCTTCGCACAAACTGAGTATATCTATAGCAGAGTGGGTCCCAGGGTTGTGGGGGAAATGTTTTGTAGCTACTATTTTTGTTATGCCTTCTTAGTAAATCTCTTTAGGGCATTTACCTATAGAATCAAATATAAACTCTCTGTTTGGTATCATAAAACCCTTCACAATCTGGCCCCAAGCTACATTTCTAGCCCTTGTCTTCTTGAGACATCCTGGGGCACCTGGAAAGTGGAGCTGATGCCCAGTGGGACCACAATACCTCTACCCCGAGAGCAGACCACCTTAGACCCCTCTCTAGGATGCCTGGAATACCCCAACCAAAACTGGTAACCCAAAACTGGATCACACTGTCCCCTCCCCTGCCCCAGAGTTGACCCCCATCCTTCTTGTTGATATTCTCTTTTCTGTTTCCCCAATGGCAGGACACTGAACCTCTTTCCAGAGAAAAGCCAGAATCTCTTCTCTGACCCTTAAACTTAATTTTCCCCTTCCAAAATTGAGTGGGTGCACCATTTCTGTGAGACAAACATCCTAACACATCCTACGGACTCCCAGGTCTTGCCATCTGCCCTCCCCAACATTTGTCGTCTCCCTTAGTGCACTCCTTGAGAGCAGAGCCTGTCTTCTTTGTACATGTGTATCCTGAGCATTTAGCACAGAGCTTGGCAAACTCCTACCTTGCGTTATACCCCACTTTGTCCCAACCATCTTCCTTCTCTTCTCCGATTTGATGCTGTTGAATGCCAAACAATAGTGCCAACAAAATCTACTATAAAGTTCTAAAGTACCCTTTCCCTTAGCCCCTCAAAGCACGTACAAATTCCATCAAATTAACTATAAGGCAAAATTTGGGAGTTGGCTTTGGGCCATGAATAGCTAATGAGCCAGAAGAGGGGGAAGACACTGGGTACCACACCTGGAAGAAGAGGAGCTGCTATCTGGCTGATGGGCATCTTGGATACAGCCCTCCAAATGACTAGGAGTGATCTCAATGGTGGAGATGGATGGCCTATTACTGCTCCCGAAGAATGGCACTGTTCCTCACATGGAGCAGGGGCTAATCTAGCCAGGCTTGACACAGAGACCCTAGATGCCTTTATTGTCTTATGTTTCCTTTCTTTAGCATCAACTGTGTGAAGAAACAGCAATGTGGCCTCTCCCACAAGCAAGGCAGTAGCAACTATGTCCCCCAGCACAGAGTAGGGGGAAGCACCTTTATGGCACAATTCAACTAACACCAGGAAAGAGGCTATGAGAAAGAATATCAAGCAAAGAAATGAAATGTGAAATGGCTAATTAGAAGAATTACCAAACTCTATTATGCTTTGATGAGGCTTTTTAAAGTCTTTCAGCAGATTGCAACAAGAAGTTATAAGTAAACTACTGAACTACTCAAGCCTGTGTAATCACTCCTAAGCGTCCCTATGATTATTTTATGCTTAGCATTTCTTCTGTTATGTAAAAATAAATGACCTATTCCATACTTGATTCATGTTTGCACATTAGGTGCCTTTTTAACTTTCCCCCTTTCATGGAAGCCCTTTAAATATAGGGCCCTATTACTGTTATATAATTGGCAGCTTTCCTCAAGATCCTGAGGGTGATGAGCCAAGGACTAGGAGAACTGGGAAGCCTGCTTCCCTTATTAACAAGTCAGGATGCCCCTGATGGGAAGGCTACTAGGCTACTAGGGACTCATGGCTCAATGTGTGCTCCTACTACCCCAAGCAAACTTCCTCTCCAGCCTCAGGTGAGAAGAACAAGATCTTCCTCTGACCATAAACCTTTCATCTCCTGTTGCTCCTGTCCTGCCCAGAGGCTGCCAGGGGCCAGCAGGCTTGACTTCTTTCTGTGACAGGCCAGTACAAGACAACTTTTACCTCCTGCTGTGAGTTTGATCTCCCACCTTTGATGAGCAAAGAGACCTCTGACCTCAGGTCTTCATCCTTCCCTTGAGGGAAGAAGAGGAAAGTTGGTAGAGAGAAAGACTTCCATCTCTTTCAATGAATTTTACTTCTATCTCCTGCTGCACTGTGCCCTGCCTAATTTTCAGCCTTTAGAGGGAAGAAGAGTAATGGAACTGAGCCTCCCATCTGACCACGTTTGCTACACTTGTATCCTGCCTTATCTCGAGGATTCTTTCAGAAGAGAAGCAGTGCTTTCCACTCATTGATGAACATTCTCACACCTGGTCGTATCCTACAAATTCCAGTGATTCCAAACCCCTGTAGGTCATCATCCAATTCTCATTCCCAATCCCCCACCAACCCAATTCCTTATTCCCATCTTCTTCAAACATCCCAACAAAATCCCACTCATCCCTTCCACTGTAGCTTCTGGAATGCCTGTTCCACAGGTAACAAATTTCCCCTTATCCTAAATCTTTTCCTCTTACTCATTGCATCTTCTAGCAATCACTGAAACCTGGCTCCTCCTTGATGATCCAGCCTTCCTAACCATTCTTTCCAGTACTAGCTATACTTTGACTTACAGTAAGTCACTTATTTGACTTATATAAGTTTCACTTATACTTTCACTTAATAAGGCAAGGAAATTGTCTTATTCCTTGTTCTCCATGGCCACTTCTAGCTTCTTCCCCTACCCCCATCTCTCAGTAATCTTGCTTCCTTTGAGATTCATGTGATTTATATCTATCACCCAATCAAAATTCTGATAGCTATTGTCTACAGACCTCCAAGTGACTCCTCTTCTTTTTCTCTCCTCCACAACTCCTATCCTCATACTATAGTAGACTTCATATTGACACGTACATATTGACTCTTCCTCAAGCACTCTAACCACTCAGTTCCTCAACCTGCTCACTTCCCATGACCTACTTCTCCAGCCTACCTCAAACACATGCAAAAATGGTCATACCCTTGATTTTGCCCTCACTCACAAATACACCACCTTCCTGTTCAATATTCCTTTATCTGACCATCATCTATTGGCTTTCTACCTCTCCCTTGGCCTTCCCTAACCAAACCCTACTCTTTGTCCATACCATGACCTCCAATCCCTTGACTCCTCAGTTCTCTCCCAGTTCATCTTCCTTGCATTTGCTACTCTTTACTCTTTCCCCTATTTTGACCCCTTGGTGAGCCAATTAAGCTCTACATTGTCTTCTTCTTTTGAGTTTCTGGCCCCTTTATCATTTCATCAATTGTTACCTGCCAAGGCTTAGCCTTGGATCACTCCCACCATTTTCTGCCTTCACTCCTACAAATGAGTTTCTAGACAAAGATTGAAAAAATCATACAACCATTCTGATTGGGTCCACTACAAATTTATATTATACAAGCTTATCTGGGCCCTCACTGCTGCTAGACAATCCTTCTGTACCTTTCTTATTGATTCACTATCAGACTCTCCACAGTGGCTCTTCTAAACCTTTCCATCCCTCCTCAGACTTCTTATGGCTCCTGCTTCCCCTCCACTCTCAGCTGAGAACCTCGTCTCTTATTTTGTAGGGAAAAAAATTTTGCTATAAGCTTCTCCCTTTTCCTCTCTTCCTCATTTCATATTTCTCGTATGCCCTCTGCTACTACCTCCTTCTTTATCCCTGTCTCACATGAACTACTATCTCCTCCTTTATCCCTGTCTCACATGAAAGGGCAGTTTTATTCCTTACAAAGGCCAACCCACCTACCTACACAAATGGCCTCATTCTATCCCATCTCATCCAAAAGACTGCCTCTTCTGTAATCCCCGCTCTATCCGTCACCTTCAATCTCTCCCTGTCCACTGGCTCCTTTCTTACTGCCTATAAACATTCCCATGCCTCCACTATTCTCAAAAACCCTCATTTGATTCTTCAATCCCTACTGACCATCATCCTTTATCTCTTCTGCCCTTTGTGGCTAAACTCCCTTAAAGGGCTATCTGCAGTAGCTACCTTTACTTTCTACTCACTTTCCTCTTAACCTCTTACAATCTAGCTTCGAACCTTATCATCCCACTGTAAGTGCTCTCTCCAAAATTACCAATGTTTTCCTACTTGCCAATTCCAATGACTTTTTCTCCATCCTCATTATTGTTGACCTCTCTTCAACCTTTGACGTTGCTGATCACCTTGTCTCTCTAATTTCTCAAGATACCATTCTCTCCTGGATCTCCTTCTACCTATTTGGTCACTCCTTTCCTGCATCTTCATCTCCCTCATGCCTTCTAACTATAGGTGTCCCCCAGGGTTCTGTCCTGGGCCCTCTTTTCCTCTCCCTCTAGACTACATTCTTTTGGTGATCGTCCATGGATTTAATTACTGTCTCTGCTGATGATTCTCAGATCTACCTTTCTGCCCCATCTCTCCACTTTCTCATTTCACATCATTGTCACTATCATACTCTCCACAGTGGCTCTTCCAAACCTTTTCATCCCTCCTCAAACTGCTTATGGCTCCTACTTCCCCTCCACTCTCAGCTGAGAACCTTGTCTCATATTTTGCAGGAAAAAAAAAATTTAGACATTTGCTGTAAGCTTCCCCCTTTTCCTCACTTCCTCATTTCATATCTCTCATAGGCCCTCTGGTACTATCTCCTCCTTTACCCTGGTCTCACATGAAGATGAAGAGACGGTTTAACTCCTTACAAAGGCCAACCCATCTCACAATGGATATCCAACGGACATCTTAAAGTCAATACAGGCAAAACTCAACTCATTTTGCTTCCCTCTAAACCAGTGGTTCTCAACCTTCCTAATGCCTCGACACTTTAATTCTCGTATATGGGCGTATTTACCATCGGAAATATGTGTTTTCCAATGGTCTTAGGTGACCCCGGTGACTCCTGTGAAAGGGTCATTTGACCCCCAAAGGGGTCTCAGCCCACAGGTTGAGAACCACTGCTCTAAACGCCCCCCACTTTCAAACTGCCTTGTCACTGTCAACCAACAGCTTGCAAGTTCCCTAAGCTCCACGTATAGGTATCATCCTGGATTCTTCATGATCTATCACCCCTACATGTACAGTCTGTTGCCAAGATCTTTGCAACATCTCTCAAAGATGCCCCCTTCTCTCCTCTGACGTTCTCACTCCTCTAGTGCAGGCCTACATCACCTCACTCCTGGATCATTGCAACAGCTGCTGGTGGGTCTGCCTGCCTCAGGTCTCTCCAGTGTATCCTCCATTCAGCCACCAAAGTGTGCCCTAAAGCTCAGGCCTGACCATGTCATCCCCCCTCCCCACCCCTGCGTAGTAACTCCAATGGCTCCTATCACCTCCAAGATCAAATGCAAAATGCTCTATTTGACATTCAAAGCCCTTCATTACCTATTTCCTCCCGACCTTCTCAGGCTTCTTAGGCCTTTCTCCACCACCACATGCCCTTTAATCCAACGACATTGGCCTCCAGGTTACTATGCAGACAAGACACTATCTAGGCATTCTCTCCGGCTACCTCAGGCTTGGAATTATCTCCCTCCTTATCTGCCCACTAGTTTCCCTGCTTCTTTCAAGTCCCAACTAAAACCTCATCTTCTACAAGAAGTCTTTCCCTCTTTTCCCTCTTAATTCTATTATTGACTTATGTTAATTATTCCCTATTTATCTTGCATATTGTTTGTACATATTTGTTTGTTATCTCCCCGATTTATGTGTGCTCCTTGAGAGCAGACACTCTTTTGTCCCTCCTTTTATCCCCATTGCTTAGCATAGTGAATAGCACATAGTAGGTCCTTAATAAATGCTTATTGGCTGATTGACTGGCTGACAAACTACCTGGGCAGAGCTCCACGACTGGGTACAAGCCAGGCATTGGTGCAGGTTGATGGCCTCGGGCCTCCGCTAAACTCACCCTCTAGCGATGTCAAGCCTATGTGCTTTTGTGGTTGAGTTGTTTCAGTTGTATCCAACTCCAACCCCATTTGGGGTTTTCTTGACAGAGGAGGGAACTGAGGCAAACAGGGTTAAATGATTTGCCCAGGTCACGTAGCTGAGAGGTACCTGAAGCCGCATTTGAATTCAGGTTTTCCTGACTCCAGGTCCCCTGCACTGGGCCACCTGGCTGCCCTGCCTACATGCCAGGTTTGTGTTATCTAATCTTAATCGGGCCCTCACTGCTTCACAGAATTAACTCTATTCTTCTCTATCACGTTCACTTAAACTACAGTTCCAAACTTCCTCTTACCTCCCCCAACTTCCTCTTCACATACACACTCATAAAACCTTGCTTTCTATTTCCTTTAGAAATTTAAAACTCTTCTGCAAGGGAGCTCCCTCTTCTAATCTGATCTACAGTTACTAGCCTCACCACAATCTGTTGTCTTTTCCTTTGCTCCAGTCTCAGAGAAAGACAAGGATCATTTGTGATCAAATCTCTTCCATCGAATCAATTCATCAATCTCTCTCTCTCTCTCTCTCTCTCTCTCTCTCTCTCTCTCTCTCTGTAATTTCTTCTCCTAAACCTGTGGAAGGAATGAATTCTAAAGATGGGTTTCTACCCCACTCTAAATATTTAATCACAAAAGACTTAAACACTCAATGGACATTTCTTGTTTGTCCTTCTTTCCAAGAGGACCGATGATATCACAAGGTGATGTCTTGACTCATGAGTGAATTGGATTTAAGTGAGGCAGAGTTGCACAAAGTCAGCCTCACTTTCTCTTCCAGAGTCATTGTAGGCCAGTGGCAGAACAAAAATCAAAACAACTGGCAATGGCCCAGGATGCAGTGGATGACCTTGGCATCTTCAATGTCTGACCAAGCTCTAAGGACTCTCCAGTACCTACTTCAGCATCCTTCAGGCTTTTGGAACAAATTGTTCTCATCCATTCATTCCACCAGGGCAAGTCTTTACATGCTTAGTATAGACATTTCCCTAATTCATTCAGGGGTCTGAGGCCTATTGGTTGGTTACCCTCAGGGCCGTCTGCCCAGACAGTTTTGCCAGATGTGGCTACTGCCCATGCTACAGTTTCTTGGAGCCACAGGTGAAAGTTGGGTGAAGGTGGATGTCAAAGATGAATGAGTAGCCTTGAAAAGGGCTCAGCAAGCCCCCACACAAGAGGCACTAGTCTTCCCTGAATCCCCCATACACCCCGAATAGATAGTGATGAAGTTTTAAATATATAAACATGGTGGTTTGCATCTGGTTATCCATTTACTCTTTGTGATCCTCTCGGATTAGGTAAAGAAAGGTGATGAAAGGATGAAACATACCTGTTAGGACCTATGGAGAGTCCATCAATAAGCTCAGTCAGGCTGGAGTGAAAGAGTGCAGAGTATTCCAGGTAACAGTTGGGTACCGGTGAGCTCTGAGGTATGGCCACCCTACTGGATGGCTAAGGTAGGACACATGGCAACTGCATCTGCATACACAACATTCTGTGCCAATGAGTGGAACTCCTCTAAGTTTCTCCATCTCCTCCCTTCCCTTCTCCTCCCCACTCCCCCTATAATTCCCCTGCCTCAGCTATTGACAATTTTATTGGAATAACTAACCAGCCAGAGGATATACTGAGCAGAAACCCAGATATATAGACACAGAGATACAGAAAGATAGTCACCCAATGGAGGAAACAACCTCAAGAATGGCCCCTTGATAGAGAAGAATGCTGGCTGTGGGCTCAAGAAAGTACTTCCATTAACCATAGTCTGAGTTTAAGCTCACTCTTCTCATGAACCTATGTGTATTTGTGGGAGAGTGTACACCAGGCTTTTGGGGATACCAGTTTTTCTAGCTATACCACTTTAGTCTATTTCTTTCTCTAAAAGCTAATTTCAGTCTGACTGACTGATCTTAGTGGAAAGCATACTGGAGGGAGGGAGTGTGCTAAAAACCCAGCCTCTCGGGGTTACTCTTCGAACTCTGAGTAGTAGTAATCAGCTGCCCTGCCAATGAGAATGGAAATTGGAGAGAGATGTAGTCCCAGGGGGGTTCCCCAAATGAAAAAGCATCATTAATCACTGTGCTAAGATGGGGGGTACATATACTAAAATGAGACAGTCTTTCCCATCAAGGAGCTCATATTTTAAGGGAGAGACAATACATATAGTGAAGGGGAGTGATGGCTAAGGGGGAGCAAAGTAAAATCAGAAGGATGCCATGCCTTTTTCAGTAGCAATGCTGGGGTCGTCAGAGTAAGATGCAGAACACTAAGTGAGAAGTGCAAAAGGCTGCATAGCTAGGAGGAAAGTGACCAGGTTGGGTAGCTGGGGTCAGATGGAGTCAGTAGTCAGTCAGCTAGCATTTTGTAAGCACCTACTGTATACTAGAGACTACGCTTAGCCCTGGGGACACAAGACCCCAGGACAAGAGCCCTTCTTTATCTTCCCTGGGACATCCATTCCCTCTACTACCCCCTATTCTTACAGTGCATCAACCCTCACTTTCCTGTCTTTCAGGTTTCTACCCTACACTGTAGTTTACCTTCTGTATACTCTGTACCGGGGGTGGGCAACCACATGTGGCCTTGTAGGTCCTTGGGTGCAACCTTTTAACTGAGTCTAAGTTTTACAGAACAAACTCTTTTATTAAGGCCTCAGGGCCACCAATTCCTCACCCCTGGTCTATACTTTTTCTTCTTTAAAGGATGGGAAACCAGGGAGAGTGCACAGAGGAAAGACATTATTCAAGTTGGCTTTAGCAAGATCCATCTGGTAGATTGTGTATGAGAGATTAGAGGCAATTAAGTGGTATCGTGGCTAAAAAACTGGAACTGGGGGCTGGAACTGCAGTCAGGAAGACCTAAATTCGTAATACAGCCTCTGATACTTCTTGGCAGTGGGACCATGAGAAAGTCATGAACCTCTGTCTGCCTCAGTTTCCTCAAATGTAAAATGGAGATAGGGCAGCTAGGTGACATGGTAGATAAGAGTGCTGGACCTGGGATCAGGAAGACTCATCTTCCTGAGTTCAAATCTAGCTATGTGACCCTGGGTAAGTCACTTCACCCTGTTTGCCTCATTTCCTCATCTGTAAAATGAGCTGGAGAAGGAAATGGCAAACCATTCCAGTGTCTTTGCCAACAAAACCCCAAATGGGGTCATGGAGAGTCGGATACAATTGAAAACAACTGAATACAAAATGAAGATAACAATAAACAGCACCTACCTGCCAGGCTTGTGTGTGGATAAAATGAGATCGTATTTGTAAAGTGTTTTGAAAACCTTAAAACGTAGGTAAATGCTAGCTACTGTCATTATCGTCAGAGACTTGCTGGGAGGCTGACACACTTGGCCAAGCAGAAGGCAGTGGTGTTTATGGGAAATGGAAACAAAGGGACCCATTCAAGAAGTGGGATTGGGGTCCACAGGTCTCCAGCAGCCTGTTGGAAGAACAGATGTCCCAGTTTGCCAGACAGAGAAAACAGAAAGGGAAGGGACTTACCCAGTGACACACAGCAAGTCAGTAGCAGAGCCAGAAATTAAACCCTGCTCTCTAGCTACCTCTCCAAAGCTGAGACAGACACACAGTAGATAAAAGTCAGTGCTTGCTGGCGGGCCAACAGATCAATAATCTTTAGAATGGGAAGAGGGCATGTGTTTAAGGATCAAAGGAGCCAAGGCTCAGGCAGGGTAGGGGATCTTCCAACATCTAATCCTCTTCTTTAAGCCCCCTTGAGTAGGGACAGTGGATAGAATGCCAGACCTCGAGTCAGAAAGACCAGGGTTCAAACCCAGCTTCAGACATTCTCCTAGCTGTGTGACCCTACACAAGTCACTTAACCTCTGTTTGCTTCAGTTTCCTCATCTGTAGGATGGGGATAACAATAGCCCCCAGAAATAACTGTAAATCACTTAGCACAGTATAATGTTAGTTGTTATTATCATCATCGAGGTCTCCAAATATACCAAAAGACGGAGTCGAGCAGTTCAAGCCCGGGCCTGGGGAGGGCAGATCTAGTGACATGTTCTTGGGCACCCTCTGAGTTCTGAACAGCCCCTCCCAACCTCCCACCTCCCTGAATCCTACAGAAAAGCCCAGCTCTGTGAGTTTGCCACATGAATAGCTTCCAAATCACCCGCTGAGCCTAGAACCCTACTGAGCAAGGACTTCAATTAATAAGCACCTTCACTGATAACCAATTATTTTTCAAACTCAGTCCCTCTAAAAAGGGGAAAGAAAAAGCCAAACAAAAGGGGGAGAAGAGGGAAAGAAGGATGTTTCTTTACTGAAAAAAAAATTGAGATGGGGTAGAAGCAAGGAGGACTCTATAAATAGAGAATCTCTTTCCCAAATTACCACAGGTCTCACTTCTATAGCACTTTACAATTTACAAAGCATTCCTCTCACAACAGCTGGGAGGGAGCTGGTCCAAGGTAACTTCCCCCATGCTCTCTGCCGTGTATTATACTGATCTGTAAACAAGTCAGATTTCCCCTATGTAGATTTTAAGATTCTTGAAGATGGGAAAGGTTACTCGGGTTTTTCTTCACTATATTCCTCACACCTGAGACAGGTAGGTGGTGCTGGGCCCAGACTCAGGAAGACCTGAGTTCAAATATGACCTCAGACACTTAGTAGGACCCTGGGTAAATGACCCTGTTTGCCTCAGTTTCCTCATCTGTAAAATGAGCTAGAGAAGGAAACAGCAAACTGCTCCAGTATCTTTGCCAAGAAACCCCAAAAATGGGGTCATGGAGAGTCAGTCTCAAGTGAGATGGCTGAAGGACAAAAATTCCTCCCACCTAGCAAACGCTGTGCGCATAGCGCTCAATTGAATTGACTCCATAACTGTGACACCTTTATCAACATCCATAGAAAAGGGTACTTTGGGCATGTGATCAAATGACTTTCTGCTTTAGTTGATTTAATTTTGATGTGTTGGAGCAGCATTCTCAGGGGAGTGTAAATAATAGAAAGAAATGAACATAGGATGCCCCGGCTGAGAGGTGCCTTAGACATGAGACCCTGGTGAGACGTTGCTGGCTGGGACCTGGAGTCAGGATGAATTGATTTTATGTCTGGCCTCAGACAGACGCTCATTCACTGTGTGTCCACAGGTAAGACATTTGACCTATGCCTGCCTCAGTTTCCCCATCTGTAAAACAAGAAGGCTCAAAAGAGATGATGCATGTGAAGAAGCCCTTTGCAAACTTGAAAGCGTTATGTAAATATTAGCGCTTATTATTACTTTCCAAAAGAATGACTGAACCTGGACCTTCCCCCATTCGAAGGGGAACTCCTTGAGGGCAGAGACTGTTTCTTTTTTTTTGTATTTCTGTCCTCAGCAATTAGCCCAGTCCCGGATATGTAGGAAGGGCTTTATAAATGTTGCCAGTTTCCCTTCCCTTTCTCCCACTTCTGAAATAACAATGATCCCTGAGCTCTTTGTCCTTTCCCTCCCATGGTCTTTCCCCCACAGGAGAGGCCTCCTAGCCATGCCAGACACAGGTCATGCCTTCCCAACTATTTCTATTCCCAAAGCCACCTGATCTTCTGGCTTCCTGTTCTCCAGTCACCCTCTGCTTGTTCATTATTTCCTTGAAATAGGAGCTGGGACAGCCATTTACACTCCAGCTAAACGGTGCAGTATTTACTTCCCCAGCCTGTAGTCTCCTCCTGACTTTGGAAGGTGGGGGTTGGCAGGAAGAATCACAATGGCTTACAGGAACCGTGTTATGTGGCACATCAGACCCACAGAAAGTAGAGGGAGACGAGCAGGACCCTAGACTAGCACTTGGGAGACTTGTCACCTGGTCCTGGAAGAGACCCTAGAACAAAGAATATCGTATCAGAAAGGGGGATTTAAAAACTATTAAGTCTAATCTTTTTATTTTTTTAATTTTAACTTTTAAAATCTGAGCTTAACAAACATCAGATAAAGCAATCGTTAATTTGTACAAGGCACAACAGGAAAGGAGAATCCAGCCTTCGTATTTACAGATGGGAAACTGAGGCTCAAAATCATGGAGGGACTTGTTCTCTGTATCACACAATTAATAAGTAACAAAGTCAGGAAGTTGTAGAGAAGACCCTGCAAGGGGAGGAGGAGAGAATTTCACTCTGTCCCACCCCCACCCCCCATTGGCCCTGTAGTTTTGAAGGGCTTAGCCACTTTATCTTCACACTTTATCTACTGGGGAGCAGAAATACCCACTATAGACAGACACGGGTACAGAGAGATAGTTGGATGAGGGAAAAAGCAGATTCAAAGAGTATGACCCCCTGCAGTCAAGAGTTGGGATCTAGAGAAGAATACACCCTGAAAACCCTATAAAGAGAGAAGAGATTCTAGGCCTTGCATTACTAGGAGTTGTGAGTTACCTTTGCTAGCTATGTATTCTCCCTGTGTGTCACTATTAATGTCCTCTAAGTGTGACCCAATCTTTCCTCTAAATCAGTGGTTCTCAACCTTCCTAATGCTGTGACCCTTTAATACAGTTCCTCATATTGTGGTGACCCCCAACAAAAAAATTATTTTCATTGCTACTTCATAACTGTAATTTTGCTACTGTTATGAATCATAATGTAAATATCTCATATGCAGGATGTATTTAAATTTAGCATAACCTACAGGTTGAGAACCGCTGATCTAAATGCTGTGTATATTTGTGGAGAAGGCTTATGTGGGGACTGTTTTATAACTACTATTCTCACTATCCCATTTGAGTAAATACCTTTGATAGGAACTAATTGAGTTTACTGGCGTACTATTACTGACAGGCACACTAATGGGGGCTTATCAGTCATAATGTTAGGAATGTAGATGTATAAGATTACCACCATAACATAAGGTAGCAGATGGCCTCTGGGGACCCCATCTGCAAATGCAAGTATAAGTTGGAAGAGTGGTCCAGAAGGGGTGCTACAAAGAAACTAATAAATGAATGGGAAAAGGAAAAAAAACACATTTATTAAGCACTTAGTTATGCGTCAAACGCTGTGCTAAGAACTGGGGTTATAAATCCAAAAATAGCTAACTCCCACCTTTAAGGAACTAAAATCCTAATGAGGAAGACAACACATAGGACAGAGTAGTTATCAGAAAGGGAGTTATTGCCTGAGAAATAGATACATCACAAAGATGGTGAGTGAAGCAATATGTTTACTGACACTCCCTTTCTAGAGGCGATGGTAGTGCTGGTTTGATTACAGTTCTCAGACCAAGAGGTGGAAGGCGAAGGGAGGGTATGTGCATGGGTGACAAGGGTGGAGATGGGGTTGCAGAATGCAGGGAAGTAAGGAGTTAAATGGCTTGGTCTCTGATGGTTTGGAAAGTAGAGAAACAGGAGTGGCAAGGTGGAAAAAGTCCAGGTGGTTACTCATTTTACCAAACTGTCCTTCACTTTTAAAAAGATTTCACTGGGGGCAGATGGGTGGTGCAGTAGATAGAGTCCTGGAGGCAGGTCCTAGAGTCAGTTGGATCTGAGTTCAAATTTGACCATAGCCACTTATTAGATCTGTGACCTCGGGCAAATCACTGAACTCTGATTATCTCCAAAGTAATAATAATAATAATAATAATAAAAAGATTTCACTATGAGGTCCCTCTACAAGGCAGGAAAGTATTTGAAACCAGAGAACCTGGGTCTTGAATGCTTATTCTGCTATTTACCAGCTATATGACCTTAGGTAGGTCATTTCCCCTCTTCCAGTCAGATTTCTCATTTGTACAATTTGGGCAGTGGTATGCTAGTAAATGCTCAACTGACTCTCTGAAAAGAAAAAGCGTGATGCTCTCAAGCTTAATCAGCATTGTTGGCATCTTCTTTATCACTTTCTTAAGTCTAGACAATCACCAGAATACCCAGTCGAGCCCTGATTGGTATAACTGCCAGTTTGGGGGTATAAATGCGCATACTGAAAATTAAACTGTGAGAACCAGCAGGATGAGCCGTCTTCAACCCATCATGGATTGAGGGGGCTAAGGATACATGGTCTCTTCCAGCTTTAACACCCTAGGAAATATGTCCTTGCTCTTTTCCCATATGCTATCTTCTTTTCTTTTCTCAAATCTGTAGCCAAGGAATATTAGAATTGGATAGACCTATCTAGCTTAGTCCCTTCATATTGTCTAAGGAGAAACTGAGGCTCAGAGAGGAGGCCTGACATGCCCAGGGCAGTAAGTCAGTTCCTGGCAGAGAGAAGGTCATTTGACAGATAAGAAAATGATGGTTCAGAAAGTGGTGTTTTCCCAGGTTTCAGAGATAGAAGGGGCCTTAGAAATCATGTGATTTGATCTTATTTTACAGGTGAGAAAACTGAGTCCCAGGCAGGGGAAGGGCCAAGTGCCCAGACCACAGGGCAAACACATGTTATTGTTGGCAAATTTTGCAAAGATATCATAGGGCTGCGCCAAGGTGCAACACTCATCAGAGCTCATTCTGCATTCTAGGGTCTGTCCTAGTGGGGCCCAGAGAGCTGAGCACAAAGATTGCCATTGAGCAGGAAGAAGCAGGGCCTTGGATGCTGTTCAAACCTGCCATCCAGCAGGCCTGGAGGTGAGTAACTAAGGACCTGCTGGCTCCTAGGGACCAGCCGTTTGCCACGTGGCCTCTCTATGGGAGAGCAAAAAGCTCAGAGAGAACCAGTCCCCGACTCCTGGCACAGCCTTGCAAGGAAAACGGTCTCTGACGCTGGCAAAGCTGAAGAAGAGAAATAGGCCTTTTGAAAGCTGATTAAACAGCCTTCTGGGAGCAGACACTTAACTGAGCATGCCCTCCGAGCTGGCCCTCTGGCGGCAACCCAGCCCTTTGTTGTGCAAACTTGGGGGAGGGGGACTGGGTTAAGAGAATTTACTGTCTTCTCTGGTTGCTGTACACCTGCAAGTGCTGTCTTTGGTGAAAGATTAGCGAGGGGTTCTACAGAGGCAGCGAGGAGGAGACAGAGAGATAGTGAGAGGGACGGGGAGGGGAAGGGGGGGGGCAAGGGAGAGACAGAGAGAGACAGAGAGACAGAGACAGAAAGGAAAGAGAGCCAGAGAGGAGAGAGAAGGGAGAAAGAGAGACAGAGAGACAGAGAGGGAGGAGAGAGAGACAGAGAGACAGAGAGAACAGATAGACAGACATTGCCCTGAAATGCAGGAGACTTGAGTTCTAGTCTCAGGTCTGACTACGAGAGCCTCAGCTTCTTCATCTATAAAATGGGATGAATTACAGATGATGAAACACACATCTTTTCCTTTCCTACACTTTTGCTTGTCAGTTTTCCTTGGTTCCAAATGGTCTTTGATGAGAGTTCAGGGGAGTTTATCTAGAAATCACAAAAAACCAAAAGGGATCAATGAACCTTTTTTTTTTAAATTAGGTTAATAATGTTGGTACTATTCTCATTCTAGTGTTTGATCATTTTGTGTGCATAAGACTTTTCCCTACCTCACTCCTTCTTTTCTCCCCCTAAAAAAGATTATATGCTCTTTGAAGATAGGCAGCATGGTATATAGGGAAGAATTCAGGCCCAGGAATCTTGGGTTTTGCTCCTGGTTCTTCCCCAGACTTGATTTATGACCTTAAAAAAGTACATTTCCCTTTTTTGACATAGTTTTCCCATCTTTCAAATGAGACAACTGGACTAGTTGGGGTTTATTATATTTCTGCTAGTTCAATAATTTAGACAAGGAATTTTTATCTTTATTTCTGAGTTGAAATAAAGCTTAAAACTTATTAGTATCCCTCCACCCATTTTAAAAGAGACTCACAACTAAGAATTCATAAAATCAAAGAATCTCAGAATTGAAAGGTCTTTTGGAATATAGATAATCCTTTTAACAGAGGCTCCCTCCAGACATGAAAGTACCAATTACATTTCTGGGACCTCTTCCTTATTGGACTCATTTGCCAGAGCCAGGTAGAACCTGGGGAAATTCAATGTCTCACTCTACCACAAGAGTGGCCACTAGTTCCCTCTTGCAAGCACTCAGGTTCATAGAATTCAGAATAGTTTTGTTTACAAAGCAATGCATGAAGAAAATACTTGTACCTAAACCCCTAGGGAGTCGATTGGTAACACAATACCCCTACCCTCACCCCCGCGAAGCGCATTCCTTCCTCCTAATACCCCAGAGATCTATAAGGTTTCTATTATACCTAGCTGCCCTTGTTGAGGCTCCATGGATGGGAAAGGTCAGGATTTGCTTATTCCCTTCACCCATTGGCAGAGCACTTCTTCTTGCTGGTTGCCCTTCTCCAAATCCCCTGTTCTTTTCTTGGTACTAGGTACCTCCAGGGTCTGTTCTTTCAAGCATTTGTCCAGTGAAATAACTTCCTCATCAGCTGAAAGCAGTATAGCTCTTTTCCTGAAGGAGGTAGTGGGAAAAGTAATATTTTTGTAGTCAAGGACCTGAGTTAGAATCCATGCTCTGCCCCTTGACTCTGTGACTTTGAGTAAGTCTTTGGTCCCAAATCTCTTCATTTCTAAATGAGGGGGTAGGACTACATCTTTTTTTTTTTTTTAGGACTAGATCTTTAAGGTCCTTTCTGTGGTCGCTTGATTGCTCCGGGGGCCAAAATTCCACCCAGGTTCACGACTTAAGAATCATCTTTCACCTTGTATGGCAAAGTAAATAGATGGATAGACCTAGAGTCAGCAAAGCCTGAGTTCAAATCTGGTGTTAGACACTCACTAGCTGTGTGACCTTGGGCAAGTCTTTTAACTTCTGCTTGCCTCAATTTCCCCAACAATAAAGTAGACATTATAATAATAGTACCTCCCTCAGACGGTTGTAGTGAGGATCAAAAGAGACACAGTCTTTAAAGCACTTAGCCCAATGCCCAACACATAGTAGGCAATAAATGCTTGTTCCTTTCCCTCTTTCTTCTCCCTTCCCTCCCCTATTCAATGAGTTACCAAGAGTGGACAATCCCACTTCCCCAATGTGCCCATGCCCTTCAGTCCACTCATGTGGTTATGTTATGGGAATCTGAAGATCTTCCCTGCCCCTAGGCCCTTTGCTAAAGTGGCTACGTGACTCTGAGGACCCTTGGATATTTCAAAGTATACTCTGTTCCCTAATAGGCTGAATG
>CM053580.1:544376666-544409501 GCA_028627135.1 Pseudochirops cupreus
ACTGATGTAATGGTCAGACGCTGGAAGCCGTCTGCTGATCTGTTTTTCTGTTTGTTTGTAACTTCTGTTTGTATTCTCTGAAGTTCAGGGTGCTGACTATTCCCCCTGAACTAGGTAAATGATATGTTTGATTAAAGTAAGATTGTTAACCCACTTTGAGTTGCTTTCCTTTAGAAAAGCAGATCTAAGAACCTGTGCTAGTAGCCACCCTAGGTATGCTAGGGTGCTTGCTGATACAGGGTACCAGCCTAATTCAGATGCTTCTTACCTCTCCCCGTGATTATTGTGACACTTTCTTAATTGCACTTCTGACTTTTTAGTCCCTTTTCCAACCGACAGAAGAATAGTCCCAAAGTACAAGTATTAATCCTTCTTGCTTGGATTACCCTAACAGACTTCTAAGCGGATTTCCTGCATTGAATTTTTCCGCTTTACAATCCATTTTCTACATATCTGGGCAGCCAGGGAGCATAGTAGATAGAGCACTGGCCCTGGAGTCAGGAGGACCTGAGTTCAAATCTAGCCCCTCAGATACTTACTAGCTGTGTGACCATGGGCAAGTCACTTAATCCGGACTGTCTTTTTTTAAAAAAAAAAACAAAACATTTTCCATATAGCTACTAAACTGATATTTCTAGATCACAGGTCTGACCATGTATTCCTCTACTCAAGAACCTTCTCCCCCATTGCCTTTAGGATAAAACACAAACTCCTTTTTGTACTTAAGCCTTCCCAGCATGGCTCCCCAGGGTGGGGAAACTTTGGCCTCAAGGTCATGCTTGGCACATGGTTGGCACCTAATAAATGATAACTGATTGATTGTCATTCTCCCACTCAAGAACATTCCAAGCTTTCCTATTGCTACTTGTATAAAAAAAAATGCCAACTCCTCTGCTTGTCATTTAAAGCCCTCCACAAACTGGACCGGCCTGCCTTTCCAGACTCATTTCACACGACTCCCTTTGATCAAGCATGGTCAAGTTACCCTGACCCACCTGATGCTTCTGGAACTTGGTATTCATTCCAGCTCTTCACCTCTGTGCCTTTGGCCGGGATTCCCCCTTCGCTTAGGTTTCTTAGAATCCTAGCTTTATTGAAGGGTTAGCTTATAATCCACCTCCTAAGGGGAGCCTTTCTCAGTCTCCAAGATCATCTGGGTTCTTTCTCTTCTAAAACTACTGTGTATCTGTGTTATCTGTTTACATGTTGTATCCCACCAACGCAATGGAAACTCCTAAGAACATGGATTGCTTCTAATCCCATCCTAACTATACCATTGTCCAGTGCACATCTCTCTGTCCCCCAAGGTATCTAGGTGCCCCAGTGGAATAAGGAAGACCTGAGTTCAAATGTGATCTTGGATGCTTATTAGCTGGGTGACCCTGGGCAAGTCACTTAACCTCTACCTCCGGTTCCTTAACTATAAAATGAGGATCATAATAGCACCTCCCTCCCAGGGTTGTTGTGAGGATCAAATGAGATGACATTCATTCGTAAAGTGCTTTGCAAATCTTAAAATGCCATATAAATTCTAGATATTAAGGAAAGCACGAGAGACCTCATCCAATGCTTTGCTAAAACATAGGTGAACTGTTTCTACAGAGTTCCTTTGATCTGAGAGCATAATCGCTGTAAAGACAAAAATGAGATTCTTCTGGCATGGACTATGAAATCATTCTGGTTCTTTGGGATCCAGGCTTCCTTTTCTCAATGTTCATTAACCATCTCAGCGACATATCTTAGAATATTACAGGCATTTTTTTTCCTTAATAGTATTTTATCTTTTTTTCGCCAATTACATGTAAAGATAGATTTCACACTCATTTTTGTAAAATTTTGAGATCCAAATTTTCCTCCCTCCCTTCCCTCCTCCTTCCCCAAGATAGCAAACAATCTGACATAAGTTATACACGTTCAATCGTGTGAAACATTTATTCCAGGCATTTGAAATCAGGTTCCCTGGCCTATCATTTATGGAGGCTCTTTTTTCTCTCCTCATTCTTCTTTTAAAAAAAAAATCAGGGCCTGGCATTTGTCCTTCTTTGGTGCTGTGGCACCCCTCCAATTCTCCATGATCTTTCAAATGGCCCAACAATCACCAGTTCTTTCCATGATGGGATGTGGTGAGCAGAATACCTTTGGTCCCCAGGGCAATTTGGTTGAAGAGGGTTGGAAGAGAGGGACTATAAAGAATCCCTCCCAGGTTCCCAAGGAAGCTGTGGTGGGGTGGGGGCCATTGAGGGGCTAACCTAGGATTGATGAATCATTTATGACGTGAATAAAGGATATGAAGAAAGATGCTATCTGCATCCAGAGAAAGAACTGATGAATAGAAGTATGTACAGAATAAGTTACGTGTGTGTGTGTGTGTGCACATGTGTGTACTTGTGCCTAATACTGTCCATCTCTAGGGTGGGGGGGATCATGAAGGGCGAAAGGAAAAAAGAGAAATATAAATGATAAGTTTATATATTTAAAAGGGATATTGAGTCGTACGTAATAGATTTTCAGTTTCATGTGCAATTATCTTTTTTATTATACTATGATATGGAAATGCTTGCTTTATTCCATAAATTAAAAATAAAATTATTTTTTAAAAATCATTTATGAAGTGCCTGAAACATGTTCCTTCATCTCCACCTTTCAGGCTTCTTTTCTTCCTTCAAGGCTCAGATCAGATGTCATCCCCTCCAGGAAGCCTCTCTTGATATGCCCCAAGGAATTGATGCTCACTCCCACCTCAAATAGCTTCCTATCGATCTGTGTAAAAGTGGCGTCTTCCAGTAGCGTGTAAGGTTTCTCATAGCAAGGTCAGCTTCCTTCATGCCTTTATATCTGTAATGTGTAATGAATAGTAGACACATGATATATGTGTGGTTTTTGTGTCTTCCGCAGACATCCCCAAACATGAGATAGTGCACAGAGAAGTTTGTTTTGGATCAATAAAGGTACCTCTGAATATATACATGAATGAATGTCAATCTGTGACTTTACAGACATCAGGTAATGGGTTGGGGGTGTTAGGGAAAGGAAAGAGGACAGTTAGAGGCTAGCACAGAAGCAGGAGGTAGGCCAAGCTCAGTTTGCCCTGTGTGGTTGTGCTATCAACATCGGTCCATTCCTTGTTCCAAGCAGGGTCCATGTAAAGCCACTCTGTCAGGACTGTCTGTGAATAGACTGACCTGTCCTACACCAGGCAGTACAAATAAATGCTGATGGGACAGCCGGATCTCGAAGGATTTTCCTGCCTGTTAGCACAAACCTAATCCTCTTTTGAGGCCTCTCCATGGTCCGGGGCATCAGAAAAAAATAGAGGGGCCTGCCTCTGAGGGGCTAGCTCACTCATGGCCATCCCAGGCATGCAGACACAACCCCTGTGAATCACGGCCTGCTGGATAGCCTCTGCTTCAGCTCTTCTGCTCGCAACAATAGATCAACAATAGGTCAATCAATTAGCCAGCAAGCATTTGTTAAACACCTCCTGGGGCTGGGCATCATATCTACTGTCTCATCCCAAACCCTTAGCTCTACAGCAGGTATTGGCAAATAGCCTAGGTCAGTGCCCACTCTAAATCATGGTCAGTGTTTAATAGCGGGAGGGGACGGGGAAGGAGTTGTTTGGTTTTTGCAGTCTTGTCTGACTCTTCGCGATCACTTTTGGGGTTTTCTTGGCAGAGATACTGGCATGGTTTGCCATTTCCTTCTCCAGCTCATTTGACAGATGAGGAAACTAAGGCACACAGGGTTACATGACTTGCCCAGGGTCACACAGCTGGTAAGTGTCTGAGGTCAAATTTGAACTCAAGAACATATCTTCCTGACTCCAGTCCCTGTGCTCTGTGCACTGAGCCCCTGAGATGTCCCAAGCATTCATTAATGTGCCAGACATTGGACTAAACATTTTACAAATAGAATCTCATTTGATCCTTACGACAACCCTTGGAGGTAGGCACATTTATGAACCCCAGTTGAGGAAACTGAGGCAGACAATGGTTAAGTGATGTCTCGGGATAATACAACTAATAATAAGTGTCCGAGACCAGATTTGAACACAGGTCTTCTGACTTCAGGCCCAACACTTAATCTACAATATTGCCTAGCTGTCGGGGGTGAGGTGAGGGGTCGGGCTGGAGCTGGAGCCAGAGACTTGGTCTGAGGCAGTGCAAGTTGTCCAGGTTCGTTGTGGGATGAATGAGCCCCTTTTGGGCTCAGTCTGGATCAGGGATTGTTAGCCTTTTTGGTGGCAGATCCCTCTGGCAGTCTGTTATCAATTGAGATGGTATTGGTAAAGTGCTCAGCATGACAGGCCCTACGTAACTGCTAGTTATCGTGTTGCTGCTGTTACGATGAAGTCTGTGGAGCCCTTCTTAGAATCAAATTTTTAAAGAATTGAAGGAAATTCTGAATTTTAGTTAGCAGTAAATAAAAATTAAAATGTAATTTTTACCCCTATCCATGTTCGTGGACCTTGGGAAATCTCTCCACAGCCCCTTGGGGTTTGACAACCCTTAGTCTAGAGCAGTGGTTCTCAACCTTCCTAATGCAGTGACCCTTTAGTACTCGTATGTGGGCATATCTGCATGTGGGTGGACCCACCTGGAGACCAATAGAGGAGCAGTGTCTTGGTTCCTGAGATCTTCGGAAATATGTGTTTTCTGATGATCTTAGGCGACCCTTGTGAAAGGGTTGTTTGACCCCCAAAGGGGTTGCGACCCACAGGTTGAGAACCGCTGGTCTTGAGCTAGATTCAAGGCCTAGCCTGGGGCCAGGGTCAGAGTGAGGAGGGGGAAAGGCTGAGGCTGGAGCTGGGATCAGAGCTCAGAATGAGAGGGAGCAGCACCCCTCCCTCACCTGAATACTCTGCTCATCAGTCAGGAAGCATTTATCAAGCTGTGTGACCAGCACTGTGCTCAACTCTGGGATTCAAAGAAAAATGAAAATCGTTCTGCCCTCAAGCAACTTACAGTCTAGCAAGGGAGACAACCTGTGAATAGACAAGTATGTGTGAGTTACATACTGAATAGACAGAAGGAAATCTTAGAGGGAAGACTCCGGGGTGGGCGTGGGGGATGAGCAAAGCCCTTCTGCAGAAGGTGGGATCTGAACTGAATATTGAAGGAAGATGGATCAATTCTAAGAGAAAGAGCTTAGCACAGCGCCTGGCATACAGTGGGTGCTTAATAAATGCCTATTGCCTGTCTGCTTGCCTGAAGTGAGGAAGGGTTCATACCGCACAACTCAGACATGGGGGAGGCCCAGGTCTAAGGCAGAGAGACAGAGGTGGACTGGGCAAGTAGGGCAGGATAGGGGACTACCTCTACCTGTGTGTTCTCTCACCCTGTGGGGAAAGGGTATCGAGGCAGATCCACAACTCTCTGTACTTGATTAAAAGTAGATCCTATCGATCAACCAATGTACATTTATTAAGTGCTTATATATATGTATATATGTAAGCAAGTATATATACTTATATGTATTTGTGCACGTATGTGTATACATATGCATATAAATCTATTTCGGTCATTTCAGTCATGTCCAAATCCTCGTGACCCCATTTGGGATTTTCCTGGCAGAGACACTGGAGTGGTTCGCAATTTCCTTCTCCAGCTCATCTGACAGGTGAGGAAACTGAAGCAAACAGGGATAAGTGACTTACCCAGGGTCACACAACTAGTGTTGAAGGCTGGTTTTAAACTTAGGAAGATAAATCTTCCTGACTTCAGGCCCAATATTCTATCCACTGTGCCACCTACCTAGCTGCTTATGTGTGTGCATATGCATGCATGCATGCATGTACACGTGCATACATGCATGTTGATGTAGGCATAGATACATGTGAGTATACACGAGCCTGTGTGTGCTGTATGTGTATATGTACACATGTGCTTATATATGTGCTATATGTATGCACCTGTGCATGTAGTTGTATATATGTACCATAACATACATGTACATATGCACACATATATTTGCTTGTATGTGTGCTGTATGTATACTCACACACGTATAGATTTGCCTATATGCATACGTACATGCATATATTTGTTTATATGCATGCCATATGTATACATGTACATATTGTGTATATATTTGCTTATACATGTGCTATATGTATACATGCACATGTGTATTTTCTTATGTATGTGCCATGTGCATACATGTACAATGTTTTTGTTTATATGCATGCCATATTATACATGTACATATTGTATATATATTTGCTTGTGTGTGCCATATGTATACTCACACATATATGTGTATATATGTGCTTATATATGTGCTATATGTATACATACATGTATATTTTTCTTATATATGTTCCATGTGCATGTATGTACAGTGTATTTGCTTATACGTGTGCCATGTGTATACATGTACATATGCATATTTGCTTATACATGTGTCATGTGTATGCATGCACATACAGACACACATATGCACAATATATACATACACTCACATACACACATATGGGCTGTGAATGAAGCTGATGATATACAGAGATAGAAATGACACCGTCCCTGCCCTCCCAGAGCTGACACTCTATCGTGCTCTAAGGTCTGTGAGGTAGTGAATACAGATGCTACTATCATTCCCATTTTATCATGAAAACGTGAGGCCCAGAGGGCACGCTTTCCATTCCATCCCCAGGAACATGATGACTCTCCATTTCTGGAGAAATAACTGACTCGTCGCTCCCCCTCCTTTTCTTTTTTTTAATCCCAGTTAGATTGATTTAAATACCCGAGTTTCCTCACTAGGTTGTTCTCTGTAAGAAGATGGAAAGAAGGTTCCCAGGATTTTGAGCTCTGAGGACTCTTAGAAACCTCTAATCCAGGCTCCTCACTGAGACCTCAGAAATGAATTGCTTCCTTTGGGCCTCACAGGTGGTGCATAGGACAGCTGGGATTCCAACCTGGGCCTCTTTCCTCCCCATGAGTGGTCCTTCCCTCTCCTCTGTCCCCACTGCCAGAGAGGCAGGGGAGTCCCAGGCCATTCTAGGCCACCCACAAATATAAAACCCTCTGTTTGCCATTTAAATCCCTTCACAACCTGGAGCCTTCCTACCTCTCCAAACACGCATGTGTGTATGTATACACATAGCACATAGATAAGCAAATACATGATCTGTCTACACTAGCCTACTTTCTCTGCCTCTCACTTAGACTCAGTTCAAATGCTACTTTCTGCAGGTTTTTCCTGGTCTCCTCCCTCCCCGATGTCTCCAAAGCTGTCTTGTATATGACTAGCTAATGACTTATCTCTCCCTCATTAGGATGTGAGCTCCTTGAGGGCAGAGACTCTCTTTTTGTCTTTGTTTAAATACTCAGTTCCTGGTACTTTGTAAGTGCCTTTGAAAATGCTGGTTGTCTGAGATGAGCCCCACAACGGCCACGTGCCACGTCGAGTCCCCAAGTGGTAGGTGACTGGCCCCTTGAGTGATCTCAGAGGCCATCCCCTGGACTCTCTGGGCACAACTGTACCAAGTCAGCCTACTTCAAGGTTTGCAGGCAGCTCTGCCAGGACTGCTGGGAAATACAAACCCAGAAGGTCAGGGAGAATGGAATCTATTTAAATACTTGGAGTGGGGAGAGAAGAAATGTTCCTTGTTGAGATTTGCAAAGAGTTAGGGCCCTATAGCATAATCAGTGCCCAAGGGAAGCTGGAATAGAGGTAGGCAGGGGATAGGGACTTTAGCTCATCCCTTGGTAGGGAAAACAAACCCGTTTTCTTCTATTTTTCCCTTTTAGACATTTAAATTAAAATGTACAATTTCCTAATCCTTCCTCTCCAAGGCCCTTAACTTTCTTCTTTACCTACCTTGTTCCAACCTTTTCCTGTAGCTAGGTAATGCAGTAGATAGAGTGCTGCACCTGGAGTCAGGAAGACCTGACTTCAAATCCAGCCTCAACTACACTAGCTGTGTGACCCTGGGCAAGTCACTTCACCTTGTTTGACTCAGTTTCCTCATCTGTCAAATGAGCTGAAGAAGGAAATGGTAAACCACTCCAGTATCTCTGCCAAGAAAACCCCAAATGGGGTCACAAAAAGTCAGACACGACAAAAAAAATTACTGAACAGCAGGAACTAAAGAAGCTTTACTGAAAACAAAAAAACACGTAAACTCATTTCCCTGAGCACTTCAGACATTCATTAAGCACTTTTTGTTTAACTAGCCCGGAGCAAGGTGCAAAGGAGTCTTGGGAGCTTAGAGAGGACACTCACTGATGCTGAGTTCTTTATAGCCTTCTCCACCTTGGTGACCAGCAGATAGTCAGGATGATACACATTCAAATTCTGCTTCAGACGCTCTCTAGCTTCCGGTCCCTAGGCAAGTCACTAATCCTCTCAGGGTCTCAGTTTCCTTATTTGTAAAATAAGTATAATAATAGCACCTACCTCCCCAGGTCATTGTGAGGATCAAAATGAGATAACATGTTAAAGCACTTTACAAACCTTAAAAGGCTACAAAAAATGCTGCCTGTTATTATTTTCTTTTCATTCTTGTTGGGACTATAACAAAGCACCGTTCAAGGAGAGATTCCTGAAGCAGGGATCCAGAGACCAGGGTTCTAGAACCAGTTCTGTTTCTCCATTTCCTCATCTGTGTGTTTCTCCCATTCCCCCCCACCCCACCCCGGCCCAGCCCCCAAGGCTACTAGACATGCAGGAGTTTGAAGACAAACTCCAAAGCTTGTAAGCTCTCCACCTCTACCCTGACGTGTTTGTTTATTCATTCATTCTTCCATCCATCCATCCATCCATCCATCCATCCATTTATTTAGAGGCAGCGTGTCTTGCCCAGGATCCCACAGCTGGTGTCTGAGGCCTAATTTGAATTCAGGTCCTCCTGACTCCAGGACTCATACTCCTCTGATGTGTTTGTTTTGTTTTGTTATTAATGTAATTGATATCTATTGTATTTACCTCACTTCATTTCCCAATACATCCCTCCTCTTCCATTTAGAGTCATCGCTCAGAACAAAGAATACAAAAAAACCCAGCAATTCAGCAAAATGAACCAACATGATGCACTTACTTTTCCCAAGCCAATGAGAAGATTTGTTCAAACCAAAAGTTGTTTAATTAAACAGCATAGCAAATCATGACAAGAAA
Organism: Pseudochirops cupreus; assembly: GCA_028627135.1. Lineage (NCBI taxonomy): Eukaryota > Metazoa > Chordata > Mammalia > Diprotodontia > Pseudocheiridae > Pseudochirops > Pseudochirops cupreus. Next base: position 544,385,784 of record CM053580.1, read on the forward strand.
AGATACTATTGTTGTTATGGAATTGTGTCCAGCTCTTTGTGACCCCATGGACCATAGAACACCAGGCCCTTCCTTTGGGCCTCACGTGCATAGGACAGCTGGGATTCCAACCTGGGCCTCTTTCCTCCCCATGAGTGGTCCTTCCCTCTCCTCTGTCCCCACTGCCAGAGAGGCAGGGGAGTCCCAGGCCATTCTAGGCCACCCACAAATATAAAACCCTCTGTTTGCCATTTAAATCCCTTCACAACCTGGAGCCTTCCTACCTCTCCAAACACGCATGTGTGTATGTATACACATAGCACATAGATAAGCACCTCTGTCCAAGTTCATGTTCCAATGAACTTTCCAGAACACTATCTTATCCTCGGCTGCTCCCTTCTCCTTTTGGCTTCAATCTTTCCCAACATCAGGGTCTTTTTCCAATGAATCCAGTCTTCTCATTATGTAGCCAAAGTATTTAAGCTTCAGCACTTCAGGATTTGACCTTCCAGTAAGTAGCCTGGATTAATTTCTTTAAGTATTGACTGATTTGATCTCTTTGCTGTCCAAAGGACTCTCAAAAGTCTTCTCCAGCTCCACAATTCAAAAGCGTTGACTCTGTAGCACTCAGCTTTCCTTATAGTCCAACTCTCACAGCCATACATTGCTACTGGAAAAACCATTGCTTTAACTAAACTTACTTTGTCAGCAAGGTGAGGTCTCTGCTCTTTAGTATGCTGTCCAGATTTGTCATAGCTTTCCTTCCAAGGAGCAAGAATCTTTTAATTTTGGGGCAGCTAGGTGGCAAAGTGAATAGAGCACTGGCCCTGGAGTCAGGAGGACCTGAGTTCCAATCTGGCCTTAAATAGCCTACTAGCTGTATGACCTTGGGCAAATCACTTAATCCCAATTGCCTTGCCTTTCCCCTTCCCCCACAAAAAAAGATAAAAAAAAAAGAATCTTTTAATTTCATGACTGCAGTCATGGTCTGCAGTGATCTTTGAGCCCAGGAATATAAAATCTGACACAACTTGCATTTCTTCTCCCTTTTTTTGCCAGGAAGTGATGGGACCAGTTGTCAAGATCTTAGTTTTTTTTATTGGGAAACTTCATCACTTTTCACACTCTTCTCTTTCACCCTCATCAAGAAGATTCTTAATTCTTCTTCCTTTCTGCATCAGCCTGGTATTTATATATCTGAGATTGTTAATATTTCTCCCAGCAACCTTAGTTCTGACTTTTGATTTGTCGAGCTTGCCATTTCGCATGATATATTCTGCATGTAAATTAAATAAATAAGTTACAACATACAGCCTTGTTGTACTCCTTTCCCAATGTTAAACCAGTCAGTTGTTTCATGTTCAGTTCTAACTGTTGCTTCCTGGCCCGAGTACTAGTATTTGATCTGGTCCTCCCCTCTCTTTGAGGACTTGTCATATTTTGTTGTGATGCACACAGTCAAAGGCTTTAGTGGAGTCAATGAAGCAGAAGCAGATGTATTTCTGGAACTCCCTTGCTTTTTCCTTAATCCAGCAAATGTTGGCAATTTGGTCTCTAGTTCTTCTGCTTCTCTGAAAATCAGCCTGCCCTTCTGGTAATTCTCTGTCCATATATTGCTGAGTCCTAGTTAGAAGGCGATTAAACATAACCTTGCTAACATGTGAGATGAGCACAATTGTTTGGTAGTTTGAACATTCTTTGACACTGCCCTTCTTTAGGATTGGGACATAAATTGATCTTTTCCAATCCAGTAGTCACTGTTGAGTTTTCCAAATTTGCTGGCATATGGAGCGCTGTACTTTCACCACATCATCTTTTAGGGTTTTAAATAGCTCAGCTGGAATTCTGTCACCTCCACTAGCCTTGTTGTTAGCAGTGCTTCCTAAGGCCTACTTGACTTCATTCTCCAGGAAGCCTGTCCTCTAGATCAGCAACCATACCATTGATGACATTAAGATCTTTCTTGTATAATTCTTCTGTATAGTCTTATCACTTCTTAAACTCTTCTGTTAAGCCCCTATCCTTTTTCATGCCCATTTTTTAATGAAACTTTTCCTTGATATCTCTAATTTTCCTGGAGAGATCTCTTGCCTTTCCCATTTTAATGTTTTCTACTATTTATTTGCAATGCTCATTTAAGAAGACCTTCCTATCTCTTCTTGTTGTTCTCACCTTTCATTTCCCTTCTTTCCACAGTTATTTGTAAAGCCTCATATACTCATAGGGATATACTTTCTGACAGGTTATCACATCATCAGTGAAAGTAGACACATACTGACAGAATACACACACACACACACACACACACACACACACATATACACATACATATATATTTAGCCAGTGAATACAAATGGGTGGAAACACGTGGCCTGGGGACATGTGTGTAAGGGCACACATATTAGAAATACATATATGCTGTAGAGAACTACCAATGTCCTCTGGTGATATCATCACCTTACTCTCTGCTAGGCTTTGTTGTATTGTGGTACATGTGGTACATGTTGTATTGTGGTACATCTTGTCCTGCTGGACTTCTCCACTGGAGATGGGAACCAGAGTGTTCATTGTGCTTCTGTTTGCCACCATCTTCTGGTTTATGCATCCTTTCGGGTTACCCCCTCTTCTCTGCTACCATAAGCTGGGGTATAGCAGCTGGCAAGCCTCTTTTTTACAAGGCAAGAATAAAGATCTTCGATACCATAGAGCCAGGGCAGAGGCAGCCAGAGGGTACAAACCAGCAGGAGCCTTTAGACAAAGTCTGTCCTTTGAAATTGCTTCTTTAACTGGAAGTCGTTGGTCCCAGCAATTATCTGACTTAGGGCTGGTAAATTCTTTTAATTACTCTTGTCACATCCCTGATTGTCACTATTCATCCTCTGAGAGCTCTCACTGAAGTTCTGTGCTCCTGGCATTTTTATCAACTTGGGACAAAGAATTAAAGGGTTAGGGGGTTTGGGGTCTCACCTTAGATTCTTTGTTTTAAATTTCTACCTTTATTAGGCACACCTGTCAGCAACAAAATCAAAGCCATTTCTACTTTCTGGGCCTCAGTAAAATGAGGGGCAGGAGATTTCTACTTCCTGCTGTGCCCACTTTATCTACAGCTTCAGATGAGAAGGGAGACCTTCCTCTGACCATGAGTATTTCATATCCTGCTGCTTGAGTTGCTTGAGTCCTCTGAGGGAAGGCTGTTAGACACCCACCAGCCACTTCCTTCTAGACCAGAACAAAGCAGCTACCACCTCCTGCTTCTATCCTGATCTCCTGACTGGGAGGTGGAGAAGCTGCCAAGCTTCCCTTTGCCCTCGGAGGAGGCCTTCCATCTCCTGCTGCCCCTGTCCCTTGAGGAAAGTCAGTGGGACTTGCATCTCCTGCTGTGCAGGTTTGGTTTCCATTTCTTGCTGTTGTTTCCTGCCTAAGGTTCAGACTTGGGAAGGAAGTGGTGAAATGAGGCCTCTTATCTGACCATATGCCTTCCATCTTGTGCTCTGCCCGCCCCCAGCCTGATTTCTCCAGCCTTCTCTGGGAAGAGGAGGGGTGTCTTCCCCTCAGTGATGGGAATTCTCAAACACAGTCATATCCTACACATCCCAGTGATTCTGAATCCCCGTAGGTTATTGTCCAGACTCCATCTTCCATCTCCCACCACCCCATTCTTTATTCCCATCTCCCCATAAACCTCCCAACCCAAAGGCCCAACCCTGCCAGTGTGCCCTCTGGAATGCCTGTTCCACCCACAACAAACTTCCTTTCTTTTCCTTTCCCGTTCCTTCCATTTTTTTTAGCAATCACTGAAACCTGGCTCTTCTCTGATGACACAGCCTCCCAGGCCGCCCTTTCTAGTACTGGCTACATCTTCACTCATGCCCATGACTCACTGGCTGAGGCAGGAGAATTGTAATGCCTCTTGCTCCCCCTTGACACTTCCAGTTTCTCCCCCTACTTCTACCTCTCAGTAATCTCTCTTTCAAGGTTCATGTGATTTATAGCGACCATCTAATCAAAATTCTGACAGCTGTTGCCTACAGACCTCCAGGTCACTCCCCTTTTTTCCTCAATGAGTTTGGTCCCTGGCTCACAATTTTTCTCTCCTCTTCAGCTCTTGTCCTCATACTTAGGAGACTTTCACTGTTGTTTGTTTTCAAAGAAGGCCAATGACATAACAGGGTGATGTCTTGACTTGCATGTGAATTAGATTTGTGAGGCAGAGTTGCACAAAGTCATCAGTCTCACTTTTCCTTCCAGAGTCATCGAAGTTCAGTGGCAGAACAAAAGGTAGCATGGTTGGCAGTGGTCCAGGACACAGAGGATGACCTTGGCGTCTTCAGTGTCTGACCAAGCTCTGAGGGCTCCACAGCACCTGCTTCAGCTGCCTTCTTGGCTGTTGGAACAAATCATTCTCATCCACCAGGAGATATCTTCACATTCTTGGGATAGACATCTCCCTAACTCTCATCCACAGGTTTGAGGCCTGTTGGTTACCCTCAGGGTCATCTGCCCAGACAGTTTTACCAGGATGTGTTTGCCACATGCTGCAGCTTCTTGGAGCCACAGGTGAGAGTCAGGGGCTCAGCAGTTCACCCACAAGAGCTGCTGGTCTTCCCTGAGCACCCCAGACACCCCAATGTATGGAGGGGATACCTAGGATAACATACTCAGCAAGTAGTCATCCCATCTCTGCTTAAAGCCTCTTAGCCAAAAATCTTACGGTGTTATAAATTCACAAAGAGAAATGGGAAGAAAATCAATTTGACCAGAGCTGAGGGTAGATGTTGGGGACATGTGGCTGGATATGGCTGGAAAGGAAGACTGAGGCCAATATGACCAAGTAGTTTTGACGTTATTCTATGGGCAGCTATGGAAGGTTCTTAAGCAGGGGAGATGTGTGATGAAAGCAGTATTTTATGGCAATTAACCCAGTGGCCTCCGCAAGCTGTTTGGTCTAATCATCCCCTCGTATTTATGTGAAGCCATCAGCTTCTGTTTTCTGATGATTCCACGTATCTTAGCTAGAGGCCACTCTCCTCAAAATCATCCTCATGTTTCAAAGTCATGAAACAAAAAGTCCCCACCCACTGAGAAGAGCCGGAGCCCAGCCAGTGCCAGGGGGAGGGTGGTGCACAAAGAACATCGAATCTTGGGAGAATTAAATAGAACTGAGAGGCGAGAGCCAGGAACGAAAGCTCATCTGAATCCGCATTTAGGAATCCGCCCCCAGACTTTTCACGCACAAAGCTCATAATTCTCCATAAACACCTTAGCAACGACTGTCATTTCCATAGTAGAGATGCTCCTTGCCTAGGGGACCCTCAGCCCTTCCCCCCGAGGGGTAACTTCTGATGCTGCCTACTGAATCCTGTCTATCCCCGAGAGTCCCTTTGTTTCCAAGGGCAGCATGGCATTAGAACTGAGAGTCTGAAGATGTAGGTTCTGGGTCCTGCCTTTGATTGGCTGCGTGCCCTTGGCCAAGCCAGCTCCCTGCTTTGGGGAATCTCCTCCTCTGTAAAACAGGGATAATAACCCCCTACAAACTTCAGGGCTGTTAGGAGGTTCCAGTTAGAAAATAAACCTGAAAGCATTTCCCAAGCTGTAAAGCACTTTGTAAACTACCAAGCTTTTGTAAATTTCAAAGGGTTTTGTAAATGGCAAATTACTTTGTAAACAAAAGGGTTTTTTTAATTGTAAAGCATCTTCAACTGTAAAGTCTTTGTAAACTGGGAAATATGATGTAAGCCATAGAGCATTTTGAAAAGATTATAGCATTTTGTAAATCCTAAAGAACTTTGTAAAATGTAAAGGAAGAGGGGTTAGACCTCTGATTTCATGGGTAGAGGGAGTACTTTGGTAAAGGCTTTCCCTCTGTGGAGGTTGTGATCCAGGGTCACATAGCCAGCAGGGGTTTGAAGCAGTCCTTGCTTGCTCCAAGGTCAGCTCCCTGTCTATTAATCCAATCTGCCTATGCTCTAAGGAGGAGAGCCTCTGTAAAGGGTAAAAACTCTAGAGTGCAGGAAACTATAATGCATCTTAAATTAAAAAGCTTTTATAAACTATAGAGTGTTTTGTAAACTGTGCCTCATAAAAGATTAAGCATTTTACAAACTGTAAAGCCCTTTGTAAATTATGCTGTATAAACTGTAGAGCACTTAGTGAACTGGCCAGTGCTTTGTAAATGGTAAAATGTTTTACAGATGTGAGATCTAATGATCACTACCCCCTGAAAAAAAAGGGCACCAAGCTGTCTATGTGCAAGAAGGCCTGTAACAAGAGATATGTTTACATGTATTAATTTAAACATTCCCTGTCTTTGTTTGAACAAATCCTGTTTTCCACTGTGGGTGTGAAATTTTCATCCTGTGTAATTAGTTCTTCTGCAAGAGCTGAACAATAAATACAGCTGTCAGACTTCAGTGCCTGGGCCTGTCATGTGAGGGGGATGCCGCTGTAGCCCAGCCCACTGGTATGTTGTCTGATGTCCTTTCTTCCCTCCCCCTTCACACCTGCATGGACCAGCTGGACTTGCTTAACTCTCAGCTGATTAAAGGGTAGAGCTAAGGAAGCTGGGACCAGCTGGTGACTAAATAGTGAAGGAGGCAAAGCTTATCTTCAGCGGCCCCACCTTCCCAGCTCTCCCTCGACCCATAGAAGCATGTCAATGGCTGGAATGACCTATAAGCAAAGCACACAGAACGTCAGAGCTGGGATGGGCCTTAGAACACAGGATGACAGAGGTGGGAGGGCCCTTAGAACACAGGATGTCAGAGCTGGGAGGGCCCTTAGAACACAGAATGTTAGAGCTGGGAGGCCCTTAGAACACAGGATGGCAGAGCTGGGAGGCCCTTAGAACACAGGATGGCAGAGCTGGGAAGGCCCTTAGGACCCAGGATGTCAGAGCTGGGAGGGCCCTTAGAACACAGAGTGTCAGAGCTGGGAGAGATTCAATTGAATTAAATAAGGAATTGTCATACAACTTCATTTCATAGATGAGAACACTCAGAAACGGGAAATGACAGATTGCAGATTTTAGTCTAGGGCTTTTGGCTGGGCAGGAATTGCCTTTGCTTTTTTCTGGCATCCCTGTCTCTCAGTACCTGCACAGAGAAAGTGCCTATCAAATGTTGGTTGACTGACTCCACATCCCTTTCTCACACCAGTGCACCACACTGCCCTGCACAGGCTGAGGAACACAAGAGGCAGGTAGGGCTGGCTGTGCTCCGGGGCCAGCTTGGGCTGGATCCAAGTAGGAATATTGTCCTAGTGAGGTGCCAGGAAGACCTATAGACACATGAAAATGTAGGGAGAGAAGGTGACCATGACCTCTTCCCATCTCTGCCCCAGTCACGGGTTTGCTGGGCTATTGATCACTATCAGACTAGACAATAACTATTTCAGTTGGTCATTCTACTACCCTTGGTTGGCCTGAACCTGACTGAAATCTCAAGCAGCCAGTGACAAAGGCCACAAAAATCCTGGAAGACGGGATGAATTCTGTCTCCCTCTTTCTCTTTCCTGTCTACTGATGCCATGAATCAAGTCCTGAACAGCCTTCTGAAAAGACAAAAATGTAGAAAATGGACGTGATCACTGACTTTAACCTAAATGGGAAGAGGATGAAATTTACTCTGCTTAGATCCAAAGGCCAGAGCTACTAGCCAGGTGACCTTGGATAAGTCAAGTGACTTACAGATGAAGAATTAGAAAGGTAAAGTTATCTTTCTGAGGCTCAAGTTCTTCATTCGTGTGGTTAAAAAAAATGCATACATACTTATTTTTAATGTTTTTTTTTTGCTTTTTGGAGGGCAATTGGGGTTAAGTGACTTGCCCAAGGTCACATGGCTAGTAAGTGTTAAGTATCTGAGGTCGGATTTGAACTCAGGTCCTCCTGACTCCAGGGCTGGTGCTCTATTCACTGCACTGCCTAGCCGCCCCATTAATGTTCATTTTTTAAAAACTGAGCTCCAAGTTCTCTCCTTCTACCCTGCTCCTCCCTCACTCATTGAGAAGGCAAGCAATGTGATATCAATTATATGTGTGAAATCATACTAGACATATTTCCCTATTAGCCATGTTACAAAAAGAAAAGTGGGACAGCTAGGTGGTACAGTAGATAGAGCTGGGGAATCAGAAAGAATCATCTTCCTGAGTTCAAATCTGACTTCAGACACTTACTATATGTGTGACCTCTGGTAAGTCACTTCACCCTGTGTGCTTCAGTTTCCTCATCTGTCAAATGAGTGGGAGAAGGAAATTGGGAAAGCTACTGCAGTAGCTTTGCTGAAAAAACTCCAAATGGGGTCACAACAAAGTCAGGCATGACTGAGATGACACAACAAAAAGAAAAGCAAGGAAAACAAAGACAGTGAAAAAAAATTATGCTTTAATCTGTACTCAGACTTTATCAGTTCTCTCAATGGAGGGGGATAGCTTTTATCATCATGAGTTCTTTGGAATTGTCTTGGATCATTGTGTTGATCAGAGTAGCTAAGTCTTTCACAGCTGATCATCATCATAATTTTGTTACTGGGCACAATGTTCTTCTGGTTCTACTCATTTCACTTTGCATCAGTTCATATGAATCTTCTCAGGTTTTTCTGAAACCATCACCCCTATCATTTCTTATAGCACAATTGTATTTGATCACAATCGTATACCACAGCTTATTCTTGTTTAGCCATACCTCAATTGATGGGCATCCCTTCAATTTCTAATTCTTTGTCACCACAAAAAGAGCTGCTATAAATATCAGGTTCTCCATCTGTAAACTGGGTTAATATTAAACTCCCTAACTTATGAAGTTTTGTGGCAAAAGGACTTTGTAAATTTTAAAGTGGTTTGTAAGTTGAATTATTATTAAGAATTATGATAAGTAAGAACATTAGTTGGAAATAGCAGGCAGATTTTAGGTTCTATTTAAGGAAAAAAGTTTTTAATGCTCAGAGCTGTTTGAAACCTCTTAGATTTTATGTGAGCTGCTTCTCTGGCAAATCCAGACATTTCCAAGTTCCTCCTTTGTTGCCTTATATCTAAAGCTTCCTAAATGAGATCTATTATCACTCAAAGATTTCGCCTGAACCATCCACACAAAAAAACCAAGTGGATGAAGTGTTTCTATTGTTCCAAATATGATATGGTTGAATAAATAGATTCTGATCAAGGATAGTGAACCAGTCCTAGAACAGAAGAGGAGGAGACCTTCTTCAGCTGCTTTGGGAAAACTGACAGGGATTTTTAATGGCTTCCAAGACTCTCCCTAAAAAAAAAAAGGCCCATCTTTTTAACACTAAGATTCTTCTAATGATGCTGTATGCCTATGAGCCATAGAATACCACAGACTCCAAAGAATAAAAGCTGTGGGTCAGTCACCCAGAGGGCAATGGGGAAGCATAAAGTGGTAGGGATGGGGGAGGTGGGAAGCAGGGTATGAAGTACTAATAACCAAGAAAGGCCCAAGAGAAACAGTGTAAAGAATGTTATCAGAGAGCTGGGACAACAGAAAGGAAGGAGAGCTGGTCATGATGTGATGAGAGGAAAAGATCATCAAGTGAGAGTCAGTGGGCTCCCCTGGTATCTGTATAAGGTCAACGCAGGCCTCCTTGTTTTTTCTTACACTAGACACTCCATCTTCTATCTCCATGCCAGCAGTTCTCAATCTGTGGGTTATGTTCAATTTGTAACAATGAAAATACATCCTGTAGATCAGATATTTACATTATGATTCATAACAGTAGCAAAATTACGGTTATGAAGTAGCAACGAAAATAATTTTATGGTTGGGGGGCCCCACAACATGAGGAACTGTGTTAAAGGGTTGATGCATTAGGAAGGTTGAGAACCACTGCTCCATGCCTTTGTACAAAATGAATCCTGGGGCAGCTAGGTGGTGCAGTGGATAGAGCAACTGGCTCTGGAGTCAGGAGGATTTGAGTTCAAATGGGACCTCAGATACTTACTAGCTGTGTGACCCGGGGTAAGTCACTTAACCCTGATAGCCTCAAAAAAACCCAAACAAAACCAAAGTGTCCCCTGTACCTGGAATGCTCTCCCTCCTCCTCTCTGTCTCTTGGCTTCCTTCAAGTCCCAGCTAAAATCTTGCCTTCTCTGGTGATTGCCCTTAATACTAGTGCCTTCCCCCTATTGATTATCTCCAATTCATCCTACTGTTGGCTTGTTTGTACACAGCCATTTACATGGTGCTGCCTCCATCAGATTCCTTGGGAGCAAGGACTCTCTTAGGCCTTTCTTGGCATCGCCAGGGCTTAGCACAGTGCCTGATATGTAGTGTGGCTTAATAAATGCCAGCTGACTTACTGACTGACTACCAGGCACTGTGCTAGGTTCTTGGGACCCAAGGACAAAGATGAAGACTCTCTAGCCTCAGCGAGCTTACGTCCTACTGGGGCAATATGACCTGTATAGAGCTCAGCAATATACAGGTAAGATGTGATAATGATGACAATGCACTCTGGGAATATTTGAGGAGCACAGTAATGTTTGTGGAGTTCAGGGAAGGCTACTCGGAGGTGGCAGCACCAGGGCTGTATATGAAAGGATTCTGAAAGGCAGAGGTGAGCATTCCAGGCAGAGCTGGCACCTGTGCAAAGGCATGGAGATGGGAGATGGGAGAAAAGAGAAGAGATGAAATTGATCAAGAGTCAATAAGAAATGGCAAAAAGCTTTGCTGGACATCAATGAGTGCCTAGCTGAGGTCAGAGGACATGAATCGTCATAGGTTAGTGGCTTTTTTTTCTTTAAATTTTATTTCCTCTGGCCAACAGCATAGACATCTGGGTAGCTCAGTGGAAAAGGTGCTGGACTTGGAGTCAGGAAGTCCTGAATTCAAATCTAGCCTCGGACACTTTGTAGCTATCTGGCCTAAGAATGTCACTTAATTTCTCTCAGCCTCAGTTTCCCCATCTGTAAAATAGGAATAATAGTACCTATGTCCCAGGGTTGTTATGAGGATCAAATGAGACAATCTATATAAAACACTTTGCAAAATCCAGACTTGACAGAACAAATCTCCTTAATAAAAGGCCGCACCTAAGGACCTGGAAGGCCACATGTTCCCCACTCCTGGTGCTGGTGTAATAACCCAGGCAGAGGGCTGATGCCTGAGTTGAACAAGGGCTCATAAAACATCACTTTCAATGCCTCTTTCCCTCCCTCCACACCCTAGTCTGGTCCCCTTGACTCTGCAATCAGTCACTAAACCAACTAGTGGGTCCAGTTGGGATGTATCACCTGCTGCTGCTGCAAGATCAGCCTCTGTTTCTAGAAACAATCAGCCAGCTCCCCAGAGGCCTCAGGACACCTGCTATCCATCCTCAAACTTTCAAGCTCCCTGACACCAGCATGAAGGTAGATAACTGGGGGTACACACATACATGCCCCAGAGATGAGTTCCCTTGTGTCTCCGTCTGCCCTGCTCTGAGCAGGAGCTCACACATCTGTATCCTGCTGAGTCAGGGAAGCCAAGTCTTCAATTTCAGGTCAGCGGCAACTCTGTGCTAAAAAAAACCAACAACCAAAAAACCAAAAATCCCAAACTTAAAAAATCCCCGACACCACAAAGCTCAGTTGTAAGGAGGGGAGCACCTCCAAGAAATGTACCAACCAGTCTAGATGAAGGTGACCATCCTGACCTTCACTCTTTCAACTCCTTGCCTCCCCCCTTTTCTTCACAATAGTGAAGAGTGGGCTGTACCAGCCCAGCTACATTCTCTCACCTCAGCAATACAGCGGCAAAGCCAATCTTCTATCTAAGATGGGGTAAGGACTAGACCTACCGTTTTATTGCTCTAGGGAAATTCATGGTAAGAACAACTTGAATGTGGGGAACCTCCAGTGCAAAGAGCAGCCCTCCCTTTGACTTCAGGCTTCCCATCTCTTGCTGTTCCTGTACTTTGAGGGTAGAGTAGTAGAGCTTGAGGCTGATCATCCTCATCTCTGGTCACCCCCTTCACATCCCTGTGACTCTGAATTCCTACAGATCCTCATCCAAACCCCTCGCCAAATGATTCTTCATCCCCCTTCCCCTCAATCCTCTTCCCCTCAAGCTTCATCTTAACTCCATCCAGACCTTCTATGGTGCCCTCTGGAATGCCTGTTCCATAGGCAATAAATATCCCTTCATCTTAAATCTAGCCTTTTCCTATTCCTTCCACTTACCAAGTCTTACTAAAACCTGACTCGCCCCTGGTGACACTGCCCTGGCTTCCCTGTCCTGCACCTTCGCTCGCTCTCTGCTCACCAGGGAAATAGATATTGCACTTTGTATCTCCGGGCCTTAGCAGAGGGCCTGGGACTCAGTAGGCATTTAATAAATGTTTATTCATTGATTAATAATAATTACCCCCATTGACAGGCAGTGAAGGGTAGTGGATAGAGAACCAACCAGCCTTGGAGTCAGGAAGACCTGGCCTCCTGTCCAGCTTCTTGCACACACTGGCTGAGTGAGCATGAGGAAGTTACTTAACTTCTCAGCAACCTGGGGAACCAGGTCTATGAATTATAGAACAGCTGGCAATCTGCATCAGGCAAGGCAGTTTCTATACCAAGGAGATTCCCCACACCAGGAAATCACACGTCTGACCCAAAAAAACAGACAACTTCATACACGTAGCACTTTAAGATTTACAAAACACTTTCCGTATCATAACTCCACAAGGGAAGGATTGTGAGTATCCACCATATTTTTTTAAACAAATGAGGAAATTAAGACCCAGCAAATGGAAGTAACTAGCCCAAGGTCAGAGGCAGACTTTGAACTCTGGTCTCCTGACTAAAAGTCCAGCACAACTTAAAAAACATTTTATTAATACTCATTTTTTTTGCATCTCTATCAGTACCTACTAACCCACAGCCTCCTCCTACTCCATTCATATAGAAGTCCTCCCTTGTAACAAATAAGTGTAGTCCAGAAAAACAATTCAAACAAACATTAGCCATGACTATAAACATTTTTGTTCAGCACTTCTAACCCCTCTCCTCTCCAAGTTCACTTCTCTTAATCAATTCACCACAAGCACTTACATAGATGAAATGGTGTTAAGGGTTAAGTTTGGAGGAACATTCTGTGGCCAATTGATCCATAAGGAGATGGCTAAGGACCCTAGGTCCCTTTCAGAAGCCTTTTGGGTGCATCCTGGACAGTCCAACCCAGGTTTCCTCCGTCTTTGCAGGGACCATCTTGCTCCCCTGGGCAATCATTGCTTCACCCAGAGTCCCAGCATTCTCCCTTCCCTCCCACCAACCTTGAATCTCATTCTAGCTAGCAGTCACAGTGGCCCTGCCACACTGGATCCAGGCCACCCAGACTTGGATTCCCAGTGTTATCTTTGCCTCTTCCCTCTTCCTTTCCACCACCCTGTTTCCCCAACATCTAATCAGCTCCCAAGGCCTGTTGATCCCAACACCATAGTGTCTCTACCATCTGGGTCTTCTTCCCTCTTCCTATGGCCACAACCTTCTTATACATCTATTATAATATATTACAATATTCCTGAAACAACCTGCTTTTTGGGCCTTCTAATCTCCACTCTCTTTTCCTTCCCCTCCAGCTTGCATTCATTATCATATCCTATTCCTCTACTCATTACCCTTAGGTAATGAGGTATATAGGATATTCAGGGAGGAGTAGCACCTCTTGTGTGGGGGTTGCTGAGCCCTTTTCAGGACTGCTCATCCACCTTTGGTGTCCTCCTGCCCCCTGACTCTCACCCGTGGCTCCAAGAAGCTGCAACGTGCAGTAACCACACCCTGGTAAACTGTTTCAGTATCTGATGAACCAAACCAGGTTGAAGGTAACCCACAGGCCTCAAATCTGTCAGTGAGTTAGGAGGGTGTCTACGCTAAGCAAGTGAAGACTTCTGGTGGAATGGGTGGATGAGAACAATTTGTTCCAACACCCAAGAAGGCAGCTGAAGCAGGTGCTGTGGAGCGCTCAGAGCTTGGTCAGACACTGAAGATGCCAAGGTCATCTACTGCATCCTGGGCCATCGCCATTTGTGCTGACTTTTGCCTTGCCACTGAACTTTGATGGCTCTGGAAGAAAGAGTGAAGTCAATGACTTTGGGCAACTCTGCCTCACTTATATCCAATTTTTGTGTGAAAAGACATCACCCATACCATTTTGTTGTTTTTACCTACTTAAAGTCCTGTGGCAATGGACAAGTGATAAAGCAGCAGGTGAGGATGCCCTAGGAGCTGTAGTCACATCCTTGCACACAGGTGGCCAGAGTCACAGGGTCATGTTCTCACTGGACTGAAGCAGCAGTGGGATCCAGCAGCCCCCTGGTGTGTGAATAGCCTTTTTAAAGGACTGCATTGCTCTCCTCATGGTATGAAGGAGGGGCTAGAAAAGGTGCCCTAAAAATTATCTGTTTCACCTAACCTAACCCTGGCATGCTTACCACACCAGGCAAGGATCCAGTTGAAACAAAAAAATGTACAAAAACTTTTGCAAAAATGATTCTTCTCACCATTGATACATGGAATGTACATATGCTTATGGACAATAAGAAATCCAGTTGACCTGAAAGACAAACAGCTTTTGCTGTGAGAGAACTCAGCAGGCATCACATCCAAACAGCAGCCCTGAGTGAAACAAGGCTAGCCAATGAAGGCCAGCTTACTGAAGTCAGAGCTGAATACACACGGGAAGTGCCATGAAGCTGACATAGTTTTCTCAGTCAAAACTATAATCTAGTCAACAAGCTTGTATGCTGGCCCAAAGGAGTGAACAGGGTCATGACAATGAAATTGTCACTTGCAGGAAAGCTTCATGCCAACATTATCAGTGCATATGCTCCCATCATGATGAACCCTGATGAGGTCAAAGAAAAATTTTATGAAGACCTGGAGACCCTCATCATCAACATGCTGAAAGAGGACAAGTTTGTAATTCTGGGTGACTTTAATGCCAGAGTGGGCACAGTCTATCAGACATGGCAGGGAGTCCTTGAGAGAAATGGAATTAGAAACAGCAACAGCAACAGTCATTTACTACTGAAGACTTGTGTATCTCTTGACCTTCTCATCACCAACACTGTCTTCTATTTACCTAAATACAATAAAACTTTGTGGATATACTTTCTAAGCAAACATTGGCATTTATGACTATGTCATTGTAAGGAGAGGAGTCAGACAGGTTGTGAGAGGGATGAGGACTATGTGTCATGCAGAGTGCTGGACTGATCATAGACTTATCCCCTCCAAGCTAAACATTCACTTTCAGCAAAAGTGGTGGCCTCAAGGTAAGATGACTGCTGCAAAACCTAATGTCAACAGATTAGAGTGCTTCTCCTAGCTTGAACAGTTTGTTGCTGAGCCAACACACATTTGGCAATAGTGGAGTAGAAAAGGAGTGGGCAGCTTTCATAGATTCGGTGGACAGTAACACATTTACTCATCTGGGCCAGAACACTTACCTTTATCAAGATTGGTTTGATGAAAATTATGGGGAAATTCAGAAGCTACTGTGAAAAAACAAGAACTCCATGGGTTTACCAGAAACAAAGTTTATCCATGTCTAAGAAGGCAGAGTTTAACTCCATCAAAAATAAAGTGCAAGTGAATCTTAGAGATATACAGGATTCTTGACTCAGTAAGGAGGCAGATTAAATTCAGATTTATAGTAACAATTCAAAGAGACTTTATGATGCCCTGAAGGCTATTTATGGGCCAAAGACCTATGGTGCATCTCAATTGCTCAGCAATGATGTAGCCACATTGATTAGTGATAAGGACATGATCCTGGAGAGATAGGCCAAACAATTCCATAGCATTCTCAACAGAATGTCATCAACCATTACTGAAGCCATGGATCATATATCTCAGATTGAAGTCAATCCCTTTCTAGCTGAACTTACAAATGAAGAAGAGGTTTTGAATGCCATTAAGCTCCTCTCATGTGGCAAAATGCCTGGTGCTGATTCTATTCCAGTTGAGATTTATAAGGTAAGGGGTCCATTGCTCATACAAAAACTGACTGGAATCTTCCAGGTTATATAGCAAGAGGAGATTATCCCTCAGCAGTTCAAGGATGCCTCCATTGTCCATCTCTATAAAGGAAAAGGAAATAGATTGTCCTGTGACAATCATAGGGAGGTCTCTTTCTTAGTCATTGCGAGCAAGATTCTTGCTGAAGTCCTTCTTGATAGGTTGATTCTTCACTTGGAAGATGGTCATCTACCTGAGTGCCAATGTCGCTTCAGAAAGGGCCAAGGGAAGGTCAATATGATGTTTGTAGCCTGACAATTCCAGGAGAAACGCCAGGAGCAGAACTGAGGTCTGTACACAACATTCATCAATCTCACCAAAGCCTTTGATGCTATCAGTTGAGAGGGCTTGTGGAAGATTATGGCTAAATTTGGCTGTCCAGAGAAGTTCATCAGTATTGTACACTAGTTTCATGATGGCGTGCTTGCACAGGTTATGGATAATGTGCAATGCTCTCACATTTTCCCAATCATCCATAAAGTGAAGCAGGGCTGTGTGCTTGCTCCTGTACTTTTTAGCATGATGTTTTCCATGATGTTGTTGGATGCCTTCCACAAGGATGAAAATGATATCAAGGTCAGCTACCCCACTGAGAGTAAATTATTTAACTTGAAAAGGCTACAAGCCTAGACTAAAGTGGAGGGATAGTTAGTGCATGACTTTATATTTGCAGATGATACAATTTCTGAGGCTGAGTTGAAGCAGTCTGGACCAATTCTCTGCTGCTTGTTCTAATTTCAACCTAACAATTAACTCCAAGAAAACAGAGGTTCTCCATCAGCCAGCACCACATCATCCATATGTGGAACCAATGATTACAGTGATTTGAATGTTGTGAATAAGTTCACTTCCTTTGCAGTATACTTTCTAGGAATGTTCACATGGATGATGAAGCTGATGCACATATTGCCAGAGCTAGCTCAGTGGTTGGGAGGCTCTGTAAAAAAGTGTGGGAAAGAAGACGTATTAGACTGACTACCGAACTGAAGGTCTACAGAGCTGTGGTGCTGACCTCATTGTTAAATGCCTGTGAAACCTGGGCAGTCTACCAGTGCCATGCCAGGAAACTGAATTGCTTCCATTTGAATTGTCTTAGGAAGAGTCTGAAGACCACCCAGAAAAATAAGGTACCAGACACTAAGGTCCTCTCTTGAACTGAACTGACAAGCATTCAAACTCTACTGCAACCAAGAGGTGATGTCATCTTCCAAGAGTGAGAGATGGGACTGAATTGTGGGGCTTAGGAGAGGAAAAAGCTTGGAACAGCCTGTGTGGGCAGGATGATGGAGAGCAGGATTGTAACTAGAGTAGGGCTATGGAGCTTTACCTTACGGTGGGGAATTCAAAGGGTTCTAGCAGCACTATCTCAAAATTTGTACTTTGTCCTTGCTTGACCCTACTCCTGTGGTAGAAATAGTGGCCTTCTTCTGCAGGAGCAAGTTTTCTCCCCCTTTCAGCATTTTAGAAAGAATGCTTCTTACCCCTCCACCAATTCCCCCAGCTTGGGAAAAAAAAATGCTAGTTTTGGCTCTGATGGAGTTGATCAGAGGTGAATAATGAAATGATTACTAAGCAGCAGTGAGATGGGAGCCCAGTTGAAATTAGATGATATGATTCATCATAGTTTTGTTCATTACTTCCCCCAGGAGCAGTATTTGGCAGATCGAGAGGTGGAGAGAATGGATACTAGAGGTGACCCAGGATTGAGGATTAGCAAAGCAACTGTGGTGGAAGACCCTGCCTTGTTAAAATGGTTAAGTAGAGGGTCTATATTTTGAGAAGGAGGTGATGCAGAATAGAGATGGTTGACAGGGAGAACAGGGAGGGGTGAAGGGACCCTAGGTTGTTAAAAAGTGATGAAGTGGGGAGAAAGATGGCAGGACAGGCTATTGGGACCAGACTGGGCAATGTCAGAGTGGAGGTCATGGAGGCATTAACATCGAGGGAGTGAAGAGGTCTAAAGGGTGACCACACCTATGGGTTTGTAAGGTAGAATGAAGATGGACACCATGGGAGCTGAGAAGGTCAATACATTGGGAAGTTCAGCTAGTTTAAAGAGTCATCAACATGAATATTACAGTCACCAAAGATGAGATAAGAATAGAGCACCTTTGAAAAGAGATGTGGAAGAGTGATCTGAAGGTCAATAGACGATGCCAAGTGGGACAATACAGACCAGGGTGACGTAGATGGATGGAATCAACTTCAAAGGAAGAGATGGAGGTGGCAGAGGGAAGAGAACAGAGAGGAACAAGCATTTATTAAGTGCCTACTATATGCCAAGCACAGTGTTAACTGTCTTATAAATATTATTTCATTTGATCCTCACAACTCTGAGAGGTAGGTACTATTATGACCCTCATTTTATAGGTGAGGAAACTGAGGCTGAGGTTGAGTAATTTGCCCAGGAATACAAAACACTCAGTAAGTTTCTGGGGCTGGATTTGAAATTGGGTCTTCCTGATTCCAGCAGCTGTGGGAGGAAAAATATAGGCTGACTTTGACCCCTGGACTTGTTGTGATAGAAACTTTGGGCACTAGAAAAGGAACAATTTAGAGAAGGTGTCCAAAGATAGAGTGTCTTTAGGAGAAAGCCATGTGTCTGTGAGCACCAGAACGTGGAAGGAGTGTGAGAAGAAGAGAAAGAAGAGGAAGAAGGAGTTTGTTTAATAATGTGCAGACATGTAACCAAAATTAAAAGGAAAGCAGAAAACTGGGAAAAAATTTTTGCAGTAAGTGTCTCTGATAACTGTTTCATTTATCAAATATACAGAGAATTGAGTCAAATTTATAAAAATACAAGTAATTTCCCAATGGTCAAAGAATATGAACAGGGAGTTTTCAGATGAAGAAATTAAAGCTAATTATAGTCATGTGAAAAATGCTCTAAATCACTATTGATTAGAGAAATGTAAATTAAAACAGCTCTGATGTACCACCTCACACCTATCACATTGGCTAATATGACAAAAAAGGAAAATGACAAATGTTGGAGGGGATGTGGGAAAACTGGGATGGTAGTGCACTGTTAGTGGAGTTGTGAAACTGATCCAACTATTCTGGAGAGCAATTTGGAACTATGCCAAAAGGACTATCAAATTGTGCATAACCTTTGATCCAGCAATACCACTTCTAGGTCTATATCCCAAAGACATCCAAAAAAAAGGGAAAAGAACCTACTTTTACCAAAATATTTATAGCAGCTCTTTTTGTGGTGGCTAAGAACTAGAAGTTGAGGGGATACCCATCAGTTGTGGAATGGCTAAACAAGCTGTGGTATATGACTGTGATATTATTGTGCTATAAGAAATGACAAGCAGGCTGATTTCAGAAAAAATCTGGAAAGATTTACATGAACTGATGCAAAGTGAAGTGAGCAGAACCAGGAGCACATTGTACACAGTAGTAGCAATATTGTACGATGAAGAATTGTGAATGACTTAGATTTTCTCAGCAATACAATGAATGATCCAAGCCATTCCCAAAGGACTCATGATGAAGCATGCTATCCACCTCTAGAGAAAGAACTGGTACTGCTGAATACAGAATGAAGCTTTCTTTCTTTCTTTCCTTTCTTCCTTCCTTCTTTCTTTCTTCCTTCCTTCCTTCCTTCCTTTCTTTCTTCCTTCGTTCCTTTCTTTCTTTCTTTCTTTCTTTCTTTTTGTCTTTCTTTCTTTCTGTCTTTCTTTCTCTCTCTCTCTTTCCCTCCCTCCCTCCCTCCCTTCCTCCCTTCCCCCCTCTCTTTCTTTCTTATTTGAGTCTTCTTATACAAAGTGACTAATATAGAAATGTTTTACATGATTACACATGTATATAAATTATATTGAACTATTTATGGGGGGATAGAAGAAGGGATAGAATATAAAACACAAAACTTCAAAAAAAATTTTCCCACTTAATAGTACTTTATTTTTTCTAATTACATGTAAAGATAGCTTTCAATATTTGTTTATTTTTTTGCATTTTTGGAGGGGGAAGGCAGGGCAATTGGGGTTAAGTGACTTGCCCAAAGTCACATGGCTAGTTTTTGTGTTAAGAGTCTGAGGCCAAATTTGAACTCAGATCCCTCTGACTCCAGGGCCAGTGCTCTATTCACTGCACCACCTAGCCGCCCCCAATATTCACTTTTATAAGATTTTGTGGAACTCAAAACTGTTTTTTTAAAAAATGTTAAAAATTGTTTTAACACGTAATTGAGGAAGGAAGAAACTATTATTAAAAAAAACCCAACAACAATGTGCGGCATTCAAGGGATCTAGGGGAAGGCTTGGAGCAAAGGAATATGGGGACCCAGAAAAACTAAGTCATGGGAGTCATGATTGAGGAGTAGAAGAATGGGTTTTTGACCTAGGAAGACATTGGTCCTAAATCACAGGGATTAGAAGAACAAGAGGTAGGAATCTGGTGAACACAGGATAGGGGGAGTACCAAGTAGGAAGAAGCTTGGCAGATAAATCAGTCCCAAGGTTCCAGCTGGAATGTCCCTGTATTGCCCAGGTGCAGCCCTTTCACCATCCATAAGAACAATAATAGGGATATAATAATATATATATTGGAAGTCACTTCTACCTCTGAGGCTCTTTGCTAGCATGAAAGGGCCAGAAAGGAGTATACTATTTGCTGCCTCTGACTCCTCTGTTTCCGGCTTGTCTATGGATTACAAGGATTAATAACTGCTTTCCAAATCCCCCCATTCCTCCCTCAGACACTTAGTAACTGTGTGAGCCCCAAGGAAGTCACTTAACCATGCTCTGATTAACTCAGTTTGCTCATCTGTAAAATGGGGAGAACACTTCATAAGGTTGTTGTGAGGCCCAAATGAACTAACATAACCTGATATAATAATCCCTATATGTGAGAGATGCAGGCTCTGCAGGGCTGATGGGTCATTTTTTATTCAATGCCAGCCCTCTTGTGTGAGTGAGTCCTGAGTAAAAGCAGGAGTCCTTTCTTCCCCCAGCTCCTCTCAGAGTTTGGAGCCAGACTGTTTTTATCTGATTTTACTGATTTTGTTTGTCATATCCATTTCTGAACATACAGTCTCCCCACCAGGGGTGTGCGGAACCAGCTGAACTGGGCTAGGGAGAGCCAATTGTTGGATTTTCAGGGTGAGCATTTACACCTTGGCAACTAGTGAAAGAAATTATTATTAATAACCAAGGATTTGGATGAGATCCAGAGTTTCCCTTTTTTTCTATAGTCCTCATTTCAAAGTTCAACCTCTTGAAGGACATCTTAACTCTCCTCAGTCTTGGTCCAAACCCACCCAACCTTAGAAGGAGTTTAATTGTATGTTACTAAGGTTCAGGTAGGAATAAATTCTTTGATTAGATTGCTCAAAAGCGGAGGTGGTGTAATTTAGAAGTAAAAGACAAAATCAAAGTTCATTAGAATAGGTCCAGCCCCTCATTGTAATATTCATTCTCTCATTAATTGTTGACCAATCAAAGTTGAGCACCACTCTCAGGTGGTGCTCTTCCAAGGGCATATAAATGATGAGCCCACCATCATGATGGTCTTTGGTGTTTGAGAGTGCCTGTCCCCTCTTTTTTAAATAACATGCTAACCTTATTAAGAAAAAAATGATTAAATTACTCAGAAACTATGTTGCTTGAACTTTTTAAATGTCACACCAACAAGATGCAAATCCAGGCTTGTTTGATTGTTCTGTTAAGAAAGAGATGAAGAAAGTGTTAGCAATGCAAATGAATTTCTTTTGAAGATCTTTTAGAATGATAATTATTTTTAAAAACTTACTTTATTTTATCTTATTGTTCCAAATTCTCTACCTTCCTCCACCTCCTTCCCCACCCATTAAGAAGCAAGAAATATGATACCCATTATACATATGAAGTCAGATGCAGATTAAAATTTAAAATGGCATAAGTACTTAACCCTGATTGCCTTAAAAAAATGTCATTAGTCCATTTTTTCTTTGGGGAGTCCATTGTTCAATATTTATGAGCACTTCCATACATCCCACTCCACCCAGAACCATCCCTGGTAGCGAAGATTTTAAAAGGAAAGAGGAAAATCTAACCATGTCTAACAGTATATGAATTTTTTCTGCACACACTAGTTTCTACACCTCTGCAAAGAAGGGAGGGAAGTGCAAGCTCGATTGTTATCATTACACAGAGTTCAGTCTTGTTCTCTGTTCTTTTTCATGTGTATGGTTTTCCTGGATCTGCTTACTTCACTGTATATCAGTTCATCTAAGTTTTCTCATGCTTCTCGGCATTCATGAACTAGATCATTTTTTCTAGCACAGTCCATAGTCCATTGCATGCCTTGTAGCACACATAGCTCCTCTAGGCCTCTCCCAATGCAAGGACGTCTACTGTTTCCAGTTCTAGCTTTGGGAGGGAGCCTTCTTAGATCAAGGGTGGAATGGGGGGATTTGGAAAGCAGTTATTAATCCTTGTAATCCAGAGATAAGCCTGAAACGGAGGAGTCAGAGGCAGCAAATAGTATATTCCCTTCTGGCCCTTTCATGCTAGCAAAGAGCCTCAGAGTTAGAAGTGACTTCCATGGCCATTGAGTCTAACTCATACCCAGAAAGAATTCCCTCTAGAAGCTATAAAATAAGTGAGAGTTCAGCCTCTGCTTGACAACCTGCAGACATGGGGAAACCAGTACTCCCCAAGGTGGTCTGTTCCATTTTTGGATAGCTCCAAGTGTTAGGAATACCTCTACATTTTGCCTCCTTGTGACCTCTGTCCACTCCTCCAAGTTTTTCCCTTTGAGGGAAAGTAGAACAGGTGACAAGACACCGATCCTAAGTCTTCTCTTCTCCAGGCTAACCATTCCCAGCTCTTTTAATTGGTCCTCATATACACGGACTTGATGTCCTTCCCCATCCTTTGGACTCCTTTTACCTAATCAGCGGGGCCATTGATGGTTCTCTTGACCTTTGTCCTACTACTGGACTCCGATGACTCTAAAGGAGAGAGAGAGTCTGATGACCATCCAAAGCTCTGTCTCACTCAAATCTAATTCACGAACAAGTCATTGTTCTTGTTCAAAGACAAAGGACAAATAACAAACAACCTTATCAGTATCCTGTCAAATTGTGGTTCCCGGGGATAAATTCATACACCAGATGTGGCCTGACCAGGGCAAAAAACGATGGAACTAACTATATCAACTCCTTGTTCCTGAGTGCCATCCTTCTCTTACTCTAGTCCGAGGCTACATTACCTTTCTTGGCTACTTCTCACCCTATTAAATCATATTGAGCTCCTGGTCCACTAAAACCCTCAGCTCCTTTTCAGATAAACTATAATCCAACCATGCCTCCTCCATTTATGTTTGTGAAGTTGATTATTAGAACACAGGAAAGGGTAAGGGATCCTTATATGAAATGTAAACAGGTCCTTAGAGTGGATCAGAAAGGTAACAATACCAGATAACACACAATGACAGGCCAGAGGAGGTGACGTGGTGAACAGAGCGCTGGCCCTGGAGTCAGGACGACCTGAGTTCAAATCCGGTCTCAGACACTTAACACTTACTAGCTGTGTGACCTGGGACAAGTCACTTAGCCCCAACTGTTCTGCCTTCCCTCCTCCAAAAAGCAAAGAAAGGAAAGAAGGAAGGAAGGAAGGAAGGAAGAAAGAAAGAAAGAAAGAAAGGAAGGAAGGAAGAAAGAAAGAAAGAAAGAAAGAAAGAAAGAAAGAAAGAAAGAAAGAAAGAAAGAAAGAAAGAAAGAAAGAAAGAAAGAAAGAAAGAAAGAAAGAA
>CM053580.1:544410001-544434535 GCA_028627135.1 Pseudochirops cupreus
AAAGAAAGAAAGGAAGGAAGGAAGGAAGGAAGAAAGAAAGGAAGGAAGGAAGGAAGGAGGGAAGGAAGAAAGAAAGAAAGGAAGGAAGGAAGGAAGAAAGAAAGAAAGAAAGAAAGAAAGGAAGGAAGGAAGGAAGGAAGGAAGGAAGAAAGAAAGAAGTGAAGAAAGAAGTGAAGAAAGAGACGATTTCAGAGAACCCTGGGAAGACCTGTATAGACCGAGGACAAATGAAGTGAGAAAAAACAGGAAGTCAATTTGTTCTACATATAACATCAATACTGTAAAATCAAACAATTTGGAAATACTTAAGAACTCTGATCAACACATCTTGAATCAACCATTTTTCCAGAGGTCTGATGATGACCCACCTCCTGATAGACAGGTGATGGATACAGAATAAGACACACTTTGGGATATGGCCAATAGGGAAATTTGTCTTGTTTAACTATATTTATTTGTTACGAGGGCTTTGCCTTTCTTTTTCTTATTGGAGGGAGAAAAAAATACTTGATAATAAAAAATGTAATTTAAAAAATCAGTTTAGTCAGTGTAGGCAGAAGTTAAACTTGGAAAAGAACCCAGGTCCTGGCAAGATGTGTTGGAGGACACACAGGAAACTGTGAGAAAACACATGGACACAAGGATAGCAGAAACACAATGGAGGCGGCCACACAAGGAGGTCCAGACTTTGGCGAATGAGGATTTTTTTGGACCTACAGGTTTGGGGAATGTTGGGGCAGACACCATGTTGCTGAAACTTGGTCCCCTTGGACTATAAGCCCCAAATAATTGTGTCTCTTTTTTCCTCCCTTGGGCTCCCTAATAGAATTTAAAGCACACACAGTTATCCCCTCCACACTGGGACTTTCCCCATGGTGGTTTAAACATATTATGGGTTGGCATAAGAAATTAAATGCAAATTTTTTAGGAGTTTTGCAGAAGCCATAGCCAACATGCAAAGGCCAGCAGATGTGATACAGAAAACATTTAGAAATTCTAGAAATGCATAAAATATATGCATAGTATTATATAATATCAACACATATTATCTTTTAATACCATAATAATCCAGATTTCTTCTCTGGTATGAAGGGAGGGCCAAAAAGTCTTATACAGATTTTCCAGACTGCACAGGCGCCATGCCCCTAACCTGCACGATGTGGAAAGGATAACTGTACTTTCTTGCTTACCCACTTTTGTTTAAACATTTACTATGTAAACAATATTAACTATTACCCTTTGCTAATCTGGGTATACTTATTGAAAACGCAGTTGGGAAGAAGCAAGTTGAGGGGGAACATCCATAGAGAAGAGGACAAGATAAATCTAAAACTGAAGTGTTTTGCCAGAACACTGTCTCTGGTTGGAATTCATAGCTTTAAAGAGAGAGACAGAGCCAGAGCCAGAGGGAGACAGAGACAGAGAGATAGGGACACAAGGAGAGACAGAGACAGAGAGAGAGACGGAGAGAGAGAGAGACAGAGACAGAGAGACAGAGACAGAGAGAGAGACAGATACAGAGACAGAGAGAGACAGAGACAGAGACAGACAGAGAGAGAGACAGAGAGAGAGACAGAGACAGAAACAGACAGAGACAGACAGAAAGACAGAAAGAGACAGAGACAGAGAGAGACAGAGACAGAAACAGACAGAGACAGACACTAAGACAGAAAGAGACAGAGACAGAGAGACAGAGAGGGAGAGAGAGACAGAGAGAGAGAGAAAGTTAGAGAGAGAGAGACAATTATCATTCCCTTGATACGAATTTGCAAAGTGGAGATGGAAAGTTTTATCGTAGGAATGCCATATAGGCAATAAGTCAGTAATAGGGTGAGAGGGGAACATTGGAGTGGTTGAACAACTCTGTTAGCCTCCACAGCTACAGAAGACTTCATATTTATCACATTAAATTTTATCTTTTTTGGATTTGGCCCAACGTCCCAGGCTCAATTTGATGACCTTTACTTAGGTCACTGCTATGCTTTTATCCAACCCAGTATCCAATGTTTCCTGTTTGGCTCCCTTAGTACTGAGTTCCTCAGATAGCGGTAGTGTATAACAGACTGGAGCCAGAATTGAGGAGACCTCAGTTTAACGGTTATCAACAATAAATGTGTTGACAGAGAAGTTATTCTGTCTTAGAACATAGAACGGCATACTTCAGAGGGACTCAAGGACATGGAAAACCGGATGACAGAGAGCTTACAAAATAGCAGCCTAGAGCCAGAAGGGAGCCTAGAACAGGGAAGACAGAATACAAAGGAAGATCCTTAGAACTTAGAAGTTGGGAATAGCAGAGGGGGCGGGCACTTAGAACACAGACTCCTTTAGAGCCTGAAGGGATGTTAGAACATGCCCAGAGGAATGCTGGGATTAGAAGAGACTCTAAAACATCAAATATAAAATGTTGGAGCTGGGAGGGACCTCAGTCTCTTCATTTGCAAAACTGAGAGAATAACTCTTGCATTTCCTATGTCACACAGCTGTAAGAAAAAACAAACTGTCAGCCACAAAGCCCTCAAGAAATGTGAGCCACAGATTAGAAACCCTTTCTTTTTATTTGATCAAAAGAATTCTACCCTTCAATTTAATCAGCTGACCATTTATTCTCAAATGACAGGGCCTGTTTGGCAGGGAGGAAGGAGGAAGTGAAAGCTCAATGCCTAGCTCAGTTTTCATTTTACCTCTTGGGACTGGTATTGCCCCAAGTCTCTCAGATGGGTTCACAAAGAGCCTGGCTTCTTGGGTGCCCTAGGATTCTGAAAGGACAGGGGAGGGAGAGGGAGAAGGAGAGGGACAGAAAGAAGGAGGGGTTTAGAGAGGAGGAGAAACAGATTCAGAGAAAGCCAATTAGCACAATGTGAAGTGTCCATCCCAGGGTTTCATGGAACACTCAACGTCTTTCTGAGACCAAGAACGGGCAGATACTCACAAAGGCACTGGCTCTAATTTTCAGTTACCACATTCAAAGAAAACAGCTTGAATTGCTATTGACCAAGATTGGAAGGGCAAGGTTGGAGAGAAAAACTGTCAAACTGGTTTTAATACAAGAAGAAAATTCAATTTGATAGATATTTACTGATTGGCTGCTATGTGCTAGGCAGGCACAGTATTTGGTGACAGATGTCCAGTAGACATCTTAAACTCAGCATATCCAAAGCTGAATGTGCTATGTTTACCACTGCACTCTCCCCTGCTCCTAGCCCATCTCTTACTGTCAAGGGCACCAGCTTCCTTCTGAGTGTGATCCCTAACTCTTCACTACCTTTCACACCCCTCCTCCCAATATCCAATCTGTTGCCAAGGCCTATCGATTTCACCTTCAAATAGTCCCTGCCCTCAAGGCATTTTTTACATTCTACTGGGAAAGTTCTCAAAGTCATAAGAGTCATGACTGGTCAGAACTGGAAAGTCCCTTAGAACACGGAACATCATCATCACTATCACTGACATTTATATGGTCCTTTAAGGCTTGCAGAGCACTTTACAGGTATCATCTTCGTATAGTTCTTGGCACATAGTATCTAGCACATAGTAGGAGTTTAATAAATACTGGTAAACTGATTTTCTCATTTGCTCTTCACAGCAGCCCTGTTAGAAAGATGCTATTACTGCCCCCATTTCACAGATGAGAAAACTTGAGACCCAGAAAGGTCAAATCACTTGGCTATTGAGTGTTTTGGGGTAGGATTCAAATCCAAGTCTTCCTGACTACAAGTCTTGCTTTGTATTTACTCTGCAAATCTCTGATAGGTTGGGGCAGGATAGGTAGATTGGAGAATCATCAGCATAGAGATGGTCATTAAATCCATGGGAGTTGATGAGATTACCAAGTGAGGTAATATAGAGGGAGAAGAAAAAGAGTGCCTACAACAGAACTATGAGGGACACCTACAATTAGAGGGTGTGATCTGGAGGAGGATCCAGCAAAGGAGAGAGAGAAGGAGCAGTCAGAAATGTAGGAGGAGAACCAGGAGAGACAGGGGGTATCTTAAAAACCCGGAGAGAAGAGAGTATTGAGGAGGAGTGATGCACAGTGTCAGAGGCTGCAGAGAGGTCAAAGAGAATGGATTTGTCAACTGAGAGATCTTTGGTAACTTTGGAGAGAGTAGTTTTGGTGGAATGATGAGTTTGGAAGCCCCTATTTTAAGGGATTAAAAAAAGGGTGAGAGTTGAGAAAATGAGAGCACCTATGCTAGAATGTCTGGAAAGATCCTTAGATCAAAGAATATCAGAACCAGGAGCACCCTTAGAACACAGAATGTCAGAGCTGGGAGGGCCCTTAGAACACAGAATGTCAGATCTGGGAGGGCCCTTAGAACACAGAATGTCAGAGCTGGAGACACCTTAAAAGAGACAATTCTCAAATCATTTTATCCAGCCCTAATCTCTCTCCTGAGCTCTAGACAATCATCAACAATTGCTTATTGAATGTGTCAGAATGGATGCCCTGTAGATATCTCATACTTAACATGTACAAAACACAACTGGAAATCCTCCCCTCCACCTCAACTCTCCCTCTTCTGAACTTTCTCTGTCCTCTCAAAGATACCACCATCCTCCAGTCACCTAGTCTTGAATCTCAGTGGGTTCCTCTACTTCTCACTCATACTTAACCCACATATTCCATCAGTTGCTAAGTTTTATCATTTGAACCTTCATAACGTCTTTCCGTGGATATCACTTTATTTCCACCCTGGTGCAAGTTCTCATCATCTGCCTAGACTATTCCAATGGCCTTCTGGTTGCTCCCTCTGCATCAAATCTTTTCTCATTTGGGTCCCTCCTCCAGGTAGCTGTCAAAGTGATATTCCTAAAGCATAATTCTGATCAGGTCGCCCCTTCTGTGGTTCTTTATTCCCTCCAGGATTGGATATAAAATCCTCTGTATGACTTTTAAATCCCTTCACATGCTGCCCCCTCTGACCTTTCTTTGCTTCTTATACTTTACTCCCCTCCTTGTCCTCTACGATCCAGGGACACCAGCCTCCTGGCTGTTCCTACCACAAGATATTCCTTCTCCACACTGTGCCTTCTTACTGTCTATCCCCCATCCCTGAAATGCTTTTCTGTCTTGCCTCAGCTTCTCTGGCTTCCCCCAAGACTCATTTCAAATCCCACCATCATCAGGCCTATTCCAGTCTCCTTCCCTTCTTCACCCCAACCCCCAATATCTTTCCTCTGGGATTATTTCCCATTTTCAGTGTATACATCTTGTAGTTTGTACGCTGTTTCTCCAACTAGAATGTGATGTTCTTGAAAGCAGAGACCAGGTTTCCCCCTTTCTTTATATCCCCAGGGTTTAGCATAGTGCCTAACATACAGGGAGCATTTCATAAATGATTGTTGACTATTGATTAAAGAGCCCTTGGAACACAGAATGTCAGAACTGAGAAGACCCTTAGAACACAGACTGTCAGGGCCCTTAGAACACAAAATGGCAGAACAAGTTGTAGTATATAATTGTTAACATTTTTTTTTAATTTTAAGTTCCAAATTATCTCCCTTCTTCTATCCCTTCCCCCATCCATTGAGAAAGTAAGCAATATGATGCCTATCATGCAAGTGAAGTCATGGAAAACATATGTGGCATACAGTTGTGATGTAATACTATCGTGTTATAGGAAATGACAAGCAGGAGGATTTTAGAAAAACCTGGGAAGACTTATATGAACTTATGCAAAGTGAAGTGAGCAGAACCAGAAGAACACTGTACACAGTACCAGCAACATTGTAACTATGATCAGCTATGAAAGACTTAGCTACTCTGACCAATATAATGCTCCAAGATAATTCTAAAGGACTTGTGATGACAAATGCTATCCACCTCCAGAGACAGAATTGATCAACTCTGAGTGCAATCTCTCTCTTTTTCTTGCCTTTTTTTGCATCATGGTTAATAAGGAAATGTGTTTTGCATGACTTCACACATATAATGGTATCATACTGTTTGCCTTCTCAATGGGTAGGGGACAGTGGGAAGGGAGGGAGAGAAGGTGGAACTGAAAATAAAAATTTAAAGAAAAAAAGAACATAAAATGTTAGAACTGAGAATTCCCTTAGAACTCAAAATGTTAGAGCTGTAATGAGTAATCCTGACTAGTTGACATCTGGTCCACCATGATTTTCTCTAAGAATAGAGAATATTCCATGATCAATTCATCAATAAGCTATTATTAAACCCTTATTATGTGCTAGGCATTGAGCTAAGGACTGAGGATACAAAAAGGAAAAAAAAACCACCCAACCAGTCCTTATTGAGAGTAGGGAACTTACATTCTTTTTAAGAACAATTTTCAATTTATTATTTATTTATTTTTACCATTCATTTAATAAAAATTTTGAGTTCTGAATTTTCTCTCTCCCTCTCACTTCTTCCCCACCCATTGTAAAGGCAAATAATGTGGTATCAATTATACATGTGAAATCACATAAAATATATATTCATATTAGCCATGTTACAAAAAAAAGCAAGGAAAGTAAAGTGAAAAAAACTAAGCTTCGATCTGCAGATTCTATCAATTCATTCTGGAGATGGATAGCATTTTTCATCATGAGTCCTTTGGAATTGTCTTAGATCATTGTATTACAGAGAATAGCTAAGTCACTGACAGCTAATCATTATACAATGTTGCTGTTACTGTGTACACTGTTCTCCTGGTTCTGCTCACTTCACTTTGCATAAGTTCATATAAGTCTTCCTAGGTTTTTCTAAAATTCTCCTGCTCGTCAATTCCTATAACACAATAGTATTATATCACAATTATATACCACAACTTGTTCAGCCGTTGCACAGTTGATGGGCATTCCCTTAATTTCTGATTCTTTGCCACCACAAAAGAACTGCTATAAATATTTTCGTATGTATACATCCTTTATTTTTTTTTCTTTGTTCTCTCTGGGATCCAGACCTAGTAGTAGTATTTCTGAGTCAAAAGATATGCATAGTTTTATAGTTCTTTGGGCATAATTCCAAATTGCTTTACGGAATGGTTAGATCAGTTCACAACTTCACCAACAGTGTATTAGTGTCTATATACCCTGCCCCATTTTTCATTTCAATTGTCTGTCACATCAGCCAATCTGATAGGTGTGCCTCAGTGTTGTTTTAATTTACATTTCCCTAATCAATAATAATGTAGAGCATTTTTTCATATGACTACAGATGGCTTTGATTACTTTGTCTGAAAATTGTCTGTTTGTATTCTTTGACCACGTATCAGTCGAGGCATAACTCATATTCTCATAAATTTGATTCAGTTCTCTATATATTTGAGGGAGCTTACATTTTAACAGTGACACAACAAGTATATGGAGAGTAAATATGAAAGGAGTAAACATAAATGAGTTAGGGAGGTAAAGCCCTAACATTTGGGGGGATCAGGAAAAATTTCATTTTGAAAATGTTACCTGAGTAGTATCTTTAAAAAGAGGATTCTCTGAAGCAGGAGGGGAAGCATTCTAAGCATGGGGGTGGGGAGCAAAGGGGGTGACCAGTGCAAAGATAAGAAGATGGGAGATGGAGTGACAAATGTGAGGAGGAGAGATCACATGCCAGTTCACAGAATGTAGGAGAGTGAGGAATATAACCTGAGGCTGAAAAGATAGGTTGGGGCCAGGTAGTAAAAGGCTTTAGAAGCTGAACAGAAGGGTTTATCTTATGGCATAAGAGAGCAACTGGAGCTTCTTAAGTAGCGGAGTGACATGGGCAAATCTGTGCTTAAGGAAAATCACGTTGGCAGCAGTGTGAATGATAGACTGACGCAGGGGAAGACTTCAGGTAGAAAGACTGCTTAGGAAACTATCTCAGGAGTCCAGAAAAGGTCTGATGAGGGCCTGGGCCATGGTAGTGGCTGTGTAAGCAGAAGGAAGGGGCTTGATTGAGAAATACTGTGAAGGGGGAAATGGCAAGATTTAGAACTGTCTGGATATGAGGGGTGAGGGAGGGTGAGGGGTCAAGGATGATGCAGACATTACAAATCTGGGGGACTGGAAGAAGAAGGGTTGCCTTACTCAGAAATAGGGAACTTTGGAAGAGGGTAGGTTTTGGGGGAAAGAAAATGAATTCTGATCTTGACATATTGAGTTTGAGATCTTGATAGGATATAAAGTTTGAAATGTCCAATATGCTGTTAGCGAACTCAGTGGGACAGACTCAGAGTTCGAGAAACTGGGGCTGGGTGTCTATCTATCAATCTATCCATTGATCTATCCATCCATCCATCCATCCATCCATCTATCTATCTATCTCTAGGAAACATAAGCATAGAGATAATTGAATCCATGAGACCTAATGAGATCACCAAGAGAGAACGAAGAGAGAGAGAGAAGATTCCAGGACAAAGCCTTGGGGAACCCTGGTATTTAGGGGGAGTGATATGAATGATGGACCAGCAAAGGGGACTCAGAAGGGACCCAGATGGGAAGGGGGAGGGAAGGGAATAAGCATTTATAGAGCACCTGTGTGTCAGGCACATGTTACACATATTTTACAAATATTATCTCATTTAATCCTCATAATAACCCTGCAAGGTAGGTGCTATTATTATCCTCCCCATCTTACAATTGAGGAAACTGAGAGAAACAGGTTTAAGTGACTTGTCCAAGGTCACACAGCCATCAAGTGTCTGAAATAAAACAGGTAGGAGGAGAACTAGAGAGGAATTCAAAGTCCCAGAGACCTTTACCCATAGCCTCAGTTTACCCCAAATCCAACTCCAAGTTAACCCCCCAAAAGAAGCAAAATACCTTAGTAGTTCACTTCCTTCTGATTTTGCATTGCCCTGGACAGGGGCTCTGGGCAAAGTCCACTATCCCACCATCACACTTCCTCATGTAACCCAGGAAGTAGCATCACAGACAGAGAGTAATTCCAGAACCATGGGAATACCTAAAACCACAGACTATTAGAGCAGGAGAGTTTCCTAGAGATCATCCAGTCCCTTCCATCTTACTTTTATTGAGAAGGAAGCCATTCATTGTAAGCTCCCATTACTGCCTCTCCCCTCCACCTCCAAACCCTTTTGCATCTCTGTTTATAGATTATTCCCAAAGGGCCCCGTCTGGTTCTGGCCAACCACATGTGCTGGCTCAGCACTCTCTCATTCTGAGGATGACATAGCAATTCCTTATTGCTGGCCATTGAGCAGGAATAGCTGCTGACTTTGCAGACTTAAATTTTTTTAATTGATTATTAAAAATTTTAAATGACTAAATTTTAAATTTAACTATTAAATTACTGAAATTTAAATATTAACTCACTAAATTTGAATTACTAAATTTAAATGTTTAAGTAATAAATTCTTAAAATTATTAATTTTTATTTTGTTTTTATATCATCTCAATTTTCCCTGAGAAATTCCCTTCCTCTGACATAAATATTCCTTATCAAAAAATTTGTTTTCAAAAAGAAAACAAGCAGCAAAACATTAAAAAACCTTTGACACCAAAGTGCAACATTCCACACCTGTGGACCCTCTCCTCTCCACATACCTCTACAAAGGAGGGGGGAGAAGCATGTCGCAGATCTTTTCTTTTTTTTTTAATTTTTTTTATTTACTCATGTACTTTTAATTTACAAGATTCTGTTCCACAATCCCTTGAGTTTCAGATTTTCTGCCCTCCCTTCCCCCCCCCCCCCCATGGTGGCATGCAATCACGTATAGGATCTGCAAATACTTTCACATTGTACTTTAGTTTGGTCATATAGAAGGGTTGTAACCAACGAGTGATCACTGGGAAAAGAAAAAAAGAAAGCAAAACCGGATATGAAAGAGAACGATAACGAGTTTTGCTTCAGTCTCCATTTAAACTATAGTCTTTCTAGATCTTTCTCTGAGTTTAGGTATCTCCTTCCATCCTGAGGCTTGTAGAGTTGTCTTTAGCTGTGCGTTGTTGATAGTCCGGTTTATCAAGGCTGGTCATCATACGTACCATGTGTCTGTGATTGTGTACAGGTTTTGCCTGGTGCAGATCTTTTCTTTTGGAGGAAGGAACCAAGCTTGTACTTTTTAATTTATTGACATTCATTTTTCAATTGCAATAGTTATCCTTTCCATTTACATTGCTGTAGCTGTTGTAGGGACAGCTAGGTGGCATGGTGGATAGAGTACCAGACCTGAGGTCAGGAAGACCCGAGTTCAAATCTGTGTGACCCTGGGCGAGTCACTTTACCCTGTTTGCCTCAGTTTCCTCATCTGTCAAATGAGCTGGAGAAGGAAATGGCAAACCACTCCAATATCTCTGCCAAGAAAACCCCAAATGCAGTTATGAAGAGTCAGACGTGACTGGACAACACCACTGTATATGTTATTTTCCTGGGTCTGATGACTTTGTATCAGTTTATATAGATCTTTCCCTGTTTCTCTGTATTCATCATTTGTCATTTCTTCCAGCACAATAATATTCCATTATATTCATGTCCCACAATGTGTTTAGCCATTCCCCAGTAGATAAGCATCTCTTTTGTTTCTAATTCTTTGCTATCATAAGTTACAAATATTTTGTGGTATACGGAGCCTTTTTTTTTTAAAATCAATGACCTCTTTGGGGTATGTGCCTAGCAGCAGAATCTCTGGATCAAAGATATCCTTTCCATGGAAACACAGGACTCCATCTTGGCCTTTTTTGCCACTTTATGAGGTTGGTGATCCTGGACAAGAAATTTCACCTCTCTGGGCTAATAATGCCACCCTCACAGGGATATTGTGAATATGAGGATATTGACTCTCCCCCTGCCCTCCAGTTCCTTGATTCAGTCATAAAAAGGCAAAGAGGCATTAAATTAACTGTAAAAATGCAGCTAGCCTGGTGATCCCTTTATGAAATGCAAACAAGTTTCTTGACTGAATTGGAAAGGGAGCCTAGAAAAAACTAACCACATCCCTGTAGGTCTTTAAATAGTTAAGTCTTCTAGCTCTGGAATCAGTTCATAAAGTTTGAATTCAGGCCCCAAGTAGCTTTGTGGAGGAAACTCCTTGGTCTATACCAGAGGATAGGATGAGAAGTGAATTTTTCTCTTTTTTCCTTCCCTTCCCTGTCCCCTTTCCCCCAACTCCCACAATGTCCATGGAGTCTAGTAGGGGAGCCACTTGATCAGTAGAATATCTCCTATCCATCAGTTCAGTTGTTAAGAATTTGTGGCAGAGTAGATAAATACTCTTTAGACAGATGTAACAGGGAGGCAATCAAATCACATTCAAGGCTTCAAGGATCAGGACTCCTGGCAGTAGAGAAGAGAGCTGACCATAGACTTTAAAGGAGAACTAGACCTGGCCATCAACCAAGATTCAAGATTGGAAAAATCCAGGAAGACAAAAGATACCAAGACCCTACGAGGGGTATGAGTTGCCTTGTAAAGTGCTTTGTAAACTTTAAAGAAAGCTAATAATGACAACAAAGATGGCCAACTTCACCTACTCTAATGCTTTTATCATTTTACAAAAGAGGAAGGTGGGCCCAGAAACCAGCTCATCTAGCCTTTCCTGTATTTATTTGGCCACAGAGCATTTTGGATTTTGAATTATATCGAAAGAGCCCACAAATGCTGGTCTGGGGCCTCTGAGAGTCTGGAGGACTCTCAATGATTCATAATTTCGTCAGTGTGAGTATCCTAGCCAACAGTGCAGATCAAAAGTTACTCCTTTGAATTTGCATCCACATTCTCACACAAACTGACCACAAGAGGTTCATCTAACATGCTAGGGCCCTTCCTCAATTTCTGTTGATATTTGGAGGATTCCAATGGAGAATGTGATCTGTCCACTGGTTATTCCTTGCTTTCCCCATATGACCAGTCCATTTTCTTTTTAGTTGAACCCATGATGGTCTGGAACAGATCATGAAGCTGGGAATATTCAGAAGTAAAACTGGGAAAGGCAACCTGGTTTTCCTACCTTGTCCTCCCTCCTTCCACACTTTTTCCCCATAAGTTACATGTTTTCATATTCAATATTCTAGAGAAGGAAATATCACTATTCTAGAGATTTTCTTATGTTTAGGAATAAGGTTCAGGAATGCTGATAGAGCTCAACCTTGAGGCCTTGGGAAATTACGTGACTCACTGGAGGTGACACAGCAGATTACTGGGAGGGCTGGACAGGCTCCGGACACAGGGCTCCAGAAACTGCCTTGCACTACACCATGCTGACTCCATCCTTTGGCCCTATTTAAAAGGAGCCCAGCTTGTTAAGACCAAGGGATTTTTATAATCTTACCATGTGCCTGTGGAACAAAGTTGTTAAGCAATGGGTAGGAAGGAAATCTTACGGAAAAGCAGCAGCTGCAGCAAACCACCATTTTAATTACAGAACAAAAACAAGTGAGAACCAGGAGAGGTGCGAGGTGCCAAGGACTAATTATAGATGAAATTCCGGACCTGCGGCAGTAGAGTAGCTTTAACGAGAGGGTTTCCCCAGATCCCCAGTGACTTCTGGTGTGTCCTTGGCATGTACTTCTCTGTGCCTCAGTTTCCTCAGTAGTAAAATGAAGAGGTCAGGTTAAAAGATCTCTAATCTCTAACATTCATGACTCCTAGGGCCTTTCCAGCTCTGAGGCACCACATTCTATGGCTCCTTCTAGCTTTCCTACTAATTCAACTAACATTTATTAAATATCTATTGTGGGCAGGTCCTTTCCTTGGAACAGACTTATGAAACTTAAAACGCACACTCATAGTCACACATACACTCACACACACTCCCCACACCAAACTTTACAGATAAACTTGAAGCTTAGGAGAAAAATATAATATAGAGTTAAAACGGGCAGTACTTACATAGTGCTCCAAGGTTTGCAAAGTGCTTTATCTATATTATGTCATTCAGTCTTCTTAACCACCCTGGGGGATAGGTCCTAATTATTATATAGAGGTCTATATATTATATAGAGGTCCACTCTACAGCTGAGGGAACCGAAACAGAGGTCCAATGACTTGCTCAGGGTCACACAGCTAATGAGTGTCTGAGGCCTAATTTAAACTCAAGTCTTTCTGACTCCAGGTTTTATGCTCTAACTAACCACTGTGTAGTGTTAAGTGACCTGCCTGTGATGACTCAAATGTAGGAGACCTGGAATTTAAATCACGGTCCCCTAACAGTGGCAGTGGCCTGGCTCCCTACACCCCAGCCACCCCTCCACCCCGCCCTCTGATTCCCAACTGCGGTGCTGCCAAACCCCTTGGCCTCAGTCCTGGTAATATGCATCAGGACCCCAGTCACTTTACTGCCCCTGGTGCTGATGCTTTGAATTCCTGAATCTTTCCTGAAATTGGCCCCTTCTCTTGAGCATCTTGGCTAAGCCCCTTCTTTCTTTCCCAGGCCTGGAAAGTGGCTCCCTAGACAGGCTCTGTTCCAGACTTGACTCAATCAGTCTAAGGATTTATTAAGAGTCTATTCTGTGCTGGACCTTGGGGAGAGAAAGAGAAAGAAGTCCTTGCCCCCAAGAAGTTTACATTCTATAGGGGGAAACAGATAAACATTTAGAAGTATGAACAGAGTAAGTATATACAATAACATACACATTAACTACAAGGTTATTTTGGGGGGAGGGTACTAGCAGCTGGGGGGGGGATCAAGGAAAGCCTCCTGGAGGAGTAGGTGGTGTTTGGGCTGATGTCTGAAGGCTCCTGGGGTACAAAGAGGCAAAGGGGGTGAGGGTCTGCACTCCAAGATGGGGTGGGGGTGGGGGACAGTTCATGCAAAGGTGTGGAGTGTTTTGTGGGAGGAACAGCAAGGCCAGATTGGATACATTTAGTGTTAAGTAGTCATATGTAATTTGAGGTTGAAATGGAAGGTTGGAGCCAGGTCGTGAAAGGCCTGATTTTGAATGCCAGAGGCATCTGTGTTTGAGCCGGGAGGTAATTGAGCAGGGGAATGGCATGGTCAGGCCTGTGCTCTAGGGACACTACCCTTAGCTTCTAGGGAGGATGGTGGCCCGCTTGCAGTTCAGTAAATAGAACCCTGGAGTGGCAGTCGGGTAAGGCGTTGGTTTGAATCCCAATTAGACTAGCTGTCTGAGCCCTGGGCAAGTCACTAAGAATCTCTTGACCCATTTCCCCATCTGAAAAAACAAGGGGGCTAATACATCCCCCTGAAAGCGTTCTATGACTATTAGTTGGTATATAATCATATAAGTGCTCCCTGGCATTATTACTATTGCAGTGGGAAGACATCTGCTTGAGGCAGGAAAAACAAGGTGTTGGGCCCAGGAGGGAAGTGGAGGAGGGCCTTTCACCTGGTGCTGGGCACATACACACAGTGACTGTTGCATCTCCATGACTTGGTGCAAGTTCCCAAAGGGTAGATTCATCCTGGTACCGGCCCGGCCTCCTTCTACCCTTGGGCCGAGACTGGGGGAGGCAGCAAGGAGAAAGGTCAGACTGGTTCACACTCGGGCTGTTGCCGTAATAACAGATGAGAGATCATCGAGGAAGAAACTGCTCTTTCTTTGCTGTAAGTAAAAACAGGGTGATGCAATGAGTGAGCACAGATGGCCCCTCCTTGCTCAGTCTGCTTGCCAGGAGAGCTCGCCGCGCTTCTCGCCAAGGGCTCTATATTTTCCTCTTTAGGAGCTTAAGAGAAAATAGAAACTCGAATAAGTCTCTTTTGTTGAGGCCTGGCTTTTGTGGCTTGCCTGACAGTGGGGTCCCGTCTCCTGGGCATAGGACGGCTCCACCTGATTGTCGGGACTGTCAGGCGATCTGGGTTGGAGGCTCAGCGCGCAGCTCGACTAGAGGCAGGTGGGCATGAGGACAGCAGTGGTGAAGCTGGTGGAGGCAGGTTAGGCTCCTCTCCATCTTCCTTCATACCGTGAAAGGTATCTTGTAACCATAAAGAGCATGCAGGGGCAGTCAGGAGGGGCCTTGGTGGGCATTTTAATCTCTACTTGAACAGTGCCAACAGGCCATCTCTTCACTAGGTGAAACCCTCCTGGGATGGGGAGCTCATCACCACAAAATGAGGTATAATCCTCTTAGTTTTTATTGCTCTGAAGCAGTCTAGGGCAATGAAATGGGAGGGGGACCTTTTGGGATTAAACACTTCTACGGAACAGCCAGTATAACCTCATATAGTCTCGTCTCTGGGCCTCAGTTTCTCCACCACAAAATGAGGGAGTTGAGTTAGGTCACTTCTCAGGCCTCTTTTAGATCTGGCAATCTACAGAATCTGCCTTTCTGTCACATCCCTTTGTTCAAGGACCAAGCAGAAGAAAGCTAATCTTCCTTAGGACAGCCCTTCCCTATCTGTACTGGTCTTGGTCTTTCGATTAAACAGGCCTCATTCCTTTATCCCATCGCTGCACAGCCTGGCTGCTGCCTTCCTCTGTTCATTTTCTTTTGAACGAACACATGCACGTGTTAAAAAACACAGTCACCACAACTATAGCCAACTCCATCCAGTCTGATGCAGAAAAAGGATTTATTTTAAGGATGATTTCGCATAACAAAAACCACCACAATATAACATGATGCAAATAGGGGAGAGGAACAAGCCTGTTGGCTAACTTCAAAAACTATTTTCCCCTCACCCAGGGTTAATTCCATACAAGTCTAATAGAAATATATATTAAAAAAATAAGTACAAAAATAAGCCATAATGGTTTGCACAGTGCGCCCTTCAAGCCAGTGTTCTGCGAGGGGATCTTGGCCTGGAGGTGTTTTCGGAAGGTTGGCAGTTGGGCCCTGTGGGCTCAGAACCTGCTGCTGGCAGGTGGCTCCCTCCCGTCCTAGAACGGGCAACGAGAGGCCTTGGAGTCTGCTCCCTTTGGACAGAGGGGTGGCAGTGACCTGGAACGTTTGTTCTGTGCACATCACAGGAGGGGAGGGGAGGGAGAACTACCCGGCAGCCTCTGTTTACCAAGGAGTGAAGTGGCAAAGGAGTCATCTTTTAGGAATGGACAGGAAATAAAGGAGATGACTACTTTGGGGGAGCCTCGGGCATTTCAGGAACAAAAATCTCAGGGGGCCTTTGTTGTTGTGCTAAGAAGTTACAAACCTTTGGTTTTTGGCTTGTTAACAAAGGTGTTCCACAGATCCGAGTGGCTACCTATCAATCTCAGTTCTGTAAATGTTTACAAAATCCTTTAGGAAAATGTGAGAGCTGACCAAAAGGAGAGGGATAAAACTTGTCACCTAAAATCTTCAAGTTTTTTCTAATTCTTTCTTAAGGCACATAAACTTGTAGTAATTCTTTTCCATTGCAAGCCCCCTTGAGGGCAAGGTCAGTGTGTGAGAGCAGTGAGGTGCCCTCCGAAGGTCTGCCCTGCTGTGAGAGGCTGCAGGTGACCATGGGGAGCCAAACCACCTACCAGACAGCGCAGCCACTGGGGCAGGCTTGCACCTCTTGGGCTACAGTCCAACAGCTGTCCCTGAGGCCTGGGGAGAAGTCCCTGGTCTCCCTGGTTCCTTCCACGGCTCTTCCCACAAGGAGACAGCTGGAGAGTGTTATCATGAACATAAGAGAATTGTATTTGTGGAAAACAACAGTGTGGGTTTCTCACTTGGGTTTGTGAGAGCCTGCCACATCGTGTCTGGGGATCCTGGGGGCAGAAAGCTGGGCCTGTGATCAAAGAAATCAAACAAACCCAGTTCTGACCCCAAACCTGAGTCAGTAACTGGAAGGAGAAATCAAGAGATGACAAGATTATGTTGTGTGCCTGGGAACCCTTCAGCAAGCCCCAAACACATTGCTGATTAAGAGAACGGGAACTGTGATGCAAACCTGTAAGTGAAAAAGGAAGACCACCAGGCTTCCTGAAAAGGCCTCCCAGGGTGAGGAGTCTTCTTTTCTGACTTTAGTCTAGCATGTCAGGACACAGGCTGCAGACGTGCACCAATGTGCGATATACCTACCCTCACTTCAGTGTAAGAACTGTTTTCCCTTTATCTTTTTATTTTTGCTCAAATGTAGAGAACATGACCCTCATATTCCCTTCACGAGGCCAAGAAAATTCTCACCCACTCTCCACCAATTCACCAATTTTATCCATCTTTGTAGAAAGTTCCTGGTCCTGGCAAACTGCTCCCCTACACCCAAACTCTAGCCAATTCAATACAAAAGCACCATAAGCTTCCTATGTTATCAGTCTAGGGTGAAGTCATAGAGGCTTCTAAGAGATGATGGTTGCACAGAGTAGCCCAGAAGAGAGATTCAGTCTGATCAGGGTTGACCATTAGCCCAAGAGGGAGGTAATGCACTAGTTTACAGCAGTCATCTGAGGAGGCCCTCCTGGCAAGTCCAATGTGTGCACTATTCACCTTGGAATGGGGAGTATCAGCCGATGGTGGAATTTCAAATAATCTTTATAGTTTTTAATGTGGAGTAATTGCAAATCAGGCCCTTCTGCCAAGAGGGCCGCATCTGGCTGACTCAGTCTTGCCTTAGGTAATCCCAGTTCTCCCTTCCTTCCAAATGGAAAATCATTCTACAGCTCCTGGGGGGAAGGGGTACTGGGGCCTGGGCCTCAGAGAGTCTGTCTAAACCTGACTCCTGCTCAGCTGTCAGCGTGAGAAAAAGGGGGAGTCCAAGGCGAGGGGCCGGCCGACAACTCATGGAGAAGACTCCTTTGGAGCCTGGGGTTTCTGATGGGCTTAACAGAAGAGGAAAGTGGCAGGGCCTCAGGGCAAGGATAGGCAAGAGAAGAACCTGAAGCAAATTAGTAAGAGCCTTTCTAGAGGGAGCCACATTGTCACTGCTCTAAGCTGGTTGCAGAAGGTTCCCTGGCCAGTGACAGCAAAGTGACCGAAGTGAGATGAATGAATACTGGCAGCCAGGCACAGATTAATGCTATGTGCCAAATTCTAAAGGATGCTCCAAAGGAAACCTCACTGCGGGGGAAGCTTGGTCTCTTCCACAGAAAAGTAAAATAACCTTTCCAACCCCCCCTCCCCCCGCCGTGGATGATGGGGGACGGGGTGGGGAGAACAAATGCAAACAAACTTCCAAATCAAAATCAGCAAAAGGAAGGTGCAGGGCATGGCGGGGCACCTGGTGGGGGCAGGGGCCACGGGGCTGGCGCTAAGGCCAGGGGCTCCCAGAGGGATAGCTGGGCACTGTGGGGTACTCGGGCAGGCTGTTGCCAGAGAAGTTGCTGAACTGTGCTTCCCTGGTGGGTGGGTTCCTCCAGCTGCCAGTACTCCACTCATCCTGGGCTTTCTGAAAGCTGCCCCCGGAGCCACGGTAGAACCTATGCACCTGGAAGAAAGATGGGACAGGGGAAAGGATTCAGTAGTGAGAAGGAACTTCTTTTCAGAGTCTATTCAGAGCTGGCCAACGTACTGAACGGACTCAGTATCATGGAGATTATCATCAGTAAGTGAAGTAATGTCACAGAAAAAACGGAGCCGTCACTTGGTCAGTTTTGTGTATATATATGTATATATATATATATATATATATGTATATATACACACACAAAAGACTTGGTAAGTGGTGCTTGGTGCTGAGGTGTGTGCAGAAATACAAGGAAGACAGGGTCAGGAAAAGCTCATGCAGAAAGCGTGGTGGGCGAGGAAGGGATGTGCTCCAGGCGAGGACACAGGCAATGGTGAGTCACGAGGGGACAGCAAGGAGGCAGTCTGGCTCAGCTGAAGAAAAGGGGAAGTAGAGCCATATATCAAGCTGGAAAGGGAAGCTGGGGGCAGAGGTAAAGGGCTTTAAAAACAGGAGTTAGTTCCTAGAGGCAATGGGGAACTACGGGATTTCATGGAGTAGGAGAGCGACATGGTTGGCATCTATACTTTAGGAAAACCACTTTAGAACAGTGTAGAGGGTGGATTGGAGAAAGGCGGCATTGGGGGCTGGGAGACAACAGGAGACCACTGTAACGGTCGGGTGAGAAGTAACAAGGTAGGGGGAAGGGCACAGGAGTAGTGAGAAGGAGACAGGTTCAAAGATGTTCTGGACATAGCAATGGTAAGATCCAACAACTGACTGGATGCATGATGAGGCAAGGGAGATAAGGAGCAGAGGATAATGTGGAGGCTGATGGTGCCCAACAGAAATAGGGAGATCGGATTTCTGGGGCAAAGATAATATTCTGTTTTGGGCATGCCCAATTTGAGAAGCTTCTGGGATGCCCAGTTTGGAATGTCCAATGGGCAGTTGGTGATATAGAGCTAGGGCCTGGGAGAGAGACTAGGGCTGGGCAAATAGGTCTGGGAGTCAACTGCATAGAGATAATTAAACCCATTGGAGCTGATGAGATCACTAAGTGAGAGAGTACAGAGAGAAAAGAAAAGGCTTAGGACAGAGCCTTGTCAATTCTGTGTCTTTCTTTCTTGTGTCCTGTCATACTGGGCTTACAGAAAGACTGTACCAATGGGCAACGGAAGTGTACCTGTTCCTCCAAAGTTCTGGAAACACTGAATTCGGTAATTTTGATTGATGTGTGTGAGGTGACATCAGCATCATGTAATCTGCCTTCCTTACATTTTTTAACGAGATAGTTTAAGTCAACATTTATATACATACACACACACATAAATAAAATCTATTTACAATCTTTCTTTCCTCTTCAGCTAGTTGCTCATATGCTTTGACAATCTGTCTATTGGAGACCAATGACACATCTTATCTCCCTAAAGGTGGAAAAAGCAACAAAAGCTTTCTACTGAGGGCCACCAAGACCGAGCTGCTGCCTGAGTTTCAAACAAGGTGAGAGACAGGGATCATGACATCTCTGTCTGAAATAAACGAACAGAGAACCTGCTGGACCTGTTCTGATGCTTCTCCTCAGAACCCAACAAAGAGGTCAGTGAAAGTAAGTGGGGGGATCCCAGCCTCAGATTCTAGAGGTTGAACAGACAGATGACATGTTCTCAAGGAGGGAGTTCTGATGATGCAACACACATGAGTGTGGTGAAGAAGAAAAGGGGGAATTATCTATAGAGCGGCTGGTGTGCAGGCAGGGAACTGACCCAGAAATTTGAGAGTTTATGTAAAAAGAGATATACAGAAAAATGAAAGGAAATGCAGCTGACAGAGGAATACAAAAGAACTTAATGGCCCTGAAAGAATGTCAGTGCTCAAGGCCAGGATGAGCCAGAGCTAGAGCACTGAAGGCCACTGGCTTTTTTAGAAGCTGGACTAGAGGCAGAAGAACAAAGAAGGATTATGACTGATGATAATAAAGGAGGAAAGAAGACAGGATTACCCAACCCCTTTTCTGCTTCTGTCTTTCCCTAACAAAGGAGAATTATCTTCAGGACCAAAGTGGTCAACAGAGAACTGAAACCCATGATAAATGAGGAGAAAGTCACTGAGGCGAGTTGGTCACCAGATCCAAATAAACCATATTCCAAAGCAAGGGAACCAAGAGTGGGTCTACAGAAAGTCAGGCATGAAACTCAATGTAGCCACATCATCCCAAGAGTGCTCAGAGATGAAACTACCAGGACAACAAACAGATGGAAAATAGAGAAAATCCATCCAGGTTTCTTGGACAATATAATTTTATCATCAGTGACAGAGGAACTGCTACATCTGGACCCTGGCACCTCAGGCTCTCTCAAAAGCAAAAGTCATCTTAGGGAGAAGGTGCCAGAAGAAGGGACAAAGAAATCTCAAATTAGAGAAATGCTTAAAAAGACAAGTAAATGACTTAATGGGCGCTGACTCAGAGACCTTTCTCATCCCTGTACCCTTTCGAAAAGAACAGTCTCCATAGAAACTGAGGGCATCCTTGGAAAGACACGATCTGAACAGGCCAGACAGACCAGTGGGGGGACAATGCCTGGCCTGCAGAGATTCCCCTCTCAGGCTGTGGGGCAACATGAGGGCCTGGTATCTGTGGCTCACAAAACAAAACCCCCAAGCCCTTTGGAGTTGACAGGGCCAGGCCCAGACAGGCGTCTTTGATAAGTGCAGCCACAGGGAGAACTCTGTCCAGTGATACCTGAGTCACCACCCTGTGAATCATGCAATAGGGAAGCAGGGATTTGCCACAGGTCCAGAGGATGCTTGTGCAGCACCCAATGGCC
Source organism: Pseudochirops cupreus (assembly GCA_028627135.1). Lineage (NCBI taxonomy): Eukaryota > Metazoa > Chordata > Mammalia > Diprotodontia > Pseudocheiridae > Pseudochirops > Pseudochirops cupreus. Next base: position 544,430,979 of record CM053580.1, read on the forward strand.
AGTTTGACTCACTATGTTCTCAAACATCTTGAGTCTTCCTTGATGGGAATATGATTATATGAAAAAGACTGACTGACCCAGCAGTCTACCGAGGAATGAAAAATGCGAACTGTGCATCCTCTAACAGGCCTGAACAGCCTGTCCATAGAGTGACTACACGAGCCCAGGCACCTGGGAGAGGCACTGCCTGTGTTCAATGATGTGCACACAGTGGAGAAGGAGTCTTAGCAGAAGGGACTGTATGTGGTGAACTTGGTGGTGCTTTTAACAAAGACATGTTGTTTCCCAACCAATGACCCGCCTTTTTCAAATGAGTATTCTCTTAGAAATGCTATATGGCTTCAAATCTTGGAACAACACCATCTCCAAGAAAGCCAAGTTGCAAATGACTCAAGGGGCAATGAAGCTATGTGTGGTGGATCAACTGGGGAATGCCTGAACAAGCTGTGGCACGTGATTGTGATGGAATACCACTGTGTTATAAGAAAATACAAGGGAGTGGTTTCAGAAAAAGCTAGGAAGACTTAAATGAACAGGTGCAAAATGAAGGCAGCAGAACCAGACCATTGTACACAGCAACAGCTATACTGAAACGATGATGAAATGTGAAAGACTTAGCTACTCTGATCAGCACACTTACTCAAGACAATTCCAGAGGACTCATGATGACAAATGTTACCCACTTCCAGAGAGAGAGAACCGATGAATTGAGTGCTAATTTAAGTATAATTTTTTCACTTTCTGTATTGTTTTATTTATTTTTTGGCAGCATGGTTAGTATGGACATATGTTTGCATGATTTCACACCTATAACTGACAATGTATTGTCTGCTTTCTCAATGGGTGGTGGAGGGGCCAGAGAGAGGGAGAGAATTTGAAACTCCAAATTTAAAAAATGTTAAAAATAAATAATACATTTTAAAAATTAAAAAAAGGTGCATGGTAAGCACAGGAAGCTGCAGTGAGGAGCAGTGGATAAAAGGCTTCATTTAGAGCAGTGGTTCTTAACCTTCCTAATGCTGCGACCCTTTAATACAGTTCCTCATGTTGTGGTGACCCCCAACCATAAAATTATTTTTGTTGCTACTTCATAACTGTAATTTTGCTGCTGCTATGAATCGTAATGTCAATATCTGATATGCAGGACGTATTTTCATTGTCACAAATTAAACATAACCCACAGGTTGAGAACCGCTGATTTAGAGACAGGAAGACCTGGGTTCAAATTCTGCCCAAGACACTGATTAGCTAAACAACCCTGAGCCAGTTCCTACCCCTCTCTATGTCTCAGTTTCCTCATCTGTAAATTGAGGTAGCTGGACTGGATGACCTTTAGGGTCCCTTCCAGGTCTAAATCTATGATGTACATGATATGATGAGCTACACATGGAGAACACTGAAGAAGAAATGTGTGAGGCAGAGAAGTGCTGTGAGGAGGCTCCCCTGCTCCGGGAAGGCCTCTTGCAGTAAGGCAGGGCCTCTGTGGAGGAAATATGGAAGAACCTGAACAAGAATCTTAAAGGGTAAGAAAGCTCCCAAGGGTTTGCACTCTGTATCACTCTGGTGGGACCTGAAAGCCAGAGGCACACCCAAAGACTTACCCTCACAAGGACCACACACATCATGGCTGCTGAGAGGGTGAACATGATGGCTGGGAAGAGCATGAACACAGCAGCTGCGGCGTTTGTCTGGAAGAAGAAGATTGCTGACCACCAGCCACTGTAAGGAAGAACAAGAGAGGAGGGCGTGAGTGGAAGAGCTGGGGAATTCAGGCTACTCACTATGTATGTGACACCCAGGGAGCTGGAAATCAGGCCTTCTGCTGCTAGTGTGAACAAAGGGAAAGGAATGGGGAGGGAGCCAGGAAGAGGATTATAGGATTAACCCAGTGCCACCCTCACCTCACCTGGCCCTCTCTACTCTATCGACACCAAATCTGGGCTTCACTGGGCAGAGCACTTAAAGGGTGAGGGGACAGCTCGGTGAAACTGCCCTTACAGACAAATACGAAGTTGGAACAATAGAAGACCTACCTCCCCGGCCTTGTGAACAACAGTACGAGGATTATTTGTTACACACCCTACCCCCCCACCACAGCAAGGCCCCAGGAAAAACAGGTATGGAGAGACCAAACATTAGACTGGGAAGAATCCCTGGAAGTCATCTTATCCAACCCTCTCATTCTACATGAAAGTAAACTGAGGCCCAGACAGATGCCTCTGGCCAAGTCATTTCCTCTTAGTTCATTATCTGTAGAACAAGAGAGATAGACTATGTGATCTTGAAGGTCTGTTCCATTCCTGAAACCAGAGTTTCAGAGACAAGAAAGGGGTTGTGTAAAGAGACAGAGACGGTAATAAAGGAAGGAAGGAAATAAGCACTTAAGAGTCTATTACATGCCAGATGCCGTGCTAAGCACTTCACAAATATTATCTCATTTGATTCTCATAACAGCCTTATAAGGTAGGTGATGCTATCACGCCCATTTTACAGTTAGGGAAACTGAGGCAGAGGTTAAGTGATTTGCCCAGGATCACACAAACAGTAAATGTCTGAGGTTGGATTTGAACTCAGGTGTTCTAACTTCAGGCCCAGCATGCTACCCACTGCGCCACCTAACCGTCTCTGGGAGGATATTTGTCCTATAGCTGCACCATAGGCTTGAATGAGGCAGCAAGGGCTTAAATTGTCAAGAAACCTGTTTATAAGAACAAAATTCATTCTCTAACTGAAAAAGTTTTTTAAAAAACATTTTTTAAACTTTTTTTTTGCTTTTTGGAGGGCAACTGGGGTTAAGTGACTTGCCCAAGGTCACACAGCTGGTAAGTGTTAAGTGTTTGAGGTCATATTTGAACTCGGGTCCTCCTGGCTCCAGGGCCAGTGCTCTATGCACTGCACCACCTAGCCGCCCCTGAAAAAGTTTTTAAAAAAAAAATTGATTTGTTTGTTTGTTTTTAGTTTACAAGATTCAGTTTCACAATCCCTTGAGTTTCTAATTTTCTCCCCTCCTCCCCCATGGCAGCGTGCAATCATATACAGGATCTGCAAATACTTTCACACTGGACATTAGTCTGGTTGGTAGAAGGGTTGTAACCAATGGAGCGAACAATGGGAAAAAAGAAAGAAAACCAAACATGGAAAAGAAAGAGAGCATGTAGATTGCTTCAGTCTCCATTTAGACTCTGTTCTTTCTAGATCTTTCTCTGAATGTAGACATCTCCTTCCATCCTGAGACTTGTAGAGTTGTCTTATACCTGTGCATTGCTGAGAAGAGTCCAGTTTATCAAAGTTGGTTGTCACACATACGTTGTGTCTGTGATCGTGTACAAATTTTTCCTGGTTCCGCTCTCCTCACTTAGCATCAGTTTGTATAAGCCTCTCCAGGTGAATATGAAGTTCATCTGTTCCTCATTTCTTATAGCACAATAGTATTCCATTACATTCATATACCACAACTTGTTTAGCCATTCCCCAGTTGATGGGCATCCCCTTAATTTCCAGTTTTTTGCCACTACAAAGAGAGCTGCAATAAATATTTTTGTACATATGGGTCTTCC
>CM053580.1:544434635-544530960 GCA_028627135.1 Pseudochirops cupreus
TTTGTCATTTTCCTGTTTTGTCATCTTACCCAATCTGACTGGTGAGATGTGGTACCTCAGAGTTGTTTTGATTTGCATTTTTCGAATCGATAGTGATTTAGAGCATTTTTTCATATGCTTATAGATGTCTTTAATTTCTACCCCTGAAAATTGCCTGTTCATAGCCTTTGACCATTTATGAATTGGGGAATGACTTGTATTCTTTACAGATTTGACTTAGGCAAGTGGTCATTCTGGAAAGCTAGGTTGCACAGTGGATAGAGCATGGGGATCTGGAGTGAGAAAAACCTGTGTTTGAACCCAACCTCAGACACTTACTAGCTGTGTGATCCTGGGCAAGTCTCTGTTTGCCTCAGTTTCCTCACCTATAAAATGGGGGTAATGACAGCGTCTACCTCCAGGGTTGTTGTGAGGACCAAACGAGATATTTCTAAAGCACTCTACACAGTGCCTGCAAACAGTGGGTGCTCTGTAAATGTCAGTTATTATTATTTTAAACTCTGACCCTCAAGTCACTAAATTGGGCATACCTTTTGACCCAGCTATGTACTATTTCCAGGCCTATATAACATCCCAAAGAGGTCAAAGAAAGAGGAAAAGGATTTATGCATACAAGAATATTGATTGCAGTGCTTTTTGTGGTGGGAAGAACTGGGAATTTCCCCATCTCTTGGGGAATGGCACATGAATGTAACAGAATGCTATTATGTGCTGTAAGAAACAATGAGCAGGTATGGTTTTGGAGAAACCTGAGAAGACTTCTATGAACTTAAGCAGGGTGAAATGACCAGAACCAAGAGAACAATTTATACAGCAACAACCTGTGAAAACAAACAACTTTGAAAACCATCAGAACTCTGATCAATGCTGTAACAGCCAACCAGGATTCCAGGATGGAAGATGAAGCTGGCTGCCCTCCTTCTGACATGGAGGAGATGAACATTTCTGGGGACATGGCCAATGGGGGAATGTGGTTTGAGTACATGTATTGTTACAGGTTTTTTTCCAGTGGGGAAAGGGAAGGTGAGAAGATGAGAAAATAAATTTCAAATTAAATTTTAAATTAAAAATTTTAAAGTCAGGAACCCTAGTCTTAAATCATTGTGGATACGACCCAAGGCAATCTACCTAATCTCTCTGGGGCTTGGTTTTTCCATCTATAAAATGTGGATTCTAATGTTATGCTACCTGCCTTCCTAGACTTATTTGAGGTAAGCACTTTGTTTCAGAATTTTTTTTGTTCTTAACACCAATCTGCTGTTCCCTGTACTTCTATATATATAATAGAACAGAAAGAGGAGGATGTATGAAATAATGAATCTGTTATACACAGTTTACTTCTCTTTTAAAATATATAATAAATTCAACGTGTAACTTTTCAAGCTGAAACAAGTACTTTGTAAACTTTAAAGTGCTTTAAAAATTGCGTTATGATTATTACAGCAACTGGAATAACAGTGGGAAAAGGAGAGCAAAAAGAGCTGGGGGCCTGTCATTCTTGCTGAGTGGGCCACCGTCTCTGGGCCCAGGGCTCTGCTTGTGGCCTTGCTGCTGTACAAACTTCTATCTGGTCAGGCACAGCAGCACAGGCCTGGAATTGTAACTGCCGGCAGAGGCGTAGGCTGGTGGATTGAGTTCGGGAGTTCTGAGTTACAGGAGGGTTACAGCTGATCTGGTGTCCTCACTAAGTCCAGTGGAGAGTACCCAGGAGTGGAAGGCCATCAGGCTGCATAAGGAGGGGTAAACTGGCTTAAGCTGGAAACAAAGCAGGTCAAAGCTTCCATGCCTATCAATCATGGGATTGGGCCTCCATCCCATGGGCTGCTGCCCTTCTACCTGGCCAAGACAGGGAGACTCAGTCTCCAAATAGGACCTTCTGGATGCAGGCCAGTGACTGTCTGATGTTGGCTAGTTGGCCTCAATTCCACCCACGGTCCCAAACCCCATCTACAGTGCCAACAATAACAGGAAGTACTGATTCATCTTCATTTGAAAATTTTACATTTGGCACAAGGTTTGGGTTCCCACTCAGTAAAAGCTACCTGTTAAGTGAATCCCATAAATGAGCAGCTGGCCTCCTGAGTTCTAATAAGATAGATTTCATTTATTACTTTAATTCAGGCTCAAAAGATGACTTCATTCAGAGCTCTCTGAATAGATGTGCAATAAAGCCCAAGTGAATCAACTGCAAACTGTCATTTAAATGAATAATGACGGCCCAGTTTTAATCAGGGTTTGTGCAGATACTGTTTTGGGAGCTGGCTGCTTCCATTACCATGGGAGAAGAGGAGCCTGACCCAACAGAACCTTTTATCAATAGGAGATAGGCTGTGTTAGCTTGTTTGGTAGGCTGACTTCATCCTTCGCTCTTAGAGACTCAAGTTTTTTACTTTGTTTAACCTAAGGAACTATGCACAAAACCTTTCCATTCATCCACTGCTGAAAGGTCCTGTTACCAGCAGTGGAATCAGCACGCTCTGTGAAGTCACCTCCAACTCAACCAAAGAATGGGCTCTTCCTTCTGACCTCCTTAATCTTGGCATCAACTAATGTGTCTGTAAACTCAAGGTCTTACCTGACTCCCCTCCCTTGGTCCTACAATGACCTCAGTCGCCGAGTCTGGTAGCTCTTCCTTTGGCTCCATTGTCAGCATAGGCCCTCACCACCTCCCACTTGAAGTACTTCAGGAGGCTCCTAATTGGTGTCCCTGTCACCAGTGCCTCCCTTCCTCCCTTGCTGATTCTGCACATAGTTCCCAGATTAATCTTTTTAAAAGGTTTTGATCTCATCACTCTTTGGTTCAGAAGCATTCCAGGGTCCCCATTACTTCAATGAGATGTGATTCCATCGGCACTGGTACTCTCTCCACTCCCCCACCATCCTGGTACGTTGCAGTGGCCACACCTCTGCGGGGTGAGTGAGTGGACTGGTAGGGAAGGCTTTCTGAACCTGGTGAGGCAGATCCTCTGGTCACCTCCAGGTCTACCCTTCCTGGGTTCAGTCTTTGAGAGCCATGATAGAGCGATGCTCCATCACAGTCAGTGTCATCAAGCTAAGCCACCTTTCAGGCCCTTCAGGATCCTGCCCACGACTCAGGAAAGTCTTCTCATCACCTCGTTCATTCCTGTCCGGCTGCCTTTGTCACATTGCTTGTTCCCAGCCACCTCTGACCACCTGTAGCACCCTCCTCTAGTCTCTCTGCCTGCCCCAATCCTATCCATCTCCTGCCAAAGCCCAGTGTAAGATGGGCCTGGGAATCAGGAGGCTAAATATAGTGAGGAGACTTTGTACAAGACAGTCACTAATCACTTTCTGGGACCTGATTTCCCCATCTCTTGCTTAGCTCTGCTTAGCCATCTCCACGCTATGCCACCTACTCCCCAGCCTCCACTTGCATCCAGAATCCAAGGTTCTACCTCTGGGACCCTGGACACTGACTAGTAACCACTTCTGGTCATTGATTGACAGCCAGGTGTGCATACACCCCCTGCCCCCCAATACTATTTCTGAGGACAGTAATAAGGTCAAGACTATCATTGCAGGCAAGGCCCTTAGGACTCTGGTCTCCATCCACCCTGACTTTTCTGGCCAAGCTACAAATGTACTGTTTACTAGAGTGCAAACTCTCTGAGGGCAAAGCTGTCTTGTTTGCTTGGGTTTACATCCTTAATGTTTTTCTTTGGCTTAATCATTCATCCTTGGGCACATTTACACTCTAAAAGTTGGGACCTAGGACAGTGTCCTTCTTCCTTATAGCAGGAATTCAATACAATATTTATGGAATCAAATGGAAGGATTCTACAGAAAATAGCCCTCTGGACATAGTACCTTTTATTTTTGCCAGTATGGCTGATCATTCATATCCCTGTTTTCTTCTCCCTAACTAGGATGTAAGCCTCTTAAAAGCAGAAACTAGGCTTTTAAAAAGTGCAGTTTAACAGCATACATGCAAAGCCTTCAACTTGGGGTCAGAACATCCCTGCTTCTGTACACAATGGGAAGAATGGCTAGACAACAGATGCAGAGAATTGTTAGTCCAAGCTCAGTGCTCTGAAGCAGCAATCGGAGGCTGCATTCAGGGGCTGGGGAGAGGGATGAGTGAAGGTGAAGCCAGTGCTGGGAAGGGTGGCCATGTCATCAGGAGGGAGCCAGAGAATGAAAGGAAGGGAAAGGAAAAGGGTGGTTACCGATGGAGTGGGCACACCAGAGGCACGGGACAGCCCCACTGGTGTCTGCCCTAGTTAAGACTGTGTCTGGAGTTCTGGGTTTAATTCCAGCACATTAGGAAGAGCAGCAATGAAACTAATGGGCATCCAGGAGGACAACTAGAGACCTTGTCATACAGAGATGGGCTGAAGAAATGGGGGATAGTTAATCTGGAGAAAACTAGTGTGTGTATGTGGGGGTGGAGGGGTTAGGGTAGGGATGGCTGCTTTTGGACAGTTGGGAAGGTTGTCTTGAGGAAGAAAGATTGGACTTTCTCTGCTTGGCCCCAGTGGGCAGAACAGGAACAACGAAAAGGACAAGACTTCCCTTCAACACAAGGGAAAATTCCCAGAGAGAGCTGTCCCAAAGTGGAACATGTTCCCCATCTGCTGGAAGGCTTCAAGAAATGGCTGGAAATGACCCTCTGCCCAGGAGATGAAGGATTCTTGTTCAGGTACATTTGAGAGTAAAAGACTTCTGAGGCCCCTTTTTCTGGGTTTCTTGTTCATTTATCTGATTCCCACTGAAAAGTCTAAGGTGGGGCAGGTAGGTTGCGCAGTGAATAGAGCACTGGCCCTGGAGTCAGGAGGACCTGAGATCAAATTTGGCCTCAGACACTTAACATTAGCTAGCCATGTGACCTTGGGCAAGTCACTTACCCCCAATTGCCCTGCCCTCCCCCCTCCAAAATGAAAATAAATAGTGAAAAAAAGAGAAAAGTCTAAGGAGTGCCTTGTTTGTGATGTGTCTACCAAGTGAACACAACAAAGTGTTGGAATGCTCTGAATGACAGAGAACAAGGTGAGAGGAAACAGCGATTTGAGGCGCCTCTCTCAGATGCAGTCCATTCCCCAACTGGCAGTCCAGTTTTACATCTAACATCCTAGTTCTCTCAGAGTCTTTCTAAGGAAAAGGCCAAATGATAAATATGAGCCCGGCTGTGCTGTGGCTGTGAGATCTCAATGCAGTGCTGTGGAAAAAGGAAGTCCTGGGTTTTAGTCCAGCTTCTGACATCCTGCCAGCTGGTCAACAATCATTTATGAATTATGTACTATGTGCTTGGCTAGGCCCTGTCTTAAGTACTAGGAGTACAGAGATGAGCAAAGACAAAGATAGTCTCTGCCTTTTAGAAGCTTACATTCTTGTGTGGGAAGATATCACATTCACAGGAGTTGAGAAGTGAGGGAAGGGAGGATGCAGACAGGGACGTGGTGGTAAGTTCAGAGAGTCAGAAGCCCCCAAAGAGTGAGGGCCCCAAAGTGGAGGCCCTGGGTAAGAAGACCACAGGTTCTAACGGAAGTATCGGAGCCTCTAGCTGAGGGACAGTGGTAAGATATGGAGAGTCAGAGCGCAATCTCCAGATTTTACCACTGTGCTTGTAACTTTTTTGGGGGGGAGGGGAAACTCTCTCTCAAAAAACTTATCTTGTCTGGTCCTGAAGAGCAGAGCCCAACATCTCTGACCAATAAATGTGGAAGCTAGCTGGCTCTCTCTGCCCTCCTTCAGCAGCCTGGTGGCTCCCCGAACTGGTGTTCTGGACTTAGTTTGGTTTAGCACCATAATGCTCAGAACTCCCGAACTCAAGCAATCCACCAGCCTCAGTCTCTCCAGGGGCAGAGACTGCAGGCTTGTGCCATCATGTCCAATGCCCCTGTAATTCTTTAAGACTCTAAATTATAGACTAGTTGCCCCTCCACGGGGGTAGAAGGAGATCCCACACTAAAAGGTCCCCAAAATCTAGACCTTGCCTACCCCCAAAAATTTCTATCTGGGAAACCATGCTGAGATACTTTTGCAATCACGGCCATGTGAAAAATTATCACTTGTTAGCAAAGTGACAGATGCCAGAGTAATTTGATGTTTTAGTCTTCAAATGACCACCTTAATTAAGTGCCTATAAGGACAAAAGTTAAAAAGACCCTTCCCTCATGGAGTCACATTCTGATGGGGAGACAAGTACCCATGTAAGTGTATACCAAATAAATGAGGTAATTTTTGGGGAGTGGGGAGGTACTAGCTTGGGGTCCCAGTTTCCTCTTCTACAATGCGGGGGGAGGGTCCCATCCAGCCCTAAGATCCTACGATGATACACACAAGAATCCCATCAAGGTGTCGGGTTATAGGGGAGGGGGACCATGGAGCAGTCAAGGTTGCTTTGTAGGTGACAGGCCATTCAGGGCCATTTCTCCAGCACAACTGACAGCTACACGCAGGGCTCTATAGCCTCAGGTTCATGAGGACATGGCAAGTAAGCACAGTTCTGGACAAACAATGGAGATATTTCCCCACAAAAGAGATTCTTTAGGGAACTGATAGTTATAGCTACCCTGCAGGAAGAACAAGTAAAAGGGAGAGAGGTGCTGAAATTTTAATTAGCTTTATCTTATTATTAACAAGTCATAAAAAAACCAACAAAAAACCAAACCTTTGGAATTGACTTGAGGGGCTGCCACACAGAGCAAGACAACTTCAAAGGGTAAATCCACCCCCGGCTAGAAATGATTTTCTCTCTCATCTGATCTCCCTTGCTCTCTCCTTGGACATTTAACTGCATGCTAATCTATGTTATTCTTACCTGTATATGTCTTACCACCCTGAGCAGAAAGTGGGAATCATAGATGTAAAGCTGGAAGGTGGCTCGGGGCCATTTAAGTTCAAATACTTATGTGTCTGAATGTGTCCCAAATAAGTGGCCACGTTAGAATTTGACCCCAGATCCTCTGACTCTGGTAGAAAGGACTTCTATAAATCATCTAGTCAACTTGGTAATAAAATTAGAAACTAAATGGCTGCCCCTGGGTCTGGCACATATGTAATTCAAATTTATGATTAATTTGGAGACCAGCAGAGAATAGAAGGCAGGGATTCTTTCAGGAGTTGAAACTGCAAGAAGGAACAGAAGGCTAGCAATTGCGTTCTGCTCCCTCCTTCCCTCTAGTGGCCGATTTTTAAATAGTGCAGTCCTTTCTAAGCAGGCATCTTTCAACTGGAATCACGTCTTTATCTTTTCATTTGTAGACCAGAATCAGAAGCTTGCAACAGAACATCAGGGCTCGAAGGGCACTGGAGATAATCACGTTCAATCTCAAGGCCCAGGGTGTGGAAGCAGCCCAGTAGCACTTCACACAGGGCCTGGTACAGAGTAGGCCCCTCCCCGATTACTGACTGAAACCCCAGAGACTCTGCGGTGGGGCTGACAGGTATCCTGTTTCTCAGGCTGGCCCCCTTCCCTAACCCCTAAATGCATCCAGAACCCCAGGGCTGTGCTGGAGGCTGGGGAAGATAACAAAGGAGATGTGGCCCCAACAAAGCTTTCACTGGGGAGGAAAAGGTGCCTGTAAACATAATCTGACAACAATGAGAACATGGAGAGACAGGACTGGGAAAGGGTGGCAGGTCTGGAGGCAGAGGACATGAGTCTGAAGGCTGGCTTTACCATTTCCCACCCTGGTAACCCTAGATAAGTCACACCAAGTCTGGGTCTCTGTATAATTAGGGAGTTGAACCAGACAATCTCTACACCTGTTCCAGCCCTATATCCTATAAAACCAATGAGCATCCAAGCAGGAAAATCTTGTGGGCTGGGGCTGGCTTAAGATGCTTGAGGGAGAGGGCAGATGGTGAGTGACACGCTCACCACAGGTCTGTTGACAGATTGCTGGTGGTGGTTGCTGTTCAGGTGTGTCCAACTCTCTGTGACCCCTTTTGGGCTTTTCTTGGCAGAGATACTGGAGTGGTTGGCCACTTCCTTGTCCAGCTCATTTGACAGATTAGGAGACTGAGGCAAACAAGGTTAAGTGACTTGCCCAGAGTCACACGGCTAGGCTCAAACACAAGTTTGAGGCTTGATTTGAACATGGATTTTCCCCACCACTGTGCCACCTAGTTACCCTTAGACTATTGGTTAGAAATGGACAATAAAAATTTCTTTGTAACATTTACCCCAGGCAGGTATAGGTTATGATCACCTACAATCTAATTACATCTCTTTTACTGCTGTGCTGGGCTGTTATTTGGATATTATATTCTTATTTAAATTTCCATACATTTAAGCCAGAAGCCCCCAAGGGAGAGAGACTGTCCTGTATCCCAGTCTATCTCCCTGTAAGGTCTGGGATGCTGGCTCATTGATTTCCTCTGGAATTTCCACACCATCCTGAACCAAACTTTCTTTCTCTCCCACTCTTTCCATCTATTTGCTCTCAGGGAGGCCTCACTTCCCCCAGACGACCCGGCACCTCTGCCATCCTCTCCAGCACTGGTCACATCACAGCTCCCCCTCCCCTCCATACAGAAACACATTTTGATCCTGGAGGGAAGGCTGGAATATTCCTTGTGACCCATTGCCAATTCCAGACTCTCCTTAAGCTGCTACTGGCTCCTCCTCGGAGGTTTGCTCCATTGAAATTTTCCACCTTATTCAGACTAGGACGGCTGTTGTATACTTCCTCAATCATCCCTTCCTTAAACTCTAACCTCTTCCTAATCCACTGCTTCCTTCTCTGTCTTCAAACATGTCTATTTCTCCACCTCGCCTTTAAAAAACAAAACCCTCGCTAGACCTTCCTCCCTTCAGCTATTACCCTATGTTTTTCCTCTCTTCCTCTGCTAAACTTTATCTTTCACTCCTGGATCTTCTCTCCTATCTGGGATTCTGTGATACTACTCTCTCCTGACAGGGCAGCTAGGTGGCTCAGTGAATAGAATGCCAGGTCTGGATTCAGGAAGATCCATCCTTCTAAGTTCAAATTTGGCCTCAAATGCTTCCTAGCTGTGTGACCCTGGACAAGTCACTTAACCCTGTTTGCCTCAGCTTCCTCATCTGTAAAATGGGTTACAGAAGGAAAAGGCAGACCGCTCCAGTATCTTTGCCAAGAAAACCCCAAATGGGGTCACGAAGGGCAGGACTTGACTGAAACACCTGAACAACAATAAAGTCTCTCTGGGTTCTAGTGGGTACTCCCAGAGGCTCTTGTCCTGGGTTCTCTTCTCTCTCCATGGTGACTTTAGGAGCGCCAATGAGGTTAATCACCATCTCTGTGTGGATGACTCAGGTTTATATACCCACCCTTCATTTCTCCCTGTGCTTCTGTCACAACTTACCTACTGGACCCTTCAAAGTCAATGTCCTGGAAACATCACACACACCCAATGAACGAAACAGGACCTGGATTTCCCCTCCTAACCCATGCCTGCCTGGCCTCCCCATTTCTGCTGAAAACGCCATCCCTGTCACTCCAGACTTCCTTGGTTCCCCACGATAATCACTTGCAGAACCTTCCTAGTTCTCCTGCCCCCACATCTCTGGGTGAGGGCCCTCCCTCCCCCTCGAACAGCTGCCAAGTTAGCTCAGGCCCTGCCGCCTCTGGCCCCCTCGCTCCTGTCCCTGTCTCCAGTCTCTCCCAACTCCTGTCATCAATGTGATTTTCTTTAAGTGCAGATCTGATATTATTCCTCAATTTAGGGGATTCCAGTGGCTTCCTACTGTCCATAGGATCAACTATAAATTTGTTTAGCTTTTAAAGCCCAATACAACCTGGCCTCAACCAATCTTTCCAGCTCTGTTACATATTACTGCTCCTCCCATATTCTGTGATCCAGCAAAACCAGCCTCTGGGTCTCACTCAGCGCTTCATCTCTCATCCCTACACCTTTGTAACTGCCATCCCTCATGCCAGAATCACCCCATCTTCCTTCAAGGCTTGGCACAAGGACCAGCTTTTACAGGAAGCTTTTCTCCCTCCAAACCACCTAGCCCTGTAACTAGACAAATACAGAAAGACAAAAGCTAAAGTGGGCTTCTTTTTTTGCGGGCTGTCTCCCCTCATTACAAGGTCAGTTCCTTGAGAGAAGGCATTGCTTCCTCCTTGGTGGATGCTTAACAAATGTTTGTAGACGGATGCCTCTTAGAGTCAACGTCGAGCATGTACCTTGTTCTAACAGGAGGTGAAAAGCAAGAGCAGGAGTCGGTCTGTTCTGGGACACACGAGCCTCGTGCCCGCCTCCAGGCTTAGGCATATTGTACCATCCTTATTATTACTGGAATCACCACAAAAGTCAGACTGCTATGGATACTTTCTAAAATATTTTTAGTAAAGTTTATTTTACAAACATTATATATAAATGTAAAAATTGATGGAGAATGATAAAAAATATATAGTCCCTTCCTTACAACTATCCTCTGAGCAATAATAATGACAGCTGGCATTTATATAGCACTTAATCATGTGCCAGGCACTGGGCTAGATACTTAAAAATTACGTTCTTATTTGAACCTTGCAACACCCTGGGAGATGCTGTTATTATCCCAGTTTTACAGCTGAGGAAACTGAGGCAGGCAGTGGTGAAGTGATTTGCCCAGGGTTACCCAGCTAGTCAATGTCTGGCCGGATTTGAACTCAGGTCTTCCTGACTCCAGGCCCAGTGCTCTACCCAGCAGCCCCTATTACTCCCAGTTTATTTATTGCAATGCCTCATAAAGCTGCAATTGCATCAGTAACAGTACGTCCTCCTGAAGCAGACAAGAATCCCTCTCCCACTGGGAAGAAGGCTTGCGGAGAGAGCTTGCTGGGGCTGAAAGGGGGGCCCACCGGCCGGGGCTGAAAGGGGGGCCCACCGGCCAGGCCCCAGTCTCTGGGCTGGCTCTTCCTGGTCCAGAGCACCACTGTACAGACGAGGAACCGAGGCCCAGAGAGGGAAGGGATGGGCCCAAGAAGTAGCTGTGCTGATGTCCAGCCCAGGCCTCCTGACCCCCTCTTTTATTTAAAGCTCCCAATGCAGCCTCTCAAGCTTGCCTCTGTGAGGTTCTTCTTACTGACCAGGAGTTAGGCTTCTCCCAATCACCCCTTTCTCCTTTCTATTCTGCAGTATCGGCACCTTTTGCATGCGCGTATGGAGTGCCTGTTTTCCCAGCTTCTGGAAGACAGCCTGTGAGGATGTGCACACCGCAGGCCACTATCAAGGCTGACTGGCTAGACTCTAACAGAGCTTCTTGGACTCTCAGAGCTAGAAGGAAGCTGAGGGGCGCATGGCGTATATCTGAACCCCTTTTTATGTGCTGTCTCCTCTGCTAAGAACAAGAGCCCCAGGAGAGCAGGGACTATCTCCCTTTTTCAGTTGTATCTCCTGAGATGAGCCCTGTGCTTAGGCCATCTCAGGTATCTAATCAATGCATTTCCATTTCATTACTCGGGTAGTCATACATCTGGCTTCTCAATGTCCTTCCAATGTCTACCCGGAGCTATGCACAATAAATACTAAGGATGTGGTCTGACTGAGGCTGGACAGGGGGACCATCACTTCCTTACTCCTCAAAGCTTAATGGCACCCAAGACTGATTAGCTCTGTTCAATTTAAACTCTCAACACTAATTAAGTGCCTGCTATCTTAAAAGAACTTTGAAAATTCTGAACTTAACAAACACCAAAAAGAGAGTACTTTCTTATACAAGGCAGAATGGAGAGAGGACAGGACGTGAAACCACAAATCTTTCTTCAGTGTGGCTTGCTTTGCCACAGTACGGACATTTCAGAGTTATCCCACCCATCTGCACTTCCTTCTCTTCTCTTCAGTACATTAAAAAATGTATCAAGGTCCCTCTTTCCTTTCTTTTAGCAACCATCTCACCTCTCCCTCTCACCTCTCAGTCTCTCAGTTTGGGGGAGGAAACAGAGCACCGACTGTGTCCAAGGCACTCTAACAGACCCTGGGGTGCAAAGAAAAAAGGAAGCAGCCCTGACTGCACGGAGCTTATATTTACCCCATGTCCAGGGAAGCCATAGGCGCCCAAAACACAAGGTGATGTGGGGAGGGAGAAAACAAGATCAGTATGGAACAGAAGAAGGCAGAGAGAAAGCTTTGTGAAGGAAGCAGCACTAGAGTGAAGACCTGAAGAACAAGAAGGATTCTGAGAGGCCAAGAAGTAGAAGAAGCACATTCCAAGTGCAGAGCACAGCTCAGGCAAATACATGGAGGTGGGAGATGATTTGTTTCAAGAATAGTCAATCTTCCAGTTTTTCTGGAACCAGATGTGCAAACTGTGAAATAAAGCTAGATTGGGAGTGGGGGGTAGGGGTGGAATGAAGCTGTGGAATGTCTTAAATACTGTAATGTTAATGGAATCTGAAGATCTTCCATGCCCCTTTGTATTGGCAAGTAAGGAGGCACTTAGCATCTTGTTTCAAGTTAACACCTTGTTTAAGCTATTTGATTAACACAGAAGTAGTTAACACCTTGGGAGTAGTTAACACCTTAACAGGAAGGGGCAGAACAGGGAGGAGCTATACTGTATATAAGGAAGAGAACCAGCAGGACAGTCAGATTTTCTCTCAGTGACGCCTGGAGGCTGCAACTCTTTGCTGAGACCCTCCTTCTGCAACTTTTATGAGAACTTCCAAGAACCAGGCTGAAGAGCTACCGTGAATAAGAGAAGGATCCCTGCTTGAGGGAGCCCGTTCTATTGTGAAGGCTTGGGAATGTGGGTGTTCACTACATTAACCATGTGTATCAACTTCTAACTACTGTAATGACTTTGGCTTTCTGGTTCTGGGACTCGGTTTTCTGGTATTTGAATAAAGGCTTTGGTTCTGCCTTCCATATGGAGAGTTTGCTACATTTTGTGATTTACAACTATACCAGCATACTCATAATCACCATGGGTGTTGTTAATATGGCATTATTGTTACAAATACCTGGTTGAGTTTGGATTTTATTTTACAGGTAAAAGGGAGCTTCAGAAGACTTTTGAGCAGGGAACATGATCAGACCTCTGACTCAGGAAGATTATATTTGTAGCTGTGTGGAGGGCAGATTAGAGATGGAAGAACGTTCAAGCGAGGAGAAAATCAGGAAGCCATCATGATACTCAAGGTGAGGGGTGGCAAGGGCTTGACGGGAGCGCAAGGAGAAAATGGAGCCCCTGGGAGCTGATGAGATGTCCTGGCAGAGAAAGCCAGGGCATGGGAGGATGGGTGATAAAACAGCAGAAGAGATGGAGAGAAAAAGTAGGGAAAGGGAACCATCAGAGTGCCCGGGAGGCAAGGAGGTTCAACCGTGTCCAGAGCCGCTGGGGTCAAGAAGGATGAGCCCAGGAAAAGTCTGGTGGGTAAGAGATGCCTGTTTGCTCTGGAGAATGCTAGGGTGGGAGCCACACTGTCAAAAGCTCAGAAGGGTGGAGGAGAGGGGAAGCATTCGTATTTGGGGGCCTGGAAGAAAGATGGGACAGGGGAAAGGATTCAGTAGTGAGAAGGAACTTCTTTTCAGAGTCTATTCAGAGCTGGCCAACGTACTGAACGGACTCAGTATCATGGCTCCTTCATATCTGCTTTACCATTCTGTTTTAATTAAATGCCTTTTGCTTTGGAGAAAAAAAGACTTTGATACATGAACAGATGAGAGAAGATGTTGAAGCACTGAGAGTAGGAGATGACATTTTCCTGGAGTCTGGCAGATATGGATCATGGCGGGGTTATGGGAAGGTTTTTAGGGATGACAGAGACACGACATTTTCAGGCAGGAAGACGAGTGCTATTAGAAAGGGAGAGGCCAGAAATCAAAGAGAAGGAAGGAATTATTGCTGGGTTAAACTCCAAGAAGAAACTGGAAGGGCTGAGAGCAGATCAAGGGTACAGGCAGAGAGCTCAGACTTAACAATCAGGCCCATTTCTTTGTCAGAGAGGCAAAGAAAGAAGAAAAAGATGGGTGAAGAGAGAGTTTTTGAGGTGTGAATGAGCAGAGATGAGGGAGCTCACAATGCATAGCCCCGATTTTCTTTTGAAAGTAGGTGGTAAGGTCACCTGACCATGTAGAGCAAAGAATAGGGAAGTCAGTTAGGGAAGAATAAAAAAGATTGCCATGAAACGAGAGACTGGCTGACATCAGGTAATGCCAACTGTGGTGAACCCAGAGGGCATGGCTTCCTGATGTCCTCCTCCTGTGGTATCAGCAGTGCGGGAATAGGAGCAGAGAAGGCAGATGTTGAGGGTGACCATGGAGCGAGGACTGGACGGGGAGACGGATTCAAAGGACTGGTAAACGACAAAGTTAAAATCATAAAGAGATCCTAATGAGGGCAGGAGAGGCTAATGGTCTGAGAGAATGGAGAAAGATGGACGGTCTCTGGAGGACACAAACAGGTATGGGACACCTCCTGAAGTCTACTGAGGGCAAAGGTAGGATGAGTAAGACTACTGAGATGCCAGGACAAGACTCCTTCAGAAAGCCAGGAAAGTGACCTGTGCATTGGCAAATTTCAGCAGGAGCATCTGCGTAAGGGGACCGTTTCCTAGTGATGGTGGCAGAGGAAGGTTCTGGGAGCTACTAGTGCCTCCGTGAGAGGAGAGAATGCCCAGCACTAAGGAAGGGGTTAGGGGTGAGAGGTGGTAGGGGACAGAGTATCTACTGGTGAGATCCGGGCTTCTGAGGGCACAGAAGACAGGCTAAATGTGAGAAGGAAATCTGAGCTGAAGGAGAGTTTGTCAATGGTTTCCAAGGACGGTTGGAAGTGGAGGGCAGAGCAGGAGTAGGGAGGGGTTAGACTGAGACGATGAGGTCAGCAGTTACCACTAACAATAACAACAGGTAGCATTTATATAGGATGACTATGCTCTGGATACTCTTCTAAGTGTTCTGCACGTATGATCATCACCACAAGCCTGTGAAGGAGGTGCTCCTATTATCTTCACTTTACAGATGAGGAAACTGAGATAAAGAGAGGTTAGATGTGACCCACCCAGGGTCACACACCTAGAATTCAAGACAATCCTGCC
The DNA here is from genome assembly GCA_028627135.1 of Pseudochirops cupreus. NCBI lineage: Eukaryota > Metazoa > Chordata > Mammalia > Diprotodontia > Pseudocheiridae > Pseudochirops > Pseudochirops cupreus. Next base: position 544,449,608 of record CM053580.1, read on the forward strand.
ACTGTGGTCCGACCAGGTCAAAAGACCTTCCAGTCACCCTTCAGAAGGTTATGAGATCAAGTTAGAAGGATCTGATTAGGCTGAACAAAGGGCAAACTGAAGCAGCTGACACACAAGTGCAATAAGACCATTCCCAGAACACCTAGGAGTCTGCTCCCCAGTGTTTGGCCTGAGCTTATGCAGAACTATGTCACTGCAGCCTGGAAGGCTGGAGGCCTAGTAGTGAACGTGCATGCCTGGCCCTCTGGGACAGAAGGGAATTTTAGCCCTCTGGGTCCTATAGTTGTCAGTCAAAATTACCTGTTGGTGAGTAAAGCATTTAAATAAATCCTAGTCTTCTCTACACCACCAGAGATGAAGGGACCTGGAGTCACAGAGAACAAGACTATCCCTTCTCCTATGCGGCCCATCCACTTCTGGAGGCCAGTTCTCTTTTCCAACCTGAATCTTCCCATTTGTTTTGATCATTCTGATTTCAGGATTCCTCACCATCTCGGCCTCCCTCTGTTAGTCTCTGAGAATGGAACAAATGCCATCATTCAAATGTTCAAAAAGATCCGGAAGAGTTTTGCTTACCACGCTCCCCATTTAGGGAAACCAACTGCTTGAAAGATGGTCAGGATACACTGTGCACCAAAGATGAAGAAGAAGGCCATGAAATTAAAAGAGCTGTCAGCCCTGCAAGAGAACACAAGACAAACGACCACTTTTACTGTTGGCTTTTTGCCGTCCGGTCAGTCACTTACAACTTCAGTTTCCTGGTCTATAAAACAAGGGGGTGAGACTAAGATGACCCGGGGTAGAAGGGAACCCCCAGTGTTTGCAAAATTCTGTGCGTCAGAGATCAGTGGTTGGAGGAGCAGCGAGTAGAGTGTAGGGAATGGAGCCCCAGACTTCAAGCTGGATCCAGGGGCTAATCTCCACTGAACTCCTTACTAGCAAGGCACTGAAGTGGCACAGGGGACAGGGATAGGGTATTAGGCCTGGAGCCAGGAAGACCTGAAGCTCAGATCTGGCCTCAGACACTAGCTATGAGACCCTAGATGAGTCACTTCACCACCTCCCTCCCGGGCTTGCTGTGAAGATCACATGAAACAGTATCTGACAAGCACCTGGCATCGTCCCGGACACGCAGCGCTATCCATATGTTGGCTGTTGTTATTACTCCAGAAGTCCATGAACTTAGTTTTTGAATATTTTGATTACTCTGTTTCACTACAATTGGCTTTCTTTGCAAACATCTCTATGCTATTTTAAAACATTATTCTGAGAAGGCGTCTATCGGCTTCACTACAGAGCCAAAGGGGCTCCATGACACGGAAAAGGGTAAGAACCTCCATTTCCTTATCTGTAAAATGGAGGTTCTGTTTCACTGTTATTGTGAGAGCGGCGCTCTTGAATGTAGCTACAGCACCCAACCCGGAACTCCAACCTTTGCACGTAATGGGTGGTTAATGATTGTTAAATGAACAAACAGACTGCCTTTGGCCAGGTGCAGACCTGTCCCAAATGTCGATTCATAATCTGGAACGATGGATCAGAAAGGCAAATAATGAAAAAAAAAAGTCCTTTCACTAAATACACACAAGCTTTCTCTAAGGATATCTGGGTACAGCTCTCCTGAGCCCCTCCCAGGGGGACACACCCAGGTCAATACTAAGAGGCCCAGGGAATAAACAATTGTGCAGACCCAGAGGGTTTAACGTGACTTCCCCAGGAGCAGGCCTGGGTACGTTTAGCCCAGCCCTGTGCCCTTGCAGATCTCTACGACCAAGGGATAGCCAGGCCCCTAAAAATCATTAAGGCCATGCTGCCTACGCAATCCTGTAGGGCCCAAGGCTCTGACAGAACACACACTGCCCAAGACATTCATCAAACAGGGACAGCGATGATTTCAGAGGCAACATTCTGGACAGGAATTAGAAAGAAAGTGAGTGTGTGTGTGTTTGTGTGTGTGTGTGTGTGTGTGTGTGTGTGTGTGAGAATGTGAGTTCATGTGTGTGTGTGTGTGTGAATGTGAGTGCGTGTGTGTGTGAATGTGAGTGTGTGAATGTGAGTGCATGAGTGTGTATGTGTGTGCGCACAAGTGTGTGTGTGTGTGTGAGTGCGTGACTGTGTGTGTGTGAATGTGAGTGCGTGACTGTGTGTGTGAATGTGAGTGCGTGTGTGTGTGAATGTGAGTGCGTGAGTGTGTGAATGTGAGTGTGCGAATGTGAGTGCGTGAGTGTGTATGTGTGTGTGTGAATGTGAGTGTGTGAATGTGAGTGCATGAGTGTGTATGTGTGTGCGTGAATGTGAGTGCATGAGTGTGTATGTGTGTGCGTGTGCGCGCACGTGTGTGTGCATGTCTGTGTGTGTGCGCACGTGTGTCTGTGTGTGCGCACGTGTGTCTGTGCGCGCGCACGTGTGTCTGTGTGCGTGTGCGTGTGCATGTCTGTGTGCGTGTGCGCGCGCACATGTGTGTGCGTGCGCATGGCTGTGTGTGCGCGCACGCGTTTGTGTGTGCGCACGCGTGTCTGTGTGTGCACGTGCGTGTCTGTGTGTGTGCATGCATGTGTGTGCGCGCACATGTGTCTGTGTGTTCACGTGTGTGTCTCTGTGTGCGCGCGTGCGTGTCTGTGTTCACGTGTGTGTCTGTGTGCGTGCACATGCGTGTCTGTGTGCGCACACGTGTCTGTGTGTGCGCACGCGTGTGTGCGTGCATGTCTCTGTGTGTGCGTGTGTGTGCGTGCGTGTGTTTGTGCGTGTGTGCGCGTGCGTGCATGTCTGTGTGTGTGTGCGCGTGCATGTGTGTGTGCGCGCGCATGTGCACAAAATGGTGCTAACAGAAGTTCTGCCTTCAAGGACCTTAACTGAATCCAGAGGTCCATAAACTTGGGTTTTTTAAAAAATGGTTCCCTTTGTAATCTTCTGTATTTTGTTTTCTGGATTTAATAACATGACTCTGAGAAGGGCTCCACAGGCTTCAGCTGACTGACAGCTGGAGAGATCCAGGATACAAAGATGGTTAGGAATGCCTGTCACAATGGGAAGAAGGACCCAAGTACCTCCAGCAAAGGGCCCCATTTGCATAGCTACCTTTCAGCTCTGGAAAACAACTGACCCATAAAGGAAAATCAATTTAGACCTTCATGGTTCCGTTTCATCCTCTGCACAATGCTACCATTTGAATAAATGCTCCTCCAAATTCTTGCCAGCTCTTACATTCTAAGATTTTCTGCCTGGGAGCTCTGACTTGCCTGTGTTGTGCACTCTGCCTAAAATGTGGCTGGACTCTGGCAACAAGGACCTCCCACAGCCCTGTTACTAAGCTACCTGTTAGCCTACATCCATCCTGCCATCTCCTGATCATCATATCTGAGGGGAGCAGCAATAAAAACTCCTATTTGTTGTTTATAAAGCAATTGACAAAGACATTATCTTCTTGGTTCTTCACAATCACCTGCGGAGGCTGAGTGGACCAATATTTATGTCTCTAGCTCAGTCACCCAGCCGGGCAGTGGGGAAGCTGGGATCTGAACGCGGGTCTTTTGGCTCCAAGTCCAGGGATTTCCTCACTAAGCACAATAATGCTATGTATTCCAAGTTGTCCAAGGAGCTGCCTATACCTCCCCAGACAGCCTGAAATGACTGAACCAAGAAATGATTCTTGATATTGTGTGTTACTGAATATTCAATGACTTCCCATTGCCTGCTGAAGCAAGTTTGAACCTGAGCCTCCATTACTCATTACTTGGTGCTCCCCATAGCCATTACTGTCCTTCTGCTTATATCTAAGCTCTAGCCAAACCAGGCTGCTTGTTATCCCTCAGACATGATCCTTGCTGGCACCGCCGCTTCCTCAAGCCTCTGCACCCATATGGTTCCCCACAACTGGAAAGTCTTTCCCCCACTTCATTTCCATCGGCTGAAATCCTGCTCCTTCTCTGAGGCCTGCTTAACCTCTTCTTCCCTGATGCCTGCCTTGATCCCCCCATCCCAATAACGATCCTTCTCCCAAAAGATCATTCAACACTTTATCTGCATCTCTCATGTATCATTTGGTCTTATAGCTCTCCATGTCGTCTCCCTTTACTAGACTGTGAGCTCCATGATTCAGGAACCAGATTCAGAGTCAAGCTCTCTCCTCTAGTATGGCACCATCAATTGCCTACTGGAAATCCTGAAATGTAAGGCCTGTAGATAGCTTAAATCCAACATATCCAAAACAGGACTTGTCATCTTTTGTACAACATCATCCCTCTTCCTCAATTTGATGTGACTGTCCCAGGCACCACCATCCTTCCAAGGATGTGGCTGTCACCCTCTCCTCCTCACTTACTCACCCCTTACATCCAACGAGCTGCCAAGTTCTAATGATTCTGCCTTCCTAATCTCTTCTGTATACAGACTGTTCCCTCCTCTGCCACTGCCACTATCTTACTGAGGCTACACTGGTCTCTTCCTCCTCTGGTTCACCCCCCCACTCAACCCTCAGAATGATTTTCCTAAGGCACAGGTCTGATTCCCCCCCACCCCCTCCCCAATGAATAAGCACACAGGGACTTCTAACTTAAATAGAATATCCTTGGTTGAGCTTAGAGCCCTCCTTCCAGATCAGCCTCCTACACACACTGTGACTCAGTAACACAGCCTCCTTGCTCCTCCTTACACATAACACTCCATCTCCCAACTGAGGGTTTTCCCAGCTGTCTCCTCTCTGCCTCCGCCTGCCTCAATTCCTGCTAATGCCACTGTCTTCCATCTGAGATTAACAATTTATCTTGTATGTAGCTTGTAGGTAAACAGAACTGTTTGCATGTTAGCTCTCCCATTAGAATGTAAGCTCCTTGAGAGAAGATGTCACAATTTCTCAGTATTCCCAATGCTTGGCATGGTGGATACCACACAGGAGGTAACTTGAATCTCCTGCCTCTAAGACCAATAACCCTGGACCTCACCTTCCTCTTTGCTCATCTGTAAAACAAAGGGACTGGTCTAGATGATCCTCAGAGTCCCTCCGAGCTCTAACAATCAGTGATACTAAAGATCTGGGTGTCGTGTTATCAGATGAGTTTGTTATTTCTATCTGGCTCATGCCAAGCCCGGGAATGTGCACACTGCAAGCTTTTTTTAATTTGTGATCTTCCTTCCCTCTAGTGTGGAGGTGCCTTCCTCTATACACAGAGTCACCTCCTTATTTCCCAGGAGGTATCTTTGAGGGGCTGTAGCCAGGAAAGTCATTATCCTGTGGCCAACCTGGAGATGAGTGTCTCCAAGCTCTGCAAGGCTAACCTTCAAAATAGCAGACAAGACAGGCTCTTCACCTGACCCAAACTCAAAGGTCATCTAACTTAGGGCCAGAATTTGGGCTCATCTCACACAACTCTAATAAGGGTCACGTGTCATTAGAGCAAGATAGCAGGGGAGGCACAAACATGCATAATAACGTTTGCTTAATTCAATTTAATTTATTCAACATTTATTAGCTTATTGCTAATAGAGACAGCTAGGGGGCACAGTGGAGAGAGCACTGGGTCTGCAGTCAGGAAGACCTGAATTAAAATCTAGACTTGGATCCTCCCTAGCTTTGTGACCCTGGACAAATCACTTAACCTCTGTTTGCCTCAGTATCTTGAACTGCAAAACAGGAATAAGAGCACCTGCCTCTCAGGGCTGTTTCAAGGACCAAGTGAGATCATATTTATAAAGTGATTAGTGCAATGCCTGGCACACAGCAGGAGCAACGTAACTGCCTGTTCCTTTCCTCCTTCTCTTCCCTGCTATATGCCAGGCACTGTGCTAGGCACTGGTGTCTACTGTTGCTCGTCCTTCGCTGCTGAAGACCAGTGGCATCAGGGTAGCATCTTGGCTCATGGGTGAAGTGGACTTAAGTGAGGCAGAGCTGCACACTCATTAAGCCTCACTCTCTCTTCCACAGTCATCAAAGTCCAGTGGCAGGACAAAAGGCAGGATGACTGGGGATGGCTGGGATGCAGTGGGTGACCCTGGCACCTGTGGCGCCTGACCAAGCTCGAAGCCTGCACAGCACTTACTTCAGCCACCTCCATGGAAACTGGAACAAACTCATTTGCCCATTCCTCCAGAGGAGGTCTCCACATGCATGGGGTAGACATCTCCCTAATGCAGTGATGGGTTAGAGGCAAAAATGAAATGACCCAGGTCCTGAAGGAGCTTATATCTTAACAAAGAATAGGAGAGATGCCAGCTCTGATGCGTACTACCTGCGTGGCCTTAGGCAAATCACCTAACCTCCCTTTGTTTCTTCACTGGTGAAATGAGGCCATTAGACTGGATGGCCTGGGAGGTCCCTTCAGCCTGGCTACGATCCTTCACGGCCTAGCCCCCTCCTACCGTCCCAGTGTCCTGACTCTTCCTTCCCGACACATACTCTTTGAACCAGTGACCCTGACCTCCACACTTCCACCACCAAGACCCTCTCCCTGTCACATTCGGGATTTCTCTCGAGTTGGGCCCCCCACCCCCACCCCCACCCCAAGCCTGGAACGTTCTCCCTCCTCTGCTCCAACGACTGATCTCCCTGGCTGCCTGCACAGAGCTGTTTCCCCGTTAGGCTGTGAGCCTGTCTTTGGCCTCTTTTGTTATGCCTGGCCCTTGGCAGAGCATATAAATGTTAGCTGCTATGAGGACGATGATAATGGAAAGAGCAATAGATTCAGAGTCAGAGGATCTGGATTCAAGTCTTGACTCTCTCCCTTCTGGTGTGACCTTAAGCCTCAGTTTCCTCATTTATAAAAAGAAGAGACTGACTCATATTTTGAAGGTCCCTTCTAACTCTGATTCTGTGTTCTTATGGCTCAGACTGCTGAAGCTGCAACCTTCTGTTGTAAAGGAAAGCGGGCCCCAATGCATGGCAGGCCCTCATCAGTGTTCGGGGGTGACTGCTTTGCTGTTGAGTTGTTTCAACTACATTCAACTCTCCATGACCCCGCGTGGAGCTTTCTTGGCAGAGACACTGGGGTGGTTCGTCGTTATCTTCTCCAGCTCATTTTATAGATGAGGAAACTGAGGCACACAGGCTGAAGCGACGTCCTGGGGTCAGTGTGAGGCCCAATCTGACCGCAGGCCTTCCCATCCCTGGCCACCTTACTGACATTGTTGGTTGACTGATTCTCCCCTAAAGCATCAGAAATTCCCTTTCTTGTCAGTTTGGCTCAGAAGTGTTTAAATTAAGCCTCATTTTGAACCATCTGTCACCTAACTCAGTGGAAAGAACACAGACATGAGAATTCCCAGGCCTGGGTTCCAGCCCCAGCTCTGCCACTAACGTAGCTTGCGCCGGTCCCAATCTGGGCCTCGACTTCTCCAAATCTTTTCCAAAAGTAAAATGACAAGAATGGACCAGATGGTCTCCAGCGGCCCTTGCGGCAGCCCTCGTTAGTTCTCCAGTCTAAGGCGCTGTTTATTTCAGATGCTCTAGGATCTGAAGCTGCTTCTGGCTCTGGCATTCTGTGTCTATATTCTGTTACAGGCCTGTCAAGGTTTGCTCTAGGATAGAACACCTCTTCCGGCTCTTTTACGCTCTGCGTTTCTTTTCAGCACTAATTTACATCCTATGCTCTGAAGCTTCCCTCTGCCCCCTCAGCTCTCCCTTCTAGCTCTAATATTTTATAATCTTATGCAATAATGAAGGGCTAAAAATTCAAGGAGAAAAAAAAGGTTTCTGCATTACCTGAAGGCTTTGTAGGCAGGCCGGAACCAGCACACGTAGCTGCAAGGACTGAAGAGAAGCAGCCAAAGCACGGCCAAGCCAAAGTTCACTCCATCACCACCAGCAATCCACCAAGCAAGGCAGGCAATGAGATTCACCACGAGGGTGATACAGTAAACTAGAGCGAGGAAAACAAAGACACCCAGGGGTAAGGCTCACAAAGAGCCCTCTGGCCTCCCCCTCAGCCTAGTGCTGCTTCAGGCCTTAGCCAATCCCCGCTGGGGCCCCTGCCCACAGAGGGCTGAGAAGGGCCCACTGAGCGGCCCCTCACTGTGGTGGGCTGCTCCTCCAGACTTACTCTAATAGCAACTCTGGCCCACTCCCCACAAGGCTGTTCCAAGCCTCTCTTAAGGTCTCACATACTCACCACCCACCTGTCCCATCCCTCGTCCCTCAGACTTTACTGAGAAAACAAGGGCACCTCTGCCTGGTCTTTCAGGCTTATCCACTGAGCATTACACCCAACTCCTCATTCTCACTCAGCCTCCACACCCCATCCCCAGCATCGCTTACACCTAATGGCTTCTCTCTCCTCACCTGGCCACACCTCTGGTCAAGGCCAGGATGACAGTGTCCTAACTGCCCTCCCTTTCCAACCCATCTTCCACACAGCTGCTCTCTGACGTCCCCAGCTGAACAGATTCCAGGGGCTCCCAACGTAACTACAGCAAAATATCAAATTGTGCGTCTGGCATTTAAAGCCCCAGACAACGTGGCCCTGGTCGACCTGTCTAAGCTCCCTTCCTGTACACCATGGAGGGCCAAACTCCACCTCTTCCCGCTCTTCATGTATGACTTGCCAACTCTCATCTCTATGCTTTTGCACTGGCCGTATCCCATGCCAGGAATGCACTCCCTCCTCATTGCCAGCACTGCCTTCTACAAGGAGCCTTGTCTGTTCTCCACAACTCCGAGTGAGCTCCCACCCCAAGTTACCTTGCAGCTGTTTTCTATATATCCTGCAGAGACTTATTCAAATCCTGCACCAGACACTTGCTAGCCTTATGACCCTAGGCAAGTCACTTAACCTCTCTCAGTCTCAGTTTCCACATCTGTGAAATGGGTCTAGGGTTGTGGTAGGGATTCGAATGGGATCTCAATGACAGTGCCTTTCTACAAACCCTGCTTATCCCTGTTGCTGTTGGACATGCCGCCTCCCTCAGTGGAATGGAGGTGCCTCGGTGGCAGGTGCGGTCATCTTTGCTGTTGTACTCACAGTGCCTAGCACAGAGTAGGTGCTAAGCAAACACCTGCTGGTTATCTAAAAGTAAGCTCTCCTGAATATGGAAAAATTCAGCCGGAGTCCCACTTCCCGAGTCGGTCCTTTTCGGCAAGGTCCCAGCAGAGGACTCTTACTTGAGGAGAGCTGAAGACAGGTCAGAGGGTGGTCATGAGATATGAAGCAAATAGGAATTAATAAAACTTTTATTCAGATGACCAGAAGGAAAGAAGTCCGAGGGAGGGAGCAGAGCTGCGGGTTGGCCACCATTACCAAGGCCAGTGGCACAGGCTAAGCCCCCCAGGGAGTGGGGCAAGGGACAGGCAGCCTGGCCTGGGCCAGAAAAGCTGGGCCAGTCAGTACTGGGGTCAGACGTGGGCAGGAGCTGCTGCACGTCTAGCCTGGGTAAGACAGGAAAACCCAACCTCAAAAAACACTGCCGGGGGAGAAATATCCCACTGGAGATCTCCGTGTGGGTGACATGTTCCTAAACAGGAGACTATAATAGGAAATGCCCTGCTTTTAAAATTATCCCAAAATACACCTGTCCCAGATTGTGAGCCGCCACCAAAGCTGGCTTCACCACAGCCTGCGCTGAATGTGTCCTCTCTCCTCCTACCAACTCAACGCCCCACAACTTTCATTTAACATAAATGGCTGAGATTTATACTGTCAGTTCAGCTTAGGAGAGAGCGGGGTACAAGGGAAGAAAAGAGCCTGGCTATGGAGTGGGAAAGCATATTTATGGCCTTTGTGACTTTGGGCAAGTCACCTCAACCTCTCTGGGGCTCTGTCTCCTCATCTGTAAAATGAGGGAATTGGACAAGACAGCCTCTGAGGTCCCTTTAAACTTTAAGGGTGTGATCCCATGAAACCAGCCGCCTCCCTGGGTGCCAGGTCATGGGGAGGGGCCCATCAGAGCTGTCTCACAACTGTCCCCACCTCTGGACCAGGATCCTTTAGATCTGTGCATGACTGCTTCACGCACAGATCCCCAAGGCTCCCAATCTCCAGAGGACAGACTAGAGTGGCAATCTAGCTCACCAGTACAACTTACTACACTCCCCCATGTATGGCACACTGGACAGAGAGCTGGCCTCAAAGACAGGATGGCCTGGGTTCAAATCACTTCTCAGACACACACACTATGGTTGGGTGACCCTGGGCAGGTCACCTACCCTCTCAATGCTCTCAGCAACTCTCCAAAATGATAATTTACAGAAGCTGTCACCTGGTCTCCTTGCCCATGAGTTTCTCCCTATCAGAAAAATCACAGGTGCAGTCTTTATCCCACAATCTAGGAAAAGGAAAATATTTTCTCAAGAGCTATCTCCTGGTGAGATCTTTGTGGCTAACTTGAATTATATTATATTATATATTTATTTTTGCTAATTTGATATATAAGGACTGACACCAAAAAGTGCCATGTGGAACAAATGCTCTGCAACCTGGATGTCAGAGTGGAGCAACTGTTAAATTGCTAACACCTGCCACTTAAAACCAGCATTGAAATCCATATATCTCTGAGGTGTATTAAAGTAAAGGTGAATTAGTCAGGCCTTGAATGGCACACCAGGGGCTCAGGTTCCTAGATACATAATACCCCAGCCCCAGCTGGAAACCCCAGGGAGAAGGCCTGAGTGTGGGTGATCAGGGAAGATTCCAAGAGGAATGGGCCCTTGAGCAAGGGCTCAGAATTTCAGCAGGCAAAGAAGAGGGGAGGGCTCCATAGGGTTCTGGGCCAGGTGCCAGGTGCAGGGGGCTCTGTGTGGCTGGAACCCAAGGCCAGTGGCAGCTGCACTGCTGTGAGAAGAGTGAGTGCTCTGTGAGTTCCAAAGCACCATCTAAACAGGAGCTGGGAGGGGACTCCTGGGGACAGGCACAGCAGGGTTATGGCAACAGAATCACACAGATGTCTGGGCAGGAGAGGGGCCTGATGAGAGCTCATTTTAGCAAGATGAGCCCGTTAACTTGTGCAGGACAGCCTGGAAGAGAGAGAGAGGGAGGAAGCAGCAGCAGGGAGACCAGGCAGTCAGGAAGTCCAAGGCCAAATAAAAGACAAGGCTTGAAGCAGGTTGCTGCAGTACAGCCAGGCAGGGCCAGATGGAAGAGGCCAGAGAGAAGGGATGTTGTTCAGTAAGATGCCCTCAGTGATGACAGGAGTAACAAGGGCTTCAGAATCATGGGATCTGGGGGGATGGAATGGGGTATAGGGTGAGTCACAGGGGTCAGTGAATCCAGCCCAGAAAAGAGACTCTGGAGCAGATTCCTTCTCTTCCTTGAGTTCATATATCAAAATTGCTCTGGCTGACCTCTCCATTCTCTCTTCCTTACATCTAACTTCTGACAATCTGGTGGCCCCTCTTTCTTACCAAGGCCAAGCTGCTCCACTTGTGCCCGTCCTGGCTTGTACCCGCCTTCCCCGGTCCCTTCTTGTCTCTCTCATCTTCTATCTTTCCTTATTTACTGGCTCCTTCCCTGCTGCTTACAAACATATTTGGGACCTCCCATTCTTTTGAAAATAAACCAACATCTTTTGTTTTTCTATCATGTTCTTTTCCAAATCTCTCTCCCTCCTCATTTTGACAGTCAAACAATGTATGCAATGTTCTATACCCACAGTCCTTCACTTCTGTGAGAAGGGTGTGTGGGCACGCCTTCTGTTCTCTTCTCCGGGGCCACACTGGACCATCATACCTCACAACACTCTGTGCTTCCTTCTGTCTGGGGTCGTTTGTTTCTTGCAACTTCCTTTTACATGGGACACTTGTCATACTGTTTTTCTGGTTCTGCTTACTTCACTTTGCATCAATTCATATACATCTCTCCCCATTGAAAAAAAAAAACCTTCATGTGACCTTGCTGCTCACTCTGGCTGTCATCCCATATTCAGGCTCCCTCTCCTGAGTCAGACTCCTGGAAACACTTGTTGCTCCCAATTCCTCATCTCCCCCTCACTTTGGCAGTCTTGCTTCTAACCCCATCACTAACTGAGCAGGCTCTTTCCAAGATTAGCATCCCTTCATGGCCTCCTGTCAGTCCTTGTTCTACCTGACACTGCCCAGCTTCCCCTCACTGCTCCTGGACATGCTCTTCCTTGGGCTTGCTCCCCCAGATCTCCTCATCTCTGCCTGGACACTCCCCTCTCAGTCTCCTTTGGTGAAACATCATTTTTCACCCACCCAGTAAGGTCGACATCCTCCAAAGTCCTGGGCGGGCCTTTCTTCTCTCTCCACACTTTCTCCTTTGGCGATCTCAACATCACTCACTGGTTCAACGATCACTTCTAGGCAGATGATTCCCAGATCTATCCATCCAGCCCTACTTGGTCTCCTAAGCTCCACTCTAATAGCATTAACAGCCAGTTAGATATGTCCAGGTAGACTCCCTATAGGTATCTCAAATCCAATGTATTCAAAACAGAGATCTTAGCCCCTCCCCCTTACTCCAAGGAGAAGAAGAAACCTTTCTAATCACCCAGGTTCACAACCTTGATGCTCTTGACCCTGTCTCTCCCCCCCTTGCTCCCAGATCATCTGCTGTCAACTTTTGTAGACTCTGCCTCCACAACATCTCTAACCATTCCCCTCCCCTGGCCCCATGCATGGCTCCTCCCATAGCTCAGATCATCATTACCTCTCACTGGAACTCGTGCCCCACAGGCCATCCTGTTTCCAAGCTCAGACTGTGTCACTTCCCTCCTCAACCATCAGGGCTCTCTAGAGCCTCTCAGATAAAGCCTAAACTGCTCAGCCTGGCATGTAAAACCTTTCCTAAGCTAGCTTCCACTCACCTTTCCGGTCTTCTTCCATACAACTTCCCTTCCTGCCTTCCAGATCCCAGTCAGCCTAAGACTAGTGGTACCCCCATGTACAACATGCAAGCTCCCACCAAACTCAGCTCCTGGCACATGGGGCCTTTTCTTTGATGGCGGCCTTGTAGTCCCCTGCCTCCTCAGTTCCACAAGGACCAGCCAGGGGCTTTCTGTGGCACAAGGACTTTGCTCCCATCCTCAGTTACCAAACTCCTGAACATCTACTTTGGGCCCACTGCTCTGTCTGCTTATTGTCTTTCTCTCCAGTAGAATCTAAGCACTGCAATTGTTTCCCTTTTGCCTTGTATCCCTAGCACCTGGCACAGCACCTGAGGGCACACAAGAAACACTTAATAAATGTTGGCTGAATTGAATCAAATCCTTATTTGAAAAATAATTTTTAAAACACTGGACAAATGGTCCTCTAGCCCTCTCCCTGAAATCCCCCAAGGGGTGGGAACTCACTATGGCAACCTACTCCACATTTGGAAAGTTCTGCTTAGGAAGGTTTTCCAGATAACCTATAACTGCCTCCTGCTGTTAGTTCTGCCTTCCAGGCCCTAAATCCATAAATAAGTGAATGAATGAATGAATAAGTCTTCTTCTAGGTGACAGTCCTGTTAACTCATTTGTCAAACTATCTCTAAGGGCCCTTAGTCACAACAGCCTGTGATCCAAAGGCCCTCCCAGCTCTGCTCTTCTAAGTTCTAAGGTTTCCCCTCACCCCCAGCTCTGACATTCTACATTCTAGACTCTCCTCGCTCTGACATGCTGTTGAAAGGTTAGGTAATATTCCTAACCCTTAATTTTGTCATTTCACATAACTTAAAACAGTTCTTTTAAACCAAACGTTCATTGTTCATTCTACTTATCCCATCAGGGTTTCCCTGGAATGGCCCCAATAAGTGCTTACAGATCCATAAATGGTAAATTCTTTTCACAATAAATTGGTGGTCTATTGGAATCTCATCAGAAAAGTTCTGGTAGAAGCAGGGCTTCAGAGGTATAAACTTGGGCAGCGGAGGAAAGTTGTTAGCTTTTTCTGTAAAGACAAAAACAATTATACTTCATTAGAATTAGGTGATTTAACTCTGGATACTTCACTGACAGCAATGTAAGTCTTGGAATACATTCGCACATCTGTGGTGCAGTTACTGGCAAGGGTAGCGCTAGGGTAGAGGGATCTGGGTTTTAATCCTGGTCCTTCTCCTTCCTATTGCTGGGAGCCTGGGCCTCCTTAGAGTGCCATCAAAGTGTGAATTATCTCCTTTCTTCTACTACCAAATGTCTGTGTTGTGCCATATATGACGGATGATGGGTCAGTGGGGTGCAGTGGTCTGGGAGCTGGTTTCCAAGTCAGAAGACCTGCTGGTCAGGACCTTGGGCAAGTCCTTGGTGCCCCAGCCTGCTCACTAAGGCTGGCCTTGAGGGTAGGGGCACTCAGAACTGGTAGAGGAATTTCCTTACTGGTAGATCCCCACCCCAATGAAACCACAGGTCAGGTCCAAAAAGACACAGGATCCCTTGGTCTTTTGTAGTTTTTTCATTACATTCCAAGGCATTGTTCTCAAAATTTAAAGATGGTATTACTTGACAAATTTGAGCACATATGACATAACAGAACAACTTCACAGTCCTCAAGAGCTGCCCAGTTGGGACCCTCACATTACTGTGGATGCCAGAGCCACCATCAGGAGGCAGGGTGATGCAATGGGGCCTAGCTCCAGGGCCTGCACACAGCTGGCACTTAATAAATCTCTGTTTTAAAAAGCTGTCATTCTACCTCATTGTCTATTACTCCTCCCATGCCTCACAATGCAAACAGATCTTCTCTGCTTCTTGCTCACGGACCTCCATGCCTTTGCACTGGTGGGTCATCCCCCTTGCTTGGAATGCACTCTCTCCTCTCCACTTCACAGAATCCTACTTTTCCTTAAAAACATAGTCCCAAGATTACCTTCTACAACAGAGGCTCTGAACCTTTTTGTGGGTCATGAGCTCCTCAGGCAGCAGTCTAGTGAAGCCTGGGAGCCTTGTCTCATAATCATGTTTCTAAATAACCCAAAGAAATGCTAAATTTCAGTTACAGGTTAGTGAAAATAAAGGTATCTTTTTTTCCCCCACCCAAGTTCACAGATCCCTTGAAATCTAGGCTAAGAACCAACTTCTGGTCTATAAGAAGTCTTCTTCCTTCCAGAATGGCACATAAGGGATTCCCTTCCCCTTCCTGGCATTCAGTTACCTAGTATTTATTCTGTATATTTTTAGATTTGGGCCTGTCTCTCTTGCAACAAGGTGACCTCCTCTGGAGTTGGGATTGCTTCATTCTTTGTGCTTGAACATAGTGTGTTCAAGCCTCTAACACACAGAAATGCTACATAAATTCTTGCTAATTTACTGACTTGCTGAACAGAACTTGGAGTCAGAGGACCCAGGTTCCAATGCCAACTTGGTCACTGATTACCTGGGTGCCGCTGAGCAAGTCATTTTGCTCTCTGGGACTATTTCCTCATCTGTAAAAAAAGGATTCAGTGATCTCCAATGTTTCTTCCAGGTCTCACATCCCATGACTGTGGTATGAATGTGAACTTGGGCTCTGAAAAGCCTCAGCAACCAAGGAGGAGCTTGCTAAAGTCCTACCACGGCAGGATGAAGCCCTAAAGCCTCCAACAGGGGATCAACCACCATGACCATCTACCTAAGGCATGGAAGGAAGGGTTCAGATCTCTAGTCCTGTGAGCCATGCCCAGAGAGAAGAAACTGTGCCTTTTTGCAGTATTAGGATTATTATTACCGTCCTGAAACCCTCCTCAGATGCAGCTTGGCATGGAAATTACCATAGGCTCTCAAAAGTTTTCCAAGTATACTCTAAATCACTATTGATTAGAGAAACGGAAATCAAAACAACTCCTAGGTACCACATCACACCTGTCAGATTGGTTAACATGACAAAACAGGAAAATTATAAATGCTGGAGAAGATGTGGGAAAATTAAAACACTAATGCACTGCTGGTGGAGTTGTGAACTGATCCAATCATTCTGGAGAGCAATTTGGATCTATGCCCAAAGGGCTATAAAAATGTACATATCCTTTGATACCACTTCTAGGGCTATATCCCAAAGAGATAATACAAATAGGAAAAGGACCCACATGCACAAAAATATTTATAGCAGCTCTTTTTTGTGGTGGCAAAGAATTGGAAATTGAGGGGATGTCCATCAATTAGGAAATGGCTGAACAAGTTGTGGTATATGAATGTAATGGAATACTATTGTGCTGTAAGAAATGATGAACAGGCAGATTTCAGAAAAACCTGGAAAGACTTAGATGAACTGATGCTGAGTGAAATGAGCAGAACCAGGAGAACATACACAGTAACAGCCACATTGTGTGATCACTGACTTATCTCTTAGTAATGCAAGGTTCTAAGACAACTCTGAAAGACTCATGATGGAAAATGTTATCCACATCCAGAGAAAGAACTATGGAGTTTGAATGAAGGTAGAAGCACACTATTTGCTCTCTTTCCTTTTTATTTTGTTTTTTCTTTCTTGTGGTTCATTCCACTGGTTATAATTCTTCTTTGCAACATGACTAATGAGAAAATATATTTAATGTGAATGTAAAAAAAATTTTTTTCCCCAAGTACATCCCAAGTTCTGGCATGGCCCTGCTAAGCTGGAAAGCTCCACGTGCAGATCCAGAGGCAGACTGCCTGCCTATAGCCCAAGGCCCTAGAAGCTCCTCACTAGGTGAGTCACTAGATGAATTTCTCTGTCATAGCAACTGATAAAGACCATCCAAGGGGGCAGGGGTGGGTAAGAGCGTGTGCCATTAGTGGAGGGAGGAAGAATCAGAAATGTAACTGACTAGTGATCTTGAGGAGCTTCTAAGAGTGGTGGGTTATTCATGTGGGTTATTCAGGTTATTCATGCTGGCGCATACGAGTCTTTCCTCAGATATTAAGGTGCCTTCCTTTATTTTCCCTTTTTGGGATGTCAGGATGTTAACTAAACAGTTCAGATCTTCCAAATCAATAGATTTTGGGCTCCCAGAGCAGCCATGCCACTCTGCTCTGAGTGCGCTCTCCGACCACCTAAAACACCCTGTGCCTGTCCCAAGATGATTAACATACTGCCACCCCATGCTTCCTCCCTCCACCCCAGTGACTCTGTAGCACTGGCTGCCATTGCTCAAACCCTGCTCTTGGTCCCCTCTTGTCTGCTCCTTTATTCAGAGCCCCCTAAACCCAAGTCCATCATGTTCCCTTGAAAACTCCCCACCAGCCCTTCTACAATGTGCCCTCGAGAATGTCTGCTCCTGGGGCAGACTCACTTTCATCTTAAACCTTTTCCTTTCTCACTCCTTTCATCTTCTAGCATGCATTAAGATTTGGCACCCTGCTGAGGACACAGCTTCCTGGGCCTTCCTTCCAGCATTGTCTGGGCTTTCCCTCATAACCCTCAACTTGCTGGTTGGGATGGAGGAGTTGGAATACTCTATGTGTCCTGTCGTCCCTTCTATTCTCCTTCTACCTCTATTAATCAGTCACCTCTCCCACTTTGAGGTTCATTCAATCCATATTTATCACTCAATTCTGGTTGGATGTTGTCTACTCACTATCAGGATATTCTCACTTCCTTCCTCAATGAGTTCAATGCCTTGAACAATCACTCTCTCTTCCCTCTCTCTCTCTCTCTTTCCCTCCCTCCCTTTCCTCCCCAATTCCTGCCCTCATTTTAGGGGACTTCAATATACATATGCCTTTAGCCCCAATATCTCAACTTACTCACTTCCCTTGACCTACTCTTCCACTATACCTTGGTCCCACACAAAGATGGTCATCCCTGAGATCTTACCATTGCTCACAAATGCACCATGTTTGTGAACCCTGAAACTCCTTGTTGCCATTTTACCTCTCCCTCTGCCTTACAACTTCAAACTTTATTCATCAGCCTTATCATGACCTCCAGGCTCCTGGTTCTTTCCCAGAATCCCTGCACTATCAACATCTCTCTACCCTGATCCAAGGGTTACAGGGGATGTGAATAAGGGAGTAGGCAGGAGGAGACCAGAAACAGGATTTGAACACTGGTGATTCAGAAGTACCGGCAGAGAGGAAGGAATGATGGCATGAGAATGTCAGTCAATGGAGGCCACATACAATTCTACACCATCCTCTCATCTTGAGTCTCTTGCCCTCATCCTCCTGAAAATCTTGCCCTGCCAAGCCTCAGCCTTGCATTACTCCCACCATGGGCTGCCTTAACAAATACAGAGAAAATCATGAAACCATACACACAAATCTGTTAAATGATTTCAAACAGGACATCAATGTGGCAAGGCAATCCTTTTACACCTGATTGACCACTGTCCCACTCACCAAAGTGGCCTCTCCAAACCTTTTCATCACTCCTCAAGCCTCCCATGATAGCCTCCCTATCCCCATCAACCTCTCAGCTGAGGATCTTGCCTCACTGAAAAAACTGAAGCCATTCACCAAGATCCCCTGCCTGTCTTCTCCTCATTTCACTCCTCTTTCATCCCATCTCACACCAAGAGGTGGCCTTTCTTCTTCTTGTGAAGGCAAACCCCTCTCTGCATGTCCCATCTTCTCCACAAAACTGCCCCCTCAATTATCCCTATTCTTACTTCAAGCTCTGTCTGGCTACTTCTTTACTGCCTACAAACATGCCCATGTCTCTTCATCCTCAAAAAACCCTCACCTGACCCATCCATCTCTACTAGCTGTCGTGGTTGTTATTCAGTCATTTCTCATTCAAGTCTGTTTCTCTGTGATCCCCTTTTTGGGGGTTTTCTGCAAAGATACCAGGGCGGTTTGCCATTTCCTTCTCCAACTCATTTTACAGATAAGGAAACCGAGGCAAACGGGATTAAGCGACTTGCCCAGGGTCACACAGCTAGACTTGGTTGAGGAAGAAGTCAGGCCTGGTGCTCTACCCTCCCTACTATCTATCACCCTATTATCTCTTTTCCCTTTTGTGGTTAAACTCCTTGAGAAGGCCATCTACATTAGGTGCTTGCCTTTCTTTTCCTCTCACTCTCTTCTTAACTTTCTACAGTCTGGCTTCTGACCTCATCATTCAACTAAAACTGTTCTCTCCAAAGTTACCAATGACCTTTCAATTGCCAAATCGAATGGTCTTTTCTCAGTCTTTATCCTTCTTCCCTCTGTGCAACCTCTGGCACTGCTGATCATCCTTCTTGTCCTAGATACCGTCTTCTCTCTAGGTTTTCATGACACTGCTCTCTTCCAGTCCTCCTCTTACCTGCTGAATCAATCCCATCTCCTCTGATGAGTCCTCAGCTAGGGGGGTCCCCCAAGGCTCTGTCCAGGGCCACCTTCTCTTTTTCCTCTACCATTTTGCTTGATGATCCTATCAGTACCCACAGTTTCAATCACTGTCTCTGTGCAGCTTACTCTTAGATCTCTTTGGTCCTAAGCTCTCTCCTTACCTCCCATCTCACATGCTCAACACTTTTCAGACATCTCATTCACCATTTGGCCTGTTCTATTTTTTTGAATGTTATTTTCTTCACTATTTTTTTGTACTCCCTTCATCAAACTGCTGACTCTTTTTTTTATGACTTCCTTGCATTACTCTAATTATTTTTCCCAATTTTTCTTCTACCTCTCTGATTTGGTTTTTAAAATCATTTTTGAGCTCTTCTAGAAGTTCTTTTTGGTCCTGAGACCTATTCACATTTTCTCTTTGAGGTTTTGCATGTATCTGCTTTGATGTCATTGTCTTCCGAGTTTGGGTTTTGACCTTCCCGTCACCATAGTAACGTTCTAAGCTCAGGTTCTTTTTCTGTTGTTTACTCATTTTTCTAGTATATTTATTGGCTTTTAACTTTATATTAAAATTGGGTTCTACTCTTGAGGTGCAGGAGGCACTGTCCTAAGCTTCAGGTTTTTCATGTTGCTGTTTTCAGATCTAGGTTTTTTTTGGAGGGGGGAGAGGGGGTTCTGAAAGCTTTCAGTTCTTCCAAGGTGTTATGATCTATGGAAAAGTATGGTCATTATTCTCCTGGCCTGTGAGCAACCACAAGCACTCTTTCCCACCCTGGAACTGTGACCAGGGTTCTCTGCATGTGCACTCTAGTGTACTAGTGCTTCCCCTTGCCCTGGGCCTGCAATCTGGAACCACTTACAGACAATGTAAGAGAATTCTATACCGAGTGCCAGCAAAGGGAACCCTGTAATCTCCTTCTGACCAGCTGTACAAGCCCCTTACCTTCTGTTCGGTAATAGTTCCAGAACCTACCAGGTTACTGATTCAGCTGCTCCCCAGACTAACGGTTGGCTTGCTTGGGTGTGGCCTGTACTGTGCTGGACTGTGTTCCACTCACATCCCAGTGAGACAGATCTTTCCTGCTGACCTTCTAAGCTGTCCTGGGCTGTTTCACCCTAACCTTTGGTTAGTCCTGCCACTCTGGAATTCATTTTAAGACATTATTTTAAAGCTGTTTGGAGGGGAATATGGGAGAGCTCAAGCAAGTCCCTGCTTTTACTCTGCCTTCTTGACTCCACCCCTACTTTTCAGGTGTTTTAAACTGAATGTCTTGTGGACATCTTGACTCAACAAGTCCCAAAGAGAACTTATTATCTTCCTCCCCTTCACAACTCTCCCGTCTTCCTAACCTCCCTGTTACCGTCAAGGATACCACCATCCTCCCAGTCACCCAGGCTTATAACTCGGATGTCATTCTTAACCCCTCAACCTTATTCACCTCGCATAGCCAAGTCTTATCATACAATCTCTCCTTTATGTCCCCTTCTTGTCATTCACACAGCCACAAGATGGACCACGTCCTCACCCACCTTATGCCTGGCCTACTGGGGCAGCCTCCTGGTTTGTCTCTCTGTCCCAAGTCTCTCCCCACACTAGTCCACTCCCGACACAGCTGTCAAACTGATCTTCCTAAAGTCCAAGTCTGATCAGGTCACCCCCCTATTCAATCAACTCCAGTGGCTTTATTATCCCCAGGATAGAATACAAAATCCTCTGTTTGGCTTCTGAAGCCCTCCATTACACGGTTCCTTCCTACCTTTTCAGTCTTCTGACAACTTACAGAGCCTTCCCTCATCTGTGATCCAGTGATGCTGCCTGCTGACTGTTCCTTCCAGAAGACACTATCTTTCCTGGCTGAATTGTATGCCTGGCACTGTCCCCCTCTCTGTACTCCACCTTCTGGATTCCCTGGCTCCCTTTAAATCTCAGCTGATGTCTCACCTTCTACAGGAAGCCTTTTGCAGTCCTTAATTTCAGTGCCTTTCCTCTGAGATTATCTCTGGCTCAGCCTGTCAGAATCTTGCTTGTCCATGGTTATTTCAATGTGGTCTCCCCTATTAGGATGTGACTGCCTTTGAGAGCAAAGACTAGTTTAGTTTTTGTCCTGTTTTTGCACCCCCAGTGCTTAGCAAAGGGCCAAGCACACAGTAGGTGTTTAATGAACACCTTGGTTTTGGACTGAGAATGGAAAACAACGAAAAGACAAAACACGTCCTCAGAAAACCTCCAAATAGTGAGGAATATGTAGAGATAAATTTCCAACCTAGTTATCTTATATATAAAATATGTAGGTTTTTAATAGCACTTTTAGCCTTCATGTTATGTTCGGTAATTTAACAGAGAACTACTACTACTAATAACAAAAGTTAAGATTTTATATAGCACTTTAAAGCTTGGAAAGCAATTTACATACCTGGCATCATTTGATCCTCACTCAGAGTCATACTAAGTGACAGGGCAAGGTCTAAACTCTGGTCTTCCTGACTCCAGAGCCAACATCTACCCATTGCACCACCTGGTTGTTCCTTATCTCAAGCTAGTCTCAATTCCTGGTAAAGAGTCAACGTCAAATTAAAAGTGGATGCATACCACACCTGCCCAGATTTTGGCCTGTTGTTAAAGACTTTCTCCTCCCTGCCTCCACTCCCAGGTGAAAGTGACTGATCTCTCCTAAAACCTTCACGGTGCTTAGTTTAGCTCTGGCTTTTTCATTTACTGCACTCTCCCTCCTATGATTTATTTCTGTACGTGTCCTTCCCACCCGCACCCCGAAAGGAAGACTGGAAGCTCCTTGAGAACAGGACCTATGTCATCCCCATCTTTGTGTGCCCAGAGCTCCTCACCAAGTGCCTCAGCGCAGTCAAGTCCTAACGGAGGCTCTCTCTTACCTCCCCTGTCTGGAATGCACTCCCTTCTCACCACAATCTCTTAGAATCCTTTCCTCCCAACATCAGCTCAAGGGCCTGCTCTTATATGAGGCCTTTCCTGACTCTCCCCATTGCTGCTGTCTTCCTCTCCAAATCACCTAATCTTTATTGTTTTTTTTTCATTGACTTGTTTATTTCCTTTCAGTTTACAAGATTCAGTTCCACGATTCCTTGAGTTTCAAATTTTCTCCCTCCCTTCCCCCCCTCCATGGTGGCATGTAATCATGTATAGAATCTGCAAATATTTCCACATTGGACATTAGTCTGGTTGTATAGGGTTGTAACCAATGGAGTGAACAGTGGGAAAAAAGAGAGAAAACCAAACATGGAAAAGAACGAGAGCATGTAGATTGCTTCAGTCTCCATTTAAACTCTGTACTTTCTAGATCTTTCTCTGAATGTAGACATTTCCTTCCATCCTGAGACTTGTAGAGTTGTCTTATAGCTGTGCGTTGCTGAGAAGAGTCCAGTTTATCAAAGTGGGTCGTCACACATATGTTGTGTCTGTCATTGTGTACAAATTTCTCCTGGTTCTGCTCTTCTCGCTTAGCATCAGTTTGCATAAGACTCTCCAGGTAAATATGAAGTCCATCTGCTCCTCATTTCTTATAGCACAATGGTATTCCATTACATTCATATACCACAACTTGTTTAGCCATTCCTCAATTGATGGGCATGCCCTTAATTTCCAGTTTTTGGCCACCACAAAGAGAGCTGCAATAAATACTTTTGTACATATGGGTCTTCCTCCCACTTCTATGATCTCTTTGGGATACAACCCCAGAAGTGGTATTACTGGGTCAAAGGGTATGCAATTATTTATAGCCCTTTGGGCATAGTTCCAGATTGCTCTCCAGAATGGTTGTATCAGTTCACAGCTCCACCACCAATGCATTAGTGTTTCAATTTTTCCACATCCTCTCCAGCACTTGTCATTTTCCTGTTTTACCATCTTAGCCAATCCGACTGGTGAGATGTGGTACCTCAGAGTTGTTTTGATTTGCATTTCTCGAATCAATAGTGATTTAGAGCATCTTTCCATATGATTAAAAATATCTTTAATTTCTACCTCTGAAAATTGCTTGTTCATATCCTTTTATATGGGGATAATGATATGATAAATGGGGAATGACTTGTATTCTTATAAATTTTACTTAATTCCCTGTATATTTTAGAAATGAGGCTTTTATCAGAGACACTGGTTGTAAATACTCTTTCCCAATTTCCCACTTCCCTCTTAATCTTGGTTACATTGGCTTTGTTTGTATAGAAACTTCTCAATTTAACATTATCAAGATTATCCATTTTGTATTTTATAATGCTCTCCAACTCTTCTTTGGTCGTAAAGTCTTCCCTACTCCATAAATCTGACAGGTAAACTATTCCTTGCTTCCCCAGATTATTTACAGTATCAGCCTTTATACCTAGATTGTGCACCCATTTGGACTTGACTCGAGTGTACAGCGTTAGATGATGGTCTATGCCCAGTTTCTGCCATACTATATTCCAATTTTCCCAGCAGTTTTTGTCAAATAGTGAGTTCTTATCCCAGAAACTGGGGTCTCTGGGCTTATCAAACAGTATATTACCTAATCTTTATTGTGTATGTATTTTGTGTCTCCTTCTATGTGGACATGTTGTCTCCCCCTAGAGAGTTTAAGATCCTTGAGGGCAAGAATTGTTTCTGTTCTGTCTTGGTACTCCATTACACAGCACAATGCCTGGCACAGTGTAGCCACTTAAATAAATTCCGACCCAAAGACTCTGTGGGCCCCTCCCAACCTGGCTTCCTCTGTATTACCTTCTGTCACTCAGTCTGCATTCCCGCCAAGCAGAATGGCTGGGTGGTTTGCTGCTCCTACTCCGGGAGATTTCTAGTTCGGTTCTCAGGCCTTTGCACAGGCTGCCCCTCTTGCCTGGAAGGCACCATTTCCTCTTTCCCAACACTCAAGAGCCCCTTGCTGTCTGCACAGCTCAGTTCAAGGGCTAACTCCATATAAGAGGCCTTTCTTGACTCCCAAGCAGCTAGAGCCCTCTCTCCTAAGTCAGAATGACTTTGTATGTATTTTCTATTTAATTTGTTATATAAATACAGTTTGCCTCATAGTGTCTAAGCTCCTTAAAGGTCGGGAATCCACTTGGCACATAGTAGGAGCCCAATAAATGCCTACTGATCAAGTGAATGCTAAGAAAGCAATTAATACTAAGTTAATAGAGTCCAACGCCCGCCAAGAAAGGTGACGACAGTCCCACATAAGTTGCCTTAGTCGGACTACGTCTGTTAGGTTGTGTTAATGTCACATATTCTAGAAAGGACTTAGTACATAAAAATGCCTTGGAAGAAGAGGGGTCAGGATGATGGGAAGACTCTTGAACCACTGATGAAAGGAAACAAGAATACATACATACATACACAATATACACACACATATACACATACACACATGCATATACACACACATGCATGCGTGTGCACACATACACACATGCATATATACATATATGAAGTGAAGAAAGAAGAGTCCTTTGGTTGCTAATTATCTTCGTTAGGTGAGAACACTTCTTGATGGAATAACCCAATCAGAACTAGGTGTCAGCAAAGTCTGGACACTTCCCAAGAAAGTCTACTCAGACTGGCTGAGGAACCCGGGTCACACTGGAAGGTCTATATAAAACCGGGAGATGGTTTGTACCAACTGTTCTTACTATGCCAGCTCCTTTCTAATAAGTCTGAGGGACTAACTGATAGCACTCATAAAGGGGCTGAGGACTCAAACCATAGTACCAGAAAGTCAATGCATTCCTGAGCCCTCTGGCTCATCCCAGAACCTTAAGGGGAACCTAAGAACCATGCTCCTCAGAGTGAGGGGCAGCTGGGGCAACGGCCCCAGAACATGAGCTTCGCTGGAGAAGAGAAGACTTAGGGGGTATCTTTGAAGAGGGAAGTACTGTCATGGAGAAGAGAGATAAAACTTGTTTTCCGAGGCTCCAGAGGATAATGAGGAAGAAGGTACAGGGAAGCCAAATGATGTTTAATGTAAGCAACACTTTTCTAATAATTAGATGTCTAACAATGAGCTCCCTGTTACTGAGGTTGGATAAATACCTGGGAGGCTGTGCAGAGATTCCTACCACAAGCAAAAACTGACAACACCTAGTTTCACTACGACTTTAGGATTCTGATTATTCTAACATTTTAAATTACCTTTTGATCACATGTGCTCCTCTGTGCACGTATGTATGTATGTACCATTGTACTTTATGCAGATTGTAAAACCAAAAAGAAATATGCTTAGAAGTCTGAGTCTGTAAAAAGCGATAAGATTCTCAACTCAAAGGCAGTAATATATTTTAATAAAGAATGAGACACAAGGAATGTTCATTCATGTTTCTGAAGAATACAAACTATTCCCAGTCCAATTCCAACTTCTAGAAATTTTTTCGGTCTGGATCTATAATTTCCTTAGATGGGGAACACCTGGCCAGGAAGCTGCCTTCGCCAGCGCAGAATGGTAACTACCACGCCACTACCAACTGCCTAATGCAGCCAGCAGCCTCTGAAGGGAAGACTGGACCCCGTCTTCCGGAGAGTGTGGTCAGACATTTGCAAAGTGCCCCATCAAAAACGTCCCACGTCGAACCTTAGTTAGCTGCTTGCCCCTAGTCTCAGGCTTGAATGGCTCCATGTGGGACCTGGGAGGGGACCGCTGGTGATGTGGTTCTGAACGTCTCTGATCTACTCTCATTTCAGAAGCTAAGTCTACTTGGACAGAATGGCTGAGAATACCAGGTGCTAAAGGCTATGGGGCCACTAGGGGGCGCCATAGTGCACAGAGCACTGGACTCCAGCCTCAGACACTCCACATCTAAATGACCCCTGGCAAGTCCGTGACCTCTATTTATTCCACTTTCTTCATCTGTAAAATGGGGATAATAATAGCACCCCTCTCCGAGGGTTACTGGAGGACCCAATGAGGTAATATCTGTCAAGGACTTTGCAAACCTAAAGTGTTATATAAATGCTAGCTACCATCCATTATTATTCTTCTGTATGCCTTCTGAAGGTAAAGGAAGGTGGTGGAGTATCCGACCTCTCATGACAGCTCCATGTGGATCCCAAGAATGGCCCCCACAGAAAGAGGTGTGAACCAGCACTCTCACCCCTCCGGCTCTCGTGTGCAGGGGCCAGAAGGAACACCTGGACTGACCGGGAGCCCATCAGCGCTGGAGGGGATGACAGAGCCCCTCAGTTGACTGGACCTGATGGGGCCGGAATCCAGGCTCACCCAGAAACTACTAGCAAGCCCTGCACAGGGCCTTCTGATGGTGGGGGACAAAGACCGAAAGAGGAAAATGACAAGGTCGCTTTAAGTGGATGACACACCCCAGAGCCAATACTCTGCTCCTGCTTTCTGCATCCTCCCTACAAAGTGCCACTGGACATGGAAATACAAGCCACTGACTGTGTTCAGGGTGTCCTGCCTCTGAAAGGAGGGGCCGGGACTGGAGCTGGAGTGAATGCTTCAGTCCCAGCATCCCAGAGCCCCTGTGGTCTGTGCGATGGGGCAAACTGACAGAGCAATGGGGGCCAGTTGACTGGAGCTGGCCACCAGAGCCCCAGTAACAAGCCTCACTTCTGGAGCTCTGTGAGGGCAACACGGATTTCTCTTAAGGGTTGGGCCAGGACCATTCTGGCCTTTCTGACAGGCAGCCCAAACTTAACACTAGTCCCATGACTAAAAAGTATTTCCATTTTAGAGATGAGGAAATTGAGGCCCATAGCTATTCTCAGCAATCCAATGATGCACGACAATTTCAAAGGACTCAGGATGAAAAATGCTAGCCACCTCCAGAGAGAGAACTGATGGAGTCTAAATGGGGACCGAAGCATGCTTGTTTAACTCAACTGATTATTCTGCGGTTTTGGTCTGCATTTCCTTTTGCAACATGGCTAACATGGAAATGTGTCACATGACTGCACATGTAGAATCTAGACCAAATTGTCTGCCTTTGTGGGGGAGGGGGAAGGAGTGAGGAAGAATCTGAAACTCAAAATTTTAAAAAACAAATGTTAAAAATTTTAGTTTACATGTAATTGAGAAAAAAAAACTTTTAAAAAGTGTAAATAAGGAGCAATATGTAGATCAAAGTTGAATCTTCAAGAGATAGGAAGCAATCACGAAGAGGCTGTGGTCACCAGGGAGGAAGAGGATGTAACAGCAACAGGAGAGATCAAAGTGGTGGCTGAGGCCGAAATGCTCGAGACCCAGGGAGGAAGCCGTGAGGCGGGGACCAGAGTTCCCAGCTTGGTTTGTCTTTCAGGAAGGAAGAGTCCGGCATGGCAGCAGCAGAAGCCCAGAAGAGCTTTCCTGGGCAATTCTCTCTCTTCTGCCAGCAGAGTGGGCTGGCCCCCCTGTGCCACTGCCCCATGCCTTCACAGGCTGGGGAGCCTCGGGGCAGCAACCCCAGCCCTCCCCCTCCAGTCTTCAGTAAAAATCAGTCTATAAAATGAGGGGCTGGAATCTAAGGTCCTCCCCAGCCCGAAGTCCAAATTTCCCTCAAGGAAAGGGGTTTTTGCCTTGTTGATTTCCCAGAGCACTCTGTCTGGCTCTGCCCTTTGCCCCACCAAATGCTACCACACAACACTAGTCTGTGGACATGCCCCACACCTAAGAATTTACACGTGTGGAGGGCAGGATTCTTGAGGATCCCCAATGCCCTGCACGTATCAGGCCCTTAAGAAATGTTTCCAAATCTACTCTTGCCTCTGAGTGCTTACAGCAGGGGCCAAGCATACAGTCAAGCCTCCCCAAAGCTTTGCCGAATTAACACATGAATCATCAGCTGAGCTCACAGAGCAGGAGAGTTTCTCAAGGTTCCTTAATGTGGACACTGAGCATTTCCACCCTTATAAATGCCCAGACGAGGTGTTTCAAGTCAAACAGCTCGGAGTCAATCCAGCCACCTTCTCCTTAGGACATCTGCAGCACTGATAAGAAACCATGGCGCCATGCTGGACGTGATACTGTTTCTTACCTGACATTGCTCTTACAGATGCTCCCCCAAGTCAGCTGGCTGATGAGGATGGCAACCCTAGAAGAGAAGGGGACAGAAGCCACAAGTCACACCAAGCCATCAGGTGCCCACTTGTCCAGATGCTGTGGGTGGGGTCTTCACACAACCACAGTGCAGGCCTCCTGCCCAAACTCAGCCCCATCCAGGGAAGATGCTTCAGCTTGTGCTCGGCTGCTGGTACAGACACCAACACCTACCCAGGAAATGCACAATTTGCTTTTCAGGCAAACACATCCCTGTATGCACGCAAGTGAAAAACTCAGTCAAACTAACCTAGGAGACATCAGATCCTCTTTGGGTGGACAATTTTCCTTTTGTTTCTAAGTCCTCCTGAGCTGCTTCTCGTGTGACTGGATGGCAGCAATTCACTCTCTCGATAAGGGCATCAATACCTACCGACCCAGACAGTTCTCTCATACAAAACGCTGCTGTCACAAGACCAGAGGACCATGGATTTAAAGCTGGAAGCGACACTAAGCCAGCAAGCCCAACACCTCCCCCTGTCGTTCTGCAGATGAGGAAAAGCAAGCCTGACAGAAGAAGTGGTTTGACAGTCGAACTTCCACAAGGTAGATGTGGCAGGTGCAAGATTTGAACCCAGGATCACGGACTCCAAATGAGTGCTCCTCCCACTGTCCCACACTGCCTCTGGTCCATACTGGACACCCATGGGCTACAATTCCAGCATTTCACACAATGCCCGGTACTCAGAAAACACTAACTGCTTTCTAAACAGGACGGCCCGAGGGATGGAAAAAGATCACGCCAAGCCACCCTGGGGTGCCCTGCTATGCCTTGTACTTCCTTGTCTCTGCACCACTCCCTCATCTCCAATGGGGGGGGGGACGCCTTCCTCCTTGCTGTGGCCCCGATCAAACCCCCTGTCCTCCAGGAAACCTGACTCGCCTCCCCACCCCATGGCTCTCTGCCTCCCAGGACAGCCAGAGGAATGACTGTTTGCTACAGCCACCTGACACTCAGTAATTTGCTACTGTCTTCTGCCATTAACCATTTCTTCCCACGCTTACACTTCCCCCCAACTACTCTTCTCCCTGAGGGAAGGCCTACACAGCACGGACAAAGCCTAACCAATCAAAAAACATTTATTAAGCACCTACGATATGCCAAGCATTGTGCCAAGCACTGGAGACACAAAAAAAGACAAAAGACCGTTCCCGTCCTCAAGGAGCTTACAGACGAATGAGGGAGACAACGTGCAAACAAATACACACAAAGCAAACGTTATACAGCATATGCAAGAAATAAATAACGGAGAAAAGGCACCGGAATTAAGAGGAGCTGGGAAGGCTTCCTGTAAAAGATGGGATTTTAGCTGGGATGCTGAGGAAGCCAGGGCGGTCAGTGGGGAGAACTGAGGAGGGAGAGCATTCCGGGCATGAGGACAATCAGAGAAAATGCCTGGAGCCAAGACATGGAGGGTCTGGGTCACGGAAAAGCCAGGAAACCAGTGTCACCGGATATAAGGGCACACCCTGGGGAGTCAGGTGCAGGGGCTGCAAAGGCAGGAGGGGCTGAGTGAGGGAGGGTTCTGAATGCCACACAGAGCATCTTGTGTTTGTTTCTGGAGGCAACAGGAACCATGGAGTGCAATGAAGGGGTGTGTGTGAGGGCGTGCGTATGCATGTGTATGTGAGAGAGAGAGACACGATCAGAGCCGCGCTTTAAGAAAATCACTTCCGTGACTGAATGGGGGATGGACTGGACTGGAGAGCCTGGAGGCAGGCCGACCCACCAGTAGCCCAATGCCATCAGGGTGTGAGATGATGAGGTGACAATCAGAGGAGAGAAGGGGGCGTATCTGAGAGATGCTGCGTGAGATCAACAGGCCTTGAAAACAGCGTGGACATGTGGGTGAGAGAGAATGGAGCTCAGACTGACTTCTAGTTGGGACCTGAGGGGCTAGGATGGTGTCGCCCTCTCCAACAATAAGGAAGTAGGAGGGGGAGGTTGTTTAGGGGGAAAGATGGTGAGTTCTGTTTTGGACATGTTGAGTTTAAAACGTCTCCTGGATATTCAGTTTGAGATGCTCATTTATTTAATTATTTATATGTTTTTGCTTTTTGGAGGGGGGAAGGTAGGGCAATTGGGGTTAAGTGACTTGCCCAAGGTCACACGGCTAGTTTTTTTATGTTGAGTGTCTGAGGCTTCATTTGAAGTCAGGCACTCCTGACTCCAGGGCTGGTGCTCTATTCACTGTGCCACCTAGCCACCCCTTGAGATGTTTATTTTAAGTTGTTTTAAAGGCAGTTGGAGATCTGAGATGAGAGGTCAGCAGAGAGGTCGGGGCAAGATTAGGTAGATTTGAGAATTTGTCAGCACACAGATGATAATCCATGAGAACCAGTAATATCACTAAGTGAAGCAGTGTAGAAGGAGAAGAAAAAAGGGCCCAGGATAGAGCCCTGAGGGATGCCTACAGTTAGAGGGCATTCCCTGGGTGAAGAGCCAGCACAGGAGACAGAGAAGGAGCGGTCAGAGAGGTAGGAGGAGAACCAGGAGAGACAGAGGGGTGTGCCAAAAATGCAGAGAGAACAGAGTATCAAGGAGGTAAAGGTGATCAACAGTGTTTAAGTCTGCAGACAGGCCAATGAGAATGAGGACTGAGAAAATCCTCAATAGCTTGAAGACAGTTTTCTCTTTTAAGTAAGGAATTCAATTTAAAAGGTTAAGTCCTCCCTTTCTGACAAATGATCATCATGACAGGAGTTGGTCCCTTTGTACATCTATCTTAGATACCAGTGATTGGAGTGCCCCATGATATTTCTGACCAGATTAAAACTGGGAAATATTTAACCAAATAAATAAAAATATGATAGTAGATGATGTTAATATGTGGTTTTCTAAATCATATGCAGCCTGAAAAGATCTTTAGGTCCAGTTCAGTGGTGCAGTTTCTATTCACAGCTACAGATGGACAATGAGCTGAGCCCCAGAAGAAAGAGTTCAGGCTGGGCTGCACGGGGAAAAGGCACAGCGTTTTCAATGAGTCCATGCTGTTTGTTGTTCCAAATACTGGTGTTAAACATATGGTGTTTCCCGTAGGGATGCTACATGACTGTGCATCATGGTACACTGCGATCTCAGAATTTAAAACAGAGATTATCCCAAAGTAAGGAAAAGACACACAGTAGGTGTATATGGGGCAGCTAGGGGATGCTGTGAATAGAATGCTAGGAAGTCTGAAGACACACCTTCTTGAGTTCAAATCTGGCCTCGGCCATTTACTAGCTGTGTGATCCTGGGCAAGTCACTTCACCCTGTTTGCCTCAGTTTCCTCATTTGTAAAATGAGTGGGAGAGGAAAATGGCAAACCATGCCAGTATCTTTGCCAAGAAAACCTCTAATGGGATCCAGAAGAGTTGGACACGACTGAACAACGACAAAGTGTATACTGGCCACCGTATATCACAAATAATGACTTGAGCAAGAGAAGATGTGTATGACCTGAAAAGGACGAAGGCCAGTCTTGAACCGGCTCAAGGGCTACCAGACAGGGCTGCCTCAGAGCTGCGCTGGTCTCCAGGAAATGTGAGAACCAGGGAAGGAAGGGCTCTGGGGCACCGTGTAGAGCTTGCATCAAAGACTTCTGGAAAGTCAGCTGAGAATCACACAAAGAGGCCATCCTGTTGAGATCATGGGTCCACTGACGTTATACAATCAACCTCATTCAGTAACAGGATTTCATCATGTGCTGCACTGAAGGGATTTACTAACAGCATGGACCTGTGAACATACCGGTTAAGGAAACAGCAACACCAGGAATGACAATGATGACAATAGCAACAGCTAACATTTATACAGTGCTTACTGTGAGCCAGGCACTGGGGACACAAGGCAGCGCCAACGTCTATTCCTGCCCTCAGGCAGCTTCTAGTCTAGTGGGGGAGACCACGTGCAAACACGATTTAGACTGATAAAGACGGGTAATCTCACAGAGAAGGTGCTAGAACAGTGGCTCTCAACCTTCCTAATGCCGCAGACCCTTTCATACACGTATGTGGGCATGTCTGCATGTGGGGGGACCCTCCTGGAGACGACAGAGGAGCCGTGTCTCGGTTCCTAAGACCATCGGAAATATGTGTTTTCTGATGGTCTTAGGCGCCCCCTGTTACTCCTGTGAAGGTCGTTCGACCCCCAAAGGGGTCACCGCCCACAGGTTGAGAACCACTGTGCTAGAATTAAGGGAGAGAAGGAAAGACTTCCTGTAGAAGGGGGCCTTTAGCAAGAGGGAGAGCATTCCAGGCACGGACTGGACAGCCAGAGGAGTCACTAGGAGCTGAGAGGCAGAGGCTCTCGTAGAGGGAGACACAGTTAAAAAAGACATAAGCAAGGAGTGCCTCTATTCCTTTACACGGGGCTTGGTCTGGAACAGCCCAGCATGCCACAGAACCGCCTGCGTGTCACTTTACCTGACGGTGGGCAAATCGCCCGTCTCCATGCTCCTTTACCGTGTGCAGAGTGCTCTCCTCACAACCATCCTTTGAGAAAGCGAGTCCTGTATTTTCACCCCCATTTGACAGATGACAAAACTGTAACCTCACCAGATGCTACCAAAAGAGACAGAGCGGTTAGAATGAAAGGCGAATTCTCTGGGGGAAGACACCTACTTCTGGTCTGTTGTCTGAGGCTGGACAAACGCAAGTACTGTAGAACACAGAGATAATCCTCATTTAGTTTTTCTAGTTTATCTCAAAGCTACCTTACTACTTAAAATCAGAATTAGAAACCGCATTTTCCCATGCACAGAACTCATCAATAAAGACTTTCTTATTTTTCAGTCACTAACCATAAACTGACAAAATCTCTTAGGCACCAGCACTGTGCAAGATCCAATGAAAGACACCAAAAAAGAAAAAGAAAAAACCCAAGAACTGGAACCAGGACATGCAACTAGAACTTTGTCTCCAAATGTCAAAGTTCAGAGGGTGTTGACAGCATATGTACTTCAGCAGGCAGGAAAAAAGTGACCATAGAACCCAGTCAACAATAATACTGGCTAACAGTGATAACTAATATTTATATAGAGTTTTACCATTTGTAAAACACATTAGAAACATCTCACTTTATGATCCCAACAACTGTGGAGGGGTAGGGACTACGATTCCCATTTTGTTGATGCTGAAACTAAAACAGACAGAGCTTAAGTGACTTGTCCAGGATCACACAGCTAATGTATGTCTGAAGCCACATTTGAACTCGGGTCTTCCTGAATTGAGATCCAATACTCTATCCACCTAGCTGCCTCTTCTGACCAGAGGGTGCTTTCTCCTCACAGAGGACGGACACACACACACACACACACACACACACACACACACACACACACACACACACACTCTCTCACGCCCCCCCCTAGTCTCCCAGGACAACTGTAAGCATTGAAAGGCTGTTGGATTTGCATGTTAGACTGGATAAACATACAATTCTCCCACCTACTACTGGCCTATCAGCTGTTCCCCCAATGAAATAATCTACTTCATACCTCCATGTCTTTGTACTGCTTTCTTCCATGCCTGAAATGCACCCATTCCCAACGCACGCCTCTGAGAATCTTCTGCTTCCTTTAAGACTCAGCTCATGGGCCATCACTTACATAAATCCCTTCCTGATCCCTTCCAATTGTCAGTAAAGCAAAATGTTTTTGGACTTATTTAGCTTCTACTGATCAGTAGATATAATATATCATCCCAGTAAAATCTAAGCTCCACAAGGGAAAGGATTATTTTATTTTTGTCTTTACATTCCCCATGCCTGCATAGAGTCTGATATACGGTCACTGAATAAATGTCTGGTGATGGGAATTTTCAGTGCTGAAAGTGCTATGGAAAATGGGCACACTAATGTATTATTTGTGGAGCTATAAACTGGTACAACCATTTTGGAAAGCAAATTTGGAATTATCCAGAATGTTCATGCCCTCTGACCCAGAGACTCCATTGCTAGGCATATGGCCTAAGGATGTCAATGACCAAAAAAAAAAAAATGGCTCCATATATACCAAAATATTTATAGCAGCATTTTTTTTGGTGGGAGCAAAGAATTTGAAACAAAGTAGATACCCACCTACTGGTGAATGGCTAAAGAAAATGCAGTACACGAATATAATGGAATTTTACAGTACTGCAAAAAACAACAAATGATGAACACAGAAAAGCATGGAAGGCGGGGTGGCTAGATGGCGCAGTGAATAGAGCACCGGCCCTGGAGTCAGGAGGACCTGAGTTCAAATCCAGCCTCAGACATTTAACACTAGTCATGTGACTTTGGGCAAGTCACTTAACCCCAATTGCCCTCCCCCCAAAAAGGGCAAAAAAACCCCCCAAGAAAATCATGAAAGGATATGAACTGATTCAAAGTGAAGTAAGAAAAAAATTATACAGAACCGTAACAGCAAAACAAATGAAAACCAATGTTGCAAAATTATGAAGCCAAAGTTTGGCTCCAAATCAGAAAGGTGAAAAGAGAGCTAAAAGTCTAATTAAGCAATTACTCTATGCCAGCTTTGGGGATAGAAAGACAAGCAGTAGAGTCCCTGCCCTCACAAAGCTTCCATTCTAACGGGGGAAAGATAGTTTTTTCACCACTTCCTTACACAAGTGATGGACCATGGATTTCAGTAAAATACTGAATATATCCAAAATAAAAATTTTGTTTCTGCTCTGTTGGTTAGTTTAACCATACGTTCATCTTAATTTCTCTCTTTTTCTTCTTTATTATAAGAAATAGCATTCTGGGAGAGGGCTCTGGCTCTGGGAGGGATACAGTGGGAAATAAAAGTGATATAAAAATAAACAATATTGATGAAAATTAGTTTTTTAAAATTAAAAAAAATGTTTATTGAACTGAATCCAAGCTTTATCTGTTAAATTTCTGGGTTCTGTAGCCATCTCCTTTCTACAGGTGTGCAATCTAGTCCCTGAATGAGCCAGTGTTTGCGATGCTGGCACCCAACATGATTTAAAGTTAAAGGGATCTCACAACTAGTCCAACCCTTTCATCTCCATAAATGAGGAAACCAAGGCCCCCAGAGACGACGCGCCTCGGCCACGGTCCATGACCACGTGTTTGGCGCAGGGCCCTTCACCTCAAATCCAGAATCCAGTGTTCTATTAGAGCAGTCACCTCCTCCACTGTGGGAGTCACAACCAGGGATGGCTCTCCCACCTCATCACGCTGCTGCTGAAGTGCTTTCCCAGGCCGGGTTCCACAGAGGGGCCTCTGTCTGAAACGCTGCTCAGCCTAACTCCCTGCTCTGCAGAGCCAGAATCGGCCCTGAGGATCCTCCGTTTATCACAGACGCTTAGGAAGTGCAATTAATATAGGTATAGGTATGGTTGTGTGGTACCCAGGCCTCAATGCTAATGACAAGAACCCACACCGGCATGGCACGTGAAGGTCTGCAAAGTGTGTTCCCCACAACAACCCTGTGAGGTAGGTAGTGCAAGTACTATAACCTCCATTTTATAGATGGGAAAACTATATGCCTTAGAAATTAAATGGCTTGTCCATGTTCACGCAGCTTGTAAGTTCTGGCAATGATCCAAATTTATTTCTCTTATTTTTATTTTGGTATTCAAGCTTTGTTTTCCATAATTTAATAAAAAGAAAAACAGACAATCATAGTTATCATAAAAAGTCACATCCAGGATTTTCAAGATTTAAAAATAAAGTAATATTTTTCCTACTTCATCATGCTGCTAGACACCCTACATCCCAGTCACATACCAACAAGGGCTCCCCATCTGAAACGCTATGTGGTAAGTCATTCAGACAGCAATAGACTTAATTTGCATGACCACAAGAAGAGCATACAACAAATCATTTTCTAGGTGAAATTAGCCAGTAAGTAGCCTAACAAATTCATAACTGTAACATGGGAAGATCACTGAATTTTTGTCTTGAGTGACAAACAGCTAGATCACAGAAAAGAGGGGGGGCAAGAGAATCGCCCATGTGGGACCTCCGAAGGACAGTTAGCACTGGGGAAGAGAAATGGAAAGTCTCCTGGCTACCTGGGAAAGATGGGGACAGGATACAGGATGCATTGTGATGAAAAGAGAAGGAAGTGGGAAAGAAAAAAAGGAAAGGCTATTTGAAGGACTGGTCTCTGCCTAGCTATCTTCGATTAAGGAACAACACTGGTCTTCCAAGATGCCTCTGAACACCTCAAAACGATGATTGAGGTCCTGTCTGGTATGGATCTTATATTTGGTGCCCAGGGCCCCATCAGGTGAGGCTATCCCATAGAAGACCCTTTGAATCCGGGAATGGACCAGAGCCATGGCACACATTACACATGGCTCACTTGTGATATAAAGCTCATAGCCAGTACAGATATAAGGCAACCCATCATCTCTGGATTCCAGTTTTCGTACTGTCCCAGCTCGGAGAGCTTTAGAGGATGATGGGTCTCTGTTCCCCAACAGTGAGGCAGTACAAGCAGGATAAGATTTAAAATTATACGTGCCCCTCCCCTGCCCTTGGGCAACAAGGTCTATGCAAACCATTGTGGCATGTAGCAATGGATTTGAGGCACTTGTACAATCATGGCCTACAGCAAGAATGGTGTCTGTTGCTGGATCAACAACTACAGCCCCAATAGCCTTCATCCCCTTTTCTGCTCCTTGCTGGGCTGCCCAGATGGCTTGTTTCATGTAAGTCTGCATCTTCACCTTTTCTTCCTTTGAGAAAAGGTGCCCCGTGAGGGCACTGGTGACATATTTGTCTTCATGAAAGGCTGTAGGCCAATGAAACTTGGCTTCTTCAAACTGCATCCTGGTCAAGGGGGGATGGGCAGGTACATGAACAAGGAATGGTTCCCCTAGGCCACAGCAGTCTACTTGTTTATCAGGTAAGAGCTCAGAAAGCGTATGCAAGCCTTCTGCCTTGTCTTTCCCAGGCTTTGCTAAACAAATCAGCATTTCCAATGGGTGAGGACTGGCCTTATCTGTACATGCTCGGACTCTTTTGAGATGCTGCTGGCCCTCTAGTGGGTACACAGCCGATATCTCCTTCACCAAGCGAGAAGTCTTTTTCTTGTCTAGGATAGGTACTGCATATGCCAAGACCAGTTCAACTCCCTGAGACTGTTGATCTGAAAGTACTGGGAAGATCTGCCAAGGAATTGTTTTGTGTTCCATTACCGAACCATTCTCTTCACCATGTTCCCCTGGGCACACGACACGGTCCATCTTCTTCACCGAGATAGTACGCCGCAGTGACTCTGACTGTAGGAGACAGAGATCGGAGCAGAGCAAAATCTGTCAATTGGAGGGAGACAGCAGGTAGGCCTAAGTACAGCCACAGTTACATGGACAGACAGTGCCGCAAAGTGGAGAGAGTATTGGACATGAAGTCAGGAAGAACGGGGCTCAAATCCCACCTCTGACACCAATTACATGTAAGGGACCATGGGCAAGTCAATTCACCTCTCTGAGTCTCAGTGTCCTCATCTGTAAAATGGAGATGGCAATACCTATAGTTCCCCAGGTTGCTGGGAAGTTCAACTGAGGAGATGTACGCAAAGTGCTCTGCAATCACTGAAGTGCTACACATACACACACACACACACACGCACACATGCACACACGCACACATGGCATGGCTACTACGATCCACTGGCTCAAGAAGAATGACCTCCTCTGTGACTCTGACTGCGCTCCTTCTAGCAGTTTGTCATAGGACTTTACTGGCTATGCCAAGCTGCCCTGAGACCGGAGCGCTGGTCACGATGAGCCACGGCTCTTGTCACGTCTGCTGGTAAGCAGCACCAGAGTCAGAAGACCTGTGTTCTAACCTTCCCCTTGCCATGGAGGCTCATTGTGACCTGAAATCATCAGCTTCCGTCCTTGAGCCTGCGTTCCTTCACCTGCAAAATGAGGGAGTTAGACTAAAGAAGCTCTGCTAGTGAAACTCAATGAGAGAGCCCTTTCTGAACAGCTGAGACTCTCAGCAGTCACCTGGACAATCTCCTCCTTTGTAGATCACAGTTTGAGGATGGCAAGGAACCTAAAGACCCAGCCCCCTCCTTTACAGACGAAGAAACCGATGCAAGAAGAGGTCAAGTGACTTGCCCAGGGTGGCAAAGCTGAGTGTCAGAAGGAGGAGGATTTGAACCCTGGTTTCCCTGACCCCGAATCCAATGTCCTCTCCTCAGTCGAAGCACAGCCCTCCACCTGATGGGGTCTTCAGAGTCTGTGAATTTATCTTAATGTACCTCTATGTTTCTCTCTGTCACTCACTACCTGGCTCTTCGTAGACAACACTAATACCTGTGCCTAGAATTTATACCGTTTACTGCCATCCACAGATCACATATCACCTTGTGCCTCTAGGATAAGATACAGATGACTCAGCCTGACAGGAAAAGGCCTCCCTAGTCTAGCCCTCACCTACATTTCTAGTCATTTCTCATCGGCCCTCTCTCTGTGTCCTCTGTTGCACCCAAACTGTCTATGGTCTGCTCCTCAGACTTGGTATGGCTACCTCCCAAATCTAGAACACCTATATTCTCCTTCTCTTAGAACCTCTAGGTGCGACCTGTTTATTCAGGCCTTTCCTGAGGCATCTCCCCACCTTGGTAGTGCTTTCTCCTCCTTCAGTTCCCTTGTACTTACTTGTCTGTGCCTATTTTAGGACTCAGCAGAATGTTCACTCCCTGTGGTGTTTTTGTGCTGTTAATGCTTCCCATTGTACCACACTTAATAAGTGTTTACTGAATTAAACTGATATTTGACAAGGTCTCTGAAATTATTCTTGCGGAAAATAGGGGAAAAATGTGAGCTAAACGATCATATAACTAAGTAAATCAAGACTAGTTGACCATATCGAGTGGACAGTTCCTAGTGGAGTGTCACAGGAAGCTATACTGGGCCCTGTACTGTTTCACACTTTTTTCAATGACTTGGACAAAGGCAGGCTTTTCAAATTCAGAGATAACATCAAGTTGGAGAGAGAACTCACGTAGTAGATTAGAAGCATCAACCATAACTCAAACCCAATTAAGAGGAAAATGACAAAAGATGAAAGGGCTGAGGGGAAACAGGCACACTAAGGCACTCATTCTTAGGGGAGCTGTGGTTTGGTCCAGCCATTCTGGAAAGCAATTTGGTCAACTGTGCATACACTGTGGCCCAGGGACACCACTCCCAGGCTTACACTCCAAAGACATCAATCCAAGAAAGAGGAAAAGGACCAAAGTGTACAAAAATATGTATAGCAGCAAAGAACTGATACCTAAGGGGGTAACCATCAAATGAACAATGGATAAACAAATTATGGTACAGTAATGTAATGGAAAACTACCATACTGTAAGAAATGATAAAAGAGCTGGCTTCGGTTAAAGCTAGGAATGTCTGCACGAGCTGATGCAGAGTGAAGAGAACCAGGAGAACATTTTATACAGCCACAATAATATTGTAAAGGCAAATAACTTTAAAAGACTTAACTCTGATCAACGCACTGGCCAACCGTGATTCCAGAAGACTGAGGATGAAATAAGCATGTCACCCGCTTCTAACAGCAAGGTGACAAGATGCAGAACGAGACATCCTTTTTTGCACGTGGTCCACTCGTGGGTTTGTTTTATTTGACTATGCAAATATGTTATAAGGGTATTTTCTTATTTAATTGTGGGAGAGGTAGGAAAGAGAAAAAAAATAAATGCTTGCTAACTGAAAAACATTAATTTAAAAAATAAACAAAGCTGTTAGGATTAAATCAGACAAATAAGATGGAGAGCAACGAGGATGGTGAAGGGCCTGCAGTTCACCCCAAATGAGGACTAGTTAAAGGAACTGGGTATTTTTAGCCTGGAGAAGAGAAGATGCAAGAGACGCATAACTGACTTCAAGTACCGAAAGGCTGTCATGTGGAAAAAAGATGAGAATTATCTTGTTTGCCCATCAACTGGGGAAGGGCTGAATAAGTTGTAGTACATGATGTGATGGAATACTATTGGGCTATAAGAAATGACGAGCAGTTTTTTGTGGTGGCCAACAATTGGAAATTGAGGGGATGGCCATCAACTGGGGAATGGCTGAACAAGGTATGGTATATGAACGTAATGGAATACTACTGTTCCATAAGCAATGATGAGCAGGCAGACTTCAGAAAAATCTGGAAAGACTTACATGAACTGATGCTGAATGAAGTAAGCAGAACCAGGCGAACATTGTACATAATAACAGCCACAGGTTGTGATGATTAAATCTGATAAGCTTATCTTTGTTTAGCAATGCAAGGATCTAAGACAACTCCAAATGACTCACAATGGAAAATGGTATCTGCATTCAGAAAAAGAACTCTGGAGTCTAAATGCAGATCGATTCATACTAATTGCTCTCTTTTTCTTTGTTTCTTCTTTCTCATGGTTTCTTCCATTGGTTCCAATTCTTCTTTACAACATGACTACTGTTAAAATATGTTTAATATGAATCTATATGTAGGGCCTATATCAGATTGCACACCGTCTTAGGGTGGGTGGAAAAAAGCTGGAACACAAAATCTTATGGAAGTGAATAGTGAAAACCAAAAGTAAATAAAAAAAAAGAAATGACGAACACAAAATCTTATGGAAGTGAATAGTGAAAACCAAAAGTAAATAAAAAAAAAGAAATGACGAGCAGGTAGATTTCAGAAAAC
This sequence comes from Pseudochirops cupreus, assembly GCA_028627135.1. NCBI lineage: Eukaryota > Metazoa > Chordata > Mammalia > Diprotodontia > Pseudocheiridae > Pseudochirops > Pseudochirops cupreus. The sequence goes on from CM053580.1 coordinate 544,490,358, forward strand.
CTGGAAAGATTTATACGAACTGATGCAAAGCTAAGTGAGCAGAACCAGGAGAACACTGTACACAGTAACAGCAACATTGTGAGAAGATCAACTATGAAAGACTTAACTCTTCTCAGCAATTTAATGATCCAAGACAATTCCAAAAGACTCATGATAGAAAATGCTATCCACATCCAGAGAAAGAACTGATGGAGTCTGAATGCAGATAAAAGCACATTATTTTCACTTGCTTTATTTTTTTTGGTGGGTTTTTTTTTCCCTTTTGGTCTGTTTTTTCTTTCAAAACATGATTAATATGGAAATGTTTTACATAATTACACATATGTAACCTATATCAAATTACTTACTGTTTTAGGGAGTGAGGAGGTAAGAGAAGAAAGGAGAAAATTTGGAACTCAAAATGTTTTTAAAACTAATGTTAATTATCTTTACATGTAACTGGAAAAAATAAAATGTTATTTTAAAAAAGATATTTGGTGAGATATAATTAGGAAAATATCTAAAGAAAATTACAGAAATAAATGTAAGTTCTAATTCTCATTTTAAAAAAATTATTCTTTTGGCCCTAGAGGGAAGAACTAGGAGCAATGGGTAGAATCTGGGTAGAAAAGCAAATTTAGGCTTAACACAAGGTGGGGGGGAAATCCTAAAAGAGAGAGACAGAGAAAAACAGAATGGATGGCCTAGGAGGTGGAGGGCTCATCTTTAAGCAAGTTAGAAGGTCCTTGTTGGGTATATTGTCAAGAGGATTCTTCCTCAGGTTTGGGTTGGACAGGGTAACTTTTGAAATTCCTCTCTACTCTTGAGATTCTGCTAATGATAATATAATGAAAAGAACTGAAGAATCTAGGAGTCAGAAAGCCTGGATACAAATCTCATATCTGAAGACTTGGGTTCAAATCCCAGCTCCAATCCTTCTTATTAGCTATGTGACCTTAGTCAAGTTCCTTGGGCTATGAGCCTGTTTCCTCAGCTGTAAATGGGGATAATAACTTTTGTACATTCTACCACCACACAGGGCTGTTGTGAGCAAAGTGCCCAGTAAATCTTAAAGTGCTATCAAAGGGGGAAAGGGATCGTTATCATTACATTAAGTACCTACTACGTACCAGAGGATATAAAGATAATAGTAAAAATCCCTATCCTCAAGAAGCTTGCTTTCCATTTGGGGATAATAATACATATATATATGCAAATAAATGAAAAATACATACAAAGTTATTTCAAGAGGAAAAGAATGCTAAAACTATGGATTTTTTTTTTCCTGTTAAGATGACTGGTGAAAGAATGAGCCATACCGGTAACAAGAGAAATGCCAATCAAAGCCAAGGGTTTTCACTTCCTACCCAGCAAAGTGACAGAGATAATAAATGATAGAAGAACTAATAAAACAATAGATACAACGACCAGACAATGTAAATGAAGAGACCAAGCACAAAAAAAAAAATCCAAGTGAAAGCTGCTGGCTAATATGGAAATAGGTGTAGCGTGGTGACTTCCCATGTAGAGTCAGTATCTAATTGCTTGCCTTCTCAAGTAGAGGGAAGGGGAAGGAGGGAGAAAATTTGGAACTCAAAATTTTAAAAATGATTGTTAAAATTTTGGTGATGTTAAAGAAAGGTAGCATTAAATTTTTTTTTAAAGATGACTTAGATCATTGATATTGTCAAAGCTAGAAAGCAGGCTGAGATTTGAACTATCAAAAAGTATAAATTATATAATTTAGACGTGGCACAGACCCCAGAGGTGATTTAGTTTAACTTTGTTGTTTCACAGAGAAGAAAGAGTTCCAGAAAAGGCAAATGACTTGACCACAGTGGTCACACAGCTTCTGGTAGCTAGCCTCTTTCCACCACCCCATGCTGGGTTATTGCTCTGGATTTCTATAAACTCTGCATCTGACTCTAGGAACACTGAAAGTCCCTTGAAAGATCTGGTCCAGCACTTAGTCAGCATCGTCACTAGTACACAATAGGTACTGTACTGTCTGAGTCAGTATGAGTTGACCAGGTACATCACGCCTTGAAAGGGCCCCTTTTGAAGTCTGGGAATTGCAAAAAATAACCAACCTTTCCTTTTTTTAGCAATTTTTAGTTCACCAGAAGAGAGTACTCGTATCTCTCCAAAACAACAACAGACACAAGGCCAGCCCTCATTTCTTACATTTCTTTGTAAAATGCAAGGGTGGGCTATTTACATTTTTCCCGGCTGCATTTCACATTACTCCCTTTCAAGCACTTTGAGTTCTAACCAAACTGGACTGTTCATGGTTCTTTGATTTCATCATAACCTCCCTACCAGGCCATTCATTCCCCAAGTCTGGAATACACTTGCTCCCTCCTAACCCTTTCCTGCTAGAATCCCAGTGCTATAGAATCCTCTAGTGTATATACTGGACTTCTGGAGTCCAGGCATCCAAGGTGCCATGTGGCAGGACAGCCTACATACTGAGTACTTGTACAGAGAAAGGCCAAGCAGAAGATGCTCTATTCATCTCAAGTTAAACCTCTACATACCAAAATAAGTCATTCTATGAGGAGTGAAGGGAAAAGCCTTTTCTTGGGATTCTACACTACAACAGAAAACACTTAATTGCCCCAAGATTAGGAACTGCCAGCCAAGCAGCGATTACAGAGGGACAACCTTACAAGCCCCTCCTCTTCATCACCCCACAGCAGGGCACATGATGAAGTCAGTGATCTGGATTCCATTTTAGGCTGTCTGAAGGTTGGGGCCAGAGCCTGACTGGTCCAGTCTCTGAGGCTCTGACTCTAAGACAGTCTCCTCAGGCCTCTCCCTGGGGTTTCAAAATCTGCTTTTTGGGCTTGTACCAAAGTAGAGCATCGACACACCACAGCTGAGGCAGAAACCTTGGTCAGTACTACATCAGGTCTGTTTCTCTTGATCAGGAGTGGCGATCTAGGTTCAACACAGCTTGGTTTTATGGTTAGTGACTCTAACCAATCCACTTAACGATTATATAACCCAAGGATATTTGTGCCACTGTGTTGATATACTGACAACAGGCCTATAGATGGTTGGCATACATTTGGTAAACCACTTATTTGAAGTATGTCTGACTATTTTATAGCCAGTAAAGGGTTTTCAACAAGCACATCAGTCTGTCCTGACCAATATCTGGTCATTAGAATTGACAAGAACAAGCTGCTTATATTCCCAAAGTGCTTGGGGTGCCTCCATCTATTAAAAATTCAAGAAGGAGCCACTCATGCTACACCTTGACTTCCACACCTCAATGTTGCCTCCCTTGATCACTTCTGGGTAAAAATGATCTCTCCCTTCCCCTTACATCACATTCTGCTTGAATACTTATTTGTCTATGTATCTGATTCTCCCCATTAGAGTGTAATTTCAGTGAAAGCAGAAACTAATAATTTTTTCATCCCTAGGGGCCTGGAATTGTCCTGCACACAAACCAGACCAAGCACTTAACGTTGGCTGAAATGAACTAAAAACAATTACAAGTTTAAAAGATTTCTGTAGGAGACTCACAACACAATTTAAAATCATCTTTAATGTTATCAACTAATCAACATACATTTAACAAGTGCTTAGTATGTCTTGACACTATACTAAGTATTGAAGTATAAGACCCGATCCTGTCACTGAAGAGCTTACAGTCAGTAAAGGAGACATAACAAACATACAAACAACCTGGAAAACATCAAGAGAAAATATTGTGAAGGGTTAAATGTGCATTAGAAATTCAGGAGAGGGAAAGCTAGAAGGACGGGCCGTGAGAGCATCCTATAATTATAAGCTGCTTTAAGGTTTACAACAACACAATCACCTGTGACCACACCACTTTTTCAGGGGTTAAAGCCACATGAAGTGGCAAAATGGCCTTTCCTTCCCCTAGTCAGCAAACTAAAGAGTATCAAGGCCCAAATGGAAGCTGAGGTCTCTAGACCCTTAAACCAGACCTTGACGGATGGCTAAGGAACATGACCAGAGGTGAGAATGAGAACAGTTAATTTATAAGACAGTGATTTTCTCTCGTCTGAGCAGAATGAAGGGTGCCTATTAGCAAGTTGTGGGAAATAAGGCTGGAGGAGCTACGCATTACAAGAAGAAAACAGTGGAGGTTATCTCACTTGCTTCTTTGCAGACATGAGGAATCAAGGGTAGGGACGCCACACACCTGGTCAGACTCAGCTGATGTACTGAACTGCTTTCTTTCCCTCCTTTTTTATTGTTACAAGGATGGGAGAAAAGGGGGAAGGGATATATCTGGAAATGACAGTAACAGAGAAACAAAATACATTAATTTTAAAAAGAAAAGCAAAGATCTCGTAGCCTTAAAACAACCTACTCACCAATTCATCCCTTGAGCATTCTAGGATTTCCTTAATAAAGCAGATGTATCTTAAATGCTGGCCTAGACACTCTGACCATCTCAAAGTCTGCCAGTCACCAGACCAAATGCATGCTTTGTAAACCTTAAAGTGGCACAAAAATGAATTCATGATATTGTTGTAAATGACAGTTTGAGTTTATTGTGCTATTAGTAAGCAGTACGACAGCCTGAGGACCTGTCACTGTTTCTATGGGGAAAAAGGTGCCAATTTCCCAAGAGCAGGCTTGCATAGAGAAGGTAACCCATGGCTCTAAGTAGGGCACAGTCTGCCAGGGCAGTAAGTGACACTGTGACTTCAATTTACCTTGTGGCTTTCCCACAATCACCCCTCGGGTAGGCAGGCAGGCTTTGTGGTTATCTTCTACATCAGATGATGAGGAGCCTGAAGCAAAGACATCTGACCCAAAGTCACAAAGCAAATTTCTCGGGTCAGAAGATTTAGAGCTGAAGGGAGCTGCTCAGAGACCTAAGAGTCCAACCCCCTCACATTACAGAGGGGACAACGGTGCCCCAGAGAATCCAAGACTAAGTCACACCAATAATAGGGTACAGAATTGGAAATTAAACCAAGGCCTTGAACTCCAAACCCAGAGTTCTCTTCACTGTGCCCCACATGAACCAACCTATGAATTAAGAGTTATAGTCCTGCTTGCATCAGAACGCTAGGTGAGACCCCAAACAGCATGGGAACAACTTCCCAAGAGCCCCAGGATGAAGGCACGGCACGCGGCCTTCACACAGGAATGTAGAAAGTCCTCAGTGCCCCTCCCATCGCCCAAATGAACATAAAGACCATCTCAGAGGACAGAGAGAAAAACAGACTCACTGTTGTTGCTTTCTCATTCCCACCCAGGTCCTTGAAGTCTGATCTGGGGAGCATTTTAAGCTTGAACATGACTCCAATGAGTTGCTGAGGTTATCAAGAGACAGGGCAAGGCAAGGGAAAGTGTCACGTTCATACATAATGAAACCCATTACCACAGAACGGAATCTGGAGTTGATTTTAATAAACAGCACCAATATGGGTACAAAACCAGTCTAAAATATCTCAGCTCAAAGTAACCCCTCCCTGACTGCTGATCACAAACTGTCACACCCAACATTTAATAAAAAGAAAATGAGAAAAACACTAGTGATGGAAGGGACTTCTGAGCCCACACAGTGGGGGATGGGGAAAGAGTTCTTAACCTGAGTTTGTTTTGTAAAATATTTTAATAACTATTTCAATGTAAGAAGGAAGGAAATAAGCACACGTTACATGCCAGGCATCACATAAAGCAATTTACAAATATTATCTCATTTATCCCTCACAACAGCCCTAAATGGCAGGTACTCTTATTATTCCCATTTTTCAGTCAAGAAAATGGAACTAGATAAAGGTTAAATGACTTGCCCAGGGTCATACAGCTAATTAAGTGTCTGAGGCTAGATCTGAACTTGGCTCTTCCTGCCACCAGGCCCAAAGCTTTCTCCACTGCACCACCTAGAAACTAATCACTCATTTCTTTTGTAACTTTATGTATTTAAAACCATTCTCCTGAGAAGAGGTCCACTGCTTCACTAGACTTGCCAAAGGGGTCCATGACCCCCAAAAGTTAGGAATCTCTGATGTGGTCCCACTCCCTCAATTTACTGATGAGGAAACAGAGTGATTTGTCCAGGGTCACAGAGGTTAGGGCAGAGCCAGGACTAGAATACAGCTCATCCTGTCACGCCCTGGTCTCTCTCACCAGATTAGAGTCTGCCTGGTCCGACAAGCAATTCTAGATGTTTACTGATACCTCAAAGAAGAAATCCTCTGGGGCCAAAACTTTAGAGCAGTGGTTAAAAACACACATATAAAACACCTTTCTGGCCCCTGCAGAGCAGGGCAGCCAGCCATGGCAGGCCCATGACAAAAATAACTCCAGGGCTGAGCTTCCCTTTGTCTCCGCACAGCTGAAGATAAACAGAACTCGGCACTGACAAAACCCCGGAACTTGGGGTGTCTTCTGCAGCTGGAGCCATCAGTGCCCTCCTGGGACGGCCAGCTTCAGGGTCTCCCAGATCCTCTTTCTCTCTCTTCTACAATCTTCTATGGCGGAGCACTTCTTTCCAGGATAACTGACGGGTGCTCATTATCAGGGACCGTCAGAGAAGATTTGGTTGGTCGAGCACAATGCTGCTCTGAAGCGCTCCCACGACAAGGTGTCTCCTGGGCGTATTTTAAAATCAATGTGAGGTTTTTTGAAAGCTGTGACAGGAGTACCTTTGTTGGATCACACTCTGACTAGTAACATCAAAGGAAGCGTAAGGTAGGGAGAGCGCCCCCAAAGTGTCTGCCACTGTATGGAGGATGACTGGTGCAGAGTCTATACTGGAAAAGGACTCCCTACAGACCAGTGGTTCTTAATCTGGAATCTGAGAACTTGGGTTTGTTTCTAAATGTTCAGTTAACTATTTCAGTATAGTTGATTTCCTCTGTAATCCCCTGTGTTTTATTTTATGCATTAAAAAAAAACAGTATTTTATGCAGCTAGGTGGTGCCATAGTGCACAAAGCACTGAGCCTGGAGTTGGGAAGACCTGAGATAAAGTCCAGCCTTAGACACGCTCTAGCTGGGCGACCCTGGCCAAGTCCCTTCCCCTCGGCCTGCCTCAGTAAGTACCTCCCTCCCAGCGTTGTGAGGACCAAAGATCACATTTGCACAGCACTCTGTAAACCCTCCAAGTGCTCCATCAATGCTAGTGCTTATAAGGATGATCCTGAGAAGGGGCCAACTATGTAAGGGTTCCATGGCACAAACAGGGAGGAGAAGCCCTACTCCAGACTGAGGGATCCCCCGACCTCAGGGGCAGAGCTGGAAGAGACCCTAGAAGCTGTTGGGTCCAATTCAAAAGAGGGAGAAGAGGTCCGGAGAAAGGAAGTGAAATGAATGAGGGTGCCCAGGCTGGACTGGGACAAGTGGGACTCAAACCCAGGCCCTCCTCCCACTGTGCCTCACTGCACTGCACTGGGGAAATCTGGCCTATGACAAGGGAAAAGGAGCCACACCTCAGAACCTCACTCAGCACCTCATTTTGCCCCTCTCTAATGTATTCATTCATCATGTTGTTGTTGTTTCAGAGGAGGAAACAGAGGCAAACAGGGTGAAGTGACTTGCCCAGGGTCACACAACTAGGAAATGCTATATCGTTATTACTGATCTGCGTTTGGGTCTCAGCTCGCAGACTCTAGGTCTAAGAGTTTATTTCTGTATTTCTCCTGGTGTTCACAGTTCTCTGCATCCAGATGATCTGACACATGTTTGATGGATGAAATAATTAGTGAGAATGGGAAGCACTAGACACAAAAGACCGAGGTCTCTAACTTTCCCAAGGGGTCGGTCCTCAGGGAGCTGCCCTCTCACTGGGGGCCTTTAAGCTGGCCCTGAGACAACAACAGCTCATACCCTGGAGCTCTCTGAAGGTTTACAAAAGGCTTTCCTCACCAAGAACCCTACAATTATGACCTCCATTTCCCAAATTAAGAAAATGATTGGAGGTGACTGACTGTTTTAGGGTCACATAGCCACTGGCAAAAGTCCGAAGTTTTCTGACTCAGAGGGCTCTCTCCAAGACAGCAAATCTCTGCCCTTACATATGCTATATGACATTATAAACTACATTCCAAAGTCTCATGGAGAGTGGAAGTTTCTAGCACCAAAAATATGCATGTGGATTAAAATCTTATTAAAAAGTATTTCTTTTAATTGCCTGTAACCAGCAATGGGGTATAGAAATCTATCTTGCCCTACAAGAAAGTAAAGGGGAAGGGGAGGGATAAGGGAATACAAGAGAGGACAGACTGGGGGAAGGAGTAATCAGTGTGCTTGCCATCTGGGGGGTAGGGGAGAGATGGGGAGAAAATCTTGTGGAAATGAATGTTGAAAACTAAAAATAAATAAATTCTGGAAGAAAAGAAAAAATAACACCAAGACTGAAATGTGTTGGTGGAATGGCCTGAAGGCTGACACAGGATTAAAAAACAAAAAGCATTTCTTTTAAGCAGCTGCCTGCCCTTAGTTCCCATTCTGATCTCCTGTCATCATAATGATTCACAATTTCAAGTTTACGAAGTTCACAAATCTGTGAGCTAAGGAGAGATATTTTAATATCTCCATTTTAAAGATGGAGAAACTCAGGTTCAGAGATGAACCGCTTTGTCTATAGTTATGCACAGCTATTCAGTGGCAGGCAGGATTCAAACCCCCCTCCAATTCTAGATTCAGGGTTCAGTCTCCCAAACTGCACTGTTTCTCCTTCACTGCACGTTGTGTGTGGAGAATGGGCAACTTCCAAGGAGGGGGTGGTCCTGAGATGCAGAAATGCCCCATGAAGAGGAAACGTGTCACTGACGCGGTATGGAGACTCATTAGCAGTACAGATGGAACCTGGGGAATGGGTGCCCTGTATCTTTACATCGGAGCACAAATGGCCATCCTTTCTAAAGGGAAGGGAGCTGCTGCTGCCTCTGGTACTTCTGGGCACAGATCTGAAGGCTTCTCGTGATGGAAAGTCCATTTCCTTTATGTAAAGCTCTAATTATCAGCTAGAATTTCTTATCCTGAGCCAACATCTGCCTCTCTGCAACCCTACTGCTGTAAGGCCCAGAAGAACAGGCCTTCAGAAATCTGAGAGCTGCAATCATGTGGCCCAGCTTGCTCTTATCCAAGTTGAATAGTCCTGGTTCCATCATTTTGTCCCCAAAGGGTGTTTAGGAGTCATTTTTTCATAAACTGATTAACTACCTAGCTGCCAGGGTCAGGCTGGTAAGCTCTAAGTTGTTGGGCTTGGTGACAACTGGAATGGATGATTCATGGACACATCCTTTTCAGCTGTAGGCTTCCTTCCCATATCCCAATTAGTCTGTGAGGGCCTGGAAACACTCCAGACCAACACTCATTTACTGGAATGACAATAATCAGCCCTGTAGAGTGCATCAACTGTTTTTAGACTAAGGCACTATATTTAACAGTAGATAGAAGGAAAGATTATAATTACTGAAAATTCACAGCTCATCAAGCACATGTGTTGAAAGCACAGCACATTCAGGGTTTCTACATTTAAACCATTATTTCTGTTCTTACCCCTAGGTGTGAATATCACTTCTTTTTCCTTTAGAGAAGGTTTTATTTGTTCCACACACAGACAATGGAAAGAACAAAGTTTTTCAAAATATAGTAACTGGTGAAAACATACAGTCTGCTTATTATAATCACTTTTATGTTACATAAGCACATATTAAAATGTTTGTAATACTAGAACAAGGCAAAATCCTTTATATTAATTTAAAGAGTAGCATCACTGGGGTTGGTATAAGAACAAGGCACAGAATTATTACAACTTCTTAACAGAAGTGCAACACTTTATACAATTATTATTGGGGCATGAGGTATCCTACGTAAGTAAATTTTCCAGAAAACCAAAGCTTACACTTTTAAAAATGACAGAGTTTTCATTTTAACCACTTTAAATCAACATTTCTCCAAAAGACAGGAAACCTCTTTTTTTGCGTTCTTTCAGAGTAACTATAAGATTTCCTCTTTTGCTGATATTATCAATAGGTGCTAGCCATGTGTGTATGGCTGCTTGCTCTAACCTCAAAGAGACCCAGACTACTTTGGTTTTTGACTTACATCAATCTGTCTTCACTTTTTTGACTCCTTCCCAACTAGCCTGCTTGGACAACTACCTTCTCCCCTGTCCGATGTGCTGTTAACTAAGCTGTACGCTTTGTGAAGGCAGGAATTGCTTCATCTCAATTTATAGGATGCTCTTTACAGCTGATAGGGCTTCAATAAATGTTTGCTGAGCCACTGAGAAGCCAGACAACCAAGCTTTTCAGAATCATGGACAAGCAAGTTCTCGGGATGCTGAGCAGCTTAAGGGCTTTTAAGGGTCTTTGTGTTCCTGACGTTTCTCTCCCTTTATTTTTAGTTCTCACCATTCTGAACAGCTGAGATTCCCAAGTAAGTAACCCTGCATAAGTGTCACTGTACTAATATTTCATTAACCATAATATGATAATGGCTTCTCAGGGACAACATTTTAACAAAACTATGGGTGAACATCACTTCTCAAAGTGGCTCTCCATCTCCCTTCTTCACTCAAGATACAAAGTCTAAAAGCTAACGCCTTATAAATACAAGGAATCATTGCTCCCATTAATTATAATTCAATGGTGATCTCACCAATGGGAGTATTCCCTCCATCACTACAAACCAAGCCACGCCTGCCTCACCCTGAGCCCTTCTTAAGAGTCCATATTCTTGGGGCGGCTAGGTGGCACAGTGAATAGAGCACCAGCCCTCTAGTCAGGAGGAACTGAGTTCAAATCCGTCCTCAGACACTTGACACACTTACTAGCCATGTGACTTTGGGCACAAATGAACCCTAATTGTCCTCCAAAAATAAAAAAAAAAGAGTCCCTATTCTCCCAGGTAGCCTCTACAAAGGATTGGCTCAACATCCCAGAGTGGGTCTTCTTCCACTAGGTCTAGTTCCATTTCATGGGTACCAGCCACTGGTTCTATGCTATCCTTGACTCTTGTTGCAAAACCAGCGCTATTACTATATTAGAAAAGTCAATGGGGGTGGCTAGATGGCACAGTGAATAGAGCACCGGCCCTGGAGTCAGGAGGACCTGAGTTCAAATCTGACCTCAGACACTTAACACTTACTAGCTGTGTGACCTTAAGCAAGTCACTTAAACCCAATTGCCCTCCAAAAAGCAAAAAAAAAAAAAAGAAAAGAAAGAAAAGTAAATGCATTTACATGGACAAGTAATAATGTGGTCTCTGAATGTGTGAGGGACTAAAATAAAAAGATAACACCCACAAATACTTACCTAAGGGGTAAGGAGAAGGAAACAACTGGAATACCCTCCGAATACAGAAGAATTGGGAAAATCTAGGAGGAGAAGCTTGTTTTCCAGTGGAAAAACAGCCATGTGTCAATACTTTTCTTGCATGCGTAATTTCATATTTAATATTTCAGAGGGGAAAATCCCATTAGAATTGAAATTATTACGGAGAACTCCTTAGGTCTCCATGGGAGTTTAGGCAACACGGATCTCCCTGGTCCTTTCCAGGGTAACGTTCTATATCTAAGAGGCTTCAGATCATCATGGCAAAGCTAACAAAGCGTTTATGTCTGACAAGTGTTTTCTAAGGAGTACGTGGTTTGAGGAGCTTGGATAATTATGTTATTTTCAGCTCTATTTAGAAATATGTTGCTACTAATGTCTAAAAAAACATCGCACATAAGCCTGAGGTCTGCCTGTCCAGGCCCGACTGAACTTAGAGCCTGAAAACCTGTGTCCAAATGCTGGCTGCATTGGTTACTACTGCTGGGTGATCTCAGGTGCATCCTTTATTTCTGGGCCTTAGTTTCTTTATCTATAAAAAGAAAGTTGAGCCTAGTTATTCCCGTCAGTCCCAGTCCTTGGCAAGAGGGTCTCAGCAGTTCTGCAAATGTGTATATGTGTAGACACACCACCACCTTCTGCAAACTGAATAAAAACTAGGCCTTATGTGTACATGTATCAGTACTTGTGGCACCATGACTCAAATCAACTTCGACTAGAAACATGGCCTCCACAAGATCATTCCCCTCTTAGCCCCTGGTGCCAGCAAAAGGTGAGAGATCTTAGGGGATTTTGAGACAGGCTTCAGAGCTGAGCCCATTGGGCAGCTCCTCAAGATGCTCACGGCATCTGAATGCCCAACAATCAATGTGTCAAACCCACTGAGAGGCATGTTAGGTCTGTGACTGTCTACAACTGCCTTCTATGTTGCACAGGGTCGGCCCAGCCCCAAACCAAACCAGGCTCAGTCCTAGTAGTCGTGTTACGTCCCATACTATGTCTGGGGCTGGGACAGCTAAGAAGTCAAGGAGACAGAGTCCTGGGCTCAAATCTGGCCCCTGACAATTACCAGCTGTATGATCCTAGGCAAGTCCTTCAACCTCTCTCGGCCTGTTTCCCCGATCTGTAAAATGAAGGGGTTGGGCATGAGACCCTCTGAGGTCCCTCCTAGCTATTAAGTCTAAAGTCTATGAACGCGACAATTTCAGCCACACCATACTGCCCATGATCCTCTGGGGAAATGACCAGGCATGTCTGAGAGCAAAGGAGATCAGGGGGATACTAAGACTCTGTTACAAGAACTTTTATTTTTCCCTTAAGAATTGGATGAGGGACCTACAGCAAGAGAGAAAACTGATGAACTCTGAATGCAAAGTGAAGTATAATTTTCTAACTTTATTTTTTTTCTTTTGGGGGTGAATTTGGTGAATATGGAAATGTTTTGCATTATTTCACATACATAATTTATATATTAAAAAAAAAAGAATTGGATGGGGCGCAGCTAGGTAGCAGTGGATAGAGCACCAAGCCTGGAATCAGGAAGATCTGAATTCCAATCCGGTGTCAGACACTAGTCGTGTGACCCTGAGCAAGTCATTTAACCCCAATTTCCCCCCACCTCCCCAAAAAAGAATTAGATGGAGACCTGACCTGGACCTACATGACCCTGAATCTAATCACCAATGGGCAAATGTTAAATGTGCTGCTACTGCTTTAGCTTTGTCTCTTCACAATGCCCAGCTGCCCTGGGAAGCCCCCCAACGTCAGCACTACCCAGGGTTCCCAATCAGCAGAAAAGGAGTAACTTCGGCGACTTTCCCCTACGCTGCCTGCCTGGGTTTTGACCTCATCACTTAAATAATTTGAGACCGCTCTCTCCAAAGTTACCCATGCTCTCTTACTGCCTGATCTAAAGGCCCTTCCTCAGTCGTCTTGGCAGCCTGGGACCCTGCTGATCGCCTCCTCCACCTGGACACTCTCTCCACGCCGGGTTTTCTGTGACTCTGCTTGCTCTCTGTTGGTTCTTTGCCAGCCTGTCTGATAGCTCCCTGTCAGTATCATTTGCCAGCTCTTTATCCCTCTCAAGCCCCTAACTAGGGAGGTGCCAAGGCCTCTTCTCTCCTCTCCATTCTCTTGGTGATCCCAGTAATTCCCCTCTCTGCTGATGACCACCGGTCTCATCCTTGGCTTCAGTTAAACTAGACATCTTGTGGGCAACTCAAACCCACCATATTCAAGCCAGTCTTCCACATCTTTCCCCACAACCCACCCTTTAATGGACTAGCCTATTTCTGTCCTATCACCCTTCCCATCATCCAGGCTCGCAAGCTAGGGGTTCCCCTCAACCCACACATCCAGTCAGCTGTCATTTTTACGTCCACAACACCCCTTGTATCTGGCCCTTTACCTTCACCAACACAGCCACCACCCTCGTTCAGGCCATTATCCATCATCACGTCCTGGCTGGGCTCCTGCCTTAACCCATTTGGTGTCCCTGCCTCAGGTCTCTTTCCAAATCCAATCCAGCCTCTTCCCACACCTTTTCCCTGGCTCTCCCCTGTGCCTGGAATGCTCTTCCTCCTCAACTCCGTCTCTCAGAATCTCAAATTTCCTTTGAGGCACAACTCAAGTTCTACCTTCTCCATTAAGTTTCTCCTGATCCCACATTTTCCCCTGCCCCCAACACACCACTGCCTCCCCCCCCCCATTATGGTGTATTTCTTTTCTATATACCTATACAGAAACACTTTGTACATTTGTCTCCCCAGGCTAGGCTACAAGCTCCTAGCACAGATCCTGACACACAGAAGGCATCTCAAAAACACCTCTTGGTTCACTGATGGCTTGTTTAATACATATGAATTATTTCAGAGCTCACTATGAACTGGACAAGGGGGCAAGCCTGTCCAGACAAAGAAGCTCACACGTTGTTACAAGAAGTCCCACAGGCCCAAGGCCAGTGGACAAGACGAGGTCTAAGACCAGACTCCTGAACAGTCCTGGGCAGGTCTGTCTTTCTCTTTACTCTTTACTAACCAAGGTCCACATTTGGGAAAAGATAACAAGGGATCTTTTAGGACTCTCACATGGCACAATATCCTGGCTCATAGGTTCCTAATGTCCATCTCGGGGCTCCCTGTATTCCTCTTCCTTTCTTTCTTTTTTTTTTAGGAATCAAAATACTCATTTATTCGCAAAGAAAAAAAATTAGTCATGACTCTCTTCACTCCTCTCTGATCTCAAAATGGATTCTTCAAATTTTACATTTTTCCATTTGGGTTCATTCTTTGTTTCTTCATCTTCTGATTCTACTTCTGCAAAAACAGTTTTAGCCTGAGTCTTGGAATATGCTGGAGCAACCCAGCTTCCTTTGCATGCCATAAAATGGCTTCCCAGGGGCTGCTGTCATCAGTCTTATCCAGAGCAATGCTTGTCACTATGTATGATGACAAGCTTCCTCCATGGGTTCCAACTCTATCACCACAACCTGGGCCTGCCACAGGGGGTTCAGGTTTGTGAGACTTCAGATGATCTAATCTATCCTTTTCCAACTGTTTCCTTGTACTTTGCTGGCATGGCTCACGGAACATAGGCAGTGCATGAGGAGTTATGATGTAGTCCTGGGTTAAAGTCTCAGCTTGTCTAGTCTTCTGTTTGTTTTTAACTACACATAATTTTGCTCCCCTCTGACTCTTGTGGGGATCATAATACGCGTTAGCCAACCCATTTCCGGTTCCAACCATGATTTGGTTTAACTTCAGATGCCACAGGCAGCATACCACACTTGCATTGGTGACATTGATTTAATATACTTTATGGAACATCTGGTGTTCAAAAAAAACAAGCCTGCCATTGCCACCTCCTTTCTTAACAGATGTTCCAGTGACCAAAAGCTTATCATCTAGACTGAAGCAGCAATCGGTCATTGAGAAGAAGGTAGGAAGATCTGAAGCTGAAAAAAGAGGTTTCTTAAACCGTCAGATGTCCCACAGTTTTAAAGTATCGTCCCCTCCCCGAGAAGCAAGGACAGTGCCATCATAGGAAAACGTCACACAGGAAGTATCTGTGCCAGGATCATGGGCCTGTCTGCAGTGGAATTTGGTATGAACACTCATATTTGTGTCCCAGATCTGGATGCTTCCATCCTGACAGCCAGCTGCAATGAGCTTCCCATCTCTACTGTATGTACACGTGGTCGGAATTACTTTTGTCCCCTGAACTGTTCTTGGTTTAAACACACTCTTGTGCTTCTTATCACTGTCCACATCTCAGGCTTGCACAGTCCCATCATTTGAACAAGCCAAAAATTCTTCCTTTATTTTGGGATGCCAGCAGCCAGTATTAAGCATTGCTGTGTGACCCTTGGTGTTGGCCATGTCCACAATATACTGGTCTCCTTTCACACATTCCATCACTAGGAAGCCATCTCTGTCAAGCACTTTAGCCTGAGAGTTTCCAGACTCCACAAGAATCACATCTCCTGTGCTGCTGTATTGTAGTGACTTAATTTTGTGACAATCACAGGGCTGAAGAGATTGGAAAGCTTGAAGGGAAGCATCCATCCCGGCAAAATCCCAAAACTTAACATCATAATCAAATCCTCCTGTCACCAAATGGGTACCCAAAGGGTCCAGACCTAAGGCAGAAACTGTTTTACTGCCATGCTGTAGAGTGATTTCATGAGAATCAGGAATTTTTTTGACAGGGTTAATTTCATCTTGTAATTCATCATCACCATCATCATCATCACTATCCTGGTATCCAGGTGGGAGTTGGGGGGCCTATGAGTTCATCTGTATCTTCAGATTGTGCCTAGGTGGTTCGGGGTAACAAAGGAGGCCCAATTAATTCTTCATCAGAACAATCTTCACTTCCCCTGCTCTCTGTGCCACTGGAAGCTGATATAGAAGGATGTTTTGCCAAACTTGAGCCTGAAGGTATTGATTCATTATCTTCCTGTTGCCTTCTTAATTCTCTCTCTTTCTGCAGTTCTTCTTCTTTCTCTCTGGCTTCCAAAACTTTTCTACTTCTTTCCACAGCTGTTCTTCGGGTTTGCTCAAACATGGCTTCCAAGTCAAATGTCTTGGCTTTCTTTCTGAAGCTGGTGAAGCCCATGGTGGAAGCCAACTCTGGATCGGCTGCCGGCACATGGGTGCTATCACCGCCTGCCAATGATTCCATGACAGCTCCCCAGACAGGTACAGACCTCCTCTTCCTTTCTAAACCTTCTTCTTGGCAATGACTTGGTCATCAAATCACCACTGTGTGGTCTCAACTGAGGAAAAGTCATAAAATACAGTAATAAGTGAAAAGCCATATAACCTTAAACTCTGTGAAAGGTGGAAGCCTGAACGTAGTGACCTGTTAACAATCCTAACTTACATACAATCATAACTTAAGATACTATGACCCATGAAAGTCATAACAAGAATATCGTGATTAGTACATGATCAGTACAAACTTATGTTTAGGCATAACACTGGTTTAACACCCAAGTTCACTACCAAGCAGAAAACCAAAAACATCCACCATTCTTTAGCTTCTCCTCCCTTTGTCTGTTTTCTATAATTACCACAGGGATTTGGGGGGTTCTTTGAGGGGATCCACTGAACTCTCTGGCAGCTGCCCCAGACTGCCCTTGTTTTGTAAGTAATGACTGATTAAACTACTACCTATAATCAATCTGACCTCCATGGCCTCTTCCTTTGGCATCAAAAGAACACCCCACAATTATAGGGGAGGTACAGTGTTCCCCAGGCAGGGGAATTCCAGACCTTACAACCACTGACACTTGGCCCTCTCCAACTACTTCCAAGCACTAATGGGAATTTGGCTGTCATCCATGCCCCCGACCAGGTGACTTTAATAATCTAATTAAGGATTCCTCTAAATCAGCGGTTCTCAACCTGTGGGGTTATGTTCAATTTGTAACAATGAAAATACATCCTGCATATCAGATATTTACATTACGATTCATAACAGTATCAAAATTACAGTTATGAAGTAGCAACGAAAATAATTTTATGGTTGGGGGTCACCACAACATGAGGAACTGTATTAAAGGATCACGGCATTAGGAAGGTTGAGAACCACTGCTCTAAATGAAGAGCTTGGAAAGCTGAATTAACCACCTTTAAGGAGCTGTACTATTAAATTAACCACTGAAAAAATTGCACATGGGCAGATATAAAACAACTTTTATCAACTGTACTACCCCTAAAGGAGGCATAAAGTAAGGTCAGGACTTTGCTGGAAACTGAATGGAATTGCTTGAGATGATTTCAGTAGTTTATCCCAGGAAAACGGATTAGGGAAAAATGATTAGAATCAAAATAAGGACAAGTGTTCCGTCAATAATTTAGATCACTTAAAGACCAGTCTATAAGCAACATTCTAGTAGTGATGATAACCCAGTGACCAATGCCAGAGAGACAGTGGTGCTGCTTTTATTCAGGGTCTCTTCCCAGCATGACAAGAAGAACTAACTCACCAGCTGTGTGGATGGCAAACCAAGAGCCTCTAATGCTTAGCGACCACAGCCTTAACAGCTAGAATAAGAAAAAAGAAGTCCTCAGAACCAAAAGAATGTCCTGCGGTACCCGAACCTGCAGTCAAAGGAAATCACAAACTAACACATTAACAAGTCTCCAGTGTAAAGGGGGCTCAGGAACCCAGGGTGCAGGTGAACAACTTTCAACTCCCCTCTTCCATGTGCTTTAACTATACTCTGGCCAAGGGCAAACTGGGCGAGTGCCCTCAGGACCCCAAACACCAGAAGGCCCAGCCCTCAGTGACTCAGAAATGTTCCCACTAGAACATACTTCATCAAAGCCTCTCTGAAGAAAAATGGTCCATATGAAGAAGACTTAGTAAGCAGCTCCTTAGCACTTAAACCACGAGCCTACAGGCAGATTTCAGGGGAGGGCTATAAACATGAGTCAGGGAAAAATATAGCTCTTTTCACTAACGTCTCACTGAAATTTAGCACTTCCTTCAATTACTTAGAGACATAATCTTGAGAAGGGACCTGCCTGTTACACCAGTCTGGCTGTCAAAAATAGTCCGGAGCATAAAAATGGTGAAGAAACCTTGTTCTAAAGAGTCTTCCTCAGCACACCCAGGGGAAACAGCTCTGCTCAGTGTCTACGATTGCCCCAGACGCCTTTTCACAGCTGTGAAAGTGAGACATCATCAATCAGATAAACAGGTGCCCATCACCAAGCCTTTTACCAGTTACCAAAGGGCCAATTCTGACCAACCTGCCTTTAGACCCTGCCCCACCCCCAACAAGAGCTTGTGAGGCAGAGACCCAAGTCTCCGAGGGAGGTACATTATTTATTCAGCTCCAGATGGAGTCTTTCTTAGTGCTCCAGCAGAAAATGAAAGGGTGATGCCAATGATTCTTTTATGCAGCCGGCCACCTTAATCCTTAGCCTCTTTGGATCTGCAGGAACACAAGCAAACTCCACCCTGCCTCTGGTCCCAACACAGGAGTGAGGGGAGCTACATTTCAACAGCCGAGCCAGTGAAGATGAATCTAAATCCAGGAAAGCCACTATGACGGCTCCCACAACACTAGCTTGTGGTCAGTTATTATTTCTCTTTTAAAACAAGGCCTTTCCTGTGAAGCTGCAAATTGATCCAGGCAATGTGGAATCATTCTAAGAAAGTAACTAAAACATCCAAACCCAGGGATCCTGCTGCTAGGCAAATGCTGATAGAGAAAAAAAGATTCCATATCTACCAGAATATATAGAGGGTGCTTTTTGTGGTAGCAAAGGAGTGGTAATGAAGTAGATCCTCATCGACTGGGGAGTGGCTAAATATATTTTGTACTTTATTATAATGGCATATTATTGCATCAAAAGAAATGATGAACATGAAGAAAACAGAGAAGGCTGAAGAAACTCTACATATAATGATTACAATGTAAATGGAAAGAACCAAAAATTCTAAACTGAACCCTGCCCAATGATGATAACCAAGATGAGAAAATGTACCTCAAGCCCTTCACTGGAGAGACGGGAGACTATGGGAACAGAATGTTGTATATGTTGTCAGTCAGTTAATGAGTTCATTTTGAGGAGCCTTTTTTCTCTTTCTTATTCTATTATAAGGGATTGCTGTCTAGAAGAGGGGAGAGAAATTTTGTAAGGTGATGCCAAAAAAAAAAGATATTAATTTAAAAAGTTTAAAGACAAAAATAAGACATTATTGTTACAACCATTAGTTTTACTGATTTTTTTTCTTTTCTGTCTTTTTTCTTTTAAAAATTTCTCTGTGCATGGGCCCTGCAGTCTGGAGGACCTGAATTCAAATCCAGCCTCAGACAACTGACACTTACTAGCTATGTGACCCTGGGCAACTCACTTAACTGATTGCCTCCAAAAACTCGTACCAAATCAAATCAGAAAGTTCTTTGTTATAAAGGGGTAGCTCTATGGGAGAGGGGTAGAGTGAGAAACAGAGGGAAATGGAGGCAATGCAAACATGAAATACCAATAAAAATCTTTTTAAAAAGCGTTCTGGGAAGGCTACTTAGCCATTTGTCCAAATTCCTGTTTAGCTTTCAGAGTCCTTCACAGCATGGCCCCAACCTATCCTCCCAGCCTCGCTGACACTGCTTCATGTACTCTGGGATCCGGCCAAACTAGCCTTTCCTCCATTCCTCACACACAACAACAACACTCAATCTCCCTCCTCCACGCCTCTGCACCAGCTGTTCCCTGGGCCTGGAATGCACTCCCTCCTCACCTCTGCATTCAACGTAACAATCGAGGCTCAACTTCTGGACGCTGCCTTTCCTGTTCCCTCAGGGCCAGTGCCTTGCATCCCAAACTCTCTGTACTGGGTGACTGACAGGGATGCTCTTTATATTTAGTCTATATAGATTTGTAATGTACCTGTTATCTCTTATTAGAATTTAAACTCCCATGTGAATAGCCGTTATCTCCCTGTATGTGTCCCTAGCACGTAGCAGAGTGCCTGGCGTTTCCATTACCCCCTGATCCTGCCATTATTTTATCATGTCTCCTTTCAAACACATGGTGATGGGTAAGTTCTACATAAGCAGCAAGGTACCACAGTGAATCATCCTGCCTCAGACACTTCCTGCCTGGATGATCCTGGGAAAGCCAATTAATTATACTCTGCCTCGATGCCCTCATCTGTAAAATGGGGGGCCACAGCCTTGTAAGGGCCACAATCTGCTGGGCCCAGGCAGCTCCAGCTTACACTGAACCTCCCTTGTTCTCATCTAAGACACTGAAGAAGGAGCTGCAGGATGCTGTGTTCTCAGCTCCTTCACACCTGGCTGGGTAAAACCTACTAGGCCCTAAAACCTCTAGAGAAAAGCTCCAGTTGTTCTTACCTCAAGCCCATGACTTAAACCATGGCAACTCTCAAGGGGAACAGGGGGAAGGCTGCCTTTTTTCCTCACTGATTAAGCCCCTCCTTGGGGCTTTTCATCCGCTGCTGGGCTCCAGATGTACACCATTCTGAGGGGTACTGGCTGGCTATGCCGTGGCTGTTAAACCCCTACAAGACCTTCCACTGCTGAGAACAAGGCCAACCAAGCCACTTCCAAATCCTTTACCCTCTTATGCCATGAAAAAAGACTGTCTGTGGAGCCCTCAGCTAGACTAATGGGACAAATTCCCCCAACAGTCTATCACAGCACTCAGCGTTTAATCTTTTTGTGACAGCCCTACTCCCCATATTTCGAGGCAGCTGTTGAGGTTACTCCAGCCCCTGAGTCCTCTGAAAATGGGGCAAATGCTGGTATGACTTAGCCACCCAGGCTTTCCTGAGGAACGAGCTTCACCAACATTACAGGGCTACAGCAGGCCTTCTCCACTGTGTTCATGTCCTGGACCCCATTGTCTGCTGATGCCTGTGGAGCCCTTCTCAGAATCATGTGTTTAAATGCATAAAGTAAAATACACAAGATTACAAAGGAAATTAATTATTCTGAAGTAGTTACAAAAATATTTTTAAAATTCGGGTTAAGAACCTCTGTGTTAAAGAAATGAGAGGAGCTCTTCTAACATAACTAAAAGCAGTCTGGTACACCAGGAAAGGACACTGGTCAAGAGTCAGAAGACCTGGGGTTTTGTGATACTGATTATGAGCAAGACATTCAGAGACTCCCTGGGCCTCAGTTTTTCCACCTGTATGATGGGGAAAAGCATATCAGTACTTGCATTACCACCTGGAGTTCACAGGACTATCTGTAATGGGAGTCTTGGCAATACTACTGAACGTCAGCAGTTGGTCATCACCACTTTTTAAGCTGAAGGACAAGTAGAGAGGGAAACAACAGACAGATCCTCATCAGGTAGGAAACTGTCTTCAGTTTTTAGCTCGGTGGCCCTTTAAAACGACACCTAGCACAGCACAGGAGAGCAGTTCCAGGTTTTCACCAGGATGTGCCAAAGTACTGACTCCTCTCTATTTACCCCAAGGGCGGGGACCACTGACTCCTGCTGGTTGTTGGGATTCAGAGAGTGAGTGTGGGCAGCTGTCCTAGGCACAGGAAGGAGGGCCTCCGCCACCTGCCAAGTCTCAGGCTCCACACAGCGGAGTAAAAGCAACTGGTCGGCAGATGCAAGCCCTGCCCCACCCCACCCTTCACCCCCACTTCTCTGCCATTTTCCCCACTCGTGCCAGGGGCCGTCAAACCCAGTGTTACAGTGTAAACGGGGAAGAAATGCTGAAAAACAACCATAGCCCAGGTCCTTGGGACATTTCCTTGATTTCTTTGGTCTCCCCATGAAGCATCATGGAAGAATGGGCAGGAAACTGGACTTAAGAATCGGGACAAACTAGATTCACATCCCCTCTCAGTCATTTTTAGCCATACTACCCTGGGCAGGCCACTTCACTTCTCTGGGCCTCAGGGTCTTCATCTGTAAAATAAGGGGCCTGGGCTCAGCAGCCTATAATGTCCTTCAGGGCTCTAAATTTGTGATCCTACAGGTTTTTTTAATCACACAATCAAATTCTAGTTCTTCTGCCTGTCCCACTGCAATGATGGGGAGATAAGGATACGAAAGTGTGGCACTGTTATCTTAGAATTAAGTCAGCAGTGACTAACTTCAGAATGAGTCAGTGCAAGGAAACTGAGGGCAACAGAGGACAACAAAGTGTGGCTTTTTCACTACTGAGGACAAGAGAAGGTCCAAGGCAGGGGCAGGGCTGCTGCTCTGGGCAGATGGGCCAACAATAATAGTAACTAAGTAGCATGGGAGAGAAGGTGAGGATACTCAACTCTTACTGTGGATCTGGTGTCTCTGCCAATGAGAATGATCTGTGGACTAGAAAGCTCAGAATAAGGAGCTGAGGAAGTCCTAAGATGGCCCCTCAATGCTGCCTGCGTTGAGTTCAAATCTGACCTGCCCCAGATAAACGGAACCCCTGGACCCTGAAAGAACAGATGGGTGTGATGGCTGAACCAGGGCCTGTGATCTCTGAAACATGGAAGAGAATGGGGAGATTCACCAGGCCGGAGAAGGGCACAATCTCCAAAAAAAAAGAGAATGGAATTGTAAACCACAGGCCAGCAACCTTAAGCTTGATTCCTGGCAAAATTCTAGTATCTTATTAGAGAGAGCTGGCAAACATCCCATCTAAAAATAAAAAACGGAAGCAAGGCTTGAAAAGAGCTAGCACGGCTCCACTAAGAACAGGTCAAGCTAGGCTAACTATTTCCTTTTTTGACAGGGTCATTAAATTGGTAGCTCAGGGGAATGCTAGGTATATCGCCAAGACTTAAGCAAAACATATGACCAAAAAAAAAACCATATCCTTGTGAATGGAGAGGTGTAAGCTAAATGTGTGAGAAGGACAGAATTTAGGAAACTGGCTATATCCAAAGAAAAATCATTAACACCTTCCTGTCAACTTCAAAGTATGCTGGCAGAGGCCAGCCACCAAGGATCTGTGTTTGGGCCTAGACTGTTCAACATTTTTATTAGTGGTTTTCAGGGGTTCTTCACCTAGAGTTCATGCTTTAAAACAACAACAACAACAACAACAGTATTTTGATAACTGTTTCAATAGAACTAGTTTCCATTGTAATTTATAAACCTTATTTTTTAAAGGATCCTTAAACTCACCAGACTGACTGCCAAAGGGGCCCGGGACATCCAAAAGGTGAAGAACCCCCGCTGGAGGTAAGGTGGCAAGCATTAGCATGTCTGCTGATGACAGAGCTGACAGGTAGGGGACCTACCTGACAACCAAGATAAGATCCAAGGTGACCTGGGCAGACTAGAACGTGAAGCCAGATTGAATAAGATCCAATTTCACAAAGATCAATATAAAGCCTCACACGTGGTCTCAGAAAGCCCGACTACATAGACCCAAAATGCAAGAGGGAGGGTCAGAAAGCAGTTTGCTGGACAAAGGCCTGGAGGTTTGGGGGATTGGCAAAGTGCAGTGTGAGTTGTCTATGTGGCCTGGCAGCCAGAGAGGCCACAGCCATCTTGTGCCGCATCGAAGAGGGGACACTTCCTCTGTCCTATGCACTGGTCAGACCCCATGTGATTAGCTCTGGGCACCAGCTGGGGTGGGACTGATAAGCTGGATTACATCCAGAGAAGACCTGCTAGGACGGAGAAGGGGTCTGAACCCAGGCCACATTAGAACTGCTTGAAGGAACAAAGGACGTTTAGAATGGAGGGGAAAATTCAAGGAGAATACGACAGCTGCCTTCGAGCACTTCAAACCCTGTCCTGTGGATGCAAGATTAGTCAGACTCGTGCAGCCTGGACCCAAAGGGCAGAACAAGGAGTCATGGATGAAAGGTGCAAAGGAGCAAAATTAAGTTTGATGTTGAGAAAATTCTCCTAATATGTGATTCCTAATTAGAGAAGAGACAATGGGTGGCAGGCAGAGGTCATATACTTATGCCCTCTCGTTGGGAGCGGTCCAACAACAGCTGAATAACCTCTTAGGTTCTGCAGGGAGAGAGCAGAGGGAATTCTCTTCTAGGAAGGGGTTGGGTGAGGTGCCCTTCGAAGGTCCTTGCACCTCTGAAAATGCTGTTAATTCCTCATGAGTGAGGTGGCCTCCAGTCACTACTAAGAAGACTGGAAATCTCACTTCTTGAGCAAGGCTTTATGACAATGATAAACTATTCCACGGTACGCGTCTATGAGCCTTCTTCATAACTGGTAAATCTTCGGGAAAAAATGTGCAGAGTACAATCACATTTCACAGAAAAAAGAACCAGTACTTCCCAAAATTAAGTCATTAATTAATTTGTAGACCTTTAAATCACTAGATTTGAGTTCTTATTCTATTCATTTATTTAAATGACAGACTGTGTTATACTATGGGGGAGAAACTGAGATTAGATAAGGCAGGCTATCTGCTCTAATGGACCCCTGAGTCTAATGTAGGAAGAAGATACAAGCTTCTTCTTGGTCTGAATAGGTTTAATCAGTATCTGACTTCATTGGTATCATGGGCTCCTGGTCAGAGAACCTTGAGCCTGCCTGCCCCCCACCCCCATCCCTCAAGTAACTTTCTACGACTATAACTGCAGGATAATTGTGGGGGGTGGGAGGAAGGGCAGGGAGGGTCCTGAGAAGCGAAGTGACTTGTCCAGGGTCATACACAGCCAGAATGTGCCCCAGGCAGGACTTAAATCCAGTTCCGGCTGATGCAGACCCCAACTCCATCCACTGCTATACCATGGTGTCTCTCCACAAATGGAGAGCTAGAAGTCCATTAGGCTTACAAGGCGGTATGTGAGGTCCAATTCAGTTCGACAAACATTAAGTAAGCATCCACTATGTGCCAGGCCCTGTGCTAAGTGCTGGGGATACAAAGAGGCAAAAGACAGTTCCTGCTCTCAAGAAGCTTCCAATCTAATGGGGGGAGGGGGTGCCCAACAGGCAAACACATGAAAACAAAGCAGACTATGGACACGATAAATAGGAAATCATTAACAGAGGGAAAGCGCCCAAGTTAATGAGGAGAAAGAACCTCACTGACTTGGGAGAATCAGCTTTATGACCAAGAGGGAAGGTAGTAGGTAAGGGGTTAAGTGACTTCCCCAGGGTCACATAGCTAATAAGTGACTGAGGCTGGATCTGAACTCAAGTCTTCCTAAACTCCAGGCCCAGCATTCTCTCCACTACCCAGCTACCCACTAGCTGCCTCCAAAAAAAGGGGGGCACAAATAAAAATCCTAATATATGTATTAGTAACATATATAATTATATATAAAATAAAATATAAATAAAGATCCTAAAATTTTTCAAAAAGAAAACACCAAAACCCAAGTTCAGTGAACAGAACTCAGGGGCCGGGGCCGGGGGCTGGGGGAGCCTGAAGATCCCGCCAGCCAGCGCTTTCTGCAGAGGGGGCCGGGCAGGCACTCTGACGCCTCCCCCAGTCAGTGCTGCCAAGAGGCGAGCCCAGCGAAGCGCTGCTCACTCTCCCCTCGCCCCTGGGCCCGGAGAAGTCCTGTAACAGCCAGCTGTGCGCTGGGCTGCGTCACTTCCACTCTCCGCAAGCTAACGGAAATACTAAAAAGGCACGACTGGTTTGCTCGTTCCAGGCGGCCAGACAGGACACTGGACTTGAGTCAGAGAGACCTGAGTTTGAATCCCATTTCAGTCCTTCACTAGCCTCAGTTTCTGCATCTGTGCAATGGGGATGATGACAGCACCCACCTCACAGGGTGATTATAGGGGTAAAATGTGAAGAATATGCAAAGTGCCGCTATGCAAGCCTTAAAGCATCATATAAATGTTGGCCACTGTTATACTAGTAGGATGATCTCCATAATCTATATCATTTACCGTATTTTTTTCAGCGCAGAATTGTCCTGGTAGAGGAATTTCTGCATTGAAAAAAAAAATCTGAAAAACTTACAGTGCTCTTATGGTGCCCGATTTATGGCTCGGACTGCTAAATGTCTAAGCCAGGCCTTGCTAGCTGCAGCCCTCTCCCCACCCTTCCACACTGCCTCCACAGCTACAGAAACGATCAGCTCAGCTACTGCTATGTGTGCGGGGCCCAGAGCTCGCTCTGAAATCCAAGTTTCTCTCTAGCTGAAAGGATAAGATGGAATACCATCTATTCCCTACCACATGATTCCCCTGGTACAAAAATCAGGCCCAGGCTCCATGAAAGCAGCCACTGTCTCCAACTCAAAACACAAAAACACCCTTATTTGTCTCTAACAGAATGTTAACTTCTTCCCCCAAGTTAAAAAAAAAAATAAACAAACATTATGAGAGATCCACTGGCAGTCTCCTCATCCATTTCCTGCAGGTAAGTAGAAAAATGTTGGGGGGCCAAAAAATGGTGTGCTCCCCTTCCCCCCTTCCCTTTCTGGCTCCCAAGTGAATGTAATCGGCATCTTTGTTCTGACAAATATTCTTTGCCCTTGCTTTGCTCCCTCCTCTTGGCCCCCGCAATGAATAGTCAATGAATAGAACCCCTATCTGGTGCAGTGAATAGAGCACTGGTCCTGGAGTCAGGAGGACCTGAGTTCAAATCCAGCCTCAGACACTTGATCACACTTAGTAGCTGTGTGACCCTGGGCAAGTCACTTAACCCCAACTGCCTTGCCTTCTCCCCTCCAAAACAAAAAAAAGAACCCCCATCTGACTCCCAGTTCAGGAAGCTTTCCATTAGGCCACACTGCCTGAGAAAACTCACCTTCCTGTGGTGAAAGCAAAACCCCCCTGTATGTCCTGTGTCAGGGGGATATTGGCCAATATACTAACACAACTGCTGTTCTAGAGGGAGACAAGTCAGAATACAATCAAACTTAATACCTTGAACATGTGTTCTAATTAGGTCAAACTTGATTAGAAAAGCGCCTACTGACCCCTCGACTTGTGTCTGTCCCCACCTCCCTACCCTGCCCGTCACACTGATTCCCCTGCTCACCAGCACAGCCATCCCTGCATACCCCCATTTGTATACTGCCATGTTCCCGGATTTTCCAGCTGGCTTTGTCATGGGCTGCTGTTACTTCTGAAACCAGAAGGCCCTGCACCATGCAGGCTACTTAGTTTTGCTTAATTTCATCAGCCTGCAACCCTAACCACTGGTTAGCAACTCAGATACAGGAGGGAGGGTGACGGTGGACAAGTCATTCAGTCTGAGGCAGCCATACAGTGGAAAGAAAGCTGGCAGGAGTCTTGGCATAGCCACTTAGAGCCCACGTTAGTGCAGGCAAATTACTCAGCCTCCCTGGGCCTCATTCAAATAAAGGGGCTGACCTATGTAACTTAAAGTCTCTTCCAGCTTAAATGGTCCAGGGGTAAGACAGATCACTGACTTGGAAATCAGATGTTTCAAGTTCAAATCCCATCCCTAAGGCTCACTATCTAAGTAACTTACAGGCAGGCAAGTTCCTCAACCTCCAGGGACCTGTTTTTCTTCTGTAAATGAGGAGCTTGGCCTAGATGTCCTTCAAAGCCCCAATGATCCTACCTCCCACCCCACAGCAGAAATGCCCCCTACAACCACAGAGGAGGAGCAGTCATTTATCTTCCACTGGAAGATCACTAGTGTACCATGAACTCACTCCCTACTGAGGCAAATGAAATTAAAAGCTCCATTTCAAGGTTGTTAACTCTACTTTACTTGACAAACACCAATTAAGCAAATACACTATGGTGAGTATCATGCAGGAGAGACAAAGTTAAGCGCCAGCCCCAGCCCTCAGTTAACATGGGGAAGAAGGGTGAGAATGACATACATATTTTTATTT
Source organism: Pseudochirops cupreus (assembly GCA_028627135.1). Lineage (NCBI taxonomy): Eukaryota > Metazoa > Chordata > Mammalia > Diprotodontia > Pseudocheiridae > Pseudochirops > Pseudochirops cupreus. The sequence goes on from CM053580.1 coordinate 544,518,362, forward strand.
TAACTGATCTGTGATCTCATCAACGTGGTTCTCTTTCCAAGAGTACAGATCCCAACACATCCACACACCTAGCCATCCCAGGATTTCTGCCCACAAGCCCCCAGAAGACATTTACCCAATATCTTGGAGCCCTTCCTCTAGGTCAGGGATTCACAACCTTTTATGCGTCTGGGACCTGTCTGGCATTTGGTATGTATAGTACCCACTTTACCTAAATTTGCTTTATACAAATTTGGCTTTAAGTAAAAAATTCCACATTCCAAAAACAAAATCCACCTACATTAACTTTACTGGACAGAACTGTGTCTGTCCATCCATATTCCCCCTCCCTTGGTTCTCTGTGGTCTCTCACTGCCTCCATCACAAGAAGAAAAAAAGAACTTGAAAAAACCCTCCAAGTGAAAGCAGAACCTACACAGGAGACACCACAGCTGGGGCTAGGGTTTGCCTTGAGACTTCCAGACCCAGAAAGAAGACCTTTGCACAGTCTGTCCACCCTCTGGGTGTCTGTCCCCTGCCCATCTGTCCTCTCCTGTATGTCCAGCCTCCAAGTGTTTGTTCCCTTTGTATTCTTCCTCTAGGTTCATGGCTGGCCCACCCACTGTGTTCCTCCTTCTGCCATGGAGTCTCTGTCTCAGGCCCCCACCAAGAGTTCTTGAATCATGCCCTGACTCTCTCCAAGGTGGCTAGCCCCACTTCCTCCCTGTATCCCTCCCTGTCCCACTGTATGCTGGCAAATTCGCATTACTTAAAAACCAAAGACCATCTGCAGAATGGTGTACTTAGATAAAACAACTGTCTACCTAATTATATACATGTTATCCCTACTCTGGGGCAGCTAGGTGTTGGAGTGGATAAAGTGCTGCACTTGGAGTCAGGAAGACCAGATTTCAAATTTAGCCCCAGATGCTTCCTAGATGTGTGATCCTGGGTAAGTAATTTCACAATGCTTGCCTCAGTTTCCTCATCTGTCAAATGAGCTGGAGAAGGAAATGGCAAACCACTCCAATGTCTTTGCCAAGAAAACCCCAAATGGGGTCATGGAGAGACATGTAGAGACAATCTCTACCATTAGTCAGTTTCTTTGGGGCAGGTACTGTTGGTGTCTTCTCTGTATCTCTAGTGCGGGGCACAATGATAGCTTAGCACATACAGGCTTCACTGACTGTCTGGCACATATATAATCGACTTTGTGGACGCTTTCTCTTTCATTCATTCATGCCTCCCACAGGAGACAGGACCATCTCAGAGTATGAAGGTCCTTCTCAAAAATAATCTAGTCCAACCATTACCTTCAGAGGAATCCCTACCCCAGCGAGGCTGGAGCGGGTCACATGCAGTTGTCACTGGGTGAAGTGGCTGGATATGAGCAAAAATGGAAAAACGAACGGGCTCAGCCGGGGAGGAAGAGTGAGATTTGCAGAAACAGAGGAGAGACACAAAGAAAGACAAACACAACGCCCCCTCCTCGGGTGGCTCCCCTGGGAAAGAGCTTTCCTCTCCCCGAGAGCCCAGCCCAACAACCATGTGGGTGCCCAGCGGGCCAACCTGCCCTCCTGCAGGGGCTTCACGCCAAAGCTCCCTCCCCCCTCCAGGCATCCCCTCCCCCTCTCTATCCCGCTCCATCCCCTTCTCCCTCCCAGATCCCTCTTCCTTCCTTCCTCTTCTTCGCTTCCCCCTTCTTTTCCTTTTTTCTCTCTCTTCTCCTTCCCTTCTTTCTCTGTCTCTGATCCTTCCCCTCCTTCCTTTCTCCACCTCCCTGTCTCTTCCCCACTCTCAAACCCTCCCCAGGACCCTCCAGGCCGGGACCCAGGCCGGGACCCAGGCCCAGGTCCCAGGAGGGGCCGCGTCTGAAAGAAGAGGGGGCGTGGCCCGTCCCCGGAGCCCAGCCTTGCGACCGCGGGGAATCTACACCCAGCCACCGCCCGCCGGACAGATTTTTCCTCGACCTTACCTGATCGCAGCCCGAGCACGGAGCTTCCTTCAAGGCTTAGCAACAGGCAGTAGTACGCTCGCCGGCTACCTCCTCTCCTTCTCCTCCCCCTCGCCTCCCCAGCTCTCTTGTCCGAGGCCGCGGGGCAAGACGGGAATCGTAGTTCCGTGGGATCAGACGCGAACCTACGGTGGCCGAGCTGGACTACAACCCCCAGGAACCCTGGCGCGCCCTATTGGAATCCCCGCCCCCTCGGGCGGCCCTCTGCTCTCGTGACGGGGGCGTGGCCTTTCTGGAAGGCTGTCACGGGGCAGTTGAGAGAGAGAGGGAGGATGGTCGGGTGGAGTCCCTCTAGTGCGTGGCGACCTAGCTCCTCGTGGTGTCTTGGACGCTGGACGGGTCCATTTTGGTCTTCCTAAAGCAGAAAGGCATTTATTCTCCCTTTAAACACCTCCAGTGATGGGGAGCTCACTACCTATCAAGGCATCCCGTTCCATTCAACACTGGTTCTTGATAAGGCAACTATTTTCAAGACGATATGTGCTTAGGCGCTGGTTGTTATTCTCATTTATTATTGTAATTATTACTGACTTTTTAATCAGTGACTACTGTGTGTCAGGCGCTGTGCTAAGCCCTGGAGATACAAGGAAAAGTAGAAACGAAAAACGCACAAAAAAACCCCAGCCCACGCCTTCAAGGAGTTTACATTCTAATGGCACCAAGGGACCACATATAAATAAGAAGAGGTATAGAAAATACACAAAGCAGAGAGGCGATAGCTTCGGTAACTGGGGGGCACCTGTCAGTCAGTCAATAAACATGAAGCGCCTACTATTAAGCGCATGTACGGCTTCCTGACCCCGGGCCCAACGCTCTATGCACTATGGCGCCACCTGGCGGCCGATAGAGAAGGATGCCGCTTTGCCTATTTCCATGGGTGAAATGAACCAATAGTCTAATGGTCTGTCCCAATAGGTCACCAACTTTGGAGAGGGTCGGGTCTCGCAGCTAAAAATTGCATGACAGTTTGTCTTGCTTAATGCTTTTGGAACTTGCAGAGAAATATAAATTAACCTGGTCTTGACCATATGCATTTTAGAAATGAAGAAAATTTTATTTTATTTTTTACACAGATTCTTAACTACAGGTGAATGAAATAGGTAAAAGCGTTGCAAAGTACAAAGGGTACTTTTCTGAAAGTACATCCAGGTCAGGTTACAAATGGTTCTCTTAACTGCTAGTTTCATCTTTATTTTAGTGCCTGGCACAGAGTAGTCACTTCATAAATGCTACTGAATTGAATTTTCTTGGTCACATGGGGATGAAGTTATATATTGAAAAAAATGCCCCATAACAGCAGAGGTTTTATAACTAATATTTAAATAATTTACAAATGAGTTTAATCATAATTTGAGTAAAGTATTTTCAAGTTATTTATAGTTTTTATCCATAAAAAGCTAATACTATATGGAGTAAAGCTTCATGAGGAAAATATTCACTTATTTAAAATTACATTATTTGGAATAACTTTCCCAAGGATAAAAAATTTAAGTGGAAAAAAAATAGAATGAAGGAATTGGACTCGGAGACTTCTAAGGTCCCTTTCAACTTCATGAGATTAAAAGTCCAAAGCACAATAATGTCGATAGGACCTGTGATTTCTCAGTATGGGAATCTCATTATACCAATGTAGCTGAGCACCTTCAGCAAAACATGAGTCTTATTAAGGGATTAAGTGATTTGCCCAGGACCACACAACTAGTGTGTGTCAAGGGCAGGACCTGAATCCAGATCCTCCCCACTTCAAGGCCCAACTATTTCTCTCTGCTTCTCCTAAGTGAAACATAAAGATGAAGAGATTCCAAGAAGGGGAAATATCTCTGATTGGTAGGAAGACATTCCTTGTATTGAACCAGAATCAGCCTCCCTGTAGCTTCACAGAATCTTTGAGCTGGAAGAGCTCTCAGAAGGCATATCATCCTACATGGGCCTCTGTATCATCCCTGACAAGTGACACCCCCAGCCTCTGTTTGAAGACCAGAAGTAATGTGAAAGTCATTAGCTCCCAAGGAAACGCATTTCACTTTTGTATAGCTGTCATTGTTTTTATTTTGTTTTGAAAGTAAGTTTTGTTGATATTGAGGGATTTTATTTTTATATCCCTGTCATTTCTGAATACACCCCCAGCTACTGCACACCACTTGCCTCTAGAATTGAACCTTCCTTTGTAAGGAAGAAAAATTATTAAGCAAAATCAATTTACATAGCTATAATTGTTAGATTTTTCCTTAGGTAGAGGTGAAATTTCCTTCTTTGTCATTCCCATCATTTGCTCCTACTGTAGTTCTACTCTATGGGGCCAAGCGGCCACCATCTTTGTTTACCACCTCTACCCTAGGCTAGGGCAGTGAGGTGACACCATAATATGTAGAGTGACTGGGGCCTGGAGTCAGGAGTAAGGAAGACATCTTCCTGAGTTCAAATCCGGCCTCAGACACTTACTAGTTTAATGACCCTGGGCAAGTTACTTCACCCCATTTGCCTCAGTTGCCTCATCCATAAAAATGAGCTGGAGAAGGAAATGGCAATCCACTCCAGTATCTTTGACAAGAAAACCCCAAATGGCACCATGACAAGTTGGACAGGTTTGAAAACAACTGAACAAAAAGCCTAGGCTATCAAAACAGCCTCTTTATTAGTCTCCCTGTCTTAATTCTCTATTCCTAGCTCTCCTCCACTCAGCAGCTGAAGTCATTTTCCTTAGATTTTGACTATTTCATTGCCTTACTCATTAAATTCCAATGACTCAGGATTTCCTCTAAGATCAAACATAAACTTGTTTGGCTCTTTTCGTAATTCAATTTTATTTTATTTCCAGTTCTGAACTCTCTCCTTTTTTCCTTCCCCTCTCCCATTTATTGAGAAGGCAGAAAAAAACCTTTACACATGAACAGGTGGCCCCAAGAGGTGGTAGAAACCGAGGTAAACCATTCTACCTTCACAAGTTAACCCATTGCATCTCCTCTCCTCCAACAGATTGCCCCCTCTGACATCCTCATTCTGTCCATTTTCTTCTTTTTAAAAAATATTTTGTTTTTTCCAATCACATGTAAAAATTTTTAACATTCTTTTTTTAAATTTTGAATTCCAAATTCTCTCCCTCTCTTTTTCATCTCCACCCTCATTGAGAAGACAAGCAAATTGATATAGGTTATACATATGCTGTCATGTAAACCATATTTCCATCTTCAAAGTGAGAACCTGAAAAGACCCTAGCCTAAAAGGGCCAGGGTCTCCCATTGCATCCTGGGTCATCTCCAGTCATCCTGATGAATATGTGGCCTCTAGACCCGGATGGCTCTGTAGGAGAAAGTGAGACTGATGACCTTGCACAGCCCTCCTTCACTCAAATCAAAGTCAAATTCAAGTCATGTCATTATCTCCTTGATGACATGATCTTCTTTGAGAATGAAGGACAAACACAACAACAACTTATTTCCATATTAGTTATGTTGTGAAAAAAAATAGACCAAAAAAAAAAACCAAAAAGAAAGAACAAAGCAAAACAAGAAAGATAAAGGAAGTTTAAAAAAAAAAGCATGCTTTAATCTATATTCAGACTCAATCATATCTTTCTCTGGAAGTAGATAGAATTTTTCATCACAAATCCTTTGGAATTGTCTTGGACAATTGTCTTGGATCACTGTATGGCTTAGAAGAGCTAAGTCATTCACAGTTGATCATCATACAATGTTGCTGTTACTGGTTACAATGTTCTGGTTCTGCTCATTTCACTTTGAATCAGTTCATGTAAATCCAGGTTTTTCTAAATGCATCCAACTTATCATTTCTTACAGCACAATAGTATTCCATCACAATCATACACTATAACATGTGTGTGTGTGTGTGTGTGTGTGTGTGTATGGGGAGAGAGAGAGAGAGAGAGAGAGAGAAAACAAGTGTGAATTACACTTTAAATTGTGACATTTTTGCTGAGTTCTTCCTTTTGAAGTAATTAATACAAGCTATAATATATTTATTATTTATTGGCAGAAAATTTGGGAATTAGACATTTTTATTTCACTAATAGATTGCGTGCTTCTTCTATTAAACAATAATATTTTCTCGATAACTTTGTTGTTTCTCCTTACAATCATTTGAATAATTCAATGACATGACTTTAAAAATTACAATTAGAATCTCTGCTCATTGTTTCCTAAAAATGATCCCATATGGTTATCTTGACTAATTGCAAGCTCTCTCTTTATACTGGGTATTTTCCTTAATAGGAAGGAAGGAAACTGGCCTATTATGTGCCAATTATTGTGCTAAGCACTTTAAAAATATTATCTCATTTTATCCACACAACTAGCCTGGGAGATAGGTGCTATCATAAACCATATTTTACGATTAAGGAAACTGAGGCAAATGATAATTAAGTGACTTATCCAGGATCACTAGTATCAGGAGCTTAATTTGAATTCAGATCTTCTTGACTTCAGGCCCATTGTACTACCTAGTCCTTGACTCTTACAATGAATATCACTTCTTTATTTAGGTTGTCCCCTTATTTCTCATTTTCTGCAAGTGAGAAACAAAATATTTCAGCTAAGTACTGTTCCAAAAGAAGATTTTCTTCCAGATTTGGAATTTTGGGGAGGGCTTTTTTAGAGGGGGAAGGCAGGGCAATTGGGGTTAAGTGAATTGCCCAAGGTCATATGGCTAGTAAAGTGTTCCGTGTCTGAGAATGGATTTGAACTCAGGTCTTCCTAACTCCAGGGCTAGTGCTCTGGAGTTGTGCTACCCAGCCACCCCTTTGGAAATACTCTTAACCTTTTCAAAAATTTGAATATCTTTTTTATTTAGTTCTTTATTAGCGATCAAAGCATTTTAGTAGACAACAATTAAAATCAAAATAAAAACACTCCTAAAATCAAGAACGTGAAATGTAAGAGGTTGAACCAGATTCTAACTCAGCATACAAGGTTAACAAAAGCAGCGCTAAAATTTGTTGTTAGTGAATTTTGTCCAGAAAGCAGCAGAAAAAAAGTGTTTTGTAGTCCTTTCATTGGAATCTTCCTTTAATTTGTGACTATGATAATGAAATATACCTAGGGGAAACTGATTTTCTTTCTCTTCGGATGATCATAAGTTAACGTGATTTGCAGATATAATTATTTGGATAGTTAACATTCAGATTCTGTCTGAAAAAGGCCGTAACCAAAATGATCCAGCCATTGCCGGTCTTGACTTTCGTCTTGCCACCTGACTTCTACTTCTCTGGAGGAGAGAATCAGGCTGATGCCCTTGGGAAACTCTACCTCCTTTAAATCCAATTCACTCACAAGTCAAGATAACATCCTTGTGATGTCGTTGGTCCTCTTCTAGAAGGAAGGATGAACAACAATACCACAACTTGTTTGTAATTGATGGGCACCCCCTTTGCCACCACAAAAAGAGGTGCCACAAATATTTTTGTACATAGATATACTTTTCCTTTCCTTTCCTTTTAGTTATTTATTTGTTTGTTTGTTTGTCTCTTTGGGATACAGACCTAGTAGTGCTATTGCTAGGTCAAAGGGTATGCACAGTTTTATAGTTTTTTCAGTATAGCTCCAAATTGCTCACTAGAACAGTTGGATCAGTTCACAACTCCACGAACAATGCTTTAGTGTCCCAATTTTCCCTCACTCCCTCCAACATCCGTCATTTTCTTTTTCTGCCATATTAGCCAGTCTGATAGGTATGAGGTGATGCCTCAAAGCTGTTTTAATTTACATTTCATGTGACTATAGATAGTTTTGATTTCTTCTTCTGTAAACTGCCTGTTTACCAAAGCAGCCAAGCTTAGAAGGAAAACAGGAAACTGGGGAAAAAAATTTTATAGAGAGTTTCTCTGATAAAGGCCTCATTTCTCAAATATGTAGAAAACTGAGTTGAATTTCTAAGAGTACAAGTCATTCCTCAGTTGATAAATGGTCAAATGATACATCCATTATCTTCAATCTCTCCATATCTACTGGCTCCTTCCTTCCTGCCTACAAACATGCCCACGTCTCCCTCATGCTCAAAAATACTTCCCTTGATCCTTCCGTCCATGCTAATTATTGTCCTATGTCTCTTCTGCCCTTTGTGGCTAAACTCTTTAAGAAGGTCATCTATAATAAGTGCCTTCACTTTTTCTCCTCTCACTAACTTACAACCTGTTTTCATTATTCCACCAAAACTAGTCTCTCCAAAGTTACCCATGATTTCTTAGTTGCCAAACCCAATAGCCTTTTCTCAATTCCTCATTCTTCTTGACCTCTCTGCAGCCTTTGTCACTGATTATCACTCTCTTCTCCTTGATATTCTCTACTCTCTGTGTTTTCAGGACGTTCCTTCCTTCCCACTCTCCTCCCATTTTTCAGAATGCTCCCTTGCTGGATCTTCATCCAGACCATGCCCTTTCCTCTCCTGTCCTCTCCTCTCCTGTTCTCTCCTCCCCTCCCCTCTCCTCTTCTCTCCTCTCTCTCTTTGGACACACACACACACACACACACACACACACACACACACTTCATTTGGTGATCTCATTGGCTCTCATGGATTTAATTACCATCTCTGGGCTGATGGTTTTTGAATCTACTTATCCTTTCCTCCAATCTCACATCTCCAATTGTCTTTCAGACAAATCAAACTGGCTGTATAATCGATATCTTATATTCAGTATGTTTAAAACAGAACTCATGATCTTTCGCCCTACACCTTCCCTCCCTCCTACCTTCCCTGTTACCACGGAAGACAATGCCATTCTCCTATCCCTCAGTCTCACAACCTAGGAGGCATCTTGGACCCATCATTATCTCTCCTCCCACCCAATATCCAAACTCTTGCCAAGGCTTGTTGATTTCCTCTTTGCAACAAGTCTTGAATGTGCCCCCTTTCCTCTGACATTGTCACCCCTCTAGTGCAGACCCTCATCACCTCATACCTTGACTATTTATTGCAATACCCTGATCATGTCACCACCTCCATTTAATGAACTAGAGTGGTTCTCTATTGCCTCCAGAATCAAATACAAAATGCTCTATTTGGCATTTAAAGCCCTTCATAATCTAGCCTCCTCCCACCTTTCCAATCTTCTTGCCTCTTACTCCCCAACAGCTGCTCCTCGACCCAGTAAAACTGGCCTTCTGGCTGTTCCAAAAACAAGGCACTCCATCTCTCAGCTCTGGGCATTCTTCCTGGCTGACCCCATGCCTGGAATGTTCTCCCTCCTCACCTCTACCTACTGCCTTCTCTGTCTTCCTCCAAGTCCCAGCGGGAGGTCTTTCCCAACCCCTCTTAAATCAAGCTCTTTCCCTCTTTTATTTCCCATTTCCCTAGTAAATACATTTGTTTCCTTGTTGTCTCTTCCATTAGACTGTGACCTCTTTGCAGGCAAAGCACCGTCCTGTCTTTTGTCTCTGTATCACTAGTTCTTAGCGCAATGGCTGGCACGTAGTAGATTCTTAATAAATGCTTACTGACTGACTGACAAATTGCAATTTGACCCCTGCAGTATTGGAGAAGAAAGGCTAGAGGCAAGGAGAACTATTAGGAAGTGATTGCAGTGGTCCTGGCGGGAGTTATTTGAGCAGAGAGAAGGGAATGGATGTAATAGCCATGGTGGACGGACAAAACTTGGCCATTCATTGGATGAGGGTAGTGAGGGGAAGCTAGGAGTCAAAGGTCATTGAGAGACTGCAAATCCTAGTGAGGCAAAAGATGGTAGAGAGAAATCAAGACACTATCTAGCAACCTGGGAATATTTATTAAGTGCCTGCTGTGTGCCAAGCACAGTGCTCAGGGTTAGGGATCCAAAGTCCACTCCATGTCTGGAGCGTGCCCTCTACATAATCCTACCTATTGGAACCTTTCTTTCCTTCAAGGTCCAACTCAGTTTCCATCACCTCCTCTATAAAGCCTGCTATCCTCCAGCTGAAAGTGATACATTGGTCATCACATTTTCCTAAAGTATTTTGTCTAGATTTCCGGTTTGCCCCTATCATATTCTGCCTTTTCCCATGGTGTATGTGATGGATCTCCTGTACTAGGTTTAAGTACTTTGAGGGAAGGCACTGTGATTTTGAATTTTTGTGTCCTCAACATGACACCCAAGGTTTTGCACATAATTTATACTTAATAAATATTTACCAATGGGGTGGCTAGGTGGCACAGTGAATAGAGAGCACCAGCCCTGGAATCAGGATGACCTGAGTTCAAATCTGGCCTCAGACACTTAACACTTACTAGCCTTGGGGAAGTCACTTAACTAATTGCCCTGCCTTTCCCCCACCAAAATGCAAAAATAAATAAATAAATATTTGCCAAATCGATAACATGTTGTGGTTATGGGTCAGTATCTGCATACAACCATAGTTCACAAGCCCCAGTGATGTTTCCTCTTAATAAACCAAACAGAAAAGACACAATTTAAAGCAAAAGACATTTAATCAAATAGTATAGCAAATTAGATAACAAGAAAATATTTCCCTTAGACTCACAGGGTACACGCTGCCACAGGTGGCCACGCCACCATGGCGGAGTGTGGAATAGACACATAACAGTACATACATGACCAGGCAACATACATGGAGGGGTATGTGTGGCCAAGAATAAAGTGGAAGGAGATCTACCCAGGGAACACATGTGGAAGGCACACATACAGGGACATTTGTGGCCAGGGCATAGATGTGGCTAAGGCAACATCAGTTGTATGATGCCCACTTGAGACACAACTGTTCTGCCCTCTGATGCTATTTGCTGGGAGTTGCATCTCTTTATTCTTTTTCTCTGCTAACCAGTGCATCCCTGCCAGGTGATGCATTATCTCTGTTGACAGTTTTGACTAGTTTCTCCCTGATACATTTATTCCCTGAACTACTCTTTGTTAGCATCTGCTAGTCTTCAAGTATTTTAGCCTCTTCTTGCAACATACTTGTTTCTGCTACTAATTGCTGGGATGAAGCAAGTACTCAGCTTCCCATTGGCAAGTCAGGGCCAACATCATGACAGCCACACCCAGCCAGAACCCTTAGGCTGGGATTAATTCTGCTGTTCTGACTTGCTTCTACTTTTACTCCAAAGTCCTTGGTCCCAGCCAACTACCTGACTTCGGGTTAGAAAACTCCTTTTGACTTATGTCAAATCCTTAAATGTTCGTCTGTGTCCCCCCAGCTCTTTTTAAGGACCTTACACAAAGAAAACTACCAAGGAACCACATGAGGCAGGATCCAACGCTTCTTTTCGCTTCCCATAATTCTCTAAATTGGCAGGCAAATCAGCTTGACGCAAGGAACAAAAATGCAAGATGAAGTCATATGGCTATATGCCCCTGGCTTAGATTATGTGTTATACGTTCCTGCCTAACTGCCAGCTACAAAGTCATTGGACTTTCTTTAACACCCCTACCAGCCACAAAATTAGATGAACCTCTCTGATTTTCCTAAATCAACAAGAAAAGGCTAAATTACATTTGATGACTTCTGCTTAAGAAGGCAAAGGATATACTTGTAAAAGACATCCACACAAAGTAGTTAGTTTTTTTTAATTGAATATTTTACTAAAAAGATTTGTTTACCTGGAAATATTACTTATGTAAACCTCTTCATCACACAGAGATCCCAGACTGAGTCAAAAGATCTGGGTTCCGGGTCCTATCTCTAGATTCTGACACTGTTTCATTCAGTGACCTGGGACCTCCCCTCTCTAAGGGCCTGTTTCCTCACCTGTCAAACAAATAGGAAGAAGTAGGTGTTACCTAAGCTGTTTCTCATTCTAATGTTCTAGGAGTCTATAAATAAAGCACACCTGTATTAATAATAAAGAATGGAGCTGAATGCCAGGACTCCAGAGGAGTACAAACTGAAGTTGAGGGGAGATTGAAGGGTCAGTTCTCTTCCAGCTCTAAGGCTCTGAGAGCAGCCTATGAGAGCAAAAATCTATTAAGGGTCAAGGCTTATATAACTGATGTGTTTTGAAAGCTCAGCTGTTTCTCCCCTCCAGGCAAGCAGAAATACACCCATTCAGTGAAGGTTTTTGCTTTCCCTTTTAATGGGGCTTTTCTGAGTTTTGCAAGGGAAGTATGATGATGCTCACCAGTCTCTAAATGGGCTTGCACCTACAACTCCACCAAACCTTCATCCCTCTCTGACCATGTTGTGTTACTGCCCTTTTATAAACTAAAGACACCAGCTGATTGTGGGGAAAAAAGGCCAAGGTAGCATTTTCACTAAATTTTAATGAGGAGCTGCCAGGATAGTTCTGAAAAGCAGGATGAGACAGGGGAAACAGTGCCAGGCCAGGCATCAAGGGACCCAGATTCTAATTCTGGTGCTGTCATTAGCTACTTGGGTGACCTTGAGTTGGATCTTCCCCCTCTCCCTGTCTGTCTCCTCAGTAACCTGGGCTTCTTTCTTTTTTTTTTTTTCTTTTTTTTTTTTTTAATGATAACATTATATATTTTTATTTTATTAACTATTTCCCAATTACATTTTAATGTGGTTTGGGCCACACAGTCTGTGGCAGCAGCAGGCTGCTTGTTACATCTCTGCCTCAAAGTGCTATCTGAGGGGAGTTAGCCTCCTCTGCATCATCACCACTCTTCTCTGGCACGGCTCCTTGTTGTCAGGTGGATTCGATA